>BPTQ01000003.1:131779005-132091710 GCA_019973895.1 Chrysanthemum seticuspe | reverse complement strand
CGTGGTCTCCCGAGTAGTAGCATCAAGGTCGATGGAATCGACAATTTTGAGGAAATCCCTCAGATGCTGATTTGGATCTTCGGAACGAAGTCCATGGAATGCACATCCGTTTTGCACCAACCGGATGGTGTCGGATCGCAGGGCCGTAGTTTGGGCTTGGTCGGGAAGCTCAATGGTGTTCCTATAGCCTAGGTGGCTTGGTCTCGAGTATTCACCAAGAGTACGGGCTCTTGGCGGGTCATTTGGTGGTGGGTTAATGAATGGTAGTGGGTTATCACCTTCCATGATGAAAAGTGATGGGGTTACGAACAAAGGTCACGAAGAAAGGGGATAGACTAAGAGAAAGCTAAAAATGAGAAAAAAGTTTACTTGATAGGAATCAAGCAAAGAAACCTAAACGAGGTGGACTACTAACTAGCTATTCTATTCCCCGGCAGCGGCGCCAAAAACTTGATAACGCTACACGCGTCGTTCGGGGTCAAGGAAACTTCCTTTTCTTCGAGCAAGTTTTATAACACCCTAGGCAGTGAACCTAATCGTTGTAGTGTAGTAATTAGGGTAAGCCACGGGTATTGATATCGTTCTCTAGGGGAATAGGAATGCTAGTAAGGAGTTACTACGCTAAGGTTAAGGTTGAGGAAGATTATTTTTTATCTTTTTATGTTTTATGAAATGGAAAGGTACGAATCTCGGGTATTGGATTTGGGGGGTTGGTATTTCTACCGATTACTCTACTATTATCTAATTATCTAAACTACGGTTGTGGGAGTCTATGTCTAATTAATGTGTGCTCGTATGATAGTTTAAAGATGTGTTTACTTAGGTTGTACTACTCCTTAATTATCTCCTATTGATGGTTGAGTTGGCACGTCCTTATTCTTAGTTGCGTTGTGTGTCTAAAGTTGTAGGGTATGCATTTCTCCCTAACTCTTTGAACTTACCAAAGGGTCTCGTCTACAAACCCACTAGGGATGATAAACTCTTACTCTAAGGCACTCTTTGGATGGTTTAGCCTACAACTACTCAGGTAATTATATTCTAAGGTTCACAAAGATGAATCAAGCATTAAGTACACAACGAATGACCTATCGCATTACTAGATCATTAATCAACTAAGACAAGAAACAACCAATCAATATTCAATAATTAAGTTTCATACTTCCTAAGCAAACACACAAATAAATTAGCCGGACATGGAGAACATGCAAGCATACACACAAATAATCAAAGACATAATTGAATTAATGAAGTAAATACTTATCTTGATGTAAGATAGGGTTTAAAACCCTAAAATACTGTACAAGACACCTTAGGTTCGGTTTTAGGTTTTCACTCCAAAAGACTCTCCCTAAAACTGAAAAATTCGGATTCTATATATAAGATTACATATGCGACGGCGTCACCTTAGGTTTCGTGACGCCGTCGTGTCGCCGCCATTAGGGTTTCGTCTTGGCCACGTTAACCTTGCGACGGCGTCACCTTATGTCCGTGACGCCGTCCTCTTCAGCTTCTGACGTCGTCTGGATTGCATCTAGGCCGTCTGAGTAGCGACGGCCTACTCTTTCACAACTAGACGTCGTCACTTGAAAATACGAGTTTTGAGTTCTGAACCGTCACAAAAATCCTGGGACGGCGTCGCCATTAGCACCTGACGCCGTCGCCTTCTAATTTCAGCAACTGTGAGTGTCTCGATTTTGACTTTGGCCATTTTCTTCATATATTCGCGCCTTTTCGTCCAAATAAGTGCCATTCCAGCATTTTGCCTTCAAGAGACCTAAAAAGTGAAAAGGAACGATATTAAGCAATAATGGATACAAAAGTGATCAAATAAGGACTTAAACGACCCCTCGAAATGGTACCTTTTAAAACCTTATCAGCACGTTGAAAATGTCTTATACATCGCAAGCCTTTTCAACATTCCGGGTGTGTCTCATGACGTTGTTATGCTAAGGGTGTTCCCCATGACTCTTACTGGGGCTGCCAGAAGATGGATCGAAAGATTTCCCGCCAGGGCAATTGATACATGGGTTCTACTAAAGAAGCACTTCATCTAGAGGTATTGTCCTCCATCGAAGATATCTAACCAGCTCTTGGAGATCCATAACTTCAAGCAAGAAGACGATGAAACGTTGTATCAAGCCTGGGATAGGTACAACGATCTCCGCTACAAGTGTCCTACACATGATCTGAACAACCAGCAAAAGGTCAACATCTTCTACAAAGGAATCAACGTAACTACAAGACAGATGATGGACTATCAAGGACCAATTCCGAGCATGACTCCTACTCTAGCAATTAAAGCCATCCAAAAAATGGCTGATCATTCCCAAAAATGGCACGATGGAGGAAGCAAAAGAAACCAAGGTGGAAGTTTTGACGGATTTGAAGCCATCACTAACAAGCTATAGAATCTGGGACGGGATATGCTAAAAATCAGGGAAACTGTTCATGCCATCCAAGTAGGTTGCGAAAGTTGTGGAAGAGGACATCTCACCAAGAATTTTCCTCACATTAACGAAGAAAACATAATCGAAGAAGCTAAATATTGCAAAAATCAACCGTTTTACGGAGATAATCGAAATAGTAATAGGTATCGTGGAAATTACAACCGCGGGCCTTATGGAGAAAAAAAGCCCAACCTTGAAGAGACCATAAACAAATTCCTAGAAAATTCAGCCCAGAAGCAAAAATAACAAGATAAATTTCTTAGGGATTTCCAGGAAAACACAAATAAAAATCTTTCCAGGCACGACATAACCCTAAAAAACCTTGTAGCCATGGTAGAAAAGCTCAGTGTAGAGATAGAGATGATTAACATTGAACCTGAGGGGACCAAACCTATGGTGGTATGCAATGTCGTTTTTGCTAATGATAATTCGCAGGAAGTGATTGAGGAGTGCAAATCTACAACTGAAAATTTAGAGAAGACGATTTTCGACACTCAGGTGCAGTTACGCCGTAACTATTTTCCCGAGTTGCGGCGTAACCATGATTCAGAAGGTGTAACCAGGTCAAAAATAGGTTTATTTTCAGTTAAGGATATTAGCGCAGACGGGTTAGTCATTCCATGTTCGGTTGGGAGTTATGATATCTTGGGGGTAGTAGATTTTGGGTCTAGTATAAACATCGTGCCACTTTCCATATTCTTAAAACTCAAATTAATCCATCTTTGGAAAACGGATATCGTGATTGAGATGGCGAATAAGACCAAGGATACTCCGTTAGGAATTACAGGTGGTACTTGTGTTAAGGTTGATAGATTTGTTTCTGCCCCCGAATTTGTGGTTATCGACATGGAGAAAAATACGAAGGAGCGTTTGATTCTTGGTAAACCGTTCCTTGACTCATTGGGATACTATGGTGATAGAGTAGAATTTAAATTGGACAAAACCTTATGCCATGAGCCGGATGAAATTGTATTAACCGAGGATTCACCGGAGGTTAAAGTGGATTACTCTGATAGGTTTCCTCCTTCATATTTTGGCCATTTGTAGGGGACCGAATCAAGTGATGATGACAACAGCAATGAAGAAGATAATGAGGTCCGACCTTTTGTGCCTAGTTATGTTGTTACGGGAAAACTTCACTGTTGTGCTCTTGAGATTTGTTTGATTGAAGGGTCCAAAGTGACATTGCCTACATGTTCTCCATATAAAAAACGATGTAATGGAGGAGGAGAATTTCTCATTCGTAGGATTGAAAAAGTAGCAGAAGTTTGGTGGTGTTGGGAAGACGAAAAATTAGTTAAGAGGCGATGGATTCAAAGGCACAATATTATGAATGATTGGTTCACTGAGGTCGATTAGACTATTCATTTTTGTGAACCAGCTATGATGTCTGATGAATTCAGCAAGGCATGGCCTACATGCGACCCCAACCGCAAGATCTGCGATGGAGGAAAATTCCCTGATCCTAACTGGCTCAAACGCAAGGAATGGGCATGTTTTGACGAGGAAAAGAGAAGGGAAGTCGGATATAAGGGAATCTCATTTGAAAACTGGTTACGAGTAAAGTTTGGAGATGTTAAAATAAAATGGGAAGAAGAGGCTAAATTTCGTTACGAGTGGGCAAAGGTTAATTTTTTGCAAGAAAATCGATATTCCATAACTCGGTTTGTTTCTCCACGTGTTTGGGACCAGCCTTCTTCAAGTAAAAGAGCAGTCATGGAGGAAGTTGGCCAAGTCCAAAGGCCACCATAAAGCCCCGAGGCTCTGAGTCTAACATAAAGACTCATAAATAAAGAAAAGTGCTCTTTCGGGAGACAACCCGAATTATCCCTTTCTTTTGTTTTATTTCCATTTCTGTTGGGTTTTGTGTTTTTAACCATTTTTGCAAGAAACGAAGAAAAGTTGCTGCTGCAGCATGCTGATCCGACTAGAGTTACGGCGTAACTCATTCTCATGATTATGCCGTAACAGGCCCTTTTGCAGCAGAACTTCAGAGGCATTACCAATTACGGCGTAATCCCATTCAGTGGTTACGCCGTAGCTACACTTTTGCAGCAAATGCCAGGTTTTTCCTAGTTACGGCGTAACTCCTTCTGGAGTTACGACGTAACTATCCTCTGCATTACTTCTTTCATTTTAAACACAATAACCTTGTATTAGTTTTTTTAAATGAACTTTGTGGGTATGTTCCTTGTAAGCCCTCACGAGACTACACTCGTCCACTTGGGACACCAAGTGGTTTAAAAGGCTTGTTGCATGCGCCAAATGCAACCGTGATTCCTACGAAAGTGAGTTAGGTTTATTTTTCATTTTTTTCATTTTTTTCTTTTTAGAATTATGCTTGTCGGTAATGTGATTTCAGGGATTAAAGTTTGCTCGTGGATACTTATGCGAAGGCACGACTCTCTTTCGTGGGCCTTCTTTCTTTTTGGAGCAAATTTCAGGGAAGTTCTCGCTCTAATCCTACTTTTCTCTTCACCTTTATTTAACGCTTAGTACAAAAGGGACTTTGTACAATTCAAGTGGGGGGACGGGAGTAGAATTGTCTCTTGAACTTTATTTTGCCCTTGATTTTCTAGTTTATTTTAAAAAATTATGCCATTTTTAAAACTTTGACATGTTTTTCTTAACCTAACTAGATTAAACCTTAGCCGAGCACATACAACCCTTGATATTATATGGTGAGATTAGCCTTATCCGTTTCCAAATTTTTACCCCAAATCCACCAAATTATGAGTGTGCCGGTAGCTTGTAAACTTTAGAACTTGGCCTTTATATCATTTCGAGACCATATACTAGGTATGTTGAGTTAGCTCGATGTATTTGGACTTTTTAGTTTAAGAAGGCAGTATTATAGGATTATCACCCAAATAGCCTACCATTGTGTGTCTATCGATTAGTCACCTCGACTTCTCGACCCCCATGTGAAACCCTTTTGTTGCACTCACCTTTAGTGCAAGATACCCCTAGATACACCCATCTGAGCCATTCCTTTCATTTTGTTAACCCAATATATTGTTTCGTTACACCCTTACACCTTAGCCTACCCTGTAGTCTTTATTTGTGATTGGGAAGTCATCATTTGCCTAAGTTCAAGGTTCAAGTGGAAAGGTTCGGGAATCACGCTTTTTTCGACGACATATTCTTAAAGATCATTGAAGACCCCCCAAATTCCCATTGTTCATCTCAAGTGGGGGGATGTTATGTTTATGATTAAAAAAAAGGTTATGTATTTGTTATTCAGTTGATTGTAAAGTGCGATGTTATAAGCACTATATTATTAGCTTAATATAGATTCAGTATCGAGGAGGCCACCTCGGTCACATTTGAAGATTGGAGTTGGTAATTGCGCCAACAGTTGGAGAAAAGGTAGTGTGCCCATCATGACGTCCTCTAATGACACCTCTACCTAGTATATCATGATCTGGTTTCTTAACTTCGAAACTTGAACTTTGGGCGGACGGTAAGTGGTGATGACTTGGTTATGGATTTAGACTATTTGCTTGATTTTTATACCATTTATATATCCCATGTCTTATCCTAACCTTTAGTCATGAAGCGTGTCTAGGTGATGCAGCGAGCAATCTTTGGTGTCTTGGCCATGGATTTGGTCATGTATCATTGATTTTGTCCACTTCGCCGTGATATGTTAGTAATGACAAATCACCCTTAACCTTTGTCGTGTCTACCCATATTGCCTTCGAGAATTGTTTTGTCCTTAACTCTAGTGGTGGAGATTTGTGTAACCGCCAAGCTTATGATAGAATACATGCTATGATTCAATGAGTGATCACCCCGAAATTGACACTTAGAATAGTTGAGAGATTTGAGTGTTTTGTTCCCATTTCGTGAGGTGTTCGGCTTTGTTTTATTCTAGCATAAGGGATTTGTAAACTTATATTTTCCAGGTAATGGGAAATATCTTTTTAGGAATCTATCTAATAAGGTCTACTTGAGGGAAAGTAGAGTTCAAGTGGGGGGATATTTGATAACATCAAATTATCCTGAATATTAAGTGTCAATTTCTCCCGATAATGCCTGTAATTTATATCATTTATATGGATTTACGCTTGTTTTCCATTATATTTCACTTTCAGGTAAATTACGAGCATTGGAGCTAAAGAGACGCGGATTTGAAGAGTTTAATGAAGATTTATCATAGTATGCTCACTTTGAAGAAGTTACGGCGTAACTCATCTCTCACATTACGCCGTAGAGGTACTTAATGACTTGGCTTAGGGGACCAGGAACAGCTGGACTTATGAGGGGACACCTGACTTCTCCAGTGGGACCCTTTGCTGATAGGTTATGACGAATTGACCAAATGTTGTCCTAGCGACTTTGACCCCACCTGAAGTAATTGGAAGTAATTAGTCGTAAACACTACTAATTAGGATGATTAACTAGGTTAGCACATCTCTCATCTGTTGATCACAACCCTTGCCTTTATTTGCTTTAGTAGTTAATTAATTAATTCCATATCGAAATCATATTAAAATCTGTGACACCTAGACTTAGTATAAATCCGCACACATAACTCTTGGGACGACCTCGGTTTTACCGAAATACTACACTACACACGATCGGGTACACTGTCCGTTAGTGCATTAGGGTAGACCATAGGTATAACGAGTAATTATAAATATTAAAACCTGATCAGTAAAACCTGCATCAACATCATACCATGCCATATTACATATGAAACTTGTATAAGATGTAAATTACATCAAAATAAATTAAAAGCTTGAAAACTAAACAATATCTTACAACTTCTTGGATGGAAAACACTAAAAACCCAAGAACCACTATCCTATGTCTTTCAATCACCAACAAGTCTTTCAAATCTTCAACCTAACTTGTGATAGCCTTATGAAACCTTGTACTTTGGACTTCTAATTCAGCTTTTGGTCTTATGTAAGTCTTGTTGTAAGCTTGAAATCACCAAAGTAACTCTTGTACTAGGTAGAATACATCATGGCCTTCATCTTTTTAGTAATACTTATAGCTTGAATTAAAACGTTTGATGATGATGGTGATGTTGTGGTATACGGTGGGGAAATATAGAAAGACCAAGAGATATTTACTTTGTAATTAAGAAAAGTGATTTAAGATATATATATAAATATATATATATATATATATATATATATATATATATATATATATATATATATATATATATATATATATATATATATATATATATATATATATATATATATGTCATAGTTTAGATTAGGTGTCCTAATTGTGATAAAATAAGGTTAAGAAAGTTCCATATGGCTCTTGTGACTAAGCCTTGTAAGACACCTCCTACTTATGAGGTGGTGTGTTTATCTTAAGTTGCTTCATGGTGAAGCATGGCTCCTACAGGGTATAGTTTGGTTCCGGTAATTACTCATGTTAAGCCCTTAAACCTTAAAACTTAAAATAGGGCAACATGAAAATATAATACTTATAAAAATATCTAAACTCATCAATATACTCCAACTAGGTATATTAAAAGTGTGATAAGTCTAACGGAGTGCGTTTATGCTGTTAAAACCTAATAACATAGGTTTGAGTACGCGTATTACGTAAAAATTAAAATGTTCATGTAAAAAAAGTGGCAATAGTTCATATGAAATATGACTATTCGTAAATTTTGAGTATTTTGAACACATAGACTTATCTTAGTCTTGTGTTGGTCGTGAGGAAAGTTCACACGATTAATCTTTTGAGATTACTTATAAAAGTAATTTAAATTAAATTGTTTATTGTGTTTACCGTTGTGTCGGTACGCGTTATTTGCGGCTTTCACGTTTTGCGAGATAACTTCTCGTTAAATAGACATAGGTGAACAAAAATATTCAGAGAGTAATAATTTGAAGCAGAGTGAATTATTTAACTTGGAAAATTACCAGTTACTACCAGTTACAGTAATTGCTTTTACGTTATAGTAAAAGTCAAATAGTCAAAAGTCAATGTCAACTTTTAGAAAGTCAAATGGCAAAATAGTCATTTTGCCTTATGAAAAATTTCGGGTTGCTACAGTGTCTACCCCTTATGGGAACTTCATCCCGAAGTTCAGTGGGTGTTATCTGATGATGGTGTGTTTGAGTTCATTTTAACATTCCCACGTGAATTCAGGACCTCTTCTAGAGTTCCATCAAACTTTGACAGTAGAAATGCGACTTTTCTTAAGTTGTTTGACCTCACAGTCCGTTATCTCAATAGGTTCTCCGATAGAGTTCATACATTCATTAATATGGATCTTTTCTATAGGAGTAGTAAGTGTTTCATCAAAAAGACCCTTCTTAGATTGTACACATGAAATGCATCGTGTACACTGCTAAGTTCAGGTGGTAGCTCGAGTCTGTAGCTACTGATCCAATTCTAACGAGGATTTTGAAAGATCATGTTAATATAAATAAGCCGTAAAAACATTTATTTATATTTTACGATCTTCTAATGTTTTGTCGATAACAAACGTAAAATCACTTTAACGAAACAAATAGAATACGTAAATAGTTTGAGTCAATAGTTTCTTAACACACTTACGTTTTCACATAAAACACTAAAACAAATATAAGTGATTTATGATTTAGATATATATGTACAACAACTAGTGTTTACATATTGGGTTAGCATATACTTAAACTAAGTATACTAAAATGGGTAAAAACAAGTATATACTAAAATGGGTAAAAACAATTATATACTAAATGGGTAAAAACTAGCAAATGGTATTGACCCATAACCCATGGTTTTATATATACCACTTAACCAAGTTCATTGTATCTAGAAAACCATGGATCAACCCATAACCCATGACCCATGACCCATAACCAAAAATACCCATGGGCAAAGAGGAGCGTTCCACGGATCCCTGGCTTTGTGCTAGCCGGATCCCTTGTGGGAGGGATCCGCGGGATCCGGGGAACAGTAGAGAATTTTCTCTATAAATAGAGAGCCATTTCTTCCTTTCTACACACCTTTCACACACATACTTCCCCAAGTATTATAACCCTCTAATCTCAGATTCAAGTGATCTATGTAGTTTATCTTTTGTTTTTGTGTGATATTCTAGGTTCCTCTTAAAGGCGAGATCACCACTTCTTGAAGACGAGCAAACTCAAGTCCATGAGTTGCCATGCTTCGTCATCATCAACACAACTAAGGTTCTCTTGTTGATAGTTCTTTCTTTCTCCATAGATGTCGGGTTGAAGGCATTAGTGAAGGATGCCGAAAGTGTCAAGATGAAAGCATTAGTGAAAGGTGCTTATCATCCGTGTCAAAGCATTAGTGAAGAATGCTAAAGGTGTCAAGACGAAGGCATTAGTGAAGGGTGCCAAGCGTTGTGTCAAAGGCATTAGTGAAGGATGCTGAAGAATCGAATCAAGTAGCATTTGGGAAGAATGCCTAGGTCGTATAATCGATGAGGTGCATCGTTATACATATAAGTATTTGTTTATTTCCAAGGATGGTGATATCATTGATGGTGTTGTAACAAGGAGTGGATCTCCTTGACATTAGGTGTTGTGTTGTGAAGGGTAGTAGTTCCTCCATAGTAATGGAACTAGGTGCTTAGCCTATTACCTAATAAAGGGTAGGCGACGTTGTGATAGGATTAGTTC
Source organism: Chrysanthemum seticuspe (assembly GCA_019973895.1). Classification (NCBI taxonomy): domain Eukaryota; kingdom Viridiplantae; phylum Streptophyta; class Magnoliopsida; order Asterales; family Asteraceae; genus Chrysanthemum; species Chrysanthemum seticuspe. Next base: position 132,081,647 of record BPTQ01000003.1, on the reverse strand, counting down.
TCCTTGGTGTGAAAGAACTCGGTGGTTAGCCTAGAATCGTATAAAGAGTAGGCGATGTTGTGTTAGGTGTGGTTCGCCTTGGTGTGAAGGAACTCGGTATTTAGCTTTGTACCGGAAAAAGGTTAAGCGATGTTGTGAAGGATTCTCCGCCATAAGGAGTTGGTGTAGTGTTTACGAACTCTCGAGTAGGTGACTCGGGGAGTGGAGTAGGGCAAGGAAGGTGTCCTTGTAGCCAAACCACTATAAATACTTGTGTCGTGGTGATGTGATTCTTACTCTTTATCTTTCATTACACGTTTATATATCTATCCCTCAACGTCCAACATAAACAACCAAATAGATTGACATAAGTCGATCTAAATATTTAAAAGGAAGTTTTAAATTGGTAAAACTATTCAACCCCCCCCCCCCCCTTCTAGTTTTCCACAGATCCAATTATTGAGGTTTTCCATAGTGAGACTTTAAGCATAACCTTGTCTCCAACTTGAAATCCAAGAGGTTTACGTGGTTTTCAGCAGAGCTTTTCTAACGATCGCGAGCAAGAACAAATTTAGGACTAGTGAGTTGGATGTCCCCAACTTTAGCCCAATAAATCGGTGATTAGTACTTTCGACCATAATGTGACTCATATGGTGCAACCTTAATACTGGGGGTGGTAATTTTGTTATAAGAGAATTCGGCCAATTATTGGTGTGTGTCTCAACCATTGCCAAAATTAATCATGCACGCACGTAGCATATCTCCCAACGTTTGGATTGTTATTTTAGTGTGGCTATTAGTCTGGGGATGATAAGTAGTACTCATATCCATATCTGTACCCATGGATCTCCAGAGTGATTTCCAATAGTTAGAAGTAAATCTACTATCCCTATCTGTGATGATCGAGATTGGCACACTGTGCCTAGAAACTATTTCCTTGATATAAATCTTGGACTAAGTCTAAGAAGCCATTGATCAAAATGTATTGTCCTCGTAATGAGGTGCAAGAAATGGAGATGAAATTCTGAAATCTTGTTGTCAGAGGCGTTGATATCACGCCCTATATGTGTCGCTTTCAAGTTTTAACAGTATTGTACCCAATGGTGGTTTCAACCAATGAGAAGTCACTGGAAAGGTTCATTTGAGAACTTACACTTAGTATTCAAGGGAACGTAACTTCATTTGATCCCCTTACACTGGATGAAACAATCCAGATGTCTCGTAACTAGTGGATCAAGTTGTACGAGCTTGGATTGCTCAAGAATTCAACAACAGTAAAAATAACAACAGTAAAAATAACAACAGTAACAATAACAATAATAAATGGTGATTGGATGTGGAGAGTGAGGAAATTTTTAGAAATAATGTTCCAAAAATAAAGGCCAACAAATAGGAGGTATTCGTGGGAGAGCTTAAATAATGGGTGATGAGATATTATACCCAGTTCATTAGTTCGATATTGAACCAAGTCCATTAGCTCAAGAGTGTAACAAGTCTATTAGCTCAAAAATATAGAGTACTTAGACTTATGCAACTCGTGCATAATCAAATCCATGGCAACCAAATTCAGTTATTGAAACATCTCATTCGATCAGGTCAGGTTTCAAGTGACTTCAACCAAATTCGTTAGCTCAACAAACAGTCTACGTTTGTGAGGATTTGTAACAACAAAGGTGATAACTTAAGGATGAAACCAGGTAGTTCAAATGAAGTCTTAAGATTTTTGCCGAGTGGTAAAACATTATCGTGTTTTCTAGATATTTTTAAGGAATACTGGTGATTCTCAAGTTCGAGTTCATACTCATGTCATACCAGATACAAATAAGCCCACTTATTTATAATTCATTACTTACATAAAGAAGCGTCCCAATTTACGTAAGTATGAAATTATAAACTTATGGTTCGGTGGTTTACAATTTCTTTATTTAAATGAGAAGGTGTCCCAATCAATTCAAATAAGGATATCCCAAATCCTCCTACTTAAGAAATTCTGACAAAAACACTCATACTTAACTTATGAGCTACAAGACAGTGTAATACGAGACGACGTAGGTATTCTGAAGGTACGGGATGAATGTTCACACTCATCCACGAAGACGGGGAGTAAAATAATCAGAGAAAATCAACATAGCGTTCAAAAGAGTTGGTGAGTTCATAGTTATGAAATAGTTTTCTCAGAATGTTTGAGAAATACCAGTGAGACCATTGTGCAACTTACAATGTCGAAAAAAATAAAATAATAAGACCATTATGTATCTCTCAATGTCTGAGAAATAGATAAAACTATTGTGTATCTCTTTGTGTCAGATAAAATGATAAGACCATTTTGTCTCTTAATGTATGAGATATATAGGACAATTGTGTATCTCACAATGTCTGAGATATATCTAAGTCAATTGTGTATCTCACGATGTCTGAGAAATAAGGAAGACCATTGTATACTTACAATGTATTAATAACAAATGAGACCATTATACCAACTACAATGTCTGAGAAAGTTTCATAGATCACAAAAATGTATATGATCGAGGAAATCTGGTTGTGCTATAATGCCTTGGAATAGGCATATGCAGTTATGTTTAGTCAATCATTTATATAAACAGTCTTTATATAAATAATACCGTATTGTTTTAAAGAGTAGGCATGGGGCACGTAATGTAGAATACAGCAATGAGTGATACGGGTTAAATGTAAGATGTAGTTATAGTCTAGGTTCATATGCAATCTGGTTCTCTATAACTGAAGCTCTGATACCAATCTGTAACTGTGACAATCCGTACTTTCAGGTCATTCTCGACACCGTTCATGTCTCATTATTTCAACATTTTTAGTAAACTTGGTTTACTTGTTTCAAATTCGCGTAACCTTGGAGGTTTAGCGGCGAATTCATGATCATGACATCACGTACATTTCATATGGACTACGATTAGTCTACATTTCATTGACAACATGTGCATCTCATTAGTACATGCACGACATTTCATTTCACTTGCAACGCGTAATTTTTATATTTAATCATTTTTATCGCGTGAGTTTTTATTTTGAATATTTAACCCGTTACTTTCAAAAATGATCCCGAGGTATTTTTAAGCTTACATTTAGTTCATAAAAACTATATTTTTAGTTTTCCTAGTGTTTCAAATTTATTTGGTATTTTAATCGTTAAAATTTAATTATTACGTCGTTTTCTTAAAAATTTGACGATAATTATTTTATCACTCAATTTTCACAAGGAAAGTATTTTTACAATTTTTATCACCTCAATACAATCTATTTTGATTTATTAAAAACTTACTTGTACCAAAATTTTCCAATTTCCTTTACTTGTACAAATTACTTACATTTTACTTACTTTTTCTACAAATTAAACACAAGATACATGCAAGTACAAGATTTAAAAAAAAAAAAAAAAAAAAAAAATATATATAATGGGGAAACCAAATCCCCTAAGAACCGGCCCCTAAGAGGGTGTATTAATTGAATGAGTATGGTTCCTTGATTGATAACAATAATACACAAACATAAAAGTCTTACACTCTAAATTCATATCATTCATGTATCTTATCATTTCACATAGTTAGAGAGAAAAAAAAAAAATTTGTTCTCTCTCTTTTTGGCTTCATCAAACCGGCCACTCATCAAGGTGCCAAGGGGATCAAAATTTTTCTTGAGTTCAAGCACAAGTGTTATTACAATCTAGTTAATACTCTTCTAAGATTTTGAAATAAAAATCTAGAGTATTTAAGTTATCCTTGTTACCTACACCTCATCACTATCACTTGTAAGCATGTTTTTATCATCCTCATGTTTCCTCTTCATTTTCATATGTTTCTTTACATTTTTGGAGCTTTTATGCATGTTATGTGATTTATACCATTTTCTTATGATTTATTGAGTTATATAAATATATTGGTCATCCTATAATTATTCCCATAGTATTCTTTGGTCTTGATGGTGATTAGGAACCCATGACACCCTAAGAAGGTGTATGGTAGGATTAGATTAGCTTTGGAGTTGATTTGAAGGGATTAGAATAGGTTTTGTCCGAGAAAAACTATTTTCGATAACTATATTTTTGTATTCTGTCCTTAAATCGAATTTCTGGAAAAACCTACTGTTGGTACGAAGTTTTGGCCTTGATATTTAGAAAATACACTTTAAAACGAATCCGTGGCCTTTTGAACGGATAAAAACGGACTTATAACGAAGCCGTGGTGAATTTTTAAAGTTTGACGACGAAACGTATTATTTTCTGAAAACTCAGCTTGCTGTTTTTACATATTTCGGGTCAAAAACGAGCCTTAAGCTTCACAAATTATTTCGACTTCTCAAAAATATATTAGTTTACTTCGATACGAAGCTAAGGACATATTTTACGTAGAAAACGGATTTGAAACGACAAATATATGCACGTTTTTATAAAGTTGCCGTAACTATTATTTTCTGAAAAATTATATTATTTCTACGATTCAAGTATTTCATTAGCTGTAAGGGCTATGTTTGCGGCAGTTTTTAACTATGATGCAAAACTTTTTGGAACAAATTGTCTTCTAGTAAAATCAAGTTCACCGGCCATATTTTTTCAAAACAAAAAGCTGTTTGTTAAGCGGAGTCATAGTAAATTATTTACGGATGTTCAAACATTGGCCGAAACTTATTTTCTGCACACAATTAGCAAAAACCACCATCTTTAGCCCTTGATATCTTTATGATCGAGACCTTTTGAACGAAAACTCCTGAACTGAAACTTCTAGATATCGATACAAACTTTCCAAAACCGTCGAGTTCGTTCTCTAACGATCGACGTACACCGTTTTACGACTACTTTTCCGGAGCCATTTTTGTTGATTTCATGATTTTTCCGACGACATTGTTTTGCGACGAAAAGTAGTAATTTCACCAAAAATCATTATAAAACCATTGTAGGATGACATTTTGACGTAAAAACATGTAAAGTCATTTTTGAAGGGTCAAGACGTCAAAAGAGTATTTTTCGACGACGAGTAATATTTTCAAAACCCGTAAATGGTATAAATAACATACGAAGTGCATGCATAACATTACATTGCAACTCATGACATATCATATCATTGATAATAGGTCCCGGTTGACGCATTACATTAAACCTCAGTGTACTCACTTTTGCCGTTATTCCAGTTTATCCAAGTGAGTTTTCATAGCCCCGTTTTACATGCTTTCGATTATTTTCAAACCCACGGGGGAGAATACATTGCACTACATTTTTTTTGTACGATACCAAGTATGTTAAATTCAATTACATTGCTTAAGTTACCACATTTGCCAATTTGAAAGTCCCCATTACTTGAACATGAACCGTTAATCTTTGAAGCGAGGATGAGTGGATAGATCTATCGAGGGTGACGCCTCCATCCGGGTTGGTGAATCCCAACCAGGCAAACGGATGCATTTCATTTGATCACGTTACGGAGTTGTCTGGCAAACACTCTGCAGGGGCATACATTATTGAACAGTCTAGTTTCGGGGTCATGGGCTTAGAGCAATTGTAACATTATTTTTACGTGACTGGATTGTCATGCATAATCTATACTTGTGTAGTCGTATAAAACATTTACATAAACCTATGATTTCTCACCAACATTATTGTTGACGTTTTTAGCAATGTATTTTCAGGTAACTGAGGCATTCATCATGACATGGTTTAGGGACCTACATTTTGAGTCGCGGCGTCGACTTACATTATGTACATTATGGCACTTTATTTCAAAACATCGTTTGGATTTGTAACATATTTGTATTTCCGCAAACTTTGTAAACCTTTTTGGGACCGATGTTGTACTCTGAATGTTTTTATGATATATCCAACGATGTGTTTTTAAAACGACACTTTAAGTCGTTCAATATAACTGTGATGTGGTGCTATGACAGTCAATCCCCAGGAATTCCATTCCGCTGCAAAACAGGTAAATTGGGGGTGTGACAGATTGGTACCAGAGCTACAGTTATAGAGAACTAGGTTGCATCATTGACCCTAGACTATAGCTACATTATCATAGCATCTCATCATTTCATCATTGTACATGTTCATTTTTATCATGCGGATTCACTTACACTTTGTTCGAGATTATTTACATTTATTTCACATCGGTTGTCACGGACATGTCTTCAGATTCACATCCTATCACCATATCATCGGACTCTAGTTCGGATGATGTTCCAGCTAACCCCATCATGGATGATGATTCATCACACTCCACGGAGATCGTATCTTCCATTGGATCTACTCCAGTCTTTCCACCTATCATGACCGACACTGAGACCGAACCCTTCGAGGAGGGCGAAGTTGCACCTACACCATCACGATCGCTATTGATTCACGATAGGATCAGGACAATTTTTATCACTCAGTTGGGACAGATCATACCATTGGGTAGAACTTATAGGCTTAGTCCTAATGAACCTATTTTCTTAACTCACCACAAGGATTTCATCATTATCATTATCATTTCGAGCACCATCCGTACCATCACATCTCATATACGATACTCATACACCTGACTTGCAGCTTGAGAAGCGTGCATGATTTGACACACCATTACCACCTACCACTAAGACTATAGACACTACACCATCTCATAGGGTTGAGGACTGTGAGAGTTCTAGGGCTATTGTTGCTAGACCGCCTACTACTCCTACACTTGAAACACGATTAGACCATCAACAGGAACAGATAATAAGCACCTTTCTAGCTAATGTAACCTTTATCATTTATTATCTCTACGATAATCACCACCTTGTTTATCTCATTCCTTACTCCAATTGCCCCATTTTCCATCATTTCACGACGATACATCACTGCTTTACTAGGGGCTAGGCCAACTTTATTCTCGACCAATTAGTAGACTATTATTACTCGATAAGGTTCTCCTATGTATTCTACAAACCATCCAACAAATTTTATTCCAAATTATCCTGCTACTATTTCATAAAATTATTTCATTTGATTTTATTTCGAATTATTTTATCACCATCTCATAAACGTTGTTTCATAAAGTTTTAAGCAAGTTGTTTTATTACCAACTTATCAGTTGGTTTCAGTCATTTTATCAACTATTTAATATACTCAGGCAAAACGGTTTTCATGTTACTCTGAAAAATCATTGAGCCATTATTTTACAAAACAAAACGTTGAATACCATCTAAAACTTTGGAGGAACATAATACTATTTCAACAAAAACAAGCATCACATCATTTGTCCTTAATTATACATGGCCTGATCACCTATGTATAATTCAGGAAGAATTATGTCATGAAAGTAACAAGTATCATTTCAAATCTCCTAAAAACAATTCTCATTTAAAAGTAAAGTTTTATAAACCGATAAATCGTGCATAAACATTTCTTTTTGTTAACACTCTAAAGGTGCTTACGCCATTTATCTCTCACTCAACCGATAAGTTAGGATTGACGAGTGACATTTTAGGAAAGACTTCCTATACTATTTGTGAGGAGGATTTCTCGATACAAGAAAACAATGGAAGGATTTTGGAATTACCAACAAGGACTAGAACTAGGTGGTAGGATGATTCAAAACCCAACAAAAATCTTAAGACATCACGAGACCTTCCGAACCACTATTTTGGGTTAGAATCCAAACTCTATCATTCCAAAAGTATTAGTTAGACCGAGTTACGAGATTTTAGTACGAAGCAAATACACACGAAGCAACATTATAGGGATATACCAAGTTTTCTAACTGAGATTGTAGAACATTCTGTTAAGCATGGCCTCATCAATAGGTGAACTTCCCTACAATGAGTTTCCCTTAAAGGAAAATTAAGGTTATCGATATAAACTTCCCCTAAGGCATTGTGCCCTCTAGAAATTCCAAGTAACCTCACCTCTATATCAAGAGATGTCACAGGTTTGAACATGTCGGACAATCAATGACTCCTCATCTACAAGTGAAGCTAGAACAGACATTCTTTGACATAGTATAAGCGGATATCTATTTTCTTGCTAGCATGGTAACAATATTAGTGATGAACTATTTTTGGAAGCACTCAATATCGGAACAAATCTTGGAAGCCAACCACATTAGACACATCATACAACGTCGAGTTAGCTAATGGTAGCGTAGTTAGCACCAACACCATTGTTCGCGGTTGCACATTCAATTTTCTTAATCATCCCTTCAACATAGACCTCATGCCCGTAGAGCTTGGTAGTTTTGACGTCGTCATCGGCATGGATTGGTTATCTAAGCATCGCGCGAAGATCATTTGTGATGAGAAAGTTGTTCATCTTCCCTACAATGGCGAAACTTTGATTATTCGTGGGGAACGAAGTGAAACTCGAATTAATATCATATCGAGTATCAAAACGGAGAAGTACATAAAGAAAGGTTGTCTTGCTTTCTTAGCTCATGTAACCGAGAAAAAAAAAAAAAAAAAAAAAAGTCGGAGGAGAAGCGACTTGAAGATGTTCCAATTGTCCGTGAATTTTCTGAAGTTTTTCCCGAGAATTTACCGGGACTTCCACCGGCACGTCAAGTAGAATTTCAAATTGACTTAGTGCCCGGAGCTGCACCAATTGCGCGAGCACCGTACCGTTTAGCGCCATCCGAAATGCAAGAGTTGTCTAATCAATTGCAAGAGCTTCTAGACAAAGGATTCATTAGGCCGAGTTCCTCGCCTTGGGGAGCACCGGTCTTGTTTGTGAAGAAGAAGGATGGATCCTTCCGAATGTGCATAGATTATCGAGAATTGAACAAGTTAACGGTGAAGAATCGTTATCCACTCCCCAGAATTGATGACTTGTTCGATCAGTTGCAAGGTTCAAGTATTTATTCCAAGATTGATCTTCGTTCGGGTTATCATCAGCTTCGAGTTCGGGAAGAGGATATTCCGAAGACAGCTTTTAGAACACGTTACGGTCATTACAAGTTTCAAGTGATGCCGTTTGGATTGACTAATGCACCGGCGGTATTCATGGATCTCATGAATAGAGTTTGTAAGCCGTACTTGGACAAGTTTGTTATAGTGTTCATCGACGACATCTTGATCTACTCCAAGAGCAAAGAAGAGCACGAAGAGCATTTAAGGACGATTTTAAGGCTACTTAAGAATGAGAAGTTGTATGCCAAGTTTTCGAAGTGTGATTTTTGGAACCACAAAGTGCAATTTCTTGGTCACATCATTGATAGTCAAGGACTACAAGTTGATCCCGCAAAGATTGAAGCTGTGAAAGACTGGGCTACTCCAACGAATCCTACGGAAATTCGACAATTTCTAGGACTAGCCGGGTATTACCGAAGGTTCATCGAAGGTTTTTCGAAGATAGCGAGACCTTTGACCAAGTTGACACAGAAAAACAAGAAGTACGAGTGGGGAAAGAAACAAGAAACTGCTTTTCAGTTGTTGAAGCAAAAACTTTGCAGTGCGCCGATTTTGGCACTACCCGAAGGCATTGAGAATTTTGTTGTATATTGCGACGCTTCGCATAAAGGACTTGGGGCTGTTTTAATGCAAAATGAGAAGGTGATAGCGTATGCTTCTCGACAACTTAAGACTCATGAGAAGAACTACACCACTCATGATCTCGAGTTAGGAGCCGTAGTTTTTGCACTCAAGATTTGGAGACACTACCTCTACGGTACCAAGTGCACTGTGTTTACCGACCACAAGAGTTTGCAATACATTCTTGATCAAAAGGAGCTTAATATGAGGCAACGTCGTTGGTTGGAGTTACTCAACGACTATGATTGTGAAATCAAGTATCACCCGGGAAAAGCCAATGTTGTAGCTGATGCTCTTAGTCGGAAAGAGAGGCCTAAACCTTTAAGAGTTCGATCATTGGGAATGACGATTATTTCTCCTTTACCATCGAAAATCCGCGAAGCACAAGTCGAAGCACTTAAGGAGGAAAACCGACCAAGTGAAAAGCTTTATGGTATGCCCGAAAGCGCAAATGGTTTTGTAAAGAGAGCAGATGGAGTTCTATGTTTCAAGGATAGAATGTGGGTTCCATTGTATGGCGGAATACGAGAATTGATTATGCATGAGTCGCATAAGTCAAAGTATTCTATTCATCCAGGATCGGATAAGATGTATCAAGATCTTAAGAAGCTTTATTGGTGGCCGAACATGAAAGCGGAGATTGCCACGTACGTTAGCAAATGTCTTACCTGTGCTAAGATGAAAGTCGAATACCAGAAGCCGTCAGGATTGCTCCAACAACCGGAAATTCCTCAATGGAAATGGGAACGCATTACAATGGACTTTGTTACGAAACTTCCTAAGACATCGGGAGGTTACGACGCTATTTGGGTAATTGTTGATCGCCTTACCAAGTCAGCCCATTTCATACCGATTAGAGAGACTTATTCCATGGAGCAACTCACTAGACTTTATGTCAAGGAGATAGTCTCGAGGCACGGAGCACCAATATCTATCATTTCCGACAGAGATAGTCGATTCACTTCAAACTTTTGGAATTCATTGCAAGATTCATTCGGAACCAGATTAGAGATGAGCACAGCATATCACCCACAAACCGACGGTCAAAGTGAAAGGACCATTCAAACATTAGAGGACATGCTGAGGGCATGTGTGATTGATTTTGGAAATGGTTGGGCTAACCATTTGCCATTGATTGAATTCTCGTACAACAATAGTTATCACACCAGTATCAAGATGGCACCATTCGAGGCACTCTATGGTCGTAAGTGCCGATCACCTGTTTGTTGGGCCGAGGTAGGAGAAGCACAACTTACTGGCCCAGAAATGGTTCGGGAAACCACTGAAAAGATCGTTCAAATTCGTGATAGACTTAGAACTGCCAGGAGTCGACAGAAAAGTTATGCGGATGTTAGACGCAAGGATTTGGAATTTCAAGTGGGCGACAAAGTTTTGTTGAAAGTATCGCCTTGGAAAGGCGTGGTACGTTTTGGAAAGCGTGGGAAGTTAAACCCGAGATACATTGGACCATTCAAGATTTTGAGCCGAGTTGGTCCTGTAGCTTATCGACTTGATCTTCCTCCAGAACTTAGTCATGTGCACAACACGTTTCATGTTTCAAACTTGAAGAAGTGTCTTTCAGACGAATTGCTCGTTATTCCATTGGACGAAGTTCAGATTGACGACAAACTCAACTTTGTGGAAGAACCTGTAGAAATCATGGACCGCGAGGTCAAGCAGTTGAAACAGAGTCGTATTCCTATTGTGAAAGTTCGTTGGAATTCTCGACGAGGTCCTGAGTTTACTTGGGAACGGGAAGACCAGATGCGACGCAAGTATCCACATCTTTTCACCGACACCGTTACACCTAACAACGATTGAATTCAGGGACTGAATTCCTTTTTGGATGGGCGAATGTGACAATCCGTACTTTCAGGTCATTCTCGACACCGTTCATGTCTCATTATTTCAACATTTTTAGTAAACTTGGTTTACTTGTTTCAAATTCGCGTAACCTTGGAGGTTTAGCGGCGAATTCATGATCATGACATCACGTACATTTCATATGGACTACGATTAGTCTACATTTCATTGACAACATGTGCATCTCATTAGTACATTCACGACATTTCATTTCACTTGCAACGCGTAATTTTTATATTTAATAATTTTTATCGCGTGAGTTTTTATTTTGAATATTTAACCCGTTACTTTCAAAAATGATCCCGAGGTATTTTTAAGCTTACATTTAGTTCATAAAAACTATATTTTTAGTTTTCCTAGTGTTTCAAATTTATTTGGTATTTTAATCGTTAAAATTTAATTATTACGTCGTTTTCTTAAAAATTTGACGATAATTATTTTATCACTCAATTTTCACAAGGAAAGTATTTTTACAATTTTTATCACCTCAATACAATCTATTTTGATTTATTAAAAACTTACTTGTACCAAAATTTTCCAATTTCCTTTACTTGTACAAATTACTTACATTTTACTTACTTTTTCTACAAATTAAACACAAGATACATGCAAGTACAAGATTTAAAAAAAAAAAAAAAAAAAAAAAAAAAAATATATATATAATGGGGAAACCAAATCCCCTAAGAACCGGCCCCTAAGAGGGTGTATTAATTGAATGAGTATGGTTCCTTGATTGATAACAATAATACACAAACATAAAAGTCTTACACTCTAAATTCATATCATTCATGTATCTTATCATTTCACATAGTTAGAGAGAAAAAAAAAAATTTTGTTCTCTCTCTTTTTGGCTTCATCAAACCGGCCACTCATCAAGGTGCCAAGGGGATCAAAATTTTTCTTGAGTTCAAGCACAAGTGTTATTACAATCTAGTTAATACTCTTCTAAGATTTTGAAATAAAAATCTAGAGTATTTAAGTTATCCTTGTTACCTACACCTCATCACTATCACTTGTAAGCATGTTTTTATCATCCTCATGTTTCCTCTTCATTTTCATATGTTTCTTTACATTTTTGGAGCTTTTATGCATGTTATGTGATTTATACCATTTTCTTATGATTTATTGAGTTATATAAATATATTGGTCATCCTATAATTATTCCCATAGTATTCTTTGGTCTTGATGGTGATTAGGAACCCATGACACCCTAAGAAGGTGTATGGTAGGATTAGATTAGCTTTGGAGTTGATTTGAAGGGATTAGAATAGGTTTTGTCCGAGAAAAACTATTTTCGATAACTATATTTTTGTATTCTGTCCTTAAATCGAATTTCTGGAAAAACCTACTGTTGGTACGAAGTTTTGGCCTTGATATTTAGAAAATACACTTTAAAACGAATCCGTGGCCTTTTGAACGGATAAAAACGGACTTATAACGAAGCCGTGGTGAATTTTTAAAGTTTGACGACGAAACGTATTATTTTCTGAAAACTCAGCTTGCTGTTTTTACATATTTCGGGTCAAAAACGAGCCTTAAGCTTCACAAATTATTTCGACTTCTCAAAAATATATTAGTTTACTTCGATACGAAGCTAAGGACATATTTTACGTAGAAAACGGATTTGAAACGACAAATATATGCACGTTTTTATAAAGTTGCCGTAACTATTATTTTCTGAAAAATTATATTATTTCTACGATTCAAGTATTTCATTAGCTGTAAGGGCTATGTTTGCGGCAGTTTTTAACTATGATGCAAAACTTTTTGGAACAAATTGTCTTCTAGTAAAATCAAGTTCACCGGCCATATTTTTTCAAAACAAAAAGCTGTTTGTTAAGCGGAGTCATAGTAAATTATTTACGGATGTTCAAACATTGGCCGAAACTTATTTTCTGCACACAATTAGCAAAAACCACCATCTTTAGCCCTTGATATCTTTATGATCGAGACCTTTTGAACGAAAACTCCTGAACTGAAACTTCTAGATATCGATACAAACTTTCCAAAACCGTCGAGTTCGTTCTCTAACGATCGACGTACACCGTTTTACGACTACTTTTCCGGAGCCATTTTTGTTGATTTCATGATTTTTCCGACGACATTGTTTTGCGACGAAAAGTAGTAATTTCACCAAAAATCATTATAAAACCATTGTAGGATGACATTTTGACGTAAAAACATGTAAAGTCATTTTTGAAGGGTCAAGACGTCAAAAGAGTATTTTTCGACGACGAGTAATATTTTCAAAACCCGTAAATGGTATAAATAACATACGAAGTGCATGCATAACATTACATTGCAACTCATGACATATCATATCATTGATAATAGGTCCCGGTTGACGCATTACATTAAACCTCAGTGTACTCACTTTTGCCGTTATTCCAGTTTATCCAAGTGAGTTTTCATAGCCCCGTTTTACATGCTTTCGATTATTTTCAAACCCACGGGGGAGAATACATTGCACTACATTTTTTTTGTACGATACCAAGTATGTTAAATTCAATTACATTGCTTAAGTTACCACATTTGCCAATTTGAAAGTCCCCATTACTTGAACATGAACCGTTAATCTTTGAAGCGAGGATGAGTGGATAGATCTATCGAGGGTGACGCCTCCATCCGGGTTGGTGAATCCCAACCAGGCAAACGGATGCATTTCATTTGATCACGTTACGGAGTTGTCTGGCAAACACTCTGCAGGGGCATACATTATTGAACAGTCTAGTTTCGGGGTCATGGGCTTAGAGCAATTGTAACATTATTTTTACGTGACTGGATTGTCATGCATAATCTATACTTGTGTAGTCGTATAAAACATTTACATAAACCTATGATTTCTCACCAACATTATTGTTGACGTTTTTAGCAATGTATTTTCAGGTAACTGAGGCATTCATCATGACATGGTTTAGGGACCTACATTTTGAGTCGCGGCGTCGACTTACATTATGTACATTATGGCACTTTATTTCAAAACATCGTTTGGATTTGTAACATATTTGTATTTCCGCAAACTTTGTAAACCTTTTTGGGACCGATGTTGTACTCTGAATGTTTTTATGATATATCCAACGATGTGTTTTTAAAAAGACACTTTAAGTCGTTCAATATAACTGTGATGTGGTGCTATGACAGTCAATCCCCAGGAATTCCATTCCGCTGCAAAACAGGTAAATTGGGGGTGTGACAGTAACACCTCCAAAATTATCGCAGCGGAAGATAGTGTTACTGGGGTATTACTTCATGGGTTACAGTACAAGTTACAAAAAACGACTCTAAATGAGACGTTTTGAAATAAATGATCATTTGATTAAAATATCAGAGTTTACAAAGAGGTCCCATAATTTTTTAACATACATAAAATGTAAAACATAAAAGTTGTAAAGTTTTTCAAATGATAATATATGCATCGTCTTCAAAATGTTTTCCGTGCGCCTTCACATGCCAGCTAGTTCCTTTCGAACCTGAGATAAACATGCTAAAAAGTCAACACAAAGGTTGAGTGAATTTATAGGTGTGTAAATAGTAGTGGACAATAAATTTCATAGTATAATTGCAATGTGCGCAATCATCATCCTGATAGTTATTATTGCTCTAAGCTCATGGCACGCACGATTGACTGTATATATATATATATATATATATATATATATATATATATATATATCACCGTACGATATATACATTAAATAATTTTCCCCGTGTAGGTACTATGTCATATACCTAGAAATTCAAATATACTGCGTTTGTGATATCCACAGTACGATTAACACAAACGGGATTCGTCAATCCCGATAGCCCTATCCACAATATTTGCGCTCACTTGCAACAACAAGTGATTAGTGGTCTATGATAAGGGGACTTTTGGCATAAACAACTTAGGCATGCAATAATACAATCAGGGCAAGTATTAAGTTTAAAAGTAATTGTCCATAATAAAAACATTAGCATGTATCTCCCTCAAGTAGTTTATAAAACAGTTAAGCAAAAGTTGCGGCTATGAACTCATTGTAGTAAACAGTAGTAGTTTATAACAACAGATAGTGTATGGTGAGACCACGATCTTTAATAATAACCTACGAGAGTATAATGTTCGTGTCTTAGTATAATGTACGATAAGAGTGTACAAGTATATGTAAAGTTATTGACTTGATTAAGATGTTGTACATATATCTTATGTTGTATAAAGGAGTGAAGTATCCTTAAAGTGGTTTGGCTATTAGCCTTTTATAACTAACAACGTACTACCGTTCGGGCTATCAAAATCTAGAGGTCATGTAGTGAACGTATGAGAAGCCAGGACACTTTAATTCGTAAATTCACAACTCGTCGATAAGACATCCGAAGAGGCCTTTTATGATTATGAAATTTTCTAGTGTTGTAGTACTTATCAATTATAAGTAATAGTAATTAACGAAACAAATGTTGTATAGAATCATTTGTTGTGTTTCGTCAAAGACTTTTGGTTTAATAAGTGTGGTGTCGAAATGGTTTAACTTGTGTGTCGTGAAGTGGTTTTGTATAAATTTATCAAGTGTAAATGTTACTAACTCAATGTGTGTTGTGATGAAAATGATAACGACGTCTCACAATATTTGTCATGTAAGAAATATAAAGGTTTCAAAATAGTTTTTAGTTATCTTATATGTTAATACAATTTCAGTGGATTAAATAAAAGTTGATACTTGTGAAAATGATATTCATATAGTTAATATGTGATATGGTCATTTTTCTAGGTTGTCGAGGTCTGGCAAAGATCCAATCTAATGAACAAGTCTTAAAAACAAGTTTCCGGTCATCAAGCCCAAGCTAGCCATGAGGCTAGACTATGGTTAAACAACCTTGAGACAACAACAAAGGCCATAGCCATGGCAATGTATAAGCTAGAAGGCCTTGAGACAGCAGCCTTGACTTAGCTTTGACTGTGTCTCGGCCTCAAGAGAACCAAAACGCCACAAAGGCTCTTTAGCCACGGTTGTTTTTTGTCTACAACAGGTCCAGTTGGTTTTTGCAGTTTCTAGCCTTTGTTATTCACTTTCTGCTTACGTACACCCGAGTTTTTGTATAATAAAATCATTTTGAGCAACTTTTGTGCTTTACACTTTTGATGATTCGAACCATAAAAGGGTCAAAATCGCGTTTTAAAATCATATCAGAAGACTTTTTGTTCCAGCACCATGTTTTCATCTAGTAATCTTCATTTAGCCATAACTTTTTAACTACAAGCCCTTTTGTTGGGAATTAAGCTAACAGTTTGTACTGTCAAGCATACGTACTTAGTACTGCTAAGCTTACAGATGGACTGCTCGGAAAATACATTAGCAGTACTAACTGCCAGTACAAATATTCCTACTGCTTATGTGATAAAGGCAGAAGATTGAAGATGCATGGAGAGATATTTATGGAATAGATATGATGTATATCTTTTGTATTTAGATTGATACGAATGTTGTACTATTATAGTTATCATGTAAAGGACTCCTTGCACTATAAAAGGAGGTCCTAGGTTAGATGTAGAATACGTATCATTCTTAGAGTCGTTCACTTCAAGGTTTTGTAACCCTAATACTTTTGAGTATTCATATTAATATATTGAAGTGTTTTGTGAGATAACAAATTTGTTAATCATTCTCTTTATTGTTAAACATAAGATTCCGCATTGTGTTTAATCATGTTCAAAGACAGTTTTCTATACTTTAATTGTTTTAGATTTATCTAAGATAATTAATAAGATCAAGTGCTTATTTGGGATCAACACCTTTTTAAGTGATTCAAAATCTCAAATTATTGTTTTTACTTCCTCTATTAGCTTCTTAAGTTCATTCCTGTCCATGGCTCATGATTTCATGTCAAGCTTAACAAAATTACTAGTTACTAACTAGTTGTTTCAAAAGAGTCTCTAATAAGTTAACTTATGTTTTTCTTTTATGTACAACATCATACCATGCCATATTACATATCAAACTTGTACAAGATGTAAATTACATCAAAATAAATTAAAAGCTTGAAAACTAAACAAAGTCTTACAACTTCTTGGATGGAAAACACTAAAAACCCAAGAACCACTATCCTATGTCTTTCAATCACCAACAAGTCTTTCAAATCTTCAACCCAACTTGTGATAGCCTTATGAAACCTTGTACTTTGGACTTCTAATTCATCCTTTGGTCTTATGTAAGTCTTGTTGTAAGCTTGGAATCACCAAAGTAACTCTTGTACTAGGTAGAATACATCATGGCCTTCATCTTTTTAGTAATACTTATGTCTTGAATTAAAACTTTTGATGATGATGGTGATGTTGTGGTATACGGTGGGGAAATAGAGAAAGACCAAGAGATATTTACTTTGTAATGAAGAAAAGTAATTTAAGAGATATATTTGTCATAGTTTAGATTAGTTGTCCTAATTGTGATACAAGAAGGTTAAGAAAGTTCCATATGGCTCTTGTGCTAAGCCTTGTAAGCCACCTCCTACTTATGAGGTGATGTGTTTATCTTAAGTTGCTTCATGGTGAAGCATAGCTCCTACGGGATATAGTTTGGTTCTAGTAATTACTAATGTTAAGCCCTTAAACCTCCAAACTTAAAACCGGGCAACATAAAAATATAATACTTATGAAAATATCTAAACTCGTCAATATACTCCAACTAGGTATATTAAAAGTGTGATAAGTCTAACGGAGTGCGTTTGTGCTGTTAAAACCTAATAACATAGGTTTGAGTATGCATATTACGTAAAAATTAAAATGTTCACGTACAAATGACAAAGTGGCAATAGTTCATATGAAATTGTTAAATTTTGAGTATTTTGAACACATAGACTTATCATAGTCTTGTGTTGGTCGCGAAGAAAGTTCACACGATTAATCTTTTGAGATTACTTATAAAAGTAATTTAAATTAAATCTTTTATTGCGTTTACCGTTGTGTTGGTACGCGTTATGTGCGGTTTTCACGTTTTGCGAGATAACTTCTCGTTAAATAGACAAAGGTGAACAAAGACGTTCAAAGAGTAATAATTCAAAACAGAGTGAATTATTTAAGTTGGAAAATTACCAGTTACTACCGGTTACAGTAATTGCTTTTACGTTATAGTAAAAGTCAAATAGTCAAAAGTCAATGTCAATGTCAACTTTTAAAAAGGCAAAGGGCAAAATAGTCATTTTGCCTTATGAAAAATTTCAGGTTGCTACATTCAATTTCGTCTTCCTTCCAAGGTTTTTCAGAAACCCATGGTGTATTGCTATCTATCTCGTAATACCAGGTATTTTTATAGTCTTCAAAAGTTTTAAATCATGGCAAATCTTCAGTAAGCACATCTTCATCAATTTTCAATAGATAGTTGAATTCTCTGAACTCCTTTCACAAGGGAGTCTCGTAATCAAATAGGTTTGTATCAATTCAGCTCAGCAACTTCATCAGTCAGTTCCTCCTCATCATCCCCTCTCATCCAATAGTTCCATAGTTCGCTTTTGAGAGTTGCACTCATCTTATTATAGTTACAGAATTTTGAGTTTAACCAGCCAATGAACTCGGGATCTTTAGCATAGGGCTCTTCATGCCCAAATTGTATCAGAATGTTCTTCTTGAGATCCTTCTAGAGTGAGATAGAACCAGAAGGTTTGCCATTCAACCATTCCTTTGCACCCCCAGTATGAGTATTTGGAAAAGCACGAAGCATGAGCTACTCCACGTCATGGGGAGCAAGAGTGTACATTTCAACAATTTCGTAGATTTTCTCAAGATGCGTCACCGGGTCTTCATTCTCATAACCATTGAAAGTATTACCACGTAATTCTTTGAGAAGTTGTCCCCTTAATGCAAACTTGTCTTCCTCAATAATCTGAAGCTTATCAAAATTTGATCCATACCCTTCACTGGTTTCAGTAATGCACTTCTTCATCTCTTTACCCATAATGATTCAGGAGAACATCAATAAGTACGTCAGTAGGACGGGCCCTGTCGTAAAATAGCCCAAAAAACTAGGAACCACAATAGAATAAAAAGGATAAAAGCTGTTGATATCTGCAGACGATACGACGTATCCAGTTACCAAGATATGTTTTATATTAAGAATAAAAATATAGATCATCATTTTAATCAGATAAAATTATACCCCATACTGACAAGAATCAGTGCGCTGTATGTTTAATTTTTCTAAAATCGCTTATATGAAAGAATAAAAATACATCGTATAAGCAAAAGCTTATGCGCGTATTCTCGTTACATTTAAAAATTAATCTTTTAATTTAGAAAATAAATACGCCGTAGCAAGGTTAACCAATACGTCGTACTTAATGATTTAAAAATTTGGATATGTTTTTGAAAAATAATAAATACGCCGTACAAGTGAAAGCTTATGCACCGTATCACTTTTAATGTTTTTAATTAATTCTGGCTAAAAATAGAATACGTCGTACCTATGAGATTAGATGCGTCGTACCCTAATAATTAAATAAGATCTTATGTACAAATAATAAAAATGCTATATGCCGTATCTATGAGATTTGATGCGTTGTATCGTTTAGATCAGCAGTTTACAACACGCAGTAAATATGCAGAAAATAGAAAAACAAACAAAAAAATATAGAAATCAAATTAAAAAAATAAAAACAAGAAAAGTACATAAAAACACAAATAAACAAGCAATACAAATATATAACAAAGTTAGTCAAATAAAAATAAAAATAAAAAGATTAAACTAAATTTAAAAACCTAAATCAAAATACTAACAAATACGCAATTATTAAACAATTCACTCCCCGGCAGCGGCGCCAAAAAATTGATGTGTCGTTTAGTATAGGTCTATCTGTGAATTCAATTTTTAATATTTATATTTAGCCGACTTAACCTATAACAAGCACTAACGAGCAGTATACCCGATCAATGTAGCCTAGTTGGTAAGTAGAGTGTCGATCACTAAGAGTCGAACGTTAACACTTAGATATCTATCAGTATTTTAATCCTAAAGTTAGTCTAATTAAACCTAATCTAACTCAAGGGGATTTTCAGCCTGTTAGACTGGCACGATGTTTAGATTAAGTAAAACTGTAAATAAGGCGATTGATACACACGTACACAGATAAGAATACATATAGCAGATAAGAGGACTGGCCGATAGTAAAGTAGATTTTATTCGCTTAATTGTTTAGTTATATATGATGAGTACTAATTCTAGTTTTTCTCGTTGGTTGTTCACGTGTCTGTGTATATCATTCCTAAGCCTAGGCGCACCTAAATCTCTAGATTCTTTATTTAAGTTTTTCAACAAACTAATCATGTCACGATTAATTAAACCTGCATTAATACCACCTTAATGATTACTAAGTTTATGTATTATTTATCCCGTTAGAGCTTACATTAATTATGCAATGATATTAATGAAGTAATTGTGCGAGCCTAAGGTCGACAGGGCACGATAAACTATTGAAGTAATCAAAACAAACGCATGTACATCCAAATAAACATAAAATAAACTTATAATCTATAGGAAAGCAGATTAAATGCAAGTCAAACGTTGGAGACAAGGTACGCAATCCTGATGGATTAAAGAGTATTAATACAAATAAATCAAAATCTACTTATGAATTAAAGCACTAACAGGACCTACTTATGCCTCTGAATTCTTATTCTGGTTGTGTCTTGTGTGGTCTGGTCGTCGCCTTCTATGGTATTGTGTGTCGAATGTGGCAGTCGATCCTGTATTTATACATTCTGGAAACAGCATCGATACGGCATATCTAGAGTACCTGATACGCCTTATCTAGGTAACTTCGCCTGGGGTCCAAGATTATTATATTCTGGAATATTCGTACACCGGCATATGATACAGCGGATCTTTAGTCTTGATACGGCGTATGTGTCTTGTAATCTGGGTTTTTCTTGGTGAAGTCTTCAGGTTGATACGGTGTATGTCAATGTATTTATGCTGCTTATCTTGAACAGATAAGTCAGATCTTTGTGTTTACCAAGATTTCATATACGGCGCATGGAAGAATTTCATGCGGCATATTCTTCAAAGTCAGACAATGGTGTTCACATTCGTCTAAGTCTTGATGTACGACGTATCTGTCTAGAATGATACGGCGTATCTTCCTTCTGTTCAACAGACTTTACCAACTTGATCAATTTTGCTCCAATTTATGTCCAAAATAGTTAACTTTCACCAAATGTTTGTTTTCAACTGAAAAATACAAAAGTAAGCAATTAAGTATCAATTCTCATATAATATAATACAAAACAAGCAATATACATAGGATAAATGATGCTAATAAAGTGTTGTTATTTAATATCATCAGATGCTCTCTGGTTTCACTTATCAGAGAGTCTTCTTTACTTAGACTAATTTATGTTCAAATCCTAGTCAGAGACCATTGAGCACTAAATTGGCCCAACACAATATAAGCAGGAAAACACTAATTATAAAATTACATGTGAAAATACATAAGCTATTGTTTGTTAGGACATACTACATATATACATGCATCACATATGTAGCTCATCCTAATAGTATATGCAAACCACGAGTTTCACCCGTATTGTTGCACTCTATTGCAACTGGTTATTTTGGGAATGATGATTCTTACCTTATTGCTATTTATTGTCAGTTTAGGAAAGTTTATCGTTTTAAAATTTTCAAACCCTAATTGGGGTTTTATAGTCTTAAGATTTTAAAAGTTTGTGAATTAGGTAAAACAAGAAACCCTAAGTCACCTCGTTTATGGTTTTAGAAAGGTTTATTATTGATTTTAAATAAAAAAAAAATGTCTTTCCTAAAACCCCAGTTATGCAATTAACACAAAACCTTAGTTCCATATTTAGGAATCCCGGATTTCAATTAGGTTAAATTGAAACCTCATCAGTTTATGGAAACCCTTGTTTGGTCACCAAGATTTGTGTTTTTCAAATCTGATATTGCCATCTGGCTAGGGCATACAGATTCGACCCTTTAGGGTTTTGGTAAACTTGGATAGATTTTCTTGTTCATTAAGTAATCTTATTGTCTTGTGATTTTTTTTCTCTTGGCAACCTAGGGTTTTCAAAAATAGTTTTACCGTAGTTTTTGGAAAGTTTGCACTTTCCCAAAAATACTTAAAACGCTAAGTCAAAAAAGATTACTTATTACCATTTAACAAGAAAAACAAGTAAACCATAGTTTTTGCATGACAACTCAAATTAGGGTTTTCTTAAGTTTGATCCCGGATACCCAGTATCCCTATAGAATCGACTCCATTAGGGTAAAAAACCCTGATTAGTCGATCCTATGCATTATGATCAAACAAAACCCTAATTCCTGAATCTTGACCTAGATTTTTTTTATCGACACCCTCAAGGATAAAATCCTTGTGTATTTTGATTAATAAAACCCTAATCTGAATAATGTCGACACCCTCAAAGGTGGTTAAACTCTTGTGTATTTCGACTAGGTTTTCTTGCTATGCAAGAATATCAAGATTTAAATTTAAAGAAGGTTGTCAAAAAAAAAAAAAAAAAAAAAAAAAAAAAAAAAAAAAAACCCTAATTAACAAAAACCATGCATAATCAAAATTAAAAGAATTAATTTTATAACAATAATAGTAATTACTAAGAACCGTAATTAGGTTATATATAATTAGGGTGGCCCGGATACCACTGTAGGGTTCTGGTGATTCCCGCAAGGCCAATAAAACATGCAGCAGCAAAATAAAATATATAGTTGTCCATGCAGCCAGACATATCCTAACTAGCAAGATCTTTCCTAATTAGCGATATAAACTAACCCTAAACATGCATAAAGGGTGTTTATATAGTACTTACTTGCTTCTTGCAGTTGTGTAAGCTTCTGAATCAGTCTGACGCGCGGATCTGCCTTCTTTCACCTTGATCGACCAGCTTAGGGTTATTGAGAGGAAAACCGCTCTTCGGGTTGCGTTAGGTATCCACCGATACTGCACAGGTAGACTAGGGCTCGAACCTACGCTAGTTAAGCGAGATATGAAACCGAGGTAAACACTAAATCGACTAGGGTCGATTTAGTGAAGTCGACACAAGGGTTAAACCCTTCTTGGTCGACGATTGATTGGAGAAGGGAGAGAGGAGAAGGATTTTAGGGTTTAGGAATGTGTTATGAGACGCCTTAGGAAGCCTTTTGTAGGATTCAATCGACCGACCTCAACAACCCTTAGGGGTTGTTGTTTTTTCTTTTGTCATTTATTACCCTCTAACGAATAAATATTAAGCTTGGGGTAATAATCGTTTATCCCATAAATGAAATAACGCCGTATCTCATTTACTTCATTTCATTTCGTAATCTCGTTTCTTATTTTCAATTGCATGTTCTATTTAGTGTACACTGGTGTGACACTTTGGCATTTCTATGAAGGCAAGTGTGAAAGCTTGTTGTGTGTTTTACACATAATCCTTTCATGTACTAATAAGACATCAACTATGGTAGGTTTATAAAAGTTCTGCATTTATTAGAGAAGAAATGATACATTGTACTAAGATCTAATAGCGAGTTAGGATCCACGATAAAATGTCACGAAATAGATCTAAAATTATGGATTGTTATATTAGCTATATAACATTTATGATTGTGCTACAAACAAATATGGGTACCTTGAATCTAATAACTTGCATTTATATTAGCCTTAGAAATTTGTTACCCCTAAATTACACTCACTTATTTGCATACGACCATCACATTATTTCACTCCTTCCCATTAAGTCGTTACATATATAGTTAAACTTGTAAGAATCACCTACTCTCACCATTTTACCTATATATAGTTAATAAGAAGTGTCACGTGTGGCTTTGCACGTTCTCGTGTTGTAGAAGACTGTCATTACGAATATTATTTGACAGTTTATTCATATCATTGTATACCATTTAAAGATTAAGAAACAGACGAAAACTTTTTAAGACTAGTCAAAATATCACCTCGAATACTATTCAAAATAACACCTAAAGATCGATATCTATCATTGCATACCACTTTAAGATCGATGTCTATATACTATGTAAAGGTCGATGCCTATCATTGCATACCTCCTAAATACCGATGTTACGCATGTCTATCATTGCATACCACCTAAAGATCAATAAAAAATGTATATAATCGTATAGAACACTAAGTCAAAATATAGCCTAAAGATTACATACCACTTAAAGATTAAAAAACGATGAAAAAATTATATATTTTGTATCGTCATTGTTTTGCGTTGCACGAGTATCATGCTATAATTTAAAATGTGTGACTGAAACCTTACGTAATTCTCTTAAGTAAAGTAAAACACTATCCTTTGATTAAAACTTGCTTGATTAGTTACTCAACCAGCAAAAATTACCCCGAATACATCTTACATTGAGATTTTTTATCAATATAGTTTTGAGAAAAACAACACAACACATGGTTGTAAACAAGACTTAAGGCATGTTTTTTTTATGTTTTGAATTAAGTGGGTTTAAAAGTAAGTGGGCCCTTGTCTATTATTCCATATGAACGGGGAGGAGCACACTTTCTTCACTTTGGCAATATAGACGATTTAAGGATATAAGGTGGACCTAACAAAAAAAAAAGAAACACCAAATATTTGTGGCCCCACCACTAAAGACCCAATAAGACTCACTAAAAGAAACAGCCCCTTAGGCTACCCCCAACGGGGGGAGTGAGCCGTTGGCAAGCTCACCTCACATGGCAAGATGGTTGGGAGGTAGGGAGTGAGTTGTTGGGAAGGAAGAAAGAAGGCAGTGAAAGGTGAGATTTCACCTTTAGGGCATTGTGCCACTAAATATTTTAATTATTTATTAATTGGTTTGTGAGTGTATGTAGAGTAGTTAAAGCATCTCCAATGTTGACTCTATATGTACCTTTTGCACTCAAATAGTGCAAAAAGTACAACAAAACCTCTCCAGTGTTTGTGCTAAACTTGTGCACTATTTTAATACAGTGCATAGTAACTAAATATAGTGCAACACCATTCATTGCACTAAAACCTCTAAACTTTCACTTTTAACCTTAAAAACTTTCACTTATAACCCTATAAATTATTCTTCTTTCCCATTAATGTCCTGCTCGGTACTCAATCATGATGTACAAACAAAGATATGAGTTGTGTATATGATAGAGTAGAAAATAAATGTATGCCGTATATGTTAAAAAACTAGTTTTGATAAATATTTGTATGCAACAGTCCTTGTAAACATAGAGCTCACTTGATTACATAGCCATTATGCTATAGAAATTATCGTATTTATTCTGAAAGAAAAAACTTAAAGCAAAGGTAATGTGCACCACTTTTTAAAATAACGTAAACCACTTTTTGTTTTGCTTGTGATACATGTACCAAAAACAGTTTGCAAAATAACGTACACCAATATTTATTTTTAGCTTATAATTTCATTTCATATGTTGGGAAGAATGGAAATAGTCATCGAATAGGTTTTATTTTGACGTATGGTACTCTATTAGTTTGTGTTCGCATGATATCAAGTTATATGTCAAATATTTCATTTTTGTGTTTTTATATAAACCAAACAAGTTAAATAAGCTAATTAAAAAAGATTTAGGATCCGCTTGGTTCAATAAAGGGAATGAGAAAGGAAAATGCAAAGGGTATGCTAAGAATGCAAAGGGTAATGAATACCTTAACTCTCAATTTGTAATCTAATGGGTCATTACCTAGTTTAGGGTAATACTTCATTCCTTTACTCTCCATCAAACATAGTTAATAATTGCTTTTCCTATTTCCCACCCCCTAATACCCTCCATCAAGCATGCCCTTAGTGTAACATTTAGGGCATACATTGAAATATAATTTTTTAGTGAGAGCATATTTTTATAAGATTCTTATTTAGCATTAAAATAGTGCAAATTTTAATATAATATATACTGAAGATGATTTTAGTGAAGTATATTTTTATAAAAGTGTATTTTTTATAATAAATAAAAAAAGTGTTGAAAGATGAAGTGTGTGAGATGGTTGGAAGTGAAAAATGATATAGTGATGAAAATGGTTAGGTTATTTTGACCCCCCTTATAATTTTAGATTGAACCCCCCCCCCCCCCCCCCCCCCCCCACCCCCCACCCACCCCCTTATTTTATTTTTTTTATTTTTTTATTTTTTTATAATTTTGTTTATATCAAAAAACTATAAACTTGAAAATGCGGAACAGTAAATACAAAGTTTAATAAGTCAAACGCTTAAAACTGTCAGAAATACGAAACAGAAACTGACAAAAAACTGTGTTGTACTGAAAAAAATGATGGACAAAAAGAATATTCCCCTATAATATGACATCATTATAGGGGTTTCAATAGTACAACCCTAAAAGGTCGTCAACTATGAGAATATGTAAAGTAAACAAATCCAGAAAGCAGATCTGGTGTGGGCCCTACAGAGTCTTCAACTTGTGGTCGAGTGGGTCCCACTGTTTTACAAATAAGTACGTGTCGGATTATGAGTTGCTAGACAGCTAAGAATCTATCAACGTCCACCATGCAAGTTGCAAGTAGCCCAAACGTCATCGTTTTCTGGTTTCTGAAAAATTATAGTGTCGGGTTGTCATGTGCACCACACGACCACCATAACTTTTTGCTCTTTGTGGGACCCACATTGTGACGTGGCGACACAGATTTGAATAAGTTATCACGCTCTTTGGAAGAACAAAAGAGTAAAATGATTAATACTCGGATATCATACTAAAAATCTTAGCTCACTCTTTTCAGTACCAATATGATAAAATTTGTCATAATAATTCAACCATAAACGATTCTGAGAATAATGTTTGTCTTTGCTTCTTTTGTAGAAAATGTAAAATCCTTAAAAGCAATAATTTGTTGAGAAATTTAATCATATTCATTTGTACATGGCTTTAGGTTAAATATACTTGTAAAAAAGATAATTTTAGTATCAATATGAAACATTTATAACGATATGTTGTTTATAATATGGGTTTTTCTAACATGTGCCACAGGGGCACATGTTAAGCATACAAAAAGTACAGCGGGAACCACGAAAAAGGACGTCCGGACCTACATATTTTATTTGAAAAGTGTATTTTTTGTGGGTCCGGACGTCCTTTTTCATGGGTCCCTCCGTCCTTTTTGTGTGCTTAACATGTGCCCCCGGGGCACATGTTAGAAAAATCCTTATAATATTTACCGAAATTAAAACCCTCTTATCGAATACCATTGGAGCATTATTCTAATGGGTGGAGCTCTCGTACTTGAGTCAATAGATTCGGGTTTGAATCTCATCTTTGACATTTGCTTCAGATAGGTACACGCCTCCGCAAAACCGATGGGCACACTGGAGACACTTTGTGGAATAAGAGATCGGGGGTTGAGTCTCGACTAGTCTCACTCCAGGTGGTGCTCCTCTAGGCCAGAAGAGTTTCCGGAACTATTCATTGTGGGATGAACAATAGTTGGTGACAAAAGGCACCCAAAATCAAGATGTTCCCACCAATCTACACCATTTGTGAAAAACCCTCTTATCGAATACACTCAAATAAACACTTTGAAACAATTAGCATTACAGACAAGAAATATATATTTGGTGAGAACGCGAAAAGTTTTTGAGCCACATGTTCAAATAATATGAAAAAGTTTTACAAGTTAGTGGACGATGGTAAATGATGAAAAAAAAAAAAAAAAAAAAAAAGAAAAAAAAAAACTTTTACATGCGACTAGTTAAAAAAAATTAATATGTAAATTTAGTGTAAATCACACAAAAACCTCTACTTTACATGTGACTTTGTAAAAGCACATGTCCAATAAATCTAAAAAATTTATACGAGGACATTGGATAATTAAGAATCCCGGGAAATAAAAATTTGAAATTTACATGTAAATTATTACGAAAAAATTAAATGCAATTTCTTCACATATGAAAATATGTGAAGAATTATTTTTATTTTTCCGTAAAAGTTCACATATACTTTGCAGAAATTTTCAAATATTTTAAACGTGTGCATAAAAAGGTTCTCTCGATATATATAGTTCTCATATAACCGCTCTTCTATATCATACTTATCAAAAAGTTCTCATACTAGCTTTTTTATTTTATTATTTACTTATTTATTTATTTATTTATTTATTTACTACCTCCGTCCCATATTAATTGTCCTGTTTTGACTTTTTAAGTCTTGCTTTCTTAACTTTGACTTTAAATATTTTTGTTTGTGTTTATATAATATTTAATAAAAATTATACCAATGAAAATACATTTAAAACTCAATTTATTCATATTTTTTGCATCAAGTATTATATAATACAATTAAAAATATTTAAGGTCAAAGTTGAAAATGAAATACCTAAAAAATCAAAGTGGACAGTTAATATGGGACGGAGGGAGTATGTTTTAACGACAAGTTCTCTATTAGCTCAAAATAAACAATTGAACATAAACTGTAACAGAAAACTATTTTTGCTACAAAATAAGATAAGCATATAAGAACAAAAAATAAGCAATCCTGCACGCCCATCAGACATAGGGAGGTTATTGGAACACTCATATTTTTTTATTGTGATATTCAACTGTATAAGTAGTTAAAACACAGTGTAAGCATGTCCCAATAAATAATCTGAATAGCATGTCCTAATAAATAATATGAATATGCAAATCAATTCCCTTACACATATGTCATCACTGTTGAGTTTGCTTTGTCATCAGTTGTAGTTTGCTAGTTCATTATAAGTTTCTTTCATGTGAGATTCGAGAGTCGTATTGAAGATCCCAAAAGGTTCTCCATGTTTTAAGTGACAGATGAATTTCACTTGAAGCAAACTTGATACTAGAATATCTGACATTTTTATGACAAATAGGTCAACGTTGATTGAGCCCCACACCAATATATCAACAAGGCTAAAAAAGAATTTGAGGTCGAGATCTTTTCAAACTCTGCTAGTTATAAATTCTAAGCTAATTTTGACACTTGGAACCCCACAATATTCCATTCGATCGAGCTTGAAGACTTGACTAGAGCCAACGACTTTGTGACCCTAATTCAAGTAGTAATGAATGAACCATATAATTTCAAATAATTGCAGTCTCTTTCTTGGCGATACAAGCATCCAATATGATAGCTCTCTTCTGCAATAACCATAATCTTCCCGTGGAAACAGTTTAATTCAATATTATGAGTCGCACGGATATCAGATTGGTCTGACAATGGTGAACAGTATTTTCATACATTTATTACCCTATGTTAAAACACTAGCAAGCAAATACATGACAGCAAATGGTATGGGGTGAATTTAATCGGAATGTAAAACTGGAAAATTACATTCAACCTTTGTGAAACAAAAGCCAACCTAATACATGTTCTGTTAGAAAGAATACCTGAAACTAACAGCAGATGAAACAATTTGGTTTTTGCCGTGAAAATTAGTCTCACTAAGCTTTACTAACCTCTACTGAGTCTGCGATATTTGCCAGAAAAACAAATTGTCAGAAAAAAGAGAGAAAATCAAGCTGAAGCTGTGGTTGAGTTTGTGTATTGAGTGGAACCGCCTCTTCTGCCACCGCCTCTTCCTCTAGCTTGCTGATGATAACCTTCTCCACCACGTGCACCTGATGGGCCTCTTCCTCGACCTGAAAACTCACCTCGCCCACCACCATAGTCACTTCTACCATAGCCTCGCCCACTGTTAAACCCTCCAGCACGTCCCCTGAAACTGTCACTTCGGAAACTACCTCGTCCTGAGTGGAAACGACCACGTCCAGTACCAACTGCAAGAATCATGATTTACCATTTAGTAAGGCTGGGGTTGAAACGGGTCATCTATAGTTCGGATCAAAACAGGCGGGAGTGTTGGGTTGACCCGTACACTTTTTTAACATTTCGAGAATTACGATAATAATCCAAATCTTTGTTTTAAAATGACCTAGGAGGTCGCATGCATCAAGAATAGACCAAAGGATTTAAACCCTTTTAACCATTCTCCATCACTTGATTGATTTTCTTTAATCTGTTTGAGATTTAATAAAAAGACGCATAGATACATTCACAAGTAAATGGATCGAAATTCAACCTATAAAAAAAATTATTGCCAGTCATTAGATTGATAACTCTAATTTTCATTAAAGGTGAGACGATCCAAGATATGTTAAATTATAAAATATGACCAGAAAGCGACATGGAAATGTATTCAATTGCCTCAAAAGAAAAGGGGCATTATGAAGATAACAGAGAGAGGGAGTAATTAAGTTTAACTCTAGAGTATAGCTGGCAATCTAGACCCAGCGGGTCTAGATGGGTTTATATGGAAAAGTGGAACTTATGCGTTAATGTTCGTCTAAACACCTCATGGGTCTAACTGGGTCACTTCTAAAGTTGTTAGAAGAAGTATGTTGGGTCTATCCGGTTTGTTAGATTAACGTCAACGTACAAGTTATCACTTTTTGTATATCCCCATCTAGACCCGTTGGGTCTAGATTGCCAGCTATACTCTAGAGTAACAAAAAAAGGTGAGCTATCTGACCTCGAGTAGTAGTTCTCTTTATCTCCACAATAGCATCTTTACCACCAATAACAACAGGAGAACTCTGCATGGGTAAGATTTATATCAAATCACTGCTACTTAGCTAGAATATAATGTTAAAAGCAAGATATAAGGTAACTAAGAATATCATTAGCACTATACAAAAAGCATATAACATGAACCTCAGAAAAGGAAACAATGGCAGAACACTTAAGAGAGGTTGAACAGATATCAAAAGTTAACCATATAAGTCAGCATTCTACAAGGACCACTTTATTATTGGAAACTTGGAATGGTAGGGTACAACCACTACTAGATGTGTATGAAGAACAAAAGTGGGTCTTGTAGTGCAAATTTGCGATTTTAAGATGAAAAGAGCAAATAACAAAATAAATGATCTACGTTAAGGAGATAATTAGACCCTCCAATGGTTTATATTAGTGAGATAAACCGACTCCCCAGTTGATAATCAAATCAATACTTCAATTCATATTCAATATAATTAAGATTACAACCCTAATACCCTATATATAATGAAAGATACCTAATTCTACTTCTTGTTCTCCCAGAAATATACTTTCCTAATATAAATATAATCCTATTACTGCCTAATAAATGAAATACTAATACTAATAATAATATAATAATGCGATTCTTATCATAAGGTGCTTTAACTCATCAATTAGAAGGGATGGACTTAAAAATGCAGTATTGATGATACATAACTGCAGGAAAGTACTTGCATGCCTGAGAAGTTTAACTTTTTGCTACATTTATATGTGAGTATCGGACAATGCATCAATTACTCGGACAAATAAGATACACCAGCTTATATCCATGAAGCATATTAAGATGCACATTATCGTATCAACAGCAATCATAATTAAATCCTTCTTCACCAATAACCCTTAATATATAATATCACTGAATAACCCTCTTGCATTTCCTACTCTTTGATAAGACTCTCCTGCTCTAAGCTTAGGTTCCAGCCACTTTAATAAGACTCTCCTGCTGTCTATTCTAATGGGTTTAGGTGCCTTGAGTTTTATCATTTATTACATTTAAACTTCTGAAGAATAAATACTTAGAGATAACAGATCCACATTTCTTTCTTTTGCCCATTTCCTCAACTTTATGCAAAGTCAATAAGCATACTAAGATGCACATTATCGTATCAACAGCAATCATAATTAAATCCTTCTTCACCAATAACCCTTAATATATAATATCACTGAATAACCCTCTTGCATTTCCTACTCTTTGATAAGACTCTCCTGCTCTAAGCTTAGGTTCCAGCCACTTTAATAAGACTCTCCTGCTGTCTATTCTAATGGGTTTAGGTGCCTTGAGTTTTATCATTTATTACATTTAAACTTCTGAAGAATAAATACTTAGAGATAACAGATCCACATTTCTTTCTTTTGCCCATTTCCTCAACTTTATGCAAAGTCAATAAGCATACTAAGATGCACATTATCGTATCAACAGCAATCATAATTAAATCCTTCTTCACCAATAACCCTTAATATATAATATCACTGAATAACCCTCTTGCATTTCCTACTCTTTGATAAGACTCTCCTGCTCTAAGCTTAGGTTCCAGCCACTTTAATAAGACTCTCCTGCTGTCTATTCTAATGGGTTTAGGTGCCTTGAGTTTTATCATTTATTACATTTAAACTTCTGAAGAATAAATACTTAGAGATAACAGATCCACATTTCTTTCTTTTGCCCATTTCCTCAACTTTATGCAAAGTCAATTTGGTGGTGGTAATCGTATTGAGGGTCTAGTGGTCTACTTTTTTCAAGGTTGCGCTTTCGACGGAAATCCTGTTCTGATACAAGTTAATATAACTAGTGAAACCAATTAGTTGGTCGTTAGTTGTTTTATCAAGTTAACTTTGTTGACCAAAAACTTTTACAAGATTCATTTGGGAATTGTTGACAGGGAATTGAAGTATAAGCAGGAGGTCTTTACTATCTGACATCAGCATGGTTTCATGCTAAAAATAAGGAGCTTTTCTTAATGTAATTTGTGTCAGAATTGTGTACTTCTTTACACCAGTTATCATTAGATGATGTTGAATCAGATCAAGCACAAACTTGTTTCAACCTTTATTGAAGGAAAATTGACCACCTTAAAAAATGGATAGTAAATGGTTATAAACTTATAGTATACTGAATCTTCCTACTTTAAGTTAGGTGACAAGGTCTACTCAAAATAGTCCCAATTCCCAAAACAATGGCCACTATAAAAAAGAGGAGGGTTATAGTTGACTAATTTTCCTATTAACTACTCAAATCAGTATCTTCTATCTATTGTGATTTTCAAATCAAATCACATCTCAAATGCATTGAGGTAAGATTGGTACTATTTGCCAAGTAAAAACTGCATTACATCCACGTATCTAAATTGCGTATTTTTGGTTTTTGCGCACTTATTTTGGGACATTAGGGAGTCATGTGGAATTCTTTAAAATAGTATTCACAAAACTGATTAACTGCAATTTTTATCAACGTTTACCATCTCTCAAAGAAGAGCGCACCAAGGTTTGGATTTCTCCTTGATTATTGTGCAGAAATATTATAATCCAGAGATGACACAGGATCAGTGGATTTATAAGTGGGTATACCTGTCAGAATTTAGCTTTATAAGTCATGCAGTAGGATCTTGTAGTGACCTGATAAACAATTAGGTGACAGGCATCTTGATGTACATCACATGGATTAGATAACCATACGGTCCAACGGAAGTACGGAGCGCAGCCAGAATACTGGAATCCCCAAAACAGAAGCTCGGTCTCACACTCCCACATGTCACACCTAACTTGACCAACCCCTTAGTTTGGAAGAATATTTTATTCTCATACTCTCATGGTCAATGTGATCATT
This sequence comes from Chrysanthemum seticuspe, assembly GCA_019973895.1. Lineage (NCBI taxonomy): Eukaryota > Viridiplantae > Streptophyta > Magnoliopsida > Asterales > Asteraceae > Chrysanthemum > Chrysanthemum seticuspe. The sequence goes on along the minus strand of BPTQ01000003.1, from coordinate 132,047,944 downwards.
GCAGATCTGTTGGTCATCATGGTGTCCTCTTGTAGTTCCCTATGTCATTCTATTCTGGTATTCACTTGTAAGCTACCCACACCTAAGAAGCCATACCTACTTGTTGTTAATATTTATACTTTGATAGACATGCACCTTCCGACATATATTGGATAATACACCAGGGATAATATTGAAAACTACAATCATCTATTTGGAATAGCTTAGGATGCTAAAACCATTCATCATAACTAGGAGTGAGCTAAAAAGGAAACTTTATAAATACTTTCTACCCATGTATGTCGACGCAGCTTGTATTTTCTTATTTTACATCTTTATAGATGCTTTCTGTAGAATTTACCTACACATTATGGAATAGAATATAATTTAGGCTAGTGGTAATGATAAGTAGCAGAAAAATTTAGTCCGACGACTCTAAAAGCTCTCATTCTCATATATGGTCAGCTATTGTAAATAGGGAGCCACAAATGGTTTCTATTTATTTTCCAACTCATTTATCATCCATCCAACTCTAGGAACTTACAGTTAACCATGAACATCATTCAGCGTGACATACAAATACGCAATGTGAGACATCTGGTAACTACCTAGTCCCCATATGTGTATATCCAGCGATGTCTCACTTACATTTACGTTAAATCTTTAACACTACTTTCATATATGCATAGAAACAAGACCATAAGCATATTATAACCACCTACCTTAGACTACCCCATATTTGCACTTGTGAATTTTGTCATCCAGTTTATTGACCTAAACGTTAAAATATGCCATGTTTCCCATGAATACAAATTTCCATGAGTTTGTTTCCATGTAGGTATTTGACCAGTTCCCATAATCTATTTTTTTGCTCAGAAGTATACAGCTGGTTCAAACTTTTTAAGATTTTTTAAGGTGTAAACTTGTAGTTGAACTGTTCTGAGTGACCAAGCTTAAACCGTATAATAAACCATAGATAGCTTATATTCGAAGTCAGAAGTTTAGTAATACCTGAATTGCATTTTGCATGGAGCTGAGATCTTGAAATTCAACGAAGCCAAAACAGTATCCCATCTGCTGGTCAAATGAAAATTAGTACAATACACTGTAAAGCAATTATCACAATATTATGTGTGTCAATTAGATTAACAGACCTTGTTACTTCTGACTTGGATACCTCCTTGCTTTATAGGTCCGAATTTCTTAAATTCGGTCTCAAGATCTACTACTGTTGCATTTAGCGGCAAATTCCGGACATAAACAGAATGACCATCACCTACATGGAGTAAATAATGGCTCAGAATAGACATGACGATAGAAGTTCACTTGATACAGCAAAAACTAACCCGTCCAAGCATCTATTGTATCACATTAGATGCCTATGGTAACAAATACATGTTAATGGGTTTTTGTTTAATAAAAAAAATAAGAAACTGATGACATAATTAAAATAAATTAACCTTCGTCGTGAACATTGCCACTATCAGGAGAGCTAATGCTACTTGATGCAATAGGTGCAGTCACTTCTGTAGGTGGACCTTGTGACACAGTGGCTGCTGGTTTACTTTCAGATTTTGTAGGTGTTGTCTTTACAGTTTTAGCAGGAACATGTGCTTTAGCAGGCCCCTTCTTTGTCTGTGAGCTTAGAATTGACGCATAAGACTTTTTTGGAGTATCTTCCTCAGCAGTAGAAGAAATAGGTTCTAGCACAGGTGACATATTGTTGTCACTTGGATTGGGTTCAGGTCTCATTAAATTATTCTCATTGGCTGATGATCCCTCATTTTCCAAAACCTCTCGGGCTTCTTCCTCAACAATTGGTGCTTCGTCTTTGTGAACACTCGCAAAGTCTGGTGATGGAGAATCAATCGTTCGTGGAGGATCTGGAAACAGAAATGTCAAAAATGTTTCAAAATCTATGCAAAGTAAAAGCCAACGTTGGTTGACAGAACGCAAACATAAATAAAGATGCACCTGGGATCAAGGGTGTTGTTTGCTTATCTTCTATCACCTCAACCACCACAGGATTGTCCTCTATTGGCTTGCTTTCATCTACATACCTGAATACATCATTAAGCACAAAGTAGCCCTTGTCTTGTGGGGCAAGGAAAAAACTTTGTATGAACTTCCTTCTTCGGTTATCCTCCTTCCTGGTTAAAAATCCAGTTACTAAAACAATCACCCCGTCCTTGTAAGACTCCTGAGCATCAGCAGTCTTTATCTCGGCCTTGTAGGTAGTGTAATCCATGGAACATATTTTGTCATTTATACCCTGCTCCAATAAGAACAAGAAAACAAATGTTATGGCCTTTATTGGTAACACAGCCAAAAAGTATAAAAACTGACTTCGAAGTTTGAACAACAACTAAACTACTCTTGGGTGGGTTTCAGTTAAGTTGCAGCAATCACTACTTATGTGTGCTTGTTTAATAACTGTAGTTTTTTGAAAAAGCAGTAAGCGAGTAACATGATCTCTTTATCTATGTTATTAAAATATAAACTACTAGTATATCCTAGTTATCAATCACCAATGGCAGGATACTGAACTAGAAGGATGCAAAGATACAAATTTAGCACTTCTAGTAATCACTGCAAAATGATAGTAATAGAAAATGAATAGTTGAAAACCTAAGCCCAGTGATGCCTATAGATCCTAGAAGCTTAAGACCTCCTATGTACAAAATTGATACAGAGTAAAGGCAACTTAATCACAACCTGATGCTTTTGGACTCCTCGGGCTCTTATCCATAAATGATGTATAAAGTACTTTTTTCCTCAATGACCTTGTATTTTATAGTAAATGACTTTCAGTCTACTCAAATAAATGATTCATAATCTATATTAGGTATAAGGATAGCACCTGACTTCGAAGAGACTAGCATTAAATATTACAGGCTTCTTACGACAGTCTCTTCAATAGCTATAGGTAATATTGGAGATAATCATAGAGTGGCCGCCTAATAACCTTGTTATGAAATTTACGCCAAGAGAAACTCTATATCCCGAAATCTTAAGACAGAAAAAAAGTATTGGCTTACAAACCTACGTTGCTAGTAACAACTTGTTACCCAGATATTATAGTCAATGTTCATAATGGACAACCATTAGCAAAATATTTTTATCATAATTCATCTAACCCAAAATAATTGGATGTTGAGTGGGTTATCTCAAATCAAACGCCACACTTCACATTCAATAATTCAACATTGTGACTAGTGAGAGATTGTGTTTATCTTTAGACAGAAGAACAATCGTTTTCCTGTTACTAATCCATCTAGCTCTAAAATATGGTGTCAGAACAAGAACCCCACCCCACCAACCCTAACCCTCACTGAAGGGCCAATGGAATGGTTGACCTCATACATAATGGTAATATAACACCCTATTATCGAAAACCAACTCTAATGTGTTGTAGATTAGCGCACTATCCAGATTATTTCTAATCTACAAATGAAACTTTCAATTTTACTAGTGTTCCGACCAACATCACAAGATTTGCATGAAACAAAGTATGCTACATCTGCCATTTACAATTATGTAAAAACCAGCATCGAGGCACAATGTAAACAAAAAACTCTTTTTAAAACTCAAACTTTTCAGAGCACGTCAAATTTTAAAGAGAAAGTTGATGTTTGATTGTTAGTGATATGCTGATACATGTTCTCATCATTCATGAAACTGAACTCCATATAACATACTTAATAGATACAATTTCTTTTTCTAAAAGACTGTGACCTTGCTCTTTATATCATATAAGTTGGTCTGATAAATTTTCAAGGATAAGGGACTGTAACATAACTAAATAGCAAATATAATCTTGATACCTTATATAAAGAGGACTACTAAGATTGAGACAACTTACTTTCATGGTAGTCACGGTTATCATTTCACCGTCTTCATCTGGCCTGCTTACGAAACTCGGGTCCTGATAAAATTTGTGAACCATATCCGGGGAATGATGAAGTATATGGTAGTACTGCTCGACAAAGGCATTGCCAACCACTTGTACACTAGGAGTGGTTGATGGAGCATCAGCTTGTGGTGCCATCCTAATTCAATGCAACAATTTAACACCATGAAATTCTGTTAGTGATGATTCGACCCCAAATAAAGCCAGATGTTGGACCCGCCTAATTCAGAGCCGTATATGTATGTCTACCTATTACATCAAACTGATTACGAATATTTGGCTCAAGAACTTGCATCGAAAAATGCTAGCAAGACTACACTTCTAATAAAAATAAATTCTCAATGTATATTTTTATTAACTTCAATTTTTAGGGCCAATTTTAGTAGTTAGTTTAATTTCGCACAGGACCTCCACAAACTTAGAGATGGCGCCTGATTTAAAGAAAAACTCAATGTGTAAACGTATATAACGAAAGTGTTGCAAACCATGAGAGCAAAAGAATATTGTCCAATTTGTATCTGGAAACATATAATGAAATGTAGATTCCAATACCGTGTAGCAACACTAAAAGCAATAAGCACATAGGTATCGGCTGAAATGAGATCAAAACTTACTCTACAGTTGAACTACATAGCACTTAAACAAATACTGGAATGAGGAAACATCATTTTCTATCAGACATAGATTATTTGGAGCACAAATGTTCCTCTATCTTGCCTCGTATTTGTAATTTATAACCTTGTTTTTCGGTCATGGTGTCCGACTAATCTACAGGTCCATCCTACCTTCCTCGTAGCCGCTACGGCGGGATTCAGCATTAATTAATAATTACAATACAATAGGCATAACAAAACATCAAACACCTTAAAAGCACACAAGATCCAGCAACCATTACAAAATAGAAAACAATGGTGATAACGAAAACAATTTAGAATTAAAACCAATAACCCTAACTAGTGATAAATGTAGTTTAAGGTGACATTAATGATGATTGATAGAAGTTACCTTAGTGATGGAGACGAAAATGAAGATCAGCAGATGGTGACTGGGATGATTAAGACACAGAGTTTCGAGGAGGAACAAAAGCAGCAGCCTGTGAATGTGATCTTTTAGGTTTGGTTTTAATGTGTGAGTTTAGTAACAAAGATTTTCTATTTCTTGTTAAAATAATTAAGTATGGTGTGGAAAAGTAAAATACACCATTAATTGTTAAATTTGTACCAAAAATACATCGTTAACAGTTAATTTAAAATAAGTCTACCACACATCTTCATTTCGTCATCCATCCCCCGTTAAACCCTAACGTGATTTTCATGTGAGGGTAAATTTGTCATTTTTCATTCTTGATTTACTTTTTTTGTTTAGCTCCTCTACCGCATGTTTTCTCATATATGTTATGTATTCTTTTTTCCTTCCATCCCCTTCAATCTTACACACACAATTTCACAAACATAAATTTAGTATCATCTTTAGAAACTCATTTGATTCTTTTACATAACATTTTTTATGTGCGTTTACATAATTCGTTTTTGTTTTATATGCCTATCTTTAATGCCAAGTGATGATTATATTCTTTCTTCAACCCTTGGGGAATACCAAACGACGTTTGGCTTTCTCTATGATCATTATGACCCTTTTGACTTCATGGAGTGATTTGGACCATCCAAATCGGTTACTTTATGGCAACTGCTCCATATTACCAACATCCAACTTAGATCACATTTCCAAGCAAAAGTAGTTTCATTTCTTCGTATGTTTATGGCTAGGTTGGTGAGTTTGGATGAACTTACTACTGCTGTCGGTTCCACATTAATGGGTGATCAGTTGTTTGTGTATTTTGATAGGTCGTGGCTGAAGATAAGAAGCTGGAGAAACAGCTTATGAAACTTTGTTTGGAGTTATGTGACGTGATTAAAGAGAGGCATGGATTCATTCTGGAGCTTGATGTGTTGAAAGGTAACATTGAGGTGATAAAGAGAGCAAGTTCTTGAGGGGCATTCAAGAAAAGGATATGGAGAAGCTGGTGAATACGATGATCACGATGAAAGAGACTGACCTGCGGGTGCATGAGAAGTTACTCTTTGTTGAAAAGTTGAAGGGTTCTTTTCATTTTAGGGTTTGGTGATTGTGTCGTTGGTTTATGTGTTTGGGGGGGTAGGTTTTGGTGTAACAATTCGCATTTTAAGGATTTCTATCCAGTCTCAAATTTTTACTATTCATCTTGAGAATTTTACTATTCACTGTTACTATTCATCATTTTACTATTCATCAATTTTGAAGTCGGTTTGAGACTTTGAGAGGTTATTTTAAAATTTTACTATTCATGAAACACTATTCATCCCGTAAAAAAAATTATTTTTATTTTACCATAATGACAAGATAATTGAAACTTGACAAGTCGTCCTGACGAAGTACGTTGAATCCATACAGAACCGATTTCACAAAACCGTGTCCGAGAATTACTTTATGGTTTAAACGTCATTCGGGCATCCCGATATGTCCATAAAACACTATAAACATTAGAAATATGTATTTCTACCATTCTACGACAATTCCACAAGTTTTGGAATTTTACGTTTTCCAGTTTCGCGTTTTACGCGAATTACCCGTTTTGACCCGCGTTTCCAGCTTTAAACAGCGTTTAAGCAACCCGATGGAACTTACCACTCATTTTATATTTATTATATAGTATATTGATAAGTTTTAGCAAATTTATAAGTTTCATATTTTTAGGATACCCGATTTTAAGTTTCGTGACGTAAAGACTTACCGTTAGCGATCACCGGGACCAAAACTCACTCCGTAAGTCAAGATAATCACAATAACTTATATACTTATCAAAAAGCAGCCATATGTGGTCTTTTTCATTAGTCACCAAGCCACGTGGCTTGGTGAGAATGAATCTAGCCTAAGATTGAAGCACATGTAAAGTTTACTTAGTTAATAAGTCTTCCAAAGTCTTACACTTGAAGATATTTGTTTAACACTCATTCATAACTCACCACCAAGACTTATACTCATCAAAAACTCTCTCAAACACCCCCTTTGGCCATTCACTTCTCAAATAGCAACACCATTCATCCTTTGATTTCATGCTTCAAGTTATACACCAAAGATGAAGGCCTTAGTGATCTTTACATGAATCTTAAGTTTATTTCATGATTCCATGGTTGAATTAGAAGTTATACAAGGGTTTAAGGGGCTGAATTTACAAGGTTCTTACAAGGTTAGATCAAGCCGAGCAAGGGTTAGCAAGATGGATAAAAGATTGGAAGCTAGGGACTTTGGTTGAAAGGGTTTAGAATTTAGTGTCCTAGTTCTTGGTTCTTGAATTGTTTCATCACAAGGATTGTAAGCAAACTTATATACTTACCCTTGATTTCAGTAAATACTAGTATTTCATATATGTAATATGTTCTATATGCTTATTATACTTGATTGTGCTTGGATAAATGGACTAAAACACTAGAAACCGTAGAAAGGACTAGATTTGCAACACAGAAACTGGACAGGGGCTGTTAACGTAAATTCTGGGTATAATTCGTGGACTGAGAAACAAAATTAATAACATAGGATTATAGATCGATATCTTGTGTTCGTTTCGCCGGGTGGCTCATGCCGTAACTCATCCCGATGAATGAACTAGAGCCAAAACGGCTAAACGTGTCCAAAACTGAGTAACAGATTTTAAACGGCTAAAACTCATAAAACTTGCATATAACCCCTTATTGGTCAAAGAATAAACGTTTTAGCTAACACCCTAACTTGAACGTGGCCACTGGCCGTGCATTAAACGGAGCTGTAAAACTCGACTTATGACCAAAACCGTGAGACAATTTGCTGCTGATTGAAATAACTAGTACATCCAAGGGTAAATTGGTAATTTCACATTAGTTAAATAATTTATGGGGAAGTAGGACCCACTAATCTGTTTAGTACATTCAATTACCTTTCCGAGAGGACATAAAAACCAAGTCGTGATCAATTACGATTTAGAAATAACGGGTAGATTTAGACGGGGAAAACTTAAATAAACGAAACGTAAACACTTATACGACTTCACAAATATTAAGTATCCAAGCATAATTGATGTAATGACTATATAAGCATGTTTATACATTTACATCTTTATTTTAGAACCTAAGACAACATCATATTCTAGGTTGCGCGTAGAGATTTCCTGGCTTATCCAACGATTTCGTTATACGTTTTGGTATCATTAGTTCACGGTGAGTTCATAGCCCCACTTTCTATTACTTAATTGTTTTACAAACCCTTGGGGGAGATACATGCTTTATTTTTAAACCAAACACATTGCTTTGAAACTATATGTTTATCTGAACTGAATGTTTATTTATGCTAAGTAACAGTATTGTCATACGTGAATCGCATTTATATAATTATGTGCATACCTAATTGTATCAAACCAAAGCGGGCTCAAGTATCATATACTTGAGGCAGCCGTATCAAACAAAAGCGGGCTCAAGTATCACGTATTGAGACAGCCGTATCAAACAAAAGCGGGCTCAAGTATTACGTATTGAGGCAGCCGTATCAAACAAAAGCGGGCTCAAGTATCACGTATTGAGGCAGCCGTATCAAACAAAAGCGGGCTCAAGTATCACGTATTGAGGCAGCCGTATCTAACAAAAGCGGGGCAGCCGTATCAAACAAAAGCGGGCTCAAGTATCACGTACTTGAGGCAGCCGTACCAAACAATAATAACTGTTTTGTTTTCAACATTATGGGTGTATAACAACGTAACCCACACAAACATTATGTGTTCAACTGATTTCCTAAACTCTATGAATTTCACTCAACCTTTGTGTTGACAGTTTTAAGCATGTATTTCAGGTCCAGATTGTACGAGGCTGGCACGGAGGAGCACGGATACTCAAGAAGGCTATAAATTTTATTATCATTCGAAAACCCATTTAATGTATTTTGTAAACCGTGAAACTACTGGGACCTCATTTTTGTAAACTCTGATATTTATATAAATCGAATGATAAATCTTTTAAAACGACTCCATTAGAGTTCGTTTTCTATTGTTATGACTGTTGTGCCATGAAGTAACACCCAGTTTGAATTCCGCTGCGTATCACGAAATTGGGGGTGTTACAGATTGGTATCAGAGCCATAGTTATAGAGAAACGGGTCTAATCGAGACCTAAACTATAACCACTTTTACAAACAAAACATTTTATAGCCTTTCGCTCTCTGTGCCTTCCATCCTCCAGACGATTATGTGACTTCTAGGTAGTTTATGCTACACAAACATACTAGTATATTGATATATACACTCGACATATTTTCAATCATTTTAGCTAAACGATAGACTAAACATATCTCCATTTGCCTATTCTAAGGCATTACGACACAATCATATTTTTTTCAAATCATGGGCATTTTAGGATTACGAAACTTTATCCAAGACATTGTAACTGATTACAATGGTGTTTCCTACTTCCCAGACATTGTGAGATACAATGGTCTCATTCATTTTTCAAGACACTGTGAGATACAATGGTCTCTATTACACTCTCAGACACTGTAAATCCTACAGTGGTCTCTATTACATTCTCAGACACTGTAAATGAAGCAATTAACTCATTTATTCCTTAGACATGGTGAGTTACACAATGATCTCTCCATTATTTCTCAAGACATTGTGAGTTACATGATGATCTCTCCATCATTTCTCAAGACATTATGAGTTACACAATGATCTCTCCATCATTTCTCAGACATTGTGAGTTACACAATGATCTCTCCATCATTTCTCAGACATTGTGAGTTGCACAATGGTCTTTGTTATTTCCTAGACATTGTGAGTTGCACAATGGTCTCCACTATTTCTCAGACATTGTGAGTTACACAATGGTCTCAACTATTTCTTAGACATTGTGAGTTGCACAATGGTCTCTATTATTTCCTAGACATTGTGAGTTACACAATGGTCTCAACTATTTCTCAAACATTGTGAGTTGCACAATGGTCTCAACTACTTCTCAGATATTGTAAGTTATATAATAGACTCTAGAAATTATCTTATAAAACCTTATATGATATTCTTTTAAATGAAGCCCGTCACAATCTATCAATTTCCCTAATGGAAATACAAGAAATGAAATTTCTAAAGGACAAACTAATTCATCATCTACAAAAACTGAAGTTCAGCAACTTTCTCTACATTCATCAAAGTCCTATTTTGAAACCTTCATTGTTAAAGGTCCGTGATGCTAGCCAAGTATGGACTATTTTAGAATTACTTAAGATTTCCTTTCCACACGTATCTACCCATACTATCTTCTATGCAATGGAATGTGAAAACATATGTTACAAGTCTTTTATAGCCAGGACTTGCAACTGAATGGTTTGATATCGCCTTTTCTTAGTGGACAATTTCTCAAAAACTATAGACATCTTACGAGTATACCTAATTTAGGTATTTGAAAATTTTATCAAACCTCGGCTAAATATAGTCTAGTCACCTATATTTAACCTAGGGATAGTGGAACATAGTCTGACAAACTATGTTCGACTTAAATTTTTCAAACACTGAGAATAGTTATACTAGAATTATGATCATGTTAATTTCCTACTTAAACTCGATAAACCACCAGAATTCATTAAAAAGATCTAGAGACACAATAGTGTCTTACCACTCAGTGAGATCTTAACACTTACTACTTAATTTCATTCTTGAAAGTTTTCATTTATGAGATAAATCCTAGCTGCTATCTTGGGATAATCATCAAATCTTCTTGTCATTTCTTAGAAGTAATAGCCTGTTTAGGTTTCAAGGATATCATTCCGCCATAATCCTTTACAATCCACTTATGATTTTAAAGCAAACTTGACATCTCTACCTAAGAATAATGGTAAACATACACTACACTCTTATAATCATCAACATATCACATCATTATCTGAACCCCATTGAAAGTCAGTATGTAAAACTTCACAGTACCACGTTTCTTTCAAACACTAGTAGACATAAACACTATATGATATAGCCTTCATCCCGAAACCACCTAAGACATAAATGGTTTGGATAACCACTTGCCATTATCAAGACTTTCCTACAAACGACAATTATCACATCATTATAAACCATTTTACATCAATAACATCTTATACCTTTAGATTATCAACTTAAGCCACCACCAAAAACATAAAATGGTACATAACACATTCTATGACCAGAAACTTAAGAACACAAAGATTAGAATTCGGCGTATACACCCTCATTTTCCTAGACACTTCAACATCGGATAACGCACACAGAATTCCGGGACGGAATTCCCATTAAGGTGGTGAGACTGTAACAATTCACAATTTCAGGATTTCTATCCATTCTCAAAATTTTACTATTCATCTCGAGAAATTTTACTATTCACTGGTTACTATTCGTCATTTTACTATTCATTAATTTTGAAGTCGGTTTAAGACTTTGAGAGGTTATTTTAAAATTTTACTATTCATGAAACACTATTCATTCCGTAAAAATTTTTATTTTTATTTTACTATAATGACAAGATAATTGAAACTTGACAAGTCGTCCTGACGACGTACGTTGAATCCACACAGAACCGATTTCACAAAACCGTGTCCTAGAATTACTTTAGGGTTTAAACGTCAATCGGGCATCCCGATATGTCCATAAAACACTATAAACATTAGAAATATGTATTTCTACCATTCTACAACAATTCCACAAGTTTTGGAATTCTACGTTTTCCAGTTCCGCGTTTTACGCGAATTAAGCGTTTTGACCCGCGTTTCCAGCTTTAAACAGCGTTTAAGCAACCCGATGGAACTTACCACTCATTTTATATTTATTATATAGTATATTGATAAGTTTTAGCAAATTTATAAGTTTCATATTTTTAGGATACCCGATTTTAAGTTTCGTGACTTAAAGACTTACCGTTAGCGATCACCGGGACCAAAACTCACTCCGTAAGTCAAGATAATCACAATAACTTACATACTTATCAAAAAGCAGCCATATGTGGTCTTTTTCATTAGTCACCAAGCCACGTGGCTTGGTGAAAATGAATCTAGCCTAAGATTGAAGCACATGTAAAGTTTACTTAGTTAATAAGTCTTCCAAAGTCTTACACTTGAAGATATTTGTTTAACACTCATTCATAACTCACCACCAAGACTTATACTCATCAAAAACTCTCTCAAACACTCCCTTTGGCTGTTCACTTCTCAAATAGCAACACCATTCATCCTTTGATTTCATGCTTCAAGTTATACACCAAAGATGAAGGCCTTAGTGATCTTTACATGAATCTTAAGTTTATTTCATGATTCCATGGTTGAATTAGAAGTTATACAAGGGTTTAAGGGGCTGAATTTACAAGGTTCTTACAAGGTTAGATCAAGCCTATCAAGGGTTAGCAAGATGGATAAAAGATTGGAAGCTAGGAACTTTGGTTGAAAGGGTTTAGAATTTAGTGTCCTAGTTCTTGGTTCTTGAATTGTTTCATCACAAGGATTGTAAGCAAACTTATATACTTACCCTTGATTTCAGTAAATACTAGTATTTCATATATTTAATATGTTCTATATGCTTATTATACTTGATTGTGCTTGGATAAATGGACTAAAACACTAGAAACCGTCGAAAGGACTAGATTTGCAACACAGAAACTGGACAGGGGCTGTAAACGTAAATTATGGGTAAAATTCGTGGACTGAGAAACATAATTAATAACATAGGATTATAGATCGATATCTTGTGGTCGTTTCTCCGGGTGGCTCATGCCGTAACTCATCCCGATGAATGAACTAGAGCCAAAACGGCTAAACGTGTCCAAAACTGAGTAACAGATTTTAAACGGCTAAAACTCATAAAACTTGCATATAACCCCTTATTGGTCAAAGAATAAAAGTTTTAGCTAACACCCTAACTTGTGGTTGCTAGCCGTGCATTAAACGGAGTTGTAAAACACGACTTATGACCAAAACCGTGAGACAATTTGTTGCTGATTGAAATAACTAGTACGTCCAAAGGTAAATTGGTAATTTCACATTAGTTAAATAATTTCTGGGGAAGTAGGACCCACTAATCTGTTTAGTACATTCAATTACCTTTCCGAAGACATAAAAACCAAGTCGTGATCAATTATGATTTGGAAATAACGGGTAGATTTAGAAGGGGAAAACTTAAATAAACGAAACGTAAACACTTATACGACTTCACAAATATTAAGTATCCAAGCATAATTGATGTAATGACTATATAAACATGTTTATACATTTACATCTTTATTTTAGAACCTAAGACAACATCATATTCTAGGTTGCGCGTAGAGGTTTCCTGGCTTATCCAACGATTTCGTTATACGTTTTGGTATCATTAGTTCACGGTGAGTTCATAGCCCCACTTTCTATTACTTAATTGTTTTACAAACCCTTGGGGGGAGATACATGCTTTATTTTTAGACCGAACACATTGCTTTGAAACTATATGTTTATCTGAACTGAATGTTTATTTATGCTAAGTAACAATATTGCCATACGTGAATCACATTTATATAATTATGTGCATACATAATTGTATCAAACCAAAGCGGGCTCAAGTATCATATACTTGAGGCAGCCGTATCAAACAAAAGCGGGCTCAAGTATCATGTATTGAGACAGCCGTATCAAACAAAAGCGGGCTCAAGTATCACGTATTGAGGCAGCCGTATCAAACAAAAACGGGCTCAAGTATCACGTATTGAGGCAACCGTATCAAACAAAAGCGGGCTCAAGTATCACGTATTGAGGCAGTCATATCAAACAAAAGCGGGCTCAAGTATCATGTACTTGAGGCAGCCGTATCAAACAAAAGCGGGCTCAAGTATCATATACTTGAGGCTGCCGTACCAAACAATAATAACTGTTTTGTTTTCAACATTATGGGTGTATAACAACGTAACCCACACAAACATTATGTGTCAACTGATTTCCTAAACTCTATGAATTTCACTCAACCTTTGTGTTGACAGTTTTAAGCATGTATTTCAGGTCCATATTGTACGAGGCTGACACGGATACTCAAGAAGGCTATAAATTTTATTTTCATTCGAAAACCCATTTAATGTATTTTGTAAACCGTGAAACTACTGGGATATCATTTTTGTAAAATCTGATATTTATATAAATCGAATGATAAATCTTTTAGAACGACTCCATTAGAGTTCGTTTTCTATTGTTATGACTGTTGTGCCATGAAGTAACACCCAGTTTGAATTCCGTTGCGTATCACGAAATTGGGGGTGTTACATTTGGGTTTGGAAAGAATGTGATGTGTGGCTGGGGTTTATGTTTAGTGTTCTTATGTATAGGGTTTTGGTGTTGTTTACGTTTATGTGTATGTATATGATGTTTTCCTATTTTGTTAATGAAGTTTTGTGATGATGGTTTTCTAGTTTATGTACCTTATTTTGAAAAGTAGATTGGTTGTTGTATGTGACAACTGGTAATTAGACATATTTTTATATAAAATTATACTTATCATTGATTATTCTTCATTCACTAACTTTTCTGAACTTATTGGACTTGCAAACGAGAGGTTGTCTCTCAAAACGTGAAAACTGCACATAACGCGTATCGACACAACCGAAAACCAAATAAACGTTTCATTGTAAATAATATAATATTTATGAGATAGTAGTCGTGTAAATACTCGTTTTTAGTGGAAAAATAATTTTAAACGCAATGGTACTAATTTCGTGTCCTAAATTAATCGTTATCAAGCCTAAACGAGTCCCAAACATCAACATCAGAAAAATTACACAAATGGTCCCTATGATAAACTTACCCCACCGCCCTTCAAATTTTATAAATGTTTCACTTTGTAATTATAACTTTTTGGGTATATATATATGTTAGGAGTAGGGTTTCCCCCTCAAAATATCACACACACTCTCTCTCTCTCTCAATCACCGGCCACCACCGCCGTACGCCACCACCACCACCGCGTACCACCTCCACCATCAAGACGCAAGAAAGATCGTGAGTAGATTGAGTTAGAGTGAAAGGTTCACGCTAGGGTTTTGGTTTTGTTTTTGGTTCGTGAATCACCACCACCGCCACCTTCATCTCGTCTCTCTCTTTCTCCCTCTCGTTATTTGGTATGTTAAATCTTAAAACATACTTTTGTTAACGTTTTGTTTAAAACCGATTAGAAATGGTTTTGTAATGTTTTTGTGGATTAAAACTGTTTTAAATACATTTTGAAAACATTTCATGTGGCAAAACTTGTTTGAAATGGGTGTTTGTTTTTGTTCGGTTTGAATATGGATCGGGTCATACCCAATCGGGTCGGGTCAATCCCGATTGACCACGGGTCTTACTTAGTTTTGATTATTATTTGTTGATTTTGATGTTATTATTGTTGTTTGGTACGGATTGGACATAAGCCCGACTAGGGTTTTCGGGTCAAACCCGTGATTTACCTTGATATGGACTCGGTTTGGATTTGGTTTCGGTTATTAGAGTTGAATTTGTTTGAATTGTTGATATATCCATTTTTAAGGTTTGTTTGGTTCTGTTGTTATTGTGTTCGATTCAAGGTAAAACCACAAGAGTGTTTATGTGTTTGCTTGCTCGTCCGGTTTAACACAAAGACGACAAGGGTGGTTTTGTTATGTGTCTCGGTGCAACGACACCACAAGGGTGTCGAGTGTCGCTTGTGGTTCAGTTAAACATAGTCAACAAAAAGAATGTGTTTGTGTTTGAGTGTAACTTACCTCAATGACACCACGAAGGTGTGGTTTAGTCTTAGTTTAGCTGCAAACACCAAGGGGTGTTTTGTTTGGTTCGGTTGCAAGGAAACAACAAAAATTGTAAATGTTTGTAAATGTGTAAGGGTTTGTATATTGCGTTTGTGTGTGCGTTGTGTTAAATGGTAACGGTCCTTGAGCCCAACAAAGGGGTGTGTTGGTTTGCTTGTTAATGGGCCCTAAAGCCCACAATAATAATAAGGGTGCGTTTGGTAGTAGATGTAGGCCGAAGCCCACTAACTTTAAGGGTGCGTTTGGTTTTGTTTATAAAAAATATGTTATGTTTTGTTTTATTTAAGTTGCTTATTTTTAAACTTACAATAATATATATTTTCGGTTATTGAAATACTCGACTAACGTAATTTATTTGTTTGGTACCTATGATCATTGGTACGTCTCGAATTGCTTTCGGGATATGATAAATGATATTGGACTTTACAGATACTTAACTGATTATAAACTTTGGAATATACCAGAGTGATAACATTTGGACAATTTGACTCACTTTGGACATATTGGACTATTAGACTTGAGACGGATGTAATATATTAGACTCACGACGAATTTAATATATTATACTCGTACCGGACCTAAAATACTAAACTAATACTTATTAAAATAATAATTAATTATAAAAATGATAACCAATAAATAAGCAAACGTTCGATATATTTACAATACCATTTGGTTTTAACTATTTTTATAACGTGTTTGGATTAACAAACACGAACACATGCGTTAAATCATAAACTTGTCGGGAGATATTCTTTTGGGAAAACTGAGTTTTACTAAAGTCACAATGACTTGGAAACGTTGTATAAACGGGCTTGTCATGCCGGAATTTTATAAAATATTTTAAACTTATACTTTTATTTCAAAACTCTTTTATTGTTATAACCCGACAAGAATCTAAAAATATATTTTTATTAAGTTATAAAACCTCTATTATTGGAAATATTAACTAGAGTTTTCTTATAAAACTTAAATAACTTTTCGAAGCTAAGACTGACTTTTCCAAACCATTTGGGGATTTTCGGGTAATCATTGAAACTTACAATTGACTCATTCTTTCTTATTTTTTTTTATTTATCTCTCTTTAATCATTTTCTTTCATTTATCTTTTGTTTATCTATAATATATTGAAATATATATTAAACATTGGTGTGAGTTGTAATTTCGAGTCTATACTTTCATACCACCACACGAACATTGAAACTAAATTTTTTGCGAACAATGACACCTAAACTCTTTTACAAACATTTATACGAGTCTTCCACAAAAACTAAAACACTTTTTCTTTTGAAAACTCATATGCGTTATGCTATTTTTACAGGACATTTTATGAGACAAACTATATATTTTTTACGTTGTGCCGAGCCTGTACCGTTGTGCTAGACTACTTGATATTGATTGTGCTATTTTGTTCAGCTTACGCTGAGGTGAGTTTATAGCCTCACTTTTACTGTTATACTTGCTTTTGCAAAACTTTGGGGTGAGAAACATGCAAAACTTTTACTTGGGCCTAAACTGAACTTATGTTTTATTAAACTATTACGCCGAATTAGCCTAAAACCTCGTATCCCATTTGCCCAGACTCATGAACTATAATACCCCCAAAACTAGTATAGCAGAAGCAACATGGGGTGTTACTCAATTGGTATTCACAACACAAGGTAATAAAGAACGGAATACATACTCCGTTTAAAATTTTATTAATGAATAAAAGAGTTCTACATTAATGTCAAGTGCCGAAAATATGACCCATAAGTTTAAAGTGGTCCCAATAAACAAGTCATAGTTTATGTAAAAACACTTTAGTTGGAAATCTATGACCATTGCCATGCCATGTCCCTGCCTGCATATTAGTTACCTGAGAAAAACATTCTAAAAGTCAGCAAAACGCTGGTGAGTTCATAGGTTTATTATAAAGCAATAAAATCATAAGTTGGACTAAGTGTGTCGAACTGTGGATAGAATGTGATGTGTGGCTGGGTTTATGTTTAGTGTTCTTATGTGTAGGGTCTTGGTGTTGTTTACGTTTATGTGTATGTATATGATGTTTTCTTATTTTGTTAATGAAGTTTTGTGATGATGGTTTTCTAGTTTATGTACCTTATTTTGAAAAGTAGATTGGTTATTGTATGTGACAACCGGTAATTTAGAGACATATTGTTATATTAAATTTCACTTATCATTGATTTTTTTTCATTCACGAACTTTTCTGAACCTATTGGACTTGAAAACGAGAGGTTATCTCGCAAAACGTGAAAACTGCACATAATGCATACTGGCACAACCGAAAAAAAATAAACATTTCATTGTAATAATATAATATTTATGAGATAGTAGTCGTGTAAATACTCGTTTTTCGTGAAAGAATTATTTTAAACTCAATGTACTAATTTCATGTCCTAAATCAATCGTTATCAAGCCTAAACGAGTTCCGAACATCAACATCACAAAAATTACACAAATGGTCCCTGTGATAAACTTACACCGCCGCCCCTCAACTTTTATAAATGTTGCACTTTGTAATTATAACTTTTTGGGTATATATATGTTAGGATTAGGGTTTCCCCCTCAAAATATCACACTCACTCTCTCACTTCTCTCTCTTTGTCTAAGCACCACCGGCCACCACAACCGCTCCACCGCCGCCGTGCGCCGCCACTACCACCGCGTACCACCGGCACTATCAAGACGCAAGAAAGATCGTGAGTAGATATGGTTAGAGTGAAAGGTTCACGCTAGGCTTTTTTTTTTTTTTGGGGTTCTTGAATCACCACCACCGCCACCTTCATCTCGTCTCTCTTTCTCCCTCTCATTATTTGGTATGTCAAATCGTAAAACTTACTTTTGTTAACTTTTTGTTAAAAACCGATTATAAAGTATTTTGTAATATTTTCGTGGATTAAAAGTACTTTAAAAACGTTTTGAAAAGATTTTGTGTGGCAAAACTTGATTGAAACGGGTATTTGTTTTTATTCGGTTTGAATATGGGACGGGTCATACCCAATCGGGTCGGGTCTCACCCGATTGACCATGGGTCTTACTTAGTTTTGATTATTATTTGTTGATTTTGATGTTATTGTTGTTGTTTGGTACGGATTGGACATAAACCCGACTAGGGCTTTCGGGTCAAACCCGTGAGGGTCACAGGTTGAGTTTGTTTTGCTTATTGGTTTTGCTTATTTGAGCTCCCTTATTATCATAACAATTTGACATAAATCACGGTTAAACGCAATACAACTCGGACACTAATGTAAACTTAAATACACCTTTATTATCAGAACTTCACCTCGACACCACTAAGTGTGTTGCTAACCAAGACCAAATCGGTAATAATAAGCAAACTTGAAAACCAATCCGCAAACCCAAAAACAAGACTTATCATTTATCCAAAAAAACAGTAATCGCCACGTTAAAATCAATATCAATTGTTACACAACCGGGTCGACCCGACCCGTTAGCACTTCACATTCACAAACACAGTTTGTTACCACACAACCCACCTGAAAATCACGGTTTTATCAAAAGTTTACCACACGGAATCCACTTCAAAAACATTCTTTAAATAGTTTAACCACATGAAACTTTAACAAAAGATTTATGTTCGATTTACCACACAATTTAAATACCATTAACGATTTTTAATCTATATTCCATTCCACGAAAAACTAAACTAATCGGTTACCGAGAGAAAGACAAGAGAGAATATAGAAGAGAGGGAAAGGAGGACGATGTGCACGAGGTGCTACCCCATACGCATGAACAAACCCACGACCATTAAGCTCAAATATTGATCTATAACACCCTAAATCACGATCAAAACTCACAAAACTAACCCTAACTCATGACTCTTTGTTTTCCTTGACCCACGACAGAAGAGTGCAACGGGTTGTGGTGGCGGAGCGACAGCAGAGGCGGCTGTGATGACAGTTGATGGTGGCTGGTGATGGTGATGTTGAGAGAGGGATAAGATGTGTGCTAGGGTTAAATGGTGAACCCTAATTTGGTTTTAATATAGGGCTAATAACCTATTAAAGCACTATAGTTGTCAAGAATGGCAGTTCTGCGTAGCGAACTAAAAAAATAACTCTTTTAGACATTAATGTTGACATTTTTGTTTTTCTTTAAGTATTACGACCATTTTACCCTTCGAAAAATATTTCAAAAAAAAATTCGAAAAAAAAATTTAGAAAATTTTTTTAATCAAAAAAAAAATCGCATGTCACAAAAAAAAATTTAAAATTATTTCAGAAAAAAAATTCAAAAAAAATTTCAGAAATTTTTTTTATACGTTTTACACCGTTTTTATATGTTTTCACCTGATTTTTATTCACTTTTGATTTTTTTTTGTCACAAGTAAAATTTTTTTATCGAAAATTTTTCTTATTACAAAATATTACAAAAAAAAATCAATTTTTTTCGCGTGTCACAAAAGAAAATTCTAGAAAAACACATTTCAGGAAAAAAAAAAGTATTTCGAAAAAGAAATTCAGAAAAAAAATTTGGAACAAAAATTTCGAAAAAAAAGTATTTCGAAAAAAAATTCAAAGAAAATATTTTGGAAAAAATATTTCGAAAAAAATTTGAAAAAAAATTTGAAAAAAAAAGTATTTCGAAAAAAATTCAGAAAGGGTAAAATGGTTATAATAATTAAAGAAAGAGAAAAATGTCAACATTAATGTCTAAAAGAGTTATTTTTTTAGTTCGCTACGCAGAACTGGCATTCTTGGTAGGCAGGCACGTGACGGTTATAGGGTTAAGTTTTCGTAAAAGCGGTTATAGTATAGGTTTTAAAAATATACCAAGTTCTCTATAACCTAGGCTCTGATACCAATCTAGTAGCACCCGCGACATTTTCAGGGTGTTACATTAATCATAATACATACCTTAAGCCATCATTAAGCATCACCATTCACACTTTAATCAAATCCACCCTATTATATCATTCTTTCACTAGTTATGTCAAACTAGACTTACAACCTACTTTCACATAAGCACATGCACATCAAGCCATTCAATAACCTTAACATAAACAATACATAATACATAATGCATTGAAATGCATATAACATTAACTTATAACCTTGATTTCAAGCTAAGCTATCATTCATAAATTCATCATAGCCATCAGCATCCTTATCACCATCATCATCATCATCCTAGCTCATCATCATCATACACATAAACACTTAACACACTCAATTAACCATAATCAATGGTTTATACAACCATTAACTTACTTCTAACACCTCTAGTCATTATATAATCATATATTGATTATATATAACTAATCCCATCATATAGTAACTTAAACCTATTATAAACTCATCCCATAATCATCATTACCATTTAATTTATTTTAAAATACCATTTACCCATTAAAACCCAGTTAGGGTTTACAAACCCTAACCTCTCAATTCATCCAATAACACTAATTAAACGTCACTTACGTTATGACAATCCATGCTAGGGACTAACCCATTAAGTTACCATCTTCAAACCATCACATCATCACCTCAAGCTTTCATTTCTTCCTTCTCCATCTCTCTAAACCGACACCCAACTTATACATACTCTTCTTTACAGGAGAGTGTGGAAACTTATAGATAAATGGGGAAGCTTCTAGCTAAAAGGGCATTTATGTTATTTCTGCTTACTTTAGACCGATACGTCGTATCCACTATCATGGATACATCGTATCCATACTAAACCATCTATACTCTATATTCCTTCACATAGGTACGCTATATCCAAGCCAAGCTACATACATTGTATGCAACTTAACCCATAGCCATATTTGCACTAAACCCAATATGTTCTACTTCTCATAACATCCCATACGCCGTACATTTTTTTACTAGATACACCGTATCCAGGCTATAACATACCAATACTTAACACTATAACCATTTATCCTTAGTCAACCACATCTAGACCCGATCCATTTCATCTAGGGTGGGGCCTATTTGTATTCGGGAAATGAGTGTTACATTATTTACCTTGATATGGACTCGGTTTGGATTCGGTTTTGGTTATTTGAATTGAATTTGCTTGAATTGTTGGTATATCCGATTTTAAGGTTTGTTTAGTTGTGTTGTTATTGTATTCGATTCAAGGTAAAACCACAAGTGTGTTTGCTTGCTCGTCCAGTTTAACGCAAAGACCACAAGGGTGGTTTTATTGTGTGTCTAGGTGCAATGACACCATAAGGGTGTCATGTGTCGCTTGTGTTTCGGTTAAACATAGGTAACAAAAAGAATGTTTTTGTGTTTGAGTGTAACTTAGCTCAATGACACCACAAAGGTGAGGTTTAGTCTTGGTTTAGCTATAAACACCAAGGGGTGTTTTGTTTGGTTCGGTTGCAAGGAAACAACAAAAATTGTAAATGTTTGTAAATATAAGTGCTTGTATATTGCGTTTGTGCTAAATGGTAACGGTTCTTGATCCCAATAAAGGGGTGTGTTGGTTTGATTTTTAATGGGCCCTAAAGCCCACAACAATAATAAGGGTGTGTTTGGTAGCAGATGTGGGCCGAAGCCCACTAACTTTAAGGGTGCGTTTGGTTTTGTTTATTAAAAATATGTTATGTTTTTTTTTTATTGAATTTGCTTATTTTTAAACTTACAATAATATATATTTCCGGTTATTGAAATTCTCAACTAACGTAATTTATTTGTTTGGTACTTTTGATCATTGGTACGTTTCGAATTGCTTTCGGGACATGATAAATGACATTGCTCTTTACAGATACTTAACGGATTATAAACTTTGGATTATACCAGTTTGATAACATTTGGACAATCTGTCTCACTTTGGACATATTGGACTATTGGACTCGAGACAGATGTAATATATTAGACTCACGATGAATTTAATATATTAGACTCGTAACAGACCTAAAATACTAAACTAATACTTATTATAAAACTGATAACCAATAAATAATCTAACGTTCGATTTCTTTACTAATTCCATTTGGTTTTAACTATTTTTATAACGTGTTTGGATTAACAAACACAAACATGTATGTTAAATCATAAACTTGTCGGGAGATATTGTTTTGAGAAAATTGAGTTTTACTAAAGTCACAATGACTTGGAAACGTTATATAAACGGGCGCGTCATGCCGGAATTTTATAAAATATTTTAAACTTATACTTTTATTTCAAAACTCTTTTATTGTTATAAAACCCGATAAGAATCTAAACATATATTTTTATTAAGTTGTAAAACCTTTATTATTTGAAATATTAAATAGAGTTTTCTTATAAAACATAAATAACTTTTTCAAGCTATTAGATTGATTTTTCCAAACCATTTGGGGATTTTCATGTAAACACCGAAACTTACTATTGACTCATTATTTCTTATTCTTTTTATTTATCTCTCTTTAATCATTTTCTTTCATTTATCTTTTATTTCTCTATATTATATTGGGATATATATTAAACGTTGGCGTGAGTTGTAATTCAGAGTCTATACTTTCATACCACCACACGAACATTGAGACTAAACTTTTTGTGAACAATGACACCTAAACCTTTTTACAAACATTTATATGAGTCTTCCACAAAAACTAAAACACTTTGTCTTTTGAATACTCATATGCATTATGCTATTTTTACGGAACATTTTTTGAGACAAACTATATATTTTTTAGGTTGTGCCGAGCTTGTACCATTGTGCCAGACTACTTGATATTGTTTGTGGTATTTTGTTCACCTAACATTGAGGTGAGTTTATAACCTCACTTTTACTCTTATTACTTGCTTTCGCAAAACTTTGGGGGTGAGAAACATGCAAAACTTTTACTAGGGCCTAAACCGAACTTATGTTTTATTAAACTAATACGCCGAATTAGCCCAGGACCTCGTACCCCATTTGCCCAAACTCATGAACCGTCAGTTCCTGCTTGAAGCACGAGTGTTATAAGTAGATCTATTCGGGTGACTCTCCCATTCGGTTTTGATCCGATAGATCACATGCCGGGCGTATACCATTTCAGAATATCAAGTGTATTGGGATAAACACTTGCTGGACCTTTATATTTAACATGCTTCTAGAGCATGCACCCTATCGTAGCTTCGGTTGCATGAAACTTAGTTCTAGCATAATAAACTCTATTTTTTTAATGGCACTATATGCGTGTATTGCCTATGTGATTTGATTATGGTTCAACTTATTGCTTTATATTTAAACATATGAACTCACCATCTTTATGCTGATTTTTTAGCATGTTTTTCCCAGGTGTTTAATCTCCACTGCTACATAACTTATGTTAGGAATTGGAAATTCCATAGTGAAGTGTCGGTCACCCCATCTATAGTCTAGCATATGTTAGCTCGTAGACATATCGTTATTTACTGTTTTATTAGTTAGTTATTAGCCTAGTTTAGTGTAGTGTAACACCGTGGAGGAAGGACGGGTCTTTACCCACTGTATGCCTGATCCACGGTCCGTCAGGAGGACATATGCTTTGTAACTATAAATACCCCTTCCATCCATGGAAGGGGTGGTGCTTCTCATAATCTAACATTTCATTTTTGTAAAGCAAGTCTCTACCAAGAACACCCTCTCACTCTTTCTCTCTCTAAAACAATGGCATACTTGTTTCATCATCATTCAAGGCCACCCGAATCATCAAACACAATATATTAAGATCCTACAAATGGTATCAGAGCCATGGTTATTGTGTTGTGTTGATTTGTGTAGTTTCGTACCATGGTTACATTGTTTGATGATTTATGTTGGTTTTTAATACATGTGTAAACTGTTTTGGTACTATTTTTTATGGTCGGAAAAATTTTCTTGTTCCTATTCTTGTGAGAAACAGTTTGTAACATGTTTTGTGTATCACTTTTTGTAACACCCCCAAAAATCTTAATGACAGCGGAAGACTAATTCGGGTGTTACTTGAATGGAGATCATAGTCAATAATTATAGAAAACGACTCGAAAGAGACGTTTTATTATTATAGTTATCATTCATCGAAAACTCATAGTTTGTTACAAAATATTGTAAATAGATCAAGTGTTTTTCCCAAAAGAAATATCATGAGTTTGAAAGAAATGATAACTTTTATGTTTTACACCACCAGATAAGCCTTGCCATGCCCCGTTCCGCACCTTGGTCATAATCTTCACTGATTACCTGAGATAACATGCTTAAAAAGGTCAACAAAAATGTTGAGTGAAGTCCATAGGTTTAAAATAAGTTGAACACAAGTATAAGATCATGATCATTGTAAACTAACAATATCATAAGAAAAATATCACAGATTATTATGCGCTAAGCTCATGAAACCAAGACTCAACTGCATACACCGAATTACCAGTGTACGAAAAATATGCCCCAAAGGAGGTAATAGCCAATTACCTAAAGATATTCGATATGGTGCGCCCCGGTTATTTCTCTATAACCGAAACGGGGTTCGTTATTCCCCATAGTACTATTCACGATATCTACGTTCACTCGCGGTGACTAATGGTTCATGATCAGGGGACTTGTGGCTAACAACTTAGGCAGTACCAATAATCAAGAAGATCAAGCATTTATGAAAAACCTTGTGTTCTAGTTTAGAGCATGTATCTCCCTCGCGGGGTTTATAAAAATAAAGTAAAAGCGAGGCTATGAACTCACCTTGATGATAATGCACACGCACAAATAGATCAAGCACAATGTAGCGGAGGTTCCAACTCGAAACCTAAAATGATGAGATGGCGAGTCTCAGTAAATGAGCATTTTGGTTCGCGACCAAAATAATAGAGCATTGAATATTCTTATTCAATAGATCATTGGATTGTCCAATCCAATAGTGTGCGATCGTGATTAACGTTTTAAGTTAATTTATGTGCTACATTGCCTTAATTAATTATCCTCACTTACGCATAAGTGAAATGTTTTCCCCGTTGTGATCTTAATAGATTTGTTGAGTATTTTAACGTATTTGAGTGAATTCCCCGTGTGTCTTATCGGATTCGATATATATATATATAATTATAATCTTATAATATATATATATAAGTAATACATTTAACGTTATCCGAAAATAAAATACTCATATGATCAAAATACTCGTTTTTACGAAGTTATTATGGGTTTATAAGTTTTTCTAAACTTTTCCCGAATTTACACTTTTTACCCTCGAGTTACAAAAAGTACAAGTTTAGTCCCTATACTTTTAGAAAATAACAATTCGTACCCATAAATATCATAGGCTTAAAGTTTTCAGATTTGACGCTTTTAGTCCCTCGTGGAAACTGTTTTGCAAAAATATTTTCAAAAGTCGGATTTTTACATTTTTAGAACTAAGCTTCATATTAGTTCTTGATTGAAGTTGAGGGGTTAAATCTGTCAATAGGTGATAGTTGTAAAAATAAAAAGGAAAAGTGCCATAGGATGGGCTCGAACCAGTGACCTCTTGCCTATACTCAAACGCGCCTACCAACTGAGCTAGGCTCTTTTTGTGTTTTAATACTACGTAACATGCTATATATTGTGAGGTTTCTGTGTTATTATCTTGTGTATATGGGCTACTGATTATGTCGAGATGCATGCATGGTTCCTTTTTGTTTCTATTTCTTCTTCTTCTTAGTGAACTAAAGTTGCTTATATTTCATTTTAGTTTTTCACAGAACCTTAGCATGTGTGTTAGCAAAGTTTCGATATATTTACGATGAAAGTGTTCCTAACGAGTATAAATGTAATACTAGACATCGAAGCATGATATGAGTCGTATCGAAATAGGTTCGAGGAAAACTTACAATCACTCAAGAGAGTGGTGTGGGAACTCGGATGGGAAGAGACACGCCGAGAAAGACACAACCGATAGTAACCCGAGTATTCACAACAATAATCCCGTGTAACCTCCTAGTTTGCTAGTAACCCAATATTTCTTTTCTCCCTTTCTTCTTGATCGACAGAAACCAAAGAAATAGTGTGAAGTGTTTGTGAGTTGTATGAGTTTAAGTGAAGGGTGTGTATGCTTGTAGTGGGGTTTTAAAGAGATTCAAGCATGGCTCTTTCAATTTTTAAGTCTCCTAGCTTTCCTAATTCTAGGCTTATAGTCACATGTTATATTGAGTTTGTTCATGTTTGTGTGTATGTTTCTTGGCGTGGGATTGATGGCAGCTAGGAAGAGGGGCACGTTTGTTTGCCTAGTCAAGTCAAGGGAACACAAAATCCATTGGTTTATAGAGTCAAGCTTGGTCAAAATGGGTTAGGGTAGTATTTTATTGGCTTAGGGTGGCTAAGCTTAAGAGTTTGTCTCTTCTTTTGTTCATGTACACACGCAAAGGGGCAAGGTCAAAGTAAGTGAAAATATGTTTCCCAGTTTGGTTTCTTGTTTGCTTGTTCGGTTACAAAAGAAAGAAACACAAAAAAAAAACATTTACTAACTCTTTTAAAGGTAAACTTGGGCTTGGGTTTATTTGAGTACAAAAGACTAAGCCCAAAAGAGGATAGCACTATGTTGGGCTAGGTGAGTTGGACGCGGCCCAAATAAAAATATAGCGTGGGCTTGGCCCGGTTACAAGGCCCATTTCGTGTCGGGTTGAGTGGCGAAGTGGTATAAAGTCCAATGAGTTTCGAGGCCCAATACGAATTTTATATACTTTTGCTATAATTAAATTCGTAATTTTTACAAATTTTTACGTATTCATTACGTATTTTAAGGTTATCAAGATCTTGGGGAATTTTATTTAGATCACAACGGTATATTTATGAACGCTCAAACTGCGTTGATCATGCATATGCCAAATGATATGCAAATGTGGTGCTTAGAAAATTTCATGACGAAATAGATCGTGTTTAATTCTTGATTAAAACGTTAAGTACATTGAAATTTTTCGGGAGCTTACACTTTTGGTCAAAACAGTCGTGTGGTATTAAAGTTACAAAACCTATCTTGTGTAAATTTTTTTGTCCAAACAGACTTTTATCATCTCTTTAGACTGTTTTTGGTACCAATTCGTGAATATTATATGGTCAACTGGTCTATATACGTGGTCAAAACGGGCAAAATATGAAGTCCTTATGCAGTTTTTCTGGGTGTCAATGAATCTGGCCATATTTAGAGGTCAAAATGGGTCTAAAAGGAGGCATCTTGTTGACAGTTTATGGGTTACATTTGAAGATGGTCGGAATACTTTGTCGAAAAACGCCAGAAAAAGTCAAATAATCTTACTAGCGACTTGTCTTTACAAGTTAGCAATTTGTGATGTAAATGAAGTAGCGACTTGCCATGAGTCTTTACTCATGGTAGCGACTTGACAAGTAGCGACTTGCCGTAGCGACTTGTGGCAAGAAGCCTTGTGACAAATAGCAACTTAACAGAAAAGTAAGAGAAGAAGATGAATGAAAGACACGACCACAACCATTACCAACATATCAATTACCAAACATCTAGACTCGACAACAAGACTCATCACATTCTTAGCCAACTCATACAACCTACAAGAAACGACAAGTCTCAACAGTTAATCAATAACATCATAGATCTCAGTTTCGTTTCATTTTGTGTGCGGTTCTCAAAACACATAGATCTTACAAGATCTATACACAAATGAAAGTATACATCATAGATCTATCACTGATTCACTTAAAACTGAAAAGTAAAAGCATGGAAAACATAAAGTGGATCTCAGTTTGTTCGTGTCTATTATAAGGGGCATATCAAGACCATCAAGGGTCCATTTACACGACATTCATCACAGATCCATGGTTTTTTTTACGAGAAACTGAAATGACACCAACAAAACACTACAATGATCTCAAAAAGTTTGAGGAAGCCATTGTTATATACGACCATGAGATCTTTCCCTCGAACACAATCATCATTGACCAAGTTGTTTTTTGATAATTTTCGAATATAAAGAAGTGATGTTAACAACTATGTTAAATCACGACGTTGATTCGGTCATTCATTAACACTAATTAAACGAAAATCAAACAAATTAAAACCTACCTTTGAAACTGTTCGTTGATCTCATGGCTATCACAAAACACTTAATACCATCCCTGTGGTACTAACAACATCTTAAGCCATCCCTGTGCCAAGATGTGTCGTGTTATTACTTACATGGCCAACTTGGCTTGATAGTTCTGAAGCAGATTAAAGAGATGGGGGCGGACAGGAATGAGATTAGGGTTAGATTTTGTGAGGATGTTTAGGAAGAGAGGCGTCTGATTTTTTGTGTGAAGAAAGAGGTGGACTAAAGTTATGTGAGTAATTTTAGGGTTTGTTTGTGGTATGTGTGTGATTTAAGCTACTATATACCCCGAATATTAGGGTGTAACCGGGTATGATTTTCTTGGGCCTTGTCCACTTGAGTTATCAATTCTGAATGGGCCAAGTGTGAAAGCAGTTGTGGACGTGGGCTTCTAATTGTTTAAATCCGGTTGAGCTTATGCATTTGTCTCTTGGGCTGACACGTTAAATGGACATATACTTGGACATATGTTTCGTTGGGTTAACAAAGTAACATTTCGAGTCTTGTGAAACATCAAAATTTGTATTGTCTATTCGACTTTGCAGCGTCTAATGAGACTTGGGTGATGAATCATTACTTCTTATTCGGGCTTGACGGATTTTGTGGTGTTTTTGTTAAGTGATTTGGGCCTAAAATTTAAGATGAACCGGGTAATGATAATTGAAAGTTAATGATGAAATTGGGTGTATTAATGAGATCTGATGATGAGACTTGATATGATGCTAAGATTATTTGTGTTATGAGGTTTGATACTTTGGTTGTACATTTTCACGGAGAATATTACATCACGGCTTGAATTAATGGTTGAACGAAGTTGACTACGGGGTTGTTTGTATTTGGTATTTCTTATTTGGATTTGAAGTAAGGTTTTTCGAGCGTGTTTACTTATTTCGTCTTCTTTGTTTCTACCCTTCCGCAAAGATGACTTGTTTGGGCATTTAAAGAGTGTGATAAAGACTTGGCTATTTAGTTACGTTTGTGATTCTTTCTCGCTTAACCCACAAAGTAACTATCACTTTGGTGTCTCACGCAGTTGAGGATATGTCAAGAGGTTTTGTACATTGGGTACACCGTTTCTCTTTCACAAGGATGAGTATAATTTTAAGTAACAGATCTGGGGAATTCTTCTTCATGTTCAAGCTTGGTATATCGGATTTACTTCTTCTAGTGGTCACTGCAATAGCCGACTAAATACGTGGATGATGTGTTTACCAAAGTGTTTATTGAATGGTTGATGATGTTGTTGATGTTGGATAATAAACTGTTGATGAAACGCTGCATGTTCCCCTAAAACAGATATTCTCTGAAACCAAAGTTGTCATAACACATTCAAGCTGACATTGTTTACGGTTTTGTCTTGATTTTGTAAAATCCCGCGAAAGAATCTATTTCTCGGTTTAATTCATAGACTTGTAAAATCCCGTGACGGTGAAAACATCCCGATTAAAGTAATGTGCGTTTCCGGATCTATCTTACAGTTTATTCTTGGTTTTGTAAAATCCCGCTAAAGAAACTATTTCTCGGTTTAAACCATAGAGTTGTAAAATCCCATAATGACGGAACCATCCTGGAGAAAGGAAAGCGTATTTCGGGATCTTATCTGATGTTGGTGCCATGGTTTCTGCTTCGAAGAAAGGATAAAAGGGTGTACTTCAAGAAATGGGTGTTTGTTTGGATTGTCCTCATGGCAGTTTGGCTATTACATGGTTTTACGGGGTTACGTGCTTTTAACCATGGTCGGGATGAAATCATTATCAAAGTTCACTTTTAAGGTCAAAGGAGGCTAGATTTGAGCTTTTAACAAGATGTGACAACGGGGTTAATTCACTATTATTTATTTGAGGTTGAAGTTAAATATCACGGGCAAGTGTACTTAGTATCTGAAGGTATCGAGGATGGTTGGATGAAGATTCTTCAAGATCCTTGTTCGAGCTTATTATCAAAAACGAAAACTTGGAAATCTAGTTATTGTTGGGTGTCTTTTACCTTTTCTTTTACCACTTGGGGGAATTGGGCTTTTACCACCACAAAATAACTATCACTTTAAGGAGTTACGTTGTAGTGCTCAGTGTCACATTCAATTGTGGATTTTCAAGAGGTGATGTGCGTCTTATACTTGATGGTTGGTTGGATGAAGAGTATAGAGTACTTAGAGATTCAATGGAGGATGAAGTCTCGGCACTGCTCTTTGTTACATGTGTGCAAGTTTAAGTCAAGAGTTCGGG
The DNA here is from genome assembly GCA_019973895.1 of Chrysanthemum seticuspe. NCBI lineage: Eukaryota > Viridiplantae > Streptophyta > Magnoliopsida > Asterales > Asteraceae > Chrysanthemum > Chrysanthemum seticuspe. The sequence goes on along the minus strand of BPTQ01000003.1, from coordinate 132,017,040 downwards.
TTATTCTACTTCAGGGTCAAATTCATCATATTGGGTTTTCTCCATCAGCTGTCACGACAAAGAGCCTACTGAATGATAATGGGGTTGATTACAAGTTTGCCAAGAGAGGTAGAAAAGAGAGAGATTAATGACGTTTGAACACAACAGTTCAAGCCTCATACCTCAAAGAAAAGAAAAGTGTACGTTTAAGTGCGCTTTATCTTCAAAAGAAGAGAAATCTTCTTATGCGTTTGAACACAACAGTTCAAGCCTCGTACTCTAAAGAAAAGAAAAGTGTACGTTTCAGTGCGCTTTATCTTCTAAAGAAGAGAAATCTTCTCAATTATGACCATTCTCGTCAACATGTTTCATACTTTTTCCATGCGCATACAGTGATCAAGTGAACCGGACTACCGTTGCTAGTACTTTTATTCCACTTGCTCAATATAATGAAGATGGCGACATCATGTTCTAATTTTGCGGGGGAGAAGTGTGAATAGAATGCATTTGGATGATTTTCACTTATTAAATCAAGAATGGCAACTCCGTATGCAATTCTTGAGGGGGAGAAGAAGTGTGAATTTACTGCATGGTTGATTGATATCTGAGAATAAATGGTCAAACGGCTCCAAACTCATGTAAGAACCGAGCTTCTTCTTATCGGGTCATCTTCACACGAAGTTTTCTTCTAAGAGCCGTTGGTTGACATCTTCACACGGGCTGATATGATTAATGACAAAGTGCTTCCAGTTGCGGGGCTGATTTTCTTGATGAACATCTTTCTGTTTTTGTTTGATTGGGAGGGATTTGATTTAAGGGGATTTGCTATTTGTAAGTTAACGGGAATGCATTTGGTGAGTTGAAGATGTTGACTTTCTATTCTCCAATTGGACAATCTTGAAGAAGGACGAGTCTACAGTCGGTTCTACATTCTCTGCTACATGTTAGAAGACTAAAGACGAGTTGCATTTGATTATCTAAAGACTTCTTCTTATTTCGGGCACTCATCATAATGATTGTCGGTTTAGGGGAGAGCACTAATTGGGGGAGAGTGAAATGTTAGATTCAATCCCCAATTAGAAATGCTCACGTATTTCTTCAGCAAGTTGATTCCTACAAATACATCTGAGCTTATGTTGGTCTTCTCAAAAGATTTCAAGTATTTGGGCTTACAGTGTGTTGCTGATTCTGAAGTGTCAAAACTAGCAAGGGGGAAGGAGACACGTATCTAAACGCGAGTAATCTTGATGAGCCTAATACTTCTAAGTGATTGAAGATATCCCGGGAAGACTATTGTCATTACCGCAGAGAAACTCAAGGTTTGACTCATGGCGTTTAGTGTTCTTATTCCAACTATGTGGGGGAAGAGATGGAAGAGTTAGTTTCTAAAGATGAAAGAGGTACACAAGTGTGTGTGATGATTTTGATGTTATCACAATCATCAGGGGAGAGAGATTGTGTACATTGGGGACGCTCAGCTGTTTCACTCAAGTGCTTAATCAGTGATTCAGAGATATAATCACTTATTCCGGAGTTGAAATCCGCAGAGATAGTCCTTCGCAAAGATAATTAGTGATTCGACCTGCTTCTTCAATGTTATCGGTTATTCTCTCTTTGGGCATTCGGGTACTTCGGGTTCTTGAGCTTCATACACTTTCTTCAGGGGGAGAGAAAAGTATACATCGGGGTTATTCTTTGGCTATTGGACTTAATCTGCTACTTCGATGGTATAAGTTTCTCTGTCTTCGGGTATATGTGTAATCGGGTTCGTGAACTCTAATCTAAGAGACTGACTGCATTAATTCATCTACTTGGGGAAAGTGGTCTCTTGACACCTTTTGGAATGGATTGCTTCAGACTTCAGTGGAAAAGGAACTTTAGAAGATTATTTAAATGTGGGATGATACGTTGCTGTTGTTCTTTTGGATGATATAACCTCGAACGAAGAATCACGGTGATTATTCTTAAAAGGAGCAGCAAGATCGATGATAATGGTGTGCTTCTTCGTACACCTGGCTAAGGGAAGCTTGAAAGAAAGCTTTGTATCTGCTCAGCTAAAGGATTTTCGGTTTGGGGGGAAGCTGCCAAAGTCTCAAATTCTTAAAGGCTCTATTTCTTCTTTTCAAGAGCCTCGGAAGCTTTGGTGGTGGACGTTTAAGAGATGATGATTTCTATCTTCTACAACGGGGCTGCTCGATATCGTTATCTCGGTACTCGTATCATCATCTTATTAAATTATATCATCTACTCTATCTTTGTAAATATTTTTTCAAAAGCAAAATACAAAAATATAAAACCAGCAAAACAAAATAGAAAAATATAAAACCAACAAAAATAAAATAGAAAAACATAAAACCAACAAAAAATCCATAAAAAATTTGAAAAATCAGAAAATACCAAAAATATTGTTTTTCTCAAGACATGTCTTCTGGTATCGATAACATCTGCGGTCTTAGAAATGTCATTCAACAATGGCACGGGACCATAGATGAAGTTCGAGCAGGAGGTGTAAATATTCTTTTCCAAAACATGTCTCAAAATATGGCTTACAGTTATTTCAGACTGTAACCCGGGCTTCAAATAATGGCTTACAGTTATTTCAGACTGTAACCCGGGCTTAAACTATGGCTTGCAGTTACTTCAGACTGTAACCAGTTATTCAAAACTATGGCTTGCTATTATTTCCGATAGCAACCCGCTTTTCAAGGAAGGAAAGTGCTGCGCTAAACCAATTTTCAAATATTTCGTGCACTTATCCTAAAACTATTTGAGGAAAGTATGTCGAAGGACTGCTGTTCCTACACAAATGTTTTTCCGTTTAAAATTCTTCAGAAAAATATTTGTTGTTTTCAAAAATGGTGGTAAATGTGTTGCTTGTAAATCAATCAGTTTCAGAGTTTTCGTAAAAATTGAAAACTCAATCAATGACTTCAGCGCGTTTAAACTTTTCAGAAAATAAGTCATTGATTGAGGGGAGAATGTTTTCAAATTTATATCATCTAACGGGCTTATTCAATTATCCTATATACTTAAATGTTAAACATGTTAACCTACGTTGAAGGACTAGGTGCCTAGGATATGATTGTTAGGATTAGATGATTAGAGTTTGATAAACACATTATTCCCATGCTTTACATGATCTGATTGATATGTTGAATTGAATTTTATTAGTCGATTGCTATTTGGGTGATGTCGACCACCATATATCTGTTTGTGTGTCCACTAACGTATGCAGATATCATGGTTCATAAGAATGTTCCCGATCCGGATCCCACAAATGAAGATGATTGTACGCCGAAAGGAAAGGGTAACTATATCTTGGGTTGACAAATGAAGAAACGAAGCTTAATTTGACTTCTATAGAGAGTTGGCATGAAAAAATGCAACGTAAGAGGTCTCACTGCATCAGCAGATGGTTTTCTTCATCATCAAATGAAGAAACGGAGCTTAATTTGACCTTAGTTGGCATGATAACATGCAACGTAAGAAGTCTCACTGCATCAGCAGACGGTTTTCTTCCTGCCTTACAGCAACAACAACAAAAGCGGCTCAACCACCTAACGTATCTTGTGCAGGATACCATTTTTAAACAATTTTGAATAATTTGATTAAATTGTTTTGAAAATGGAAAATATTGTTTTGAAAATTAATTGGACTTAATTTTGAAAATCACCGGACTTCATTTTATCAAAACTTAAGTCACTCAATCATCGACTACGGTCATCGATTGAGGGGGAGAGTGATTTCATATAAAATATTTTCAAACGATATTTCTTCATAAAATTCCGGTTTGTACAAAAACAAAGTGGTGATCTAAAGATTTAATGTTATGTCATGGTATGTTTTTCTTTAAAACTCAAAGATCTTTCAAAATGAAACTTTTTCTGTTCTTGTTTGATTGTGAAATTGTTTTATTTTACCTAAAAGATCTCTTAAAACAATCATACCTGACACTAACAATCTTTAATGTCTTAAAATGGTCCTTATCTGTCATTTTTTAAAATCAAATCTTGCCACGTCTTTCCCCAAAATTTTCTAAATGATTTAAATCAATTGGGATCACAAATCTCAATTGGTTTGAAATTTTTGATCGGGGGAGAGATCGTGATTTAAATCTCAAATCTGTTTTAATGGAATTGGTTTTAGTCCTTCAAAGGCACTCCTGCCTCCATGTGCCAAACGATTTCAATATACATAATGCACATGTTGAGGGGGAGCATTTATCCAAAAACTAGATGAGTTTTTAAATCAGGCACATTTTCTCCCATGTTTTCTAAACCTTATTAAATCACTTGGGATCCAAAATCTCAAAGGGTTTGATATTTTTGATCGGGGGAGAATTTGTGATTTAATAATGAAATTTGATAAAAGATGATCGTTTTGATTCAAGTGTGCATACTGCTCTCCCATATGTGCTAAACGCTTTCGAATCTCGAAGCACATATTGAGGGGGAGCATTTCAAAAGAAAATAAACTTTCAAGGTACAAAGATTTATATGTTTCAACATAAAGTACCTTGATTGATTTTCTAAAGGTTTCTTAATAGTTTTTGTGATCGTGGATGTGCTTCAAAAGAACTCTTTCCTCTATGTGATAAAATGATTTCAAATATCCTATACACATATTGAGGGGGAGAATTTACCAAAGAAAATCAAATGGCTTTTTCCATGGAAATTGTGATCAAGAATTTATTTCAAAAGAACTCTTGCCTCCATGTACTAAACAATTTATAAAATCATATGCACATGTTGAGGGGGAGCATTTCTTAAAGATCAAAACAATTAAGGTACAAAATACTTTGATTTTATATCACAATTACCTTGATTGATTTTTCCAAATGATTTTTCAATTGGTTTTAAGGAAGAATGAACTGTATCAAAAGACCGACCATTTTACTTTATGCATGGAGTTATAAGGATGGTGAGGTTAGGTATTAGTTCCCACGATCCCGCCAGAGCCGGAGGGATCTACCCAGGGACAATCCACTAGATAGTGTAGAAGTCCTTAGGTATGATGAAAAATGGAAAAAATTGAGAATATGGGAAGAGTGCCGACTGAGACAGAGCTAGTACTGGAACAAACCCAACAAGGTTCTAGGAATGAAGTCACGGTAAGCACTGAAGGGGCTGATGAATGAAAAAGAATTAAATGTGAAAAGGGTGAAAATAAATAGCCCTCCAATAATTCAACCTTAGGGCAGAAATCGGGTTCAATTCATATGCTATTGGTGGTTACTAAGGTAACACTGGTATTGAAGACAAGACATCATGGACCCAGTGATGCACTGCACTAAACTTCCCAAGCTACTCAAGTTCCTCTTAAAAGGGCTTGTTTCATTCTCACGGGGAACCGACATAATCTATCGACTTTCTCTTAGAGATCGTTGATATTGAAAAAGGAGACCTTCTCCCTAGTCTCCGGCATAGGAACCAAATGTGCACAATTGAGTCTAGAGCCAAGAGATCATCCACAATATCTCATTAGGACACAATTAATGAAGACTCACTGTTTTACACAATGTGGAAAGTGAGAATATATTTTAAGAGTCTTACGCATTATCCTTGTGGTATTGCCAAAACATCTGAGTGGTATGTAAAAGTATTCACGATGAAGATGGAAATCCTTCTAGAGCCAACATCAAACAAGCTCTTGGTGGGTGACATGTGAGATCTTTTCTAAAGATCTAGCTTGTGATAACTGGATAGAAACGATGGGGCGATTCACTCGTGAATCAACCTTGGTCTTGGAAATGAATTGACGAATACTTTTGGAAAAACCGTTCGATGTGCAAATCTTATTTTCTCTAGCACATCGAATGTGTACTCATGTTTTCAAACACAAAAAGTATCTCTGATTGAAAAAAATACTTTTGGAAAAATCGTTCGATGTGCAAATCTCTTCTTTTCTCTAGCACATCGAATGTGTATTCTCTTTCAAATACAAAAAGTATTTTATATTGAAAATTGATCTTTCTCATAAAACCTTCGTCGTATTGCAAAACTCTTTCTTCTAAGCACTACGCGATTGTTTTCAAATTAATTTTTCATTAATCAGTGAATCTCAATTCGCTGGTTCACTCACTCCGTGTTGTCTTCTTTGAGACGTTCCGGTTTGAGAACAGCTAGAACAGCTGCGAAACCCTATCAAGGAGATTCTTCGGAATCATACCTGATCACAGGCAGTACTTGTACTGATCAACGGGGAACCGTGGGCCGTGTACCTCAATTCAACGAAAGTGATCAAAGACACTTTCGTGTGTTTTATTGCTAACTGTTGTTTGCAGGTACATTTGGACGGTTGCAGCTGATCAGAATTGAGACGTCAATCCAAAGCCGCATGCTCACAGCATCCACACTTAATTGAAGAAATCATGACTTGTGCTTATCTACATAACCTGGCTCTGATATTTCTATACTATGCTTCTGCTACGCTGCTGCAAATATCATGAACCAGTAAAAGCTTCCGCTACTCTGATGAAATGATGTCATGATTCAAAAGTGTGAGCATGTCGGTCCAAAAGTCACAACTTCACATGATGGCAACACAATAAAGGGTGATCCAGAGATTTACTGTGGCCGATGATCTCAATTAAATCTCGAAGATCATCATGATGTGGATCAGTTCAAAGACCTCCACTGAAAGTACAAAATAATCGGACAATGAAGAGTTACTACAAAAGAACAAAGAATGTGGACATTGAAGAATTGATGTATACGAGCTCAGAAAAGAAGACAAATTAGAATGCTAGGATTCGAAATGTAAAACATGGGGTGACCTCCCTTAGGGGGAGATTGTTAGGAATTGGAAATTCCATAGTGAAGTGTCGGTCACCCCATCTATAGTCTAGCATATGTTAGCTCGTAGACATATCGTTATTTACTGTTTTATTAGTTAGTTATTAGCCTAGTTTAGCGTAGTGTAACACCGTGGAGGAAAGACGGGTCTTTACCCACTGTATGCCTGATCCACAGTCCGTCAGGAGGACGTATGCTTTGTAACTATAAATACCCCTTCCATCCATGGAAGGGGTGGTGCTTCTCATAATCTAACCTTTCATTTTTGTAAAGCAAGTCTCTACCAAGAACACCCTCTCACTCTTTCTCTCTCTAAAACAATGGCATACTTGTTTCATCATCATCCAAGGCCACCCGAATCATCAAACACAATATATTAAGATCCTACAACTTATATTTGGAGACGCTTGGAAATGGCATTGTCACATGATTAATCTGAAGTGTTTTTACACAAACTCTGATATAATTGGGACCACTTTATTTATTTTATGGGCCTTATTTCCACACTATTTTGAATGATGTAAAACTTAATTTTTTGACTTTGTAGTCTCTTTTGTAATTTTGTTTCCCTATACTTTGTGTTGTGTGCGAATTTAGTACCACCCCTATCCTAGTACAGTTTCCGCTGCACTATTTTAGGGGTGTTACATTGTCTTACCTACATAAAACACATGTTAAAACGTGAATCTAATAATTTGACTTTTATAAGTCAAAGTAATACTGCATATGCAAATGCATACTACATATTACCTGAGTATAGCTTGGAAAGATATGATTAGTAAATTTCAGTGTTAATAGAGCTTGGAAAATCTGGGTAGAGCTTGCAAAATGCAATTCCAAACACAACTAAACTGCAAATGCAAAATGCAGTTCAAAACACACCTAAACTGCAAATGCAAGGTGCAGTTCAAACACAATTGTTAGACCCAAAACCCGTTTTCAAATGGGTATGACCCTAGATGAAATTGACTAAAACTTTACATAATTAGATAGTCAAACCCGGTAGTCATACTATAAGTATTAAAAACGTCTAATAAAAAAATATGATGTGGCAAAAATATAAGAGAAATGGAGTTAAGGGTTTAAAATTGTCAAATGTTAAATGAGATATAAAATTAATGTGGCCAAAGTAGAAAAAAAAGAACTTGAGGGAGCTAAGTTGCCAAAATTCTAAACTGGTACTAAAACCAACTTGTTTTAGTACTAGAACCAACTTGTTCTAGTACCAATATCAAATTGTTATAGTACTAGAGGGACTATAAGTGATAAGTGGCAAAACTTAATTATTTATCTAGATGGCTACTAGTTTCCATAAAATTCTATCACATTCTAAAGGGTGTTTGTGGGTGTCGGTTCAAGAAAGAAAAAGGAGGGAAGAACTTTGTTGGAATCACTCCTAAACTAGATTACAAGTGTTAGTAATTAATATGTAATAGTTAGCTTAATTAGGCTTTTATGTTAGTATTAAAGGCAAGGCTTATGTAGAAAGCCCATAAGCCTTGGCCCATATTCAATAAGGAAAGGAAGGGACTAGGAGTGTTGCCCTAGCTCCTTCTCCTATAAATATCCTTGTAAACCTTCATTTGAAGGTTGGTTGTTCACTTTCACATTTATCCTAAGCTTATCATTTCACATAGTCATTCGTATAAGTGTGTGTGTGTTCATCCGATCCTTTCTTTACCTCATTTCTTCATATTGATGCTTGTGTTACATAAATGGGAACCTAACAATGGTATCATTCCCCACATAGTTGGGTGAATGATTTTGTTTTTGAAGTTTAAGTGTGTTACGCGTAAGGTTCGGTGTTCAAATCTTCAAACGCTTCAAAACTTTAATTTTTTCACTTTAAAACTCAAGATTCTTTTACTTTAAAGGTTATTTGGTGATAAAGTTTCTGTTTTTGGCAAAAAGTTTTAAACTTTACGTGTATTTCACTCGTTTTAAGCTTGGTTTTATTCGTGTAGTCTGTTCTACGCGTAAGGTAAGAAAGTGTGTTGGATCATCAAGTTTCACACTTTTGTGTTATTTTGGTAATATTAAAGCTTTTTCATCATAAACATCAGGTTTCTAAACATCTTTGTGCTTAAAAATCAGTCTTGGTTAATTTTAGAAATTCCCACGCATAGCTAAACCCTAATCCTACGCATAAGCTTCTAAATATTTGATCTTCAGTGCTATTGGTTTACTCAGTATTTTCTTGCTTGGATTAGCCTGAAAACACTTCGACTTTGGATATCTTTTACACTGGTAAAGTGTAAAGGATTTTTGGGCAAAAACCCTAGTTTTACGCATAAGCTAAAACTTACGCGTAGAATCTTTACGCCTAGGTATTTTCTTTGCCTAAGCCTTGTCTTACGCGTAAGCAAATCTTACGCATAAGCATTCTACTACTAAGCTTTTGGTTTACGCATAATCTAAGGTTTTCTTAACCCTACGCGTAAGCTAATCCTACGCGTAAGCTCTCTTCTTACGCGTAAGTTGGTGTTTTTACGCATGAGGTTTTCTCTACGCTTAAGCTGATTTCTACGCCTAAGGATACTTCATCTACAAAGTTTCATTAGACTACAAAGATCCATCATCAACACAAGTTTTAAGATGTCTCAACCACCATACTCTAGCTACTTCCCTCATGTGTACCCTCAACAACAACAACAACAACTCCATCAACAACAACAATTTTATCAACAACAACAACAACAACAACAACAACAACAACAACAACAACTTCAACAACAATTTCCTCAAGGAGCAATTCAACCACAAATGATTCAACCACCACCTAGTCTTCAAGTAAAACCTTACACAAACTTTCACAATCAACATCCATCCAGGAATACTATGAAGGAACCGTCTTGGTTTGCAAAGATGTGTGAAACTTTAAGTAGCCAACAATCCATTCATGAGGCTGGATCACTTGATAGACCTCCAATGCTCACTCCCGGAAACTATGATCAATGGGTGATAAAGTTCTTTAGTTTTTGTGATCTAAAGAAGCCACATGGAAAGTTATTGAAGAAGGTCATTCTGGAAGGTCCATTTCAGATGCCTACTGTCACTACACCCGGAGATCCAAATGCTACTCCACCAAGAGGTGATGTCACCAACGTTGTTAGTCTTAATGAACTCACTACTGATCAACTTCTACACTTTGAAGCCGATGAACTGGCAATGCAATACATCCTTTTGGGATTACCTAATCCGATACTTCGAAGTGTTGATGCTCAAAAGACTGCTAAAGCAATGTGGGAACATATTCATCTTCTCATGGAAGGCACATAACTCAATCAAGAAGACATGGAATCCAAAATCTACTTGGCTTATGAACACTTCATGATTGAACCAGGGGAGACATTAAAGTCCTATCATCATCGATTCTCATATATCATCAATGACTTGGACAAACATAACATCATTATGCCAAGAATTGCTGTCAACACTAAGTTCCTGAGTAGTCTTGGTCCTGATTGGGAAAAGTATGTCATTTTCATCCGTCAAGCAAAGAATCTTTATCATGCTACATACGGATTGTTGTACGACTATTTGAAGCCCCATCAAAAAGAAGTTAACAAAGAAAGAGTTATCCGTGGACTCCCTGTTTCACCTTCACTTCCGGATAATCAACAATTAGCTTTGTGGGCTCAAGTATGTTATCCTCAATTCCTGAATTTGCCAACAACCTTCATAAATCCTCTACAACCAACTGCCACAATTACATCATATGATCCGTCACAGCACCAATCTCAAGAAACTCAATTGGTTCCATACAACAACAACAATGATCAAGCACTTTACATTGAATCTAATGAGGATACAGAAGCTTTCGATGCATTACAACAAGGTTTTGTCATGATTGCTAGAGCCTTCGGCCGTTACTCATACAAATCCAACAATCGCATTTGTACCTCATCTAACACAAGGAATCAGGCTGTTGTTAACAATGGACGTGTTGAAGTTCAGAATTGTGGTAATGTTCGTCAGATGGGCAGTGGTCAAGGGTTTAATACTATGGGAAGGAATAACATGGGTGCTCCACAACAACAAAGGGCTCAAGTGGTTGAACAGGGTAATGCTCAGAATGGGGTTAATGGTCTTCGTTGCTATAACTGTAATGAGAAGGGTCATTGTTAGGAATTAGAAAATTCCATAGTGAAGTGTCGGTCACCCCAAGTATTATCTAGCATAAGTTAGCTCGTATACATATCATTAGTTACGTTATTTGTTAGTTTATTAGTTAGTTATTAGTGTAGTTTAGTTTAGTGCAACACCGTGGAGGAAGGACGGGGCTTTACCCACTGTATACCTGATCCACAGTCCGATAGGAGGACGGTATGTTTGTAACTATAAATACCCCTTCCATCCTTGGAAGGGGTGGAGCTTTTCTTTAATCTAACCTTTTACATTTGTTGAACCAAGTCTCTACCAAGAAACTCCCTTTCTCTCTAACTCTCTAACTATGGCAAACATGTATTTTGATCATCCAAGACCACCCGAATCATCAACACAATATATATTATCGATCCTACAATTGGCATCAGAGCCAGGTTATGTTGTTTTGATGATTCATTTGGTTTTATATGCGGTTTGCTCGACTTTTGGTATGGTTTGTATAGTGTTCGTGGCTGTTTTTGTACTAATTTTTGATTGGAAAACGTTTTTTTTAGAAGTATTGTGGTAAAACTGTTTTGTATAAGTTTTTGTATCCAATATTGGTCAAAACGTCATATGCTTTCTACTGGTTCAATCTGTCTTGTGTTAATGTTAGTTGGTCAAAATGTCATAAGTTTTTGGTTCAATATTGGTTCAATCTATCATGTGTTTTTTTCTGTACCAAATACTTAGAATGTCAAATGGTCATGTTGAGTGAAACAAAGTGGTCATATGGTCAGATTTACGTGGTCAAAATGATGCATTCTTATACAGTTTTTCTGGGTAACGTTGAAGCTGAACAGTTTTATGGTCGGAAAACTCATCGGAAAACTCTTGATCTTGCTAGCCACTTGTCACTCTGTCCAGATACTTTGAATCATCTTGGCGACTTGTATTGCAGCGACTTGTCATTAAGTTAGCGACCTGGACTCATTTAGCGAGTTATTGTTTTGACTTTTGAGTCAAAAAGTCTTAGCAACCTGTTTGTTAAGAAGATAGCGACTTGTTTCATGCAAAAAGGTAGCGACTTGTCACTATTTAGCGACTTGTTTTGAAAATGTTTAGCGAGTTGTGTGAACAAAACTGCTAGCGACTTAACTCATATTATGGTTGCAACTTGACTCCATCTAGCGACTTGACAGTTTTGGCTAGCGACTTGACTGCATTTACCAACTTGTAACAGAACTGAAGAAGATGAAGAATGATAAATTGACATACACAACCACATACCATATACGATCTACATCAACCTCAGGATTAAAACAACCATCATCAGTCCACAATGCATCAAACCTTAATCACATCCATCAACATATCCATTATTAATTCATCACAGTTCCATTTCTTGTCTATCATGTCTACATCTATCAAGACTCATCTGTCTACTTCTCATACTAGACTCAAACTCATGAAATAATTAGATCTCAGCCATTGTTTCGTTGATAACACAGAAATATCAAGACCTTTTAGGTCAAATCACACGAATACAAAGGGTTAACATCATTGATCTAATTGTTAGTTATAATCTTCGAATTTAAAGAAGCGATGTTAACTATTAAGTCAAATCATTTCTTTTATTTCGTTCGGTTAAGACTCAAACTAATATGTTCTCAGACCATCTCTTTTCATCTAAATGCTTTATCACATCAAGACTCGAGGTCTATTTAACGAAAAAGAAAAATTTTAAGATCCTTATCGGTATTTTATGAATCAAAAGACAAGAGTGATAACATAACTTGTTATCTTCTTGTCTTAACATCGATCCAGTCAATCAAAAACGATAAGACAACTAATCATAGTAATACCTCGTTTGATAGATCTTGTATCCGTCACAATACACTCTAACCATCCCTGTGGCGAGCTCTATTCGATCAGATAAGAAGATGCATATGATATGTTGGAGGCGGACTAATATTTGATTAGGGTTTGGGATGGTGTGAGAAGGTTTTGGAAAGAGGCGGAGCAGTTGAGAATTATTAGGATCAAAAGTGATATTATGGTGAGTTTTTATATCCGGTTCTTAGGGTTTGACAAATATTATAACTGGTTTCACTAATAATTTGGGTCTCGTGATTTCGGTGGGCTCTATCAATTTTTTGTGTAAATGGGCCGAGAGATGGTTACAGGTTGGGCCGGATCTGGTTACTTGATGGTTGGGCTAGAGATGATCTGGTTACGCAAGTTTCATTTGATGCAAAATAGTGGGTACAAACTTTGAGTATATTTGGTATATAAGTGGTATCTTTGGTATTGCAACTTTCACAAAGATAAGCTGAGTGTTATCGAGATGATTTATATGGTCAAAGTGATTTGTTGAGTTATGAAATTTGTTGATAAAATATTTGATGATGTGAAATGTTGTGATAATGCGGTTTGATGATGAGATTGGTCGACGGGTTTTGTTTATGTGATATATCAAGACTATGATATTAAATGGTGATGAAATTTGAGTCATGCAATTTGATGATGTGTTCTGATTATTCAAAGAGACTTGATGCTGTGATTCTATGTATTATGCGGTTTAATACTGTGGTGTATACACTTTCACAGAAATTATTCGGTCACAGCATGAATTGATGTTTGAACAAGGTTGACTACGGGGTTGTTTGTTCGGTATTTCGTATTTGAATATGAAATGAGGTTTTCCGGGGGCATTTACTTATTTCGTCTTCTTTCTTTCTACCCTTCCGCGAAGATGACTTGTTTGGGCATTTATAGAAGGTGATAAAGACTTGGCTATTAGTTACGTTTGTGATTCTTTCTTGCTTAACTCACAACGTAGCCATCACTTCGGTGTCTCACGCAGTTGAGGATACGTCAAAAGGTTTTGTACATTGGGTACACCGTTTCTTCTTCACAAGGATTAGTACAAGCTTAAGTAACAAATCTGGGGAATTTCACTTCATGATCAAGTTTGGCATATCGGGTTTACTTCTTCATATTGTCACTGCAATAGCCGACAGAATGCATGAATGATGTGTTTACCAAAATATTTATTTGATGATTGATGATATTGTTGATGAAGGATAATGAACCGTTGATGAACCGCTGCATGTTCCCCTAAAAACAGATATTCACCGAAACCAAATTTGTCATAACACCTTCAAGCTGACATTGTTTACGGTTTTGTCTTGAATTTGTAAAATCCCGCGAAAGAACCTATTTCTCGGTTTAAATCATAGACTTGTAAAATCCCGTGACAATGGAAACATCCTGGTAATAGTATAGTGCATTCCCGGATCTATCTTACGGTTTATTCTTGGTTTTGTAAAATCCCGCGAAAGAAACTATTTCTCGGTTTAAACCATAGAGTTGTAAAATCCCGTAATGATGGAACCATCCTGGAGAAAGGAAAGTGTATTTCGGGATCTCATTTGATGCTGGTGCTACGGTTTCTGCTTCGAAGAAGGGATAAAAGGGTGTACTTCATGAATTGGATGTGTGTTTGGATATTCGTCTTGGCGGTTTGGTTACTTCAAAGTTTTATGGGGTTATGATCATTAAACCATGGTCGGGATGAAACCATTATCATAGTTCACTTAAAAAGTCAAAGGAGGCTAGATTTGAGCTCTTAATCAGAAGATGTGACAACGGAGTTAATTCACTATTACTTATTTGAGGTTGAAGTGAAATATCACGGGCGAGTGTACTTAGTATCTGAAGGTATCGGGGATGGTTGGATGAAGATTCTTCATGATCCTTGTTCAAGCTTATTATCAAAAATGAAGACTTGGAAATCTAGTTATTGTTGGGTGTCTTTTACCTTTTCTTTTACCACTTGGGGGAATTGGGCTCATACCACTACAAAATAACTATCACTTTAAGGAGTTACGTTGTAGTGCTCAGTGTCACATTCAATTGTGGATTTTCAAGAGGTAATGTACGTCTTATACTTGATGGTTGGTTGATTGAAGAGTATAGAGTACATAGAGAGTACTTAGAGATGCTAATGGAAATCGGCACCGCTCTTTGTTACATATGTGCAAGTTTAAGTCACGAGTTCGGGTTAGTTTACTTCAGGGTCAAATTCATCATATTGGGTTTTATCCATCAGCTGTCACAACAAAAAGCCTACTGAATGATAATGGGGTTGATTATAAGTTTTGCCAAAAGAGATTGAAAAGAGAGAGATTATGACGTATGAACACAACAGTTCATGCCTCGTTCTCTAAAGAAAAGAAAAGTGTACGTTTCAGTGCACTTTATCTTTGAAAGAAGAGAAATCTTCTTATGACGTATGAACACAACAGTTCATGCCTCGTACTCCAAAGAAAAGAAAAGTGTACGTGTCAGTGCGCTTTATCTTCTGAAGAAGAGAAATCTTCTCTATTATGACCATTCTCATCAACATGCTTCATACTGTTTCCATGCACTTCAGTCATCAAGTGAACCGGGCTACCACTGATTGTTTTCTCATTCCACTTGCTCGATTATAATGAAGATGGCGACATCATGTGCTTATTTTGCGGGAGAGAAGTGTGAATAGAACATTCGGATGATTTTCACTTATTTAGTCAAGAATGGCATCTCCGTATGCAATTCTTGAGGGGGAGAAGAAGTGTGAATTTTTTGCATTGCTGATTGATATTTGAGAATTTAAATGGTCATACGGCTCTAAACTCATGTAAGAACTGAGCTTCTTATTATCGGGTCATCTTCACATGGAGTTTTTCTCTTCTAAGAGCCGTTGGTTGACATCTTCACTCGGATTGATGAGTTTATCGACAAAGTGCTTCCGGTTAATGCTTCATGTATACATCAACATGATGATTCCGAACAATCTCTATGTTCTTGTTTGATGTGATTGGTAGTTTGGTGTTACCATCTTGTGTGTTCATTGCGGCCTGATTGCTGATTTCCTTGATGAGCATCTTTCTGTTCTTGTTTGATTGGGAGGGATTTTAGTTAAGGGGATTTGCAAGATGTAAGTTAATTGGGATGCTTTTTGGTGGGATGCTTTTTTTGGTGTGAGTTGAAGATGTTAACTATCTATTCCCCAACTGGACAATCTAGAAGAAGGTCGAGTCTACAGTCGGTTCTACATTTTCTGCTGTATGATTAGAAGACTAAAAGACGAGTTGCATGTGATTATCAAAAGACTTCTTCTTATTCTGGGCATTTATCAAACAGATTGTCAGTTTAGGGGAGAGCACTAATTGGGGGAGTTTGAAATGCCAAATTTAATCCCTAATTAGACTTGCTCACGTTATTCTTCAGCAAGTTAACTCTCACAGATACTTCTGAGCTAATGATGTTCTTCTCAAAATATTTCTAGTATACGGACTTACAAAGAGTTGTTGATTCTGAAGTGTCAAAAACCAGCAAGGAGTAAGGAGATAAGCACCTAAACGCGAATAAACTTGATGAACTTAATACTTCTAAGTAATTGAAGATACCCCAGGAAGACAAATGTCATGACCGCAGAGAAACTCAAGGTTTTACTCATCAAGGCGTTTAGTGTTAGTATTTCATCTACGTGGGGGAAGTGATGTTAGAGAAAGTTTCTGAAGATAAAAGAGGTACACTAGTGTGTGGTGATTTTGATGGTATCGCAATGATCAGGGGAGAGAGATTGTGTACATTGGGGATGCTCAGCTGTTTCACTTGAGTGCTTAATCAGTGATTCAGAGATATAATCACTTATTCCGGAGTTGACATCCGCAGAGATTGTCATCCGCAGAGATAATCAGTGACTTGGCCAGCTTCTTCAATGTTTTCAGTTATTCATTCCTTGTGTATTGGTATACTTCGGATACTTGAGCTTCATACATGATCATCAGGGAAGAAAAATGTGAACATGGGAAGGTGTTTTCATTCCCCTCATGATGTGTATTCGGGAGAGCTCTTGGATATTGGTGTACTTCGGGTTCTTGAGCTTCATACACGATCATCAGGGAAGAAAAATGTGAACATGGGGAGGTATTTTCATTCCTCTCATGATGTGTATTTGGGAGAGTTCTTGAGCATTATACAAAGAGGCTGACTGCATCAATTCAACTACTTGGGGGAATTGTTCTCTAGACACCTTTTGGAATGGATCGCTTAAGAATTCAGGGAAAAAGAAATTTGAGAAGATTATTTATTCGTGAGACGATACGTTGCTTTTGTTCATCTTGATGATATAACCCCGAACGGAGGATGTCGATTATCGTTCTTAAAAGGAGCAGCGGGATTTATGATAATGGTGTGCTTCTCTGTGCACATGTGAT
Source organism: Chrysanthemum seticuspe (assembly GCA_019973895.1). Classification (NCBI taxonomy): domain Eukaryota; kingdom Viridiplantae; phylum Streptophyta; class Magnoliopsida; order Asterales; family Asteraceae; genus Chrysanthemum; species Chrysanthemum seticuspe. The sequence goes on along the minus strand of BPTQ01000003.1, from coordinate 131,999,912 downwards.
AACGCTACACGCGTCGTTCGGGGTCAAAGGAACTTCCTTTTCTTCGAGCAAGTTTTATAACACCCGAGGCAGTGAACCTAATCGTTGTAGTGTAGTATTAGGGTAAGCCACGGGTATTGATATCGTTCTCTAGGGGAATAGGAATGCTAGTGAGAAGTTACTACGCTAAAGTTGGGGCTGAGGAAGATTATTTTTTATCTTTTTATATTTTTAAGAAAAGGAAAGGTACGAATCTCGGGGTTTGAATTTGGGGGGTTGGTATTGCTACCGATTACTCTACTTATCTAATTATCTAATCTAAGGTGTATGTAGTCTATGTCTAATTATTGTGTGCTCGTATGATAGTTTAAAGATGTGTTTACTTAGGTTTTACTACTCCTTAATTATCTCCTATTGGTGGTTGAATTGTCACGTCCTTATTCCTAGTTGCGTTGTGTGTCTAAGGTTGTGGGGTATGCGTTTCTCCCTAACTCTTTGAACTTACCAAAGGGTCTCGTCTACAAAACCCACTAGGGATAATAAACTCTTACTCTAAGGCTCTCTTTGGATGGTTTAGCTTACAACTACTCAAGGAGTCATATTCTAAGGTTCACAAAGATTTAATCAAGCATTAAGTACACAACGAATGACCTATCGCATTACTAGATCATTAATCAACTAAGATAAGAGACAACCAATCAATATTCAATAATTAAGTTTCATATTCCCTAAGCAAACACACAAGTAAATTAGCCGGACATGGAGAACATGCAAGCATACACACAAATAATCAAAGACATAATTGAATTAATGAAGTAAAACACTTATCTTGGTGTAAGATAGGGTTTGAAACCCTAAAATACTGTACAAGACATCCTTGGTTCGGTTTTAGGTTTTTACTCCAAAAGACTACACACTAATACTGAAAAATTCGGATTCTATATATAAGATTACATCTGCGACGGCGTCACCTTATGTTTTGTGACGCCGTCGGGTCGCCGTCATTAGGGTTTCGTCTTGGCCACGTTAGACTTGCGACGGTGTCACCTTATGCTTGTGACGCCGTCCTCCTCAGCTTCTGACGCCGTCTGGATTGCATCTAGGCCGTCTGAGTTGCGACGGCCTACTCTTTTATAACTTGACGTCGTCACTTGAAAATAGGAGTTTTGGCTTCTGTCCAGTCATAAAATCCTCCGACGGCGTCGCAATTTAACACCTGACGCCGTCACCTTATGTTTTCAGCAGCTTTGAGTGTCTCGATTCTAACTTTGGCCATTTTCTTCGTATATTCGCGCCTTTTCGTCCAAATAAGTGCCATTCCAGCATTTTGCCTTCAAGAGACCTAAAAAGTGAAAAGGAACGATATTAAGCAATAACGGATACAAAAGTGATCAAATAAGGGCTTAAACGACCCCTCAAAAAGGTACCTTTTAAAACCTTATCAAATATCCCTACACTTGGTATTTGCTTGTCCTCAAGCAAATGTGCTTTTAGCCAATTAATTTATAAGTTAGGGGTCATGAAGCATTGGTTCAAAACGGTCCACAACACATATAAGCCCCACAAAAGTCATAACAAGCACGGAAATCACATACTAGCACCTCACATGGGGTGTTTGGATACTCACATCTCTCTCGGGTGTATATGAAATATAACAAATTAGAAATGGAAGATAAACACTCATTAACCGGTCCTAGTACATAGATTACCATAGGCTTGAGAATAGATCAAACCTCCATCGCTTTGGCGTAAGCACCTAGGAAAGACTATCAAAGAGGTCTTTAAAGGGTTGTAACGTTAGGCTTACGGTAGGGAAACAAAGGGTTTGGTGGGATAGGCTATATAGTTGTGGTAAGTCAAAAATCTCTTATGTTACAAGCATACGAAGAATGGCATTGCTAAGCCAAGACTCGGCACTCTAAACTCTAGCTAACTGAAATAAACAAACATAAATTTTAAGGATAGATGTAGGATGGTAGCCCGTATGTTTTTTTTTTTTTTTTTTTTTTTTTTTATCACTCTATTTTTTTTTTCTTTTTCTTTTTTTTTCGATTTTTTTTTTCATACACTTTTACTCTACCATCCTCTACGGTAACATCGAAATGATAGGGATTTATAGGCACATCCCTACACTTGAGTTTTTATTACTCTAACACTAATTTGACCCGAATTGAAAAGATCAAAACACTTGGGGTACATTATTATGCAAACAAAGGGAGTTTGAATTTAACGTTCCCTTCCCGTCATTTCATAAACTTTAACTTTTCCAGTGAATCCCAATCGTCCCAAAACTGTATACAAATGATAATGGAAGGTAATAATAAAAAAAACGAGAGAAACTAATACTCCCCTGATTAGCTCGGTAGGATCCGTGTGTGAAGTAGTGGTTAAATCCTTTCCAAGAAGAATTTATGCGTGAAAAGCTCCTTCCAATCTTATGTAACTTCTTCTTGATAAATTAAACCTGCACACTTGAAGAAACAAACGAAACCTTCGCGTAAAATCGGCGGTAATAATATATATAAGACTCGATTTAAACTAGGATATAATGCTTGTGGAATGGATGTTTACAGAATTTCTGGAAAATTAAGACCTGGAAAATTCCAAAATTTTTTAAGTAGCTCAGAAAACGAGAAAAAAGTAATCTGTTGTTTTTACTCCTTCCTAACGCCGTCAGGTTGCGATCCTGACGCCGTCAGGTTATCCTGACAAAAACTGGTCTGCGATTTTCTGGAAAAATTCTGGAAAATTTACATCTTTAGAATCTGGAAAAATTTCTGCAAAACATCCATTATGACTCGATACAAGCATTTGACTCGAACAAACACACAAATATATATTTTAATTAATTTTTATTCTCATGTTTACGTTTCTTTTGAAAACGTGTGTAATCCTCCCTACACTTATCCCTTATGTAAAATACCTTTATATGCGATTAAGACGAGGTTAAAAACAAAATAAAGCATTTTTACAAATTTAAACATGAGAATAAACAATCAATAAAAGACATATGACACTAACAAGCAAACAATTAAGCATGGGTTGCCTCCCACGAAGCGCTTTTTTTTTAAGAGTCTTGTAGCTAGACTCGTAGTTGTGCTCCTACGTAACTTCATTACCGCCACCTTCTTCCTTCTGACAGTCTCTATTGGGAGATTCCATGTTGTAGAAATGCCCTATGATGCACTTCTCTAAGAGTTCATCCTCTCCCCAATCGGTCCTATATTCCGGTCCTAGGTTCAAGCAATCCTTATAGAATCCGAAAATCTTAGCCATAACATAATCTACTCCTTTTTCCCTATCCTCATCATTCCTATAATAGACCGACAGTTTAAGTTCCTTTTCATCATTAGAGAGTGATGAAAACTTCTCAATCTTAAACGGCATTTGGTAAGCTATGTCATCGGTCTCATCCTTGAATCGCACTACTCCTAACGAGGGATCATAGGTCATCCCGGTGCTTTCTATGAAAGGTTTTCCTAGAATAACGTAGGACAAGCTAGGGTCTATGGCCGTGCTAATATCATCCACAATTATGAAGTCCGTAGGAAACGTGAAACTACCTACATAAACGGGCAATCCCTTAACTCTACCGAGAAAATTGCAACTAACATTAGGATCATTGGGGTCTTGCCTAGTTGGAATAGGCTTCTTCATTACCTAATTGTAGTAGGTGCTAGTCATTATGTTGATTGGGGACTTGCGATCAATGTAGGCCTTTGCCACAAAAAGGTGTCCTATGCAACATGGTATGTTAAGATTCCAAGGGTTCCCAAACTTGATTCTAGGGCTTTTCCTAACATACATGTGACGGAGGTCACGCACTAAGTGAGGGTGGTGAGATAATTCTTCTTCCGTAGGAAACTTATTGAAATAGTCATTGTCTACTTCATCTACTTCCTCGGTTGTTTCATTATTCTCAAGGGTATGGTCCTCTTCGTCACTTGTTCCATTAGGTTTCACTAAGGCGATGGTATTGACGAATTGAACGTGCTTAGCTAGCTTACTTGGGTCCTTAATCTCAACACCGGAAGGCTCGGGAGTTGAGATAGCACTAACCTTCCTATCACTATTGGTTATGGCTTTCAAAAGGTTGTCTATCTTCCTATCCATTTCGGCTTGTTGTTGGTTAAAGCGGGCCGAGAGCTTAGCTATTTGGGATTCTTGGGATGCAACTAGGTTCTGCAACATCCCTTCGATGTTTTGTTGGTTAGGACCGTTAGGTGGGGGCCATGAAAAATCATTGGAAGTGAATTCTTTGGTTTGTCCCCAGTAGAAGTCGGGCTTGCCTTTCCATGCCTCTCGGATTTCATTGAAATTCCTAGGTCCAGGTATTGTAGGGAATCTTCCTCCCGTTCCATTAACACGCGAGGATGCGTAGTCAACGGAGGCATGTTCGGGGGATCGGGTGCTAGTGCGCGTGTTATGAGGATCACAAAATGGCTCACACGAGGAAGAAACTTTGTTCACATGGTGTGAAGACTTAGGATTTTCGTAGGAACTCATTAGGAATTTTACTTGGTCTTCAAGTTCGATCATCCTACGGTTGGAAGGTTGTGAGTCAATGGGAGGCAAGGAGATTGCCTTAACGGTTTTGGGCAGCTCACGGGGGTCATCCCAACTTTCGTTGTCATAGAGGGCAAGGTCCTCTATTATACCCCATGATTCTTCCGCGGTGAGATCACTAAGTTTTCCACCGGCCGCTTGGTCAATGGATCGCTTGGTGGGGAAGTTGACATGATCATAAAAAATTTGGACTTGGAGCCAAAGATCAATGCCGTGATGAGGGACTTTATGAAGTAAGTCCTTGAATCGAGTCCATGCTTCGTAGAGAGATTCACCTTGACGTTGTTGGAACATCAAGATGTCATTCCTAAGCTTAGTGGTTCTCCCCGGTGGGAAAAATTGAGCAAGGAAGTGAGAGGTAAGATCATCCCAACTTGAGATGGAGCCGGCGGGAAGTCGCTCAAGCCAATTACTAGCTTGGTCCCGTAGAGAGAATTGGAAGAGACGCAGGCGCGTAGTCTCCCGAGTAGTAGCATCAAGGTCGATGGAATCGACAATTTTAAGGAAATCCCTAAGATGCTGATTTGGATCTTCGGAACGAAGTCCATGGAATGCACATCCGTTTTGCACCAACCGGATGGTGTCATATCGCAGGGCCGTAGTTTGGGCTTAGTCGGGAAGCTCAATGGTATTCCTATAGCCTAAGTGGCTTGATCTCGAGTATTCACCAAGAGTACGGGCTCTTGGCGGGTCATTTGGTGGTGGGTTGATGAGTGGTGGTTGGTTATCACCTTCCATGATGAAAAGTGATGGAATTACGAACAAAGGTCACGAAGAAGGGGGATAGACTAAGAGAAAGCTAAAAATGAGAAAAATTTACTTGATAGGAATCAAGTAAAGGAAACCTAAACGAGGTGGACTACTAACTAGCTATTCTATTCCCCGGCAGCGGCGCCAAAAACTTGATAACGCTACACGCGTCGTTCGGGGTCAAAGGAACTTCCTTTTCTTCGAGCAAGTTTTATAACACCCTAGGCAGTGAACCTAATCTTGTAGTGTAGTATTAGGGTAAGCCACATGTATTGATATCGTTCTCTAGGGGAATAGGAATGCTAGTGAGAAGTTACTACGCTAAAGTTGGGGTTGAGGAAGATTATTTTTTATCTTTTTATATTTTTAAGAAAAGGAAAGGTACGAATCTCGGGGTTTGAATTTGGGGGGTTGGTATTGCTACCGATTACTCTACTTATCTAATTATCTAATCTAAGGTGTATGTAGTCTATGTCTAATTATTGTGTGCTCGTATGATAGTTTAAAGATGTGTTTACTTAGGTTTTACTACTCCTTAATTATCTCCTATTGGTGGTTGAATTGTCACGTCCTTATTCCTAGTTGCGTTGTGTGTCTAAGGTTGTAGGGTATGCGTTTCTCCCTAACTCTTTGAACTTACCAAAGGGTCTCGTCTACAAAACCCACTAGCGATAATAAACTCTTACTCTAAGGCTCTCTTTGGATGGTTTAGCTTACAACTACTCAAGGAGTCATATTCTAAGGTTCACAAAGATTTAATCAAGCATTAAGTACACAACGAATGACCTATCGCATTACTAGATCATTAATCAACTAAGATAAGAGACAACCAATCAATATTCAATAATTAAGTTTCATATTCCCTAAGAAAACACACAAGTAAATTAGCCGGACATGGAGAACATGCAAGCATACACACAAATAATCAAAGACATAATTGAATTAATGAAGTAAAACACTTATCTTGGTGTAAGATAGGGTTTGAAACCCTAAAATACTGTACAAGACAGCCTTGGTTCGGTTTTAGGTTTTTACTCCAAAAGACTACACACTAATACTGAAAAATTCGGATTCTATATATAAGATTACATCTGCGACGGCGTCACCTTATGTTTTGTGACGCCGTCGGGTCGCCGTCATTAGGGTTTCGTCTTGGCCACGTTAGACTTGCGACGGCGTCACCTTATGCTTGTGACGCCGTCCTCTTCAGCTTCTGACGCCGTCTGGATTGCATCTAGGCCGTCTGAGTTGCGACGGCCTACTCTTTTATAACTTGACGTCGTCACTTGAAAATAGGAGTTTTGGCTTCTGTCCCATCACAAAATCCTCCGACGGCGTCGCAATTTAACACCTGACGCCGTCACCTTATGTTTTCAGCAGCTTTGAGTGTCTCGATTCTGACTTTGGCCATTTTCTTCGTATATTCGCGCCTTTTCGTCCAAATAAGTGCCATTCCAGCATTTTGCCTTCAAGAGACCTAAAAAGTGAAAAGGAACGATATTAAGCAATAACGGATACAAAAGTGATCAAATAAGGGCTTAAACGACCCCTCAATTAGGTACCTTTTAAAACCTTATCAACCTGGCTAAGGCAAGCTTAAAAGAAAGCTTCGAATCTGCCCGCCTAATGGATCTTCGGTTTGGGGGGAAGCTGCCAGAGTCTCACTTTCAGATGGTTCAATTTCTTTCAATTCAAGAGCCCTTGGAAGCTTTGGTGGTGAATGTTTAAAGAGATGATGACTTCTATCTTCTACAACGGGGCTGTTCGATATCCTTATCTCGGTACTCGTATCATCATCTTTCTTAAACTATATCATCTACTCTATCTTTGTATATATTTATCTGAAAAACAAAATACAAAAATATAAAACCAACAAAAAGAAAATAGAAAAATATAAAACCTTCAAAAACCCATAAAAATCAGAAAATTTCAAAATTCCAAAAATATTGTTTTCTCAAGACATGTCTTCTGGTATCGATAACATCTGCGGTCTTAGAAATGTCATTCAATAATCGCACGGGACCATAGATGAAGTTTGAGCAGAAGGTGTAAAATATTTCTTTTCCTAACATGTCTCAAATCAAATGGCTTGCAGTTACTTCAGACTGTAACCCGTTCTTAAACCATGGCTTGCTATTATTTTAGATAGCAACCCGTTCTTTTAAAGGAAAGAAAGTGCTGCGCTAAACCTATTTTCAAAATATTTCGTGCACTTATCCTAAAAACAAAACAAGGAAAGTATGTCGAAGGACTGCTGTTCCTACACAAATGTTTTTCCGTCTAAAATTCTTCAGAAAAATATTTGGTGTTTTCAAAAATGGTGGTAAATGAGTTGCTTTTAAAACAATCAGATTCAAAGTTTTTGTAAAATTGAAAACTCAATCAATGACTTCAGCTCTTTTAAACTTTTCATAAAATGAGTCATGGATTAAGGGGGATAATGTTTTTTTAAATCTACATCATCTAACGGGCTTTCTTAAATTATCCTAATATGCTTAATTAAAAATGATGTTAACCTATGTTGAAGGACTAGGTGCCTAGGATATGTTTGCTAGGATTAGATGATTAGAGTTTGATGAACACATTATTCCCATACATTTATATGATCTGATTGATATGTTGCATTGACTTTTATTAGTCGATTGTTGTTTGGGTGATGTCGACCACCATATATTTGTATGTGTATTCACTAACGTATGCATGTATATTGGTATAAAAGAATGTTCCCGATCCGGATCCCACAATTGAATATGATTGGATGCCGAAAGGAAAGAGTAACTATATCTTGGGTTGACAAATGAAGAAACGGAGCTTAATTTGACTTCAATGGAAAGTTGGCATAAATGCAACATAAGAGGTCTCACTGCATCAGCAGATGGTTTTCTTCTAAGTGATTGAAGAAACGGAGCTTAATTTGACCTCAGTTGGCATTCAAAATGCAACGTAAGAAGAAGTCTTACTGCATCTGCAGACAGTTTTCTTCCAAGCCCTACAGTAACAACGGAAGCTTCTCAACCACCTAACGTATCTTTGTGCAGGATACCATTTTTAAACATTTTGAATAATTTGATTAAATTGTTTTGAAAATGGAAAATATTGTTTTGAAAATTAATTGGACTTAATTTTGAAAATCATCGGACTTCATTTTATCAAAACTTGAGTCACTCAATTATCGACTACGGTCATGGATTGAGGGGGAGAGTGATTTAAAATAAAATATTTTCAAACGATATTTCTTCACAAAAGTTCCGCTTTGTACAATATAAGTGGCGATCTAAAGATTTAATGTTATGTCATGGTATGATTTTTTCTTTAGAATCAAGGTCTTTCAAAATGAAATTTTTTCTGTTCTTGTTTGATTGTGAAATTGTTTTATTTTACTAAAAGATCTCTTAAAAACTATTATACCTGACACTAACAATCTTTAATGTCTTAAATTGGTCCTTATCTGTCATTTCTCAAAAATTAAATCTTGCCACGTCTTTCACCAAACTCTTTTAAATGATTTAAATCAATTGGGGTCACAAATCTCAAAAGGTTTGAAATTTTTGATCGGGTGAGAGATCGTGATTTAAATCTCATATCTGTTTTAATAGAATTGGTTTTAGTCCTTTATAGGCACTCCTGCCTCCATGTGCCAAACGATTTCAAATATACAATGCACATGTTGAGGAGGAGCATTTATCCAAAAACAAGATGAGTATTTAAACCTGGCCACATTTTCTCCTATGTTTTCTAAACCTAATTAAATCACTTGGGATCCAAAATCTCAAAGGGTTTGATATTTTTGATCGGGGGAGAATTTGTGATTTAATAATGAAATTTGATAAAAGGTGATCGTTTTTGATTTAATTGTGCACATTGCTCTCTCATATGTGCTAAACGCTTTCGAATCTCGAAGCATATATTGAGGGGGAGCATTTTTTAAGAAAAGAAACTATCAAGGTGCAAATGCTTTTATGTTTTAACATAAAGTACCTTGATTGAGTTTTCAAATGGTTTCTTAATGGCTCTTGTGATTGTGGATGTGCTTCTAATTAACTCTTGCCTCTATGTGATAAAATGATTTCAAATATCCTATGCACATATTGAGGGGGAGAATTTACCAAAGAAAATCAAATGGCTTTTTCGTATGAAAATTGTGATCAAAGAAAATATTTCAAAGTCCTCTTGCCTCCTTGTGCTAAACAATTTCTAAATCATACGCACATGTTGAGGGGGAGGTTTTCTAAATGATCAAAACTATTAGGGTACAAAATGCTTTGATCTCGCATCACAAGTACCTTTATTGTTTTTCCAAATGATTTTTCAATTGGTTTCAAGGAAGAATGAACTGTACCAAAAGACCGACCATTTTACTTTATACATGGAGTTATAAGGATGGTGAGGTTAGGTATTTGTTCCCACGATCCGCCAGAACCGGAGGGATCTTCCCAGGGACAATCCACTAGATAGTGTAGAGTCCTTAGGAATATTGAAAAAAAGGAGAAAAAATGAGAATATGGGAAGAGTGCGGACTGAGACATAGCTAGTACTGGAACAAACCCAACAAGGTTCTAGTTATGAAGTCTCGGTAAGCACCGAAGGGGTTGAAGAATGAAAAAGAAATGAATGTGAAAAAGGGTGAAAAGAAATAGCCCTCCATCAATTCAACCTTAGGGCAGAAACCGGGTTCAATACATATGCTACTGGTTGTTACTAAGGTAACACTGGTATTGAAGACAAGACGTCATGGACCCAGTGACGCACTGCACTAAACTTCCCAAGCCACTCAAGTTCCTCTTAAAAGGGCTTGTTTCATTCTCACGGGGAACCGACATAATCTATCGACTTTCTCTTAGAGATTGTTGATATTGAAGAAGGAGACCCTCTCCCTAGTCTCCGGCACATGAACCAAATATGCACAATTGAGTCTAGAGCCAAGAGATCATCCACAATATCTCGTTAGGACTCTAAATTCTTGAAGACTTGCTTTTTCACACAATGTGGAAAGTAAGTATATATTAAGAGTCCTACGCATTATCCTTGTGGTATTGCCAGAACATCCGAGTGATATGTAAAAATATTCACAATGAAGATGGAAATCCTTCTAGAGCCAACATCAAACAAGCTCTTGGTGGGTGGCATGTGAAATCTTGCAAAAGATCAAGCTTGTGACAACTGGATAGAAACGATGGGGCGATTCATTATTGAATCAACCTTGGTCCAGGAATGGAATTGACGAATACTTTTGGAAAAACCGTTCGATGTGCAAACCCTCTTTTCTCTAGCACGTCGAATGTGTACTTATGTTTTCAAACACAAAAAGTATCTCTGATTGTAAAAATACTTTTGGAAAAACCGTTCGATGTGCAAATCTTATTTTCTCTAGCACTTCGAATGTGTATTCTTTTCAAATACAAAAAGTATTTTTGATTGAAAATTGATATTTCTCATAAAACCTTCGTCGTATTGCAAAACTCTTTCTTCAAGCAATACACGATTGTTTTTTTTTTTTTTTTTTTTTTTTTTTCAAATCTTTTTTCATCAATCAGTAAATCTCAATTTGCTGGTTCACTCACTCCGTGTTGTCTTCTTTGAGACGTTCCGGTTTGAGAACAGCTAGAACAGCTGCGAAACCCTGTCAAGGAGATTCTTCAGAATCCTACCTGATCACAGGCAGTACTTGTACTGATCAACGGGGAACCGTGGGCCGTGTACCTCAATTCAACGAAAGTGATCAAAGACACTTTCGTGTGTTTTATTGCTAACTGTTGTTTGCAGGTACATTTGGACGGTTGCAGCTGATCAGAATTGAGGAGTCAATCCAAAACCGCATGCTCACAACATCCAAACTTAATTGAAGAAATCATGACTTGTGCTTATCTACATAACCTGGCTCTTATATTTCTATACTATGCTTCTGCTACGCTGCTGCAAATATCATGAACCAGTAAAAGCTTCCGCTACTCTGATGAAAGATGTCATGATCCAAAAGTGTGAGCATGTCGGTCCAAAAGTCACAACATCACATGAAGGCAACACAACTATGGATGATCCACATAGATTTATTGTGGCTGATGATCTCAATGAAAGCTCGAAGATCATCAAAGATGTGGATCAGTTAAAGGTCTCCACTAAAAGTACAAATCAATGCGGACTTTGAAGTTGCACTACTTAAGCACAAAGATTGCGAAAGTGAAGAATTAAAGTCTACGAGCTCAAGACTGAAGATAAAATAGAATGCTAGGATTTGAAATGTAAAACATGGGGTGACCTCCCTTAGGGGGAGATTGTTAGGAATTAGAAAATTCCATAGTGAAGTGTCGGTCACCCCAAGTATTATCTAGCATAAGTTAGCTCGTAGACATATCATTAGTTACGTTATTTGTTAGTTTATTAGTTAGTTATTAGCGTAGTTTAGTTTAGTGCAACACCGTGGAGGAAGGACGGGTCTTTACCCACTGTATGCCTGATCCACAGTCCGATAGGAGGACGGTATGTTTGTAACTATAAATACCCCTTCCATCCTTGGAAGGGGTGGAGCTTTTCTTTAATCTAACCTTTTACATTCGTTGAACCAAGTCTCTACCAAGAAACTCCCTTTCTCTCTAACTCTCTAACTATGGCAAACATGTATTTTGATCATCCAAGACCACCCGAATCATCAACACAATAAATATTATCGATCCTACAGTCATCTAGCTAATGCATGCCCTAAGCCGAGGACAAGAGGCAGCGCTTATCACAAAGAGGCTTTGCTCTTGGCTCTTAAGGATGAAGCTGGTGGAACTCTTACGAACAAGGAACAGAGCTTCATGGAAAATGCAGATTCTGATGATGAGGACTTGCAGGCTAATGCAGCAGTTATGTTGATGGCAAACATGCACGAACTCCACATGAGTGATACAGGCCCAGTGTATGACACTGACGGCTTGTCTCAGGTACCGGATCAAACTATATTCATTACTGATCTGATATCTCCGTCAACATCTGCATCCGACAAGGATCAGAGTGTTCAACATGAGCCGTCTACATCTCATTCCGATGATAATCAAATAGATCTCGTAGTTATATTTGATGATCAAGATGACCTTATGGTTACCATTGATAATCAAGTTGACTCCGTGGTTATACTTGAGGATCTGAATAATGATCATGTTGAGACTCACGTTGAACAAGCTGAGCTTTCGTCTAATCTAGATATTGAGCTCATGACCTTACTTAAAGACCAAGAATCCCGACTGGAAATATGCAAGGACATCAATAAGCAATTAAAAGACAAAAATGCACTGTTAACTAAAGATAATGAATGCTTAAAATATCAACTCAACATTTTTCAAACACAAGAAACACGTGAAAAAGGTTTTGAAGTCGCTTTTGCTAAATCTTACCAAAATGAAAAATCATTAGAACAACAGATACGTGATCTAGTCGCATCTAAGAATGCTTTGTTGTCTCAAATAGAACAACTGAAATATGATCATAAACAACAACTTAACGCTCTCACTTTGGAAACTCAAAAAGCCAAGTCTGAGTTGTTAACTTGTCAAAAACAGTTCTCTGAGTACAAAAAGCATTCAACGAAACGAATAGATGCCTATCTAGAAGAAATTGTCGACTTACAAAACAAAATCAAAGAGTTTTGAAATGTTGTTTATAAACATGGTGAGTCAATCACAACTATTCAAAAGTTTACTTTTAAACCAAATCCAAATGGATATGGCCCGAATCTTGCTGATTACAAACCAAAGTTTTCAAATAGAGCATTCAAACCAAATCCTGAAGTTTACAGTACAGAACATAGAATTGATGATTCCATTATGAGTGTTGTTGAATATAATCGTCAAGAGGAATTAGATGCAGAAGAAGAGAGTCGATCAAAATTAGAAAATGTTGTTTATAACAAACCATTTAACTATTCAAAAGCCATCACTTCTGTCGAACAACAGGATACTTCTAACACACCTTGGGTTATCACACCTATTTCTGAGTCTTCTAATGTTGGTCCCCAACCCAATACTGCACAAGTTAATGGTCCTTTACCTTCACTCAGTGAAGTCAAAACCTTACCCGAAAAATGTCAAATTATTAAATATTTTGAAACATTCATTTCGGACATCAAACTTTTGGAACGTGAAATTGAATTCCACTATGAAATTAAAGTTGAACATTTTCAATCGCCTCATGTGAGAGAACAAAGAGATATTTTTCCGAAAAGAATTTTACCTCATGTCCGGAATTTGAAAATGTGTGCATTATATTGGGAAAAGGGATTTTCACAAGGAGCTTGGACTTATGAAAAGAGTTTTCGAACAAACAGAAACATCGATTTCAAATACAAAACGCAAAAAGAAAATGTTAAGAAAATATGTTGATCGACTCTTGGAAGATGTTATCTGTGCTGATATCAATAATGTTGTGTTATTACATTCTGTTGCATATGCATTTGATTATATCTCTGCGGATTCTGTTGATTCTGTTGAAATTGTTGAGAATACTGATACTGTGTCACAAATCAAGTCTTTAAAAGTTGAAAATGAGCGATTCTTAAACGAGCTTTCAAATGCAAAACGTCGTCTTCAATGGTGTCAAAAAGATTGTCAAAATCGAGAACTCGCTTTGCAAAACAAAATCAACCAGTTGCATACCAAAACTCTTAATCCAAAAATAGAGCAATTGGATGATAAAAACGTGTCTTTAAAATGTCAAATTTCAAAATATGAACAAGAAATTGCCAAAGTCAAAATAGAATATGGTGTCATATTTGATTTACTCAAAAAGACTCGTCATGAAGCATCAGAAGAACTTATCACCATCTTGCATACACTAAAGAAGTCACAAACGTTATGGAAACATTCGTTCTCAAAATCAAGTTTTGTTACACACTATCCATGACTTAAAAGCAGAGTTGGTGAAACTTAAGCAAGATAGGGATAGTAACACAGTAGTAACTGCACCTAAACAGATTCAAAATGAATCTAGAACATCTAATGGCAAACATCAAGAAACTAATGTGCTTCCCTCTACTGAAACAGGAATAGTTGCCTCTTTTCCCAATGCCCGCACTTCACAGCCTAGGAGCAATACAAGGAAGAATAGGAAGTTGCGACGTAAGAAAAGAACAATAAAGAATGCTGAAGTAGAAGAACACCTTAGGACTTTGAATAAAACTCAAGTTGCACCCACTTTAGATATTACGTCTGACAAATGTAATGGAAAAAGTGATGTAACGAATGCTGAATCTTTAAGTACATTAAATGTTATGTTTAAAGCTTCTTGTGTTGGTTGTCATAAAAGCATGTTTTCTGGTTGTCATGATAAATGTGTTGCTAAGGCTATCTTGAATCGTAAGCGAAATAATAGAAAACGGAATACCTCTAGGCCCACTAATGCTTCTAAGTCTGTGCTAGGTAAACCACCTTCTAGTGTTCCGGCTAAGATCATTGATGTACCCATAGTACCCCCTTCACCTCCTAGGAAGGACTTATCACCTAGTGCATTTACTAAGACCAAAGCTAAGACTAGTTGGAGATGGCAGAAATGGTTACATAATACACTGGGATGTCAATGGATACCTAAAATCATAAACATGTGTGTTTCACCTATAACTGCTTCGGAACCCTCTAACTCTTCGGGTTCCACATCTACTTCTATTCCATCTGTGTCGTCTGTGTTTAATGCAGGTGATACAGATCATCCTCTGGATTGTTGATAGCGGATGTTCCCGACACATGACAGGCAATCTCAAACTGTTATCAAACTTTATTGCAAAGTTCATTGGCACTTGTTAATACAAATAAGCCGTAAAAACGTTTATTTATATTTTACGATCTTCTAATGTTTTGTCGATAACAAACGTAAAATCATATTAACGAAACAAATAAAATACGTAAATGGTTTGAACTAATAGTTTCTAACATATTCACATAAAACACTAAAGCAAGTATAAGTGATTTTATGATTTAAGTAATACATATGTACAACAACTAGTGTTTACATATTTGGATAAAATATACACATAACTAGTATGTAGTATATTGGGTAATATAAATGGGTAGAAACTTAAGTGTCACAACCCATTGGGCAAATACATTGAATGTAGTTGGGTACAACCCAAAGCCCATAACCCATGGATCTTGACCCATAACCCATTGCATGACATCATGCTTATATCATACATGGATAATATCCATAACCCATGGATCAACCCATACCCAAGTGACTAAGTGCATTGCACTCAAAGATACATTGTATCTAGCCAAAGATCCATGGTGCAACCCATGACCCATGACCCATAACCAAAATACCCATGGGCAAAGAGGAGCGTTCCACGGATCCCTAGCTTTGTGCTAGCCGGATCTCTTGTGGTAGGGATCCGTGGGATCCGGGGAACTGTAGGATTTTTCTTCTATAAATAGTGAGCCATTTCTTCATTATTTCTCACCCCTTTCCAACACACTTTCTCCCCTGAGTTAAATCTCACTAACCTTAGATCCAAGAGATCTATGTTTGTAGTTTTGTTTTTGTGTGATCTTTTAGGTTCCTCTTAAAGGCAAGATCACCACCTTTGAAGTCGAGCAAGCTCAAGTCCATGAGTTGCCATGCTTCCTCATCATCAAGGCTACTGAAGTCTTCTTGTTAATGATTCCTTTATTTCTTGAAAGAAGTGTAGTGTTGAAGACATTAGTGAAAGATGTCTCAAGTGTCAAGACGAAGAAATGATGGTTTAGCGAACAGTGAATATGAAAGATATATCACAACCGATTTTATCTCACATATTCCGGCCGAACAAGTTGAAAACTTTGATGTGTTGGCGTTTTGGAAAGCAAAGGAAACAATGTTTCCCGTTCTTTCCCGAATGGCTCGTGATGTACTAAGTGTACAAGCTACTTCGGTAGCTTCTGAATCCACTTTTTCAACAAGTGGAAGGGTTTTATCAAATCTGAGAAACAGACTCACACCGGCTTCTTTGGAGATGTGTATGGGTTTGAAAGATCACTTGGACGCAATGAAGCGAGTGCAACATAAAAGTAGTCTTGATGATGCCGCAGACTTCGAACAGGAGGTCTACGTGGAAGAGGCACAAGCGGGTGAAATCGAGATGCTTTCCGATGAAGAACTAAGACAAGATGCAGCTGCTCAAGAAGCTAGGGAATCCGATGACGACTATTAGGACTTTTATGTTTTAAGTTTATGTATTTTCTTTGATGTATTTCTTTTAAGTTTATGTATTTTCTTTCAGTTTATGTATTTCCGACGTTATAAATAAAAGTTGAAGTTTATTCAGTGTAAGTTTGTTTAAATTTTGAAAAACGAAAAAAAAAAAAAAATCGGTTAACCGGTTAAAAACCGGTTAAATATTTTAAAATTTTGAAATTTGGACTTGGCTGCAAAAAAAATTTCAAAAAAAAACCGGTTAACCGGGTCCCAAACCGGTTAAACCGGTTACTAGTTTTTTAAAATTCAAAAATTTTGAACCGACGGCAATTTTTAAAATTCAAAATTTTGAATTCACAACCGGTTAACCGGTTAAAAACCGGTTATTAACCGGTCCAAAACCGGTTAAAACCGGTCAAACCGGTCCGAATATTAAAATTTTAAAATTTCAAATTTTGAATTTTTTTGAGCGGGAAGGCGGGTAAACTTTCAAAATTTGAATTTTTTTAATATTTACAAGTTTGCCATTGTAAGACTAGCATAAATAAATAGATTATGTTTTTATTTTTTGTAACTTTTATACAATTAAAATTACACGCTAAAAAATAAAAATCGGAAGCATTTCACTAATGGATGATCCTGCACCGCCTCCGCCACCCCTACCACCGGTTATTGTTCGTTATTTTCTGGTAGACCGTGCACACGGTAATCCCATGGTTTGGGCTCACTATAACTACGTCGAAATGTCGGATGACAAGCGAATGGCTCAATGTAAGTATTGTTTATGTTTCTTCAAACCCACTTCCGGCGTGCCGTTGAGGGTTCACACACAGAAGAATTGCCGCCAAGCACCTGCAGTTGATGCCTGATTCGAGACCTCGAGTTGACGTTGACTCGTTGAGTATCTTATCAAGTTATCGATGATTTATGTTTAAGTTATTATGTGTTGTGTTTTAAGTTTATATGTAATGTGTGATGTATCATGTATTCTCCGTTCTATTTAATAAAAGTTCTAGTCCTATCTCATCGCCTGGGTCAAAGAAGAGGAAACCCAATTGGGAAAATTTCAGACTATCTTTACCTTCTCCCATCTCAATACCTTCTTCCTCCATGAAACAAATTGTCTCCCTCCTTTTTCTTTCTCTGCTGCTACGCGTGCTCTCAATCGAAACCCAAACAAGGTGAAGCATAAACCACTTTCACCAATCTCTTTTATCCACCCTAATGGAGCTATGAAGCTAATGACTTTCTAGAGGTCATCCTCACCTTCCCAAGGTCAGCAAGCGTGAAAAGGAGAAAGACAAGAGAGATGGTGATATTTGCTGAAAATGGTTACCTTCTCATCTTCCAAGATTGGAAAGCTTAGTCAAAGACTACTCTTTCTTTTTTCTTTGTATTACTGTCGAGGCAACCTCAAGGAGTAGCACACCTCAAATCAATCACAAAGAATAGTATTCTTGAAGGTGTTGTGAAGCTTGTTTGGGACTTGCTCAGGTTCGGTTGGGATTCGATTTGTGTAGGGTTCTCGAGTTAGCTTTCATCCTCAACATCTTCATCTCACTTTGATAAGGTTTATCATTTTTCTCCTCTTGTAAATATAGTTGTGCTATGAACCTTGAAAATGAGATGTTAAGTTTTGATACTTTGTATTGATTTATACTTGTGACTTTCGGTTAATTAAGCAGTCATCATCCCTTGGTGCTAAGTTGTTATTTGGCTCGACTGTGAACCCACTTTGATGCTCATGGTTCTCATCAGTCGACAACATGGTTGTAAAAATTCGTGTTGATAAAAATCATACGCTAAAGTAAACATCATTTTGTTAATAATAGATCGTTATCATGAGAAAAATTATAGTTATGAATCGATGGGGTAACTCGAGAATAAAACTGTAGTACTGTGGCAAATGGCAGTAAATACATCGCAAATTTGATCTTAACATGAGAAACTGATTTTGTTATCTCGGTGTCTTGTGTCTAGAATAAGTCGCACTCGTGTGAGTCGTGTTTTGATTCTCATTATGAGTCAAAAATCTCGCTATGGTTATCAACACAGTGGTATGAGTTGATTCACTAAAATGGTTATAACGGGTCGAACACCGTGGGGTCTTGACTTCACTTATTATTGTTGAATTGTGTCGCGAGCCTAATCGGTTAGTCGAACTCCTGTGTATAAATTATTAACATCAGAAGCTCTTATGTCAAAGAGAGAAAGATGCATTAGCATTAAAATATGGCAATGTAATGAGTCCTCTAAAAACTTGGTATCAATCTGTTACTAAATACTTCGGCCACAACCCATATTTCCCAAAAACACTTGAACCTCCTATGGGCCGAAAACCCATCCGTGTACCCATGTTGCTGGGCCACAGCCCACCTGAGTTATGAGGGTGCTCATTTAGTCGTTAGACGGTTCGTCAAATAAAACACGAATGTGTAATCAGAAGTCAAATAAAAAAAACTAAACTCGATTCCCGCATATTCAAAATCTCTCACTTCGAAATATGCCGTCATGAAATCAAGTGTAAAATTCTTAATTCAAGATAACCTAAATAGAGAAACAAGTGTTAAAAGCATAATTTACTTAATAAGTTTCATATCAAAGTCTTAAACAACAATGTGTTCGGGTAGTCACATTTATGCTAAGTAAGATTTTTAGACATTAAATTCCAATGCTAAAAAAAAACCAATTTTCGACAAATAAATATTGTCTAACTATATTATTTTAACATATAATAAATTTGAAAGTCTTTAAATTTAAAATGAGTATACTCTAAAACAAGAGACATTAGAAGGTAAATCAACTTTGTTTGATTTAACAATACAATTATGTGTCAACATAAATAAGTATATATACACATGTATATACTTACTAGTAAAACCTTAAGGATATTTTACCAACAAATTTTGGTCTTAGCGCCATTACAAAAACAATATTAATTTAACCAATTTAAGTAAGTCTTAACTAAAAAGAAAAACTAAATCTTTTCCCTACTTATCTAGGTCGCATGTCGGTGCAGTTCCACAACACTCATTAAATCCCACGTTTGGACTACTTATTGCTAAGGTGAGTTTCATAGCCCCTACTTTTACCTGTTTTCATAACTATTTTGGGGGAGAATACATGCTCGTTTTCACTTAAACTAAATGCTTATTGTTTACTAAAACTATGTTGAATGACTGAATGTATTATGTGCTTACTTGCCAATTACTTGATTACTTAAATGCATTCTAGTGTAAAGTTAATGCTTGCTTTTACATATGGACACAAGTACTTGAAACTGTTATGCCTGCATGACTGAGTGAACTGGTCACATGACCGATTGAACTAGTTGCATTTGCTATGTACATACATGACCGAATGAATGGGTCACATTGCTGAGTGAACTGGTAACATGACCGAGTGAACGGGTCACATAATGAAATGAATTAAATACTAAATCTTGTGGTCCATAGAAACTTTTACAAATTAAAATCTATGAACTCACCAACCTAGTGTTGACACTTTTTAGCATATCTTCAGGTTTTGAGGTGACAACTTATCTTTAGAGGCGCAAGGCAAAGGCATGGCATGGTGATAGACGATTCTGATTTATGTATTGGGACCACATTTTTATAATGGGCCATTTATCGCACAAATCAATAATGTAAACATTGTTTTAAGAATGAATAAAAGTTTCTTTATGAAAATCAGCTGTTCTATGCTTATGTTGTGGTATCAATTTAGTAGCACCCCAATACTTGTGTGCTTCCGCTGAGCCATTTTGAGGGTGTTACAGCAGCAACTACACTACAACACTTCGTATCTCTTCTCTTGCACTTGTAATGAATGGATGCTTGGATCACTTTGAATGATATTAAACAAGTTTAATGATCAAGAAAAAGTGGCTAAAATGTGTGGAAAGAATGCAGTAAAATAAATGCAAAAAAGGGTGTTAAAAGTTGTGAAATAAGCCACTATTTATAGGTAAAAGGGAACCAGGACGATCCACCCACGGTTCCCTTATTAATTAAGGGAACCGCCAGGTGTCAGGAGGCTCCTTTTTATTTTTTGTGGTGGCTTGTAAATCTAGATACAAGATTTTCATCTAGAAGCTGAATTCAAATTTTGAATTGTTGTTTTTATTAAAACATTTTTTATTTAATCAAAAATAAATTGTATAATTCTTTTTGTAAAAATGTTTTATCACATTTAAAAATGCAATGTGTAAAAATATAAAGTTTATGACAATTTTTTTTTGATCATCATTCAAGTTCAATGTTCGTTGTTCATACTTTTAGTGATTTTACGTCAAAATAGAAATTTACGACTAATAACTTGTTTATGTTAACTTTGACTAAAACTGTTTTACGTAATATTATAATATTTAAACTAAATGGTCTCTTCAGTTTTAATAATGACAGACATGTAACTTGTAATACATAACGTAAATGCACAAGTTACTCGTAACCACAAACCAACAAAGCATGCTTACATCAACATCTCTCGACGTCTCAGGTATGCTTCAACACATGTTCAAATATGTTTGTTATGTTGCATTATAATCAAGCCTTTTAACAAACTATAGAGAATGTCTAAATAATATTTTGGTGTCACTATGTAAAAGTTTGACGTAAACATTTTTATTTAGACATAACTTTCATTTTGATATAAATCATTTAGAGTAACATAATAGTACCATAAAACTTGATTTATGATCGAAGAAATATTTTTTGTCATATTGATAAGGATTTAAAACATACACTTTTAAGGGTTCATTTAAGCCCTTAATCGTCCACTTTCATATCAGTTACTGCTTAATTTCATTCCTTTTCACTTTTTAGGTATCTTGGAAGCAAAATACTGGAATGATGCATATTTGGACGAAAAGGAGGGAATATATGAAGAAAATGGCTAAGTCAAGATCGAAGACACTCAAGCAGCTGAATTTGAAGCTGACGGCGTCACAATCCAAAGGCGACGCCGTCCCCTTATACGTAATTAAATTTGTGACGGCTCATATAAATCCCTTATATTTTGATGTTATCTTAGAGGATGGTAGAGTAAAAGTGTATGCAAAAAAAAAATCGAAAAAAAAAGAGTGTTGAAAAAAAAAGGGGGGGGGGGGGGGGGGCTACCATCCTAGATCTATCTTTATATTTATGTTTGTTTGTTTCAAAGTTGTTAGGAATTAGAAATTCCCGGTATTAAAGAGTCGGTCACCTCAAGTATATGTAATCGTTAGATAGCTCGTAGTCATAGTTCTTTTAAGTTAAGTAGTTATTTAGTTAAGTAACACCGTGGAGGACGGACGGGTCTTTACCCACTGTATGCCTGATCCACAGCCCAAAGTGTGGCGAGTTATGTAAGACTATAAATACTCTCTACCTTCCAAGGTAGAGAGTTGGAGCTCATAATAATATCTTTCACTTTCTCTCACTAAGTTCCCTAAACCTCTAACTTTCTCTCTCTAGAATTCCATCTTATTCGCCACCTTGTGTTATGGTTTGATGTGTATGTGAAAAGTTATATCTTACAATTGGTATCAAGAGCCATGGTTAGATCATATCTTGCACATCTTTGGATTTATAGTGGTTTTTAGGTGGTTTTTGAGTTTGAAAAAGTTTAGTGGTTTTTGCATCATTTGGTTGATTTCTTGTGTTAAAGTTTGAATTTTGTTGGTACTTTTATGTTTAGAATCATCAAAAGTGTTTAGGTTTTCATTTGGTAAGCTTGAATCATCTTGGTTGGGTTGTTTTTGGATTGAAAAGTGAAGGTTATTTGGTTTTTCAAGCTAGCGACTTAGCTCTCGGACTTGTTTTCTTGGTAGCGACTTACTTCATAGTTTTGTAGCGACTTACAGTTATAAAAGCTAGCGAGTTAGAGCTAGCGAGTTAAAGTACAAGTAGTGGAATCTCCACTACGGTTAGCGACTTGTGGTAGCGACTTAGTCTGTAGCGAGTTGCTCTTTAGCGACTTGCATATCTAGCGACTTGTGTAGCGAATTACTGCACAAATTTGGCTAGCGACTTAGTCTGTAGCGAGTTACTACTTAGCGACTTGCTTTTCTGTTGGCGACTTGGGACTCTAGCGACTTAGTGCATTATTTGGTAGCGAGTTAGCACTTTATCATCTAGCAACTTGAGTGATTGTTTACGGTTTTCTCTTGATTTAGTAAAATCCCGTGAAAGAATCTATTTCCCGGTTTAATCATAGAGTTATAAAATCCCATATAATCTGTTAACATGTCTACCAACATTCCCACTGTTCCCACTGTCATCTCCACTGTTGCCGAGGATGTTCAAGCAGCTGGCTCAGATACTCGTCCACCAATGCTTGACAGAACTGACTACGATTCTTGGGCTCAACGAATCAGATTGTATTGCCTTGGAAAGGAAAATGGTGTAAACATTCTCAAATCCATTGATGAAGGACCATATCGGGTTGAAACGACTAGAGACATACTTGATACTAATGAAGATGGTACTCCTGTCTACGGAATGGACAGACCTAAGATGTACAATGAGCTTGATAATGAGGAGAAAAAGAGATTCGATGCAGATATCAGGGCTTCAAACATTGTTCTTCAAGGTCTTCCTAAAGACATCTACAAGCTGATCAATCATAACACTGATGCAAAGGCTGTTTGGGATAACGTTAAGATGCTTCTCTCAGGTTCAGAATTAACTATGGAAGACAGGGAATCCCAACTCTATGATGAATTTGAGCACTTCAAGATGAAACCAGATGAGAGTGTCTATGAGTACTATGTGAGATTTCATAAGTTAGTGAATGACATGAGGAACATCAAGATGACTATGCCTAACATTCAGTTGAACTCAAAATTTGTGAACAACATGAATCCCGAATGGCACAAGTTTGTTACCGCTGTGAAGCTCACTAAAGGATTGAAGAACACAAACTATGAGCAACTCTATGCCTTCCTCCTTCAGAATGAAAGACATGCCATGTTTGAAAAATTGATTCTCAATCAGTTCAAAACTAACCCAGGAGAGACAAGCTCGTCTAATGATTCAACTGCCTTCTACTCAAACATTGGAATCACAACCAAAGCATCACAAGTCATTCCCTTGGGTAATGGTAATCACAAACTCATCCCTGATCCTCAGTTCAAACAAGCTGATGCTGATGCACACGTGGGTAACATCATTAATCAACTTGCTCTTCTCATTAGTCAAAACATGAATTCTCTTCCACAAACCAACAACAACCTCAGAACTGCATCTAACCCACATAATCAAGCCACTATTAAAGATGGAAGGATCGTGGTGCAACCAGTTCAGGAAAGACAGTATGAACAGGGACGAGGTGGAGCTGGGAGAGGTTATGTTGGAAACCAGAATCGAGGAAGGAATGGTAACCCAGGTCAAGCTAAGCCAATCAAATGCTTTAACTGTGGTGGTG
This sequence comes from Chrysanthemum seticuspe, assembly GCA_019973895.1. NCBI lineage: Eukaryota > Viridiplantae > Streptophyta > Magnoliopsida > Asterales > Asteraceae > Chrysanthemum > Chrysanthemum seticuspe. Next base: position 131,976,074 of record BPTQ01000003.1, on the reverse strand, counting down.
AGGGACACTTTGCAAGGAACTGCACATCTCCAAAGCGTCCACAAAATGCCGAATACTTCAGAGATAAGATGTTGCTGGCTCAAGCTCAGGACAATGGTGCTACTTTGAATGAAGAGGAACTGCTGTTTCTTGCTGAAGGCAATGCCAAGACCTATGATGCAGATGTAGATGAGCAGCCCATTCAGGAGATAGGTCACAATCATCAAAATGCCTTTCAAGTCGGTGACTGCGATGCTTACGACTCTGATGTGGATGATGGACCTACTGCACACACAATATTTATGGCTAGCATCTCTCCCATGGTGTCTCCCAAGGTCACTTCTTCACCACAAGCTGGCCCATCAAAGGACAAACTCATCTCTGAGGTATTAAAGCTATATGATGATGCTGATGTGCAACAAATGCATGACAAAGTACAACCAACCGAAACTTTTGAATCAAATATTGAAAATACGGGTAATATCAATATTGTCCCATATGATCAATACGTGAAACAAAGTGAAAGTGAAGTTGTACCTAGTGATGCATCTTCTGCAGTCAACAATGACTATGTCTTTGATGAATACACTGCATGTGCTCCTGATGATTCCATTATCTCTGAACTAAATGCCTATAAGGAACGTGTTGCCATTTATGAACAACGTGCAAAATTTGAGTTGACCACTCGTGAGCAGGAAATGGATGACCAAGTGCGTACAGTAATTAGAAAAAGTAATTTTAGAGAAGAAGTATTGAAACAAGAATTAAATTCTTTGCAAGAAAAACTTTCTAAAACAGCTAAGCAAAAACAAGAACTTCAAGAAAACGTGAAAATGCTTAAGCAAGAATTTAATGTAAAAGAATCAAAGCTCTTAAGAGATTTTTCTAATCTGAAAACTTTGAAAAACAAACTTGAAAACAAGTTGTACATACAAGGAAACACCATTCAGACTGCTCACATGGTCACCAAACATCGAGTCTTAAGCGATAAGCATAGCATTCCCCTTGTTGAGGAACCAAATCCAGAGGTAATCAAAAAGGCTAGAAATGCTCATAAGGTGATTTATGATGGTAATGAAATTCTTAAGCCTAGGCAGAAACCTAGTTGCGTTGAGTGCACTGAGGAAGATAAGAAATCAGATGAAGTCACTAGGGAAAGGATGAACAAAAAACTAGATGACCCTAAATGCAAAGAGAAAAAAATAATTATCTCTCCTCACGATTACAAAAAGGAAAACTGGATTGCATTAAACAAGTTTAAGCCTCAGACTTTGTTGACTCCCGAACAAGTCTTCTGGAAAATGGATTTAGATAAGCAGAAAGCCGAAAATATTGTAGAAACAAACCCTCCCCTTCGGAAAATGCCTAGAGCAACTGTGTATCCTCCTAATACACCTATGCATCTTGTACCTAGAACAATTGCCACTAAAAGCAAGACATTAATTAGCCAATACGTTATATTCCAACTATTTGTTGATTTTGAAAAAACTTGCAAGAAAAGGATCACTCCCACTGGTATAACTGAAGGTGAAAGAGGTTTTGAACAAATGAAAGAATGTTATTTAACTGAGGTCATGCCTTTATTTAAACTTCTAAAAGATCACTTTGAGAGTCTTAAAAAGGGGGTAGAAGCTGATATTAAGGGTATGGAAAAGGAATTTGATGCAATGGTTGCTGAAGTTAGTAATTATGAGCGTGCACTAAAATATAATGAGATTGAGAGAAAGAACTTGCATACATTAAATGAGAATCTTATTACTGAATGTGTTGCTCAAGATGTGTTTTTCACCGCTTCAAATTGCTCCATTAATGCTTCAAAATTTCATGAATTATCTGTGGCCCTGAAAGTCTCCCATGATCGTGTCATTGAGCTTGAAAAAACTAATTCTAAACTAAACGAGAAAATTGAACTGGATGATCACGACACGTTGGTTAAACACTTTTCTAAACTAGAAGTTGAGTATTTTAATTTACAACTAAAATATCAACATCTCAAAGAAAATGTCAAAACTTCAAATATCAAGACATCTTCAGATGCTCCAGAGTTTGATGCAGTTTTTCAAATCAACAAACGTGATGAACAGATTCAAGCTCAGTCCAACACGATCAGAAAGTTGAAAGCCCAAATCTCTCAATTAAAGGGTCAAACGAACAATATGACAGGCTCCCAAATGCCTCCCTCTTTAGATTCTCAGAATTCTCAAACGTTTCATCTTCAAAACCTAGTAAATGTTTTACAAAAGGAAAACGAAAGTTTTCTAGAAGAGAATGAAAAGGTTAAACGTCATTTCAATGAGTTGTTTGAATCAATTAAAGTCACTCGTAACAAAAACAACGAACAAATAACTTCATTGCAAAAGGAAATTGAGAATCTGAAGAGTCAGGTAAAAGGGAAAATGCCAATGATCAATGAGGAGAATGTTGTATCTAAGGTTCACTCTGGGAATAAATCTACTTTATCTGTGACATATGTCCCCCCTCACCTAAGGAACAACAAACTTGCCATTCAAACATATTTCTCATCCCTTAAGGATTGCTTAGAATGCCTGCGTGAGATTGTTGAAGAGGATAAGCTAGAGAAACCTCATGATAATGCAATTGGACATGCATGCCTATATGCCAAACGATCTCAAGAAATCTTAGAATGTTTGATCACTATATGCCCAAAAACATTAGGTGAGAGAGTTAACCCCTTGATTCCATGCTCAATGCCTAAGGCCAAACATGACATGCACTCGATTCCCAATGGTTTGAATGTGAGGAGTAGTGCACCAGTGAGTAGTTCAGATTTTAGATCTGTCAATACTAGGAAAGTGAACTCAAATGTGCCTTCTAGGAGTACTAATCTCAGTACCTCTAATGTTAAGAAAGTGAACCTTAGTGCACCTGCATGTAGTTCAGATCCCAGCACATCTAAACAGGTGGTGCAAAGAGTAGTAAAACAAACTAATGTTCCCATTCCCTCTACAGGAGTAATCAGTGACATTAAAGGGAGCAGGTCAAAGTCTCAAGACAATACAAGGAATGATAGGACCTCTCAAGCTAAGAATGTGCACTGGAAGAGAGTAGAAGAACAATCTAGGAACCTTAAGTTTGAATCGAATAAAACGAATCGTGTTGATTCTAGTATTAGCCATAGGCGTACTGTAATTAATTCGAATTCTGATACTATTTGCAAACCTTGTACTGATGATTGCTTGAATTCTGTTTCTAATCATGAATGTGATGTTAATGTTCTGCCTAATGATGTTAATTGTCCAGTTAATGTTATTAATGCTAAAATTCATGCTAAAAAGGCTAAAAGGCAAATGCGAAAGAGAGTTAGAAAACAATGGAAACCCACAGGAAGAACATTCAGCAGAATAGGCTTTTATTGGATACCTGTTGGTCATAAAACTAATCAGATAATGCCCACTAGAAAATGGATGCCTACTGGTAGAACTATTCCCTTAAGAAGTGGTCACACTGTAAATAGGGCTAATACAGACACTAGTATTGCATCTATTCACAATGATTCCACTACTTCACTGTCTGACATGAATGCTTCTATTTCTGATGTGGGTGGTCCAACTGTTGCTACTAACCAAATGGAACCCATTCTTGCATGGGGATCCCAAATATCCAGTTATCCATTCTTGTCTGTGTTCAACTGCAGATCGTTCAAATCGTTCTGTGGTACCTGGACTCAGGCTGTTCCAAGCATATGACTGGAGACCGGTCACGGCTCATGAACTTCGTGAGCAAATTCATCGGGACTGTTAGATTTGGTAATGATCATTTCGGTGCTATTATGGGTTATGGAGATTATGTTGTTGGCGATAGTGTCATCTCCAGAGTGTATTATGTGGAAGGTTTAGGTCATAATCTGTTCTCTGTTGGTCAATTCTGTGATTCTGATCTAGAAGTAGCCTTCAGAAAACATACCTGCTTTGTTAGAGATCTTAATGGAAAGGAACTGTTGAAAGGAACTCGTGGCTCAAACCTTTACACTATCTCTATCGATGACATGATGAGAGCATCACCAATCTGCTTGTTATCAAAGGCTTCAAAAACAAAGTCATGGTTATGGCATCGTCGTCTCAATCACTTGAACTTCGGCACCATCAACGATCTTTCCAGAAAGGACTTAGTTGTAGGTTTACCTAGACTAAAGTATGAAAAGGATCATCTTTGTTCAGCTTGCCAATTGGGAAAAAGCAAGAAGTATGCCCATAAACCCAAACCTTCTAACTCTGTCACAGAAGTTCTTCATATGATTCATATGGATTTATGTGGACCAATGAGGGTGCAGAATATCTTTGGGAAGAAATATGTGTTAGTTGTGGTTGATGATTATTCTAGATTCACCTGGGTCAAGTTCTTAAGGACAAAGGATGAAACTCCTGATATCATCATCAAACTCATCAAACAGCTGCAGGTTAGACTAAACAAGACTGTCAGAATTATCAGAACAGACAATGGAACTGAGTTTGTCAACAAACAACTTAGTGAATTCTATGACAGCATTGGAATCAGCCATCAAAGAAGTGTTCCACGAACCCCTCAACAGAACGGTGTAGTTGAAAGACGAAATCGTACTCTTGTTGAAGCTGCTAGAACAATGCTGATTTACTCAAAGGTTCCAATGTTTCTCTGGGCTGAAGCAATTGCCACTGCATGTTACACACAAAATCGTTCCCTGATTCACACCATTCATGGAAAAACTCCATATGAACTTGTCCACAACAGGAAACCCAATCTATCTTTCCTTCGTGTGTTTGGTGCCTTGTGCTATCCAACTAATGAGGGTCAAGACTTGGGCAAACTTAGAGCTAAAGCTGACATTGGAGTATTTGTAGGATATGCACCAAACAAAAAGGGATACCGAATCTACAACAAAAGAACCCGAAATATCATGGAAACAATTCACGTTACGTTTGATGAGCTGACCGGTCAAATGGCTCCTGGACACTCCAGCTCAGGACCCGCACTTCATAACAGCCCTATTAGTTCATCCCTTGTTCCAAACTCCTCTCAAGAAACACCATATGTACCTCCATCTGAAGATGATGTAAAGAAATTGTTTGATCCAATGTTTGATGAACTGTATGAGTCCACTACTAATGAAGTACTGATCCCTACAACAGAGGATGCTCAGATTCCAGTAAATGAAGTCAATCCATCAGTTTCAATATCTGTAAGTCAAGAAGCACCTGCTGCTGATCCTTCAGTCTCATCAACAAATAATCATTCTTCAAATGTACATCATGGAAATGTTTCTGGCATCAATGATGAAGTTAATCCCTTTGCGACTCCTGAAGATGCTCCATTTGAAAACATATTTGCTACTCTTGAATCATCAGCAGAACCATCTTCTTCAGGAGACATCGACTCAGCTACCTCAGTTCCTCAGCAAATGCCACATGAACACCTCAGAAAATGGACTCACGATCATCCATTAGACAACATCATTGGTAATCCATCTCGTCCTGTATCAACCCGGAAGCAACTCGCAACCGATGCCTTATGGTGCTTCTTCAACTCCGTACTATCTAAGATCGAACCAAAAGACGTTAAAACTGCCATGAATGAAGATAGCTGGTTCAATGCTATGCAAGATGAAATTCATGAGTTTGATCGTCTTGATGTATGGGAGTTAGTACCTGCTCCAGACTGTGCTATGATTATAGCTCTAAAATGGATCTTCAAAGTAAAACTTGATGAGCATGGTGATGTGTTGAAAAACAAGGCTCGATTGGTTGCTAAAGGATATCGTCAAGAGGAGGGTATAGACTTTGAAGAATCATTTGCTCCAGTTGCTCGAATCGAGGCAATCAGAATCTTTTTGGCTAATGATGCAAGTAAGAACATGGTGGTATATCAGATGGATGTAAAGACGGCATTTCTGAACGGAGATCTTAAAGAAGTCGTCTACGTCAGCCAACCTGAAGGATTTGTGAATCAAGAGCATCCTACTCACGTTTATCGTTTGAAGAAGGCTCTTTACAGTTTAAAGCAAGCTCCAAGGGCTTGGTATGATACACTCTCAAAGTTTCTTCTTTCAACCGGATTCAGCAAAGGAGCAGTTGATCCTACATTGTTCACCAGGAAGTCAGGCAAACATTTAACTCATGTTCAAATTTATGTTGATGATATTATTTTTGCCTCGACTGACCCAATGGAATGCGATCGTTTTTCTAATGAAATGAGTTCAAAGTTTCAAATGTCAATGATGGGACAAATGTCATTTTTCTTGGGATTACAAATTTCACAAAGTCCCGGAGGCATCTTCATAAATCAATCTAAATATGCAACAGAGATTTTAAAGAAATTTGGATTTGATTCATGTGACCCTGTTGACACCCCCATGATTGACCGAACCAAACTAGATGAGGACCTCTCAGGGATCATGATTGACCAAACGAAATATCAAAGTATGATTGGATCCCTGATGTATCTCACTGCTAGTAGACCAGACATTTTGTTCTCTGTGTGCATGTGTGCTAGATACCAGGCTAAGCCTACTAAAAAGCACCTTGAAGCAGTTAAACGGGTCTTTCGGTATCTCCAAGGTACCATCAATATGGGACTATGGTACCCGAAGGACACCGGTATGTCACTAACAGCCTATGCAGATGCTGATCATGAAGGGTGTCAAGATACACGTCGAAGTACGTCAGGAGGTGCTCAGTTTTTGGGTGATAAGCTTGTGAGCTGGTCTTCAAAGAAGCAAATGAGTACTTCTATTTCCTCTACAGAGGCTGAATACATAGCCATGTCATCTTGTTGTGCTCAAATCTTATGGATGAGATCTCAATTATCTGACTATGGCTTTGAATTCAACAAAATCCCTCTGTACTGTGATAATAAAAGTGCTATTGCTCTCTCATGCAACAACGTTCAACACTCAAGAGCAAAGCATATCGACATTCGACATCATTTCATCAGGGAACAAGTTGAAAAAGGTGTGGTGGAACTATATTTTGTGAGGTCTGAATATCAGTTAGCGGACATTTTCACCAAAGCTCTTCCAAGAGAACGTTTTGAGTTTATTCTTCCACGTCTTGGTCTGAAAAGCCTTCAACCAGAAACTCTCAAACGTCTTCAGGAGGAAGACGAGGAGTAAAGGTCTATCTTCATCTATCCCTTGTACATATATATTTGAAAAACAAAATAGAAAAATATAAAACTTTCAAAATCCATAAAAATTTGAAAAATTCGAAAATTCTTAAAAAAATATTGTCTTTTTTGTCATGTTTCTTCCGGTTCGATAATATCTACGGTCCTTGTGCTGTCATTCAAAGAATGACACGGGTCTTTAGATGTTGTTCGAATTTTTATTTAAAAAAAAAAAAAAAAAAAAAAAAAAAAAAAAAAAAAAAAAAAAAAAAAAAATTTTGGGAGAAAGAGAAAAAATGGTTTATTGTCATTTTCAGGCAATAACCCGGTTTTTAAAGAAAGAACAGAGCCATGTTTTACCATGTTTTCAAATTCTATGCTCTGATTCTATAAACATTTATCTGCTGAAAACTAAATGCTCTGAAAAATAACTCAATCTCTATTTTTGATAATCATCTGGACTTATATGTCAAAATCTCTATCTCTCAATCAACAACCTACGTCATTGATTGAGGGGGAGAATGATTTCAATTAAATTAAAAAGTTATTTGGCATTAAATTGTTTTCAAAAGATATACATGCAAGTTTTTTTTTAAATGGAGTTTAAAGTCTTAAAATCTGATCCATATCAGTTAAAACACTTTTCAATCAAGTCACTATTCTCCTTAAAAGCTTTCAAAATCAATTTAAATCTATACGAGATCACAAATCTCAAATGATTTGATAATTGTGATCGGGGGAGAATGTGTGATTTAAATTAGAATTAAACTGATGATTCGGTAAATGGTTTTATAAGAATGTACATGCTGTCCTTCTCACATGTGACAAACGATTTCAATTTTTTAATGCACATGTTGAGGGGGAGCACCTATCTTAAAACCTATGATTTGAAACGTGATCATTTATCCCAATGTGCAGGTTCTCTCTAAGTATGTGCAAAACTCTTTCCTAACCTCGAGGCACATATTGAGGGGGAGCGAATTTATGGAAACCTCATCCTTCCCGGATATGCTATTTCTACTTGATCTGTTGAGGGAAGTGATGATGATATCTTTTAGAAAATGGTAATCAAAGAAGTTAATTCTTTCTCTTGCCTCCATGTGCAAAACATTTTCAAATACTTGATGCACATGTTGAGGGGGAGTTCTCGTTCTAAAAAATATCAAAAACAATTCAGGTACAAAATGCTTTGATTATATATCACAAGTATCTGAATTGATTTTCAAATGGTTTTCAATTGGATCCAATGGCAGACGAACAATACCAAATAGACCGACCAACTTTACTTCATGTACGGTGATATAAGGATGATAAGGTTAGGTATGTGTTCCCATGATCCGCCAGAACCGGAGGGATCTACCCAGGGACAATCCACTAGTTAGTGTAGAAGTCCTTAGGTATGATGATAAAAGGAGAAAAATGAGATAAGGGAAGAGTGCGGACTATGACTGAGCTAGTACTGGAATAAACCCAACAAGGTTCTAGCTATGAAGTCTCGGTAAGCACTGAAGGGGTTGAAGAATTAAAAAGAATTGAATGAAAATAGGGTGAAAACAAATAGCCCTCCATTAATTCAACCTTAGGGCAGAAACCGGGTTCACTTCATATGCTACTGATGGTAACATCGGTATTGAAGACAAGACGTCATGGACCCAGTGACGCACTGCACTTCAACTTTCCAAACCACTCAAGTTCCTCTTAAAAGGGCTTGTTTCATTCTCACGGGGAACCGACATTATCTATCGACTTTCTCTTAGAGATGGTTGATATTGAAGAAGGAGACCCTCTCCCTAGTCTCCGTTATAGGATCCAAATATGCACAAATTGAGTCTAGAGCCACGAGATCATCATTAAATCTCATTAGGACACTTTTCAATGAAGACTCTCTGTTTCACACAGTGTGGAAAGAGAGATTATATCTAGAGTCCTACGCATTATCATTGTGGTATTGCCAGAACATCTGAGTGATGTGTTTACATATTCACAATGAAGATGGAAAGCCTTCTGGAGCCAACATCAAACAAGCTCCTGGTAGGTGGCATGTGAAATCTATTTTATAGATTAACCATGTGACAACTGAACAGAAACAATGGGGCGATTCAATCTCTTGAATCAAACCTGGTTCAGGTTAGGGATTGACGGATACCTTTGAAAAAACCGGTCTTGGTGCTTATAAACTCTTTTCTTTAGCACATCGACCGTGTACTCATTTTTCAAACCAAAAGGTATTTTTATGATTGATAATTGATTTTCAATAAAACCTTCGTTGTATTGCAAAAACAACTTCTATTGAGCAATACACGATTGTTTTTCAAATCTCTTTTCATCAATCAGTGGACTTAAAATTCGCTGGTTCACTCACTCCGTGTTGTCTTCTTTGAGACGTTCCGGTTTGAGAACAGCTAGAACAGCTGCGAAACCCTGTCAAGGAGATTCTTAGGAATCCTACCTGATCACAGGCAGTACTTGTACTGATCAACGGGGAACCGTGGGCCGTGTACCTCAATTCATTGAAAGTGATCAAAGACACTTTCGTGCGATTTATTGCTAACTGTTGTATGCAGGTACGCCCGACGTTTGCAGCTGATCAGAATGAAGCGGTCAATCCACAGCCGCATGCTCACTTAACACATTCATCTCAAAAGAAATCATGATTAGTGCATCAATGACTCTGATATTTTCACACCAAGCTTCTGCTACGCTGCTGCCAATATCATGAATCAACTAAAGCTTCCGCTACTCTGATGAGAAGATATCATGATCCAGAATGTGAGCATGTCGGTCCCAAAGTCACAACACCACAATGGATGTCTCAGAGATTTTTGATAGCTGATGATCTCCAAAGATGGCTCAAACTCATCATCACGTGGATCAGTAAAAGACCTCCACTTGGAATAACCAAACATGCATTGTGAAGAATCAATGACTACGAGCTTAGGAGCAAAGGACTACATCAAGAATGCAAGATCAATTGTTAAATGTCATATCTATTTGTATTCAATGTAATTTTGGTACATTATTGAGGTGACCTCCCTTAGGGGGAGATTGTTAGGAATTAGAAATTCCCGGTATTAAAGAGTCGGTCACCTCAAGTATATGTAATCGTTAGATAGCTCGTAGTCATAGTTCTTTTAAGTTAAGTAGTTATTTAGTTAAGTAACACCGTGGAGGACGGACGGGTCTTTACCCACTGTATGCCTGATCCACAGCCCAAAGTGTGGCGAGTTATGTAAGACTATAAATACTCTCTACCTTCCAAGGTAGAGAGTTGGAGCTCATAATAATATCTTTCACTTTCTCTCACTAAGTTCCCTAAACCTCTAACTTTCTCTCTCTAGAATTCCATCTTATTCGCCACCTTATGTTATGGTTTGATGTGTATGTGAAAAGTTATATCTTACAAAAGTTATCTAGATTTTAGTGAGTCTAGTCTTGGCTTAGCAACGCCATTCTTTTCATGCTTGTAACATAAGATTTTTGACTTGCCACCACTAAATCACCTATCCAACTAAACCCTTTGTTTCCCTACCGTAAGCCTAACGTTACAACCCTTTTAAAAGACCTCTTAGATAGTTGCTCCTAGGTGCTTACACCAAAGCGGTGGAGGTTTAATCTAGTCTCAAGCCTATGGTAACCTATGTACTATGACCGATTAATGAGTGTTTATCTTCCATTTCCATTTACTATATTTCATATACACCCGAGAGATGAGAGAATCCAAACACCCCTTGTGAGGTGCTAGTATATAATTTCCATGCTTGTTATGACTATTGTGGTGCTTTTACTTGTTGTAAATTATGTTAAACCAATGCTTCATGCCCCCTAACTTATAAATTGATTGGCTAAAAGCACATTTGCTTGAGGACAAACAAATACCAAGTGCATGGACATTTGATAAGGATTTAAAACGTACACTTTTAAGGGGTCATTTAAGCCCTTAATCGCCCACTTTTATATCCGTTACTGCTTAATTTCGTTTCTTTTCACTTTTTAGGTCTCTTGGAAGCAAAATGTTGGAATGATTCATATTTGGATGAAAAGGAGGGAATATATGAAGAAAATGGCTAAGTCAATATCAAAGACACTCAAACTGCTGAATTTGAAGCTGACGGCGTCACAATCCAAAGGCGACGCCGTCCCCTTATATGTAATTAAATTTGTGACGGCTCCGTAGACTTTTTGCTAAATTACACCTGACGGCGTCAGGATTTGAAGAGGAAGGGTGTCACGAAGACTTTGCATCTCAGACGGCCTAGATCCAGATTCAGACAACGTCACTGCTAAATCCTGATGGCGTCACAACCACAACGTGACGCCGTCCCAACTATTACTTGGCCAAGACGAAACCCTAATGACGACGATCTGACGGCGTCCCGCCTATAAGGCGACGCCGTCGCGAATGTAAAACTATATATAGATATCGAATTTTCAGAATTTTAAGAGGTAGACTTATGGAGTAAAAACCTAAAACGATTGTAGTCCGGTTTGGACAATATCTTTGGGTTCTCATACCCTATTTTACATCAAGATAAGTGTTTTCCTTCATTGATTTCATTATGTCTTTGATTAAATGTGTGTATGCTTGCGTGTTTAACATGCCCGGCTAAATTTATTGTGTGTTTGCTTAGATCTATGAAACCTAGTTATTAATTATTGATTGGTTGTCTCTTATCTTAAATGTAATTGGCTTAGGAGTGTACTAGGATATCGTTGTGTTTAATTGCTTGAGTAATTTTTGCGAACCTTAGCTTATGAATCACTTAGCGGAATTGTAGGCTAAACATCCAAAGATAACCTTAGAGTTAGTTTATGATTGACCTAGAGATTTCGTAGACAATAACTTTAAGGTAGTCTCAAAGAGTTAGGGAGAAAAGCATACCCTATGACCTTAGAAAACACAACACGTTAAGAATAAGGACGTGACAATTCAACCACCAATAAAAGATAACTAGGGAGTAATAGTATCTAGGTAGACACATTTTTAATCATCGTATGAGCACACATCAATAGACATAAGACTACCCATAGTTTAGATAATTAGATAGTAGAGTAATCGGTAAAAGTACCAAACCCCCAAATCCAAACCCCGAGATTTTACCCTTAGCTTTCTAAAAAAATAAAAAATATATTTCCTCAACCTTTTTCTTAGCGTAGTACACTTCTCACTAGCATTCTTATTTCCCTAGAGAACGATATCAATACCCGAGGCTTACCCAATACTACACTACAACGATTAGGTTCACTGCCTAGGGTGTTGAAAAACTTGCTCGACTAAAAGGAAGTTCCTTTGACCCCTAACGCATTATACGCGCATCAAGTTTTTGGCGCCGCTGCCGGAGAATAGAATAGCTAGTTTGATTTTTATCTCGTTTAGGTTCCCTTGCTTGATTCCTATCAAGTAACATTTTTTCTCATTTTTAGATTCCTCATAGTCTATCCCCCTTCTTCGTGAAATTGTTCGTAAACCCCACCACTCACCATGATTCACATCTTTCGCTTTAGAAACTTTGCACTACCCGCTCCCAATCCCCCTCCCTATCCCGAAATAGAAAACGCAATCCCACAAAACCTTTCACCCATTCATCACTTTGGAAATCATCTAGGGCATAATGAAATAAATTGGCAACAACATAGTCCTTTCTATGACTCGGATTCTGATGAAGAATTTGACTATGGCGAGGCACTTGATAACGGGGAGGTCATCGATGAAGTTAATTTTGAAATGGAGGAAGACCCCTCCCAATGCTTTGACCCTAGGTGTAGAATTGAGGTTGATGGCCCCTTTAACATGAAATTCCCTTGTAAGATAGGATTTGAAAGTTTTGATGCTAACTTGCACTCATTCTTACCTTTAAACTTAATCTCAAGAAATCTATATAATAAAATTAAGGTGAATGAATTAGCCTATCAAGGGGACAATGTTGTTGATGCGGTCACTTACTTAGATGTGTTTTTTGGAAGTTTTGCCTATGTGGTTGAATTCATGGTCTTAGAAGTTTTGCCTCAAGTAATATTTGGGACCTCCTTTAAGAGAATGACTAGGTTTAATGAACGGATGATTGATGGTTTAGTCACATTCTCTGATGGAGTTGAGGATTTTGTCTATCAAATGCCCCGTACGCACCCTAGGTTTAAGCACAAAGATATAGAGGCATGCAATAGGATGGCTCCTATTCCGATACTTAGTGAAAGAGATAAACAACGAGGACTTAGGCATACTTATGAAAAAAATGAAATGTACTATAAAAATGTCTAGAGTTAGGAGATGAGTACAAGAAAAGTAAGAGAACATTGGAATGGCTTAAATATGGGCACGTAAGCGTGCACGAGACAACGTAGGAGCACGACTTCGAGTCTAGCTACAAGACTCATAAATAAAGAAAAGCGTTCCATGGGAGGCAACCCATTCTTAATTGTTTGCTTGTTTGTGTGTCATATATCTTTTCATTATTGTATGTTCTCATGTTTGAATTTGTGAAAATGCTTTATTTTGTCTTTAACCTCGTCTTAATTACATATAAAGGTATTTTACAAAAAGGATAAGTGTAGGAAAGATTACACACGTTTTTTTTAAAGGAACGTGAACATGAGAACTACGATTATTGAAAATGATATATATGTGTGTTTGTTAGAGTCAAATGCCTGTATCGAGTCATAATGGATGTTTTGCAGAAATTTTTCCAGATTTTAAAGGTGTAATTTTTCCAGGAAAACGCAGCAGATCAGTTTCTGTCAGGATAACCTGACGGCGTCAGGATTAGAACCTGACGACGTCAGGAGGCGTAGAAACAGCTTATAAACTTTCTCTTGTTTTCTGTGCTATGTATAAATTTTTGGAAATTCTCAGGTCTTAATTTTCTAGAAAATCTGCAAACATCCATTCCACAAGCATTATATCCTAGTTTAGTAGAGTCATATATAACTTTACCGCCGATTTTACGCGAAGGTTTTGTTGGGAATAATCCGTTACCACGGATAGTTGTGGTTTACACTGCTTAGATTAACACTAGCAGTGGAAACGTATTCCTACTGCTAGAACATTATTACCACTGCTATCAGTTTATGTTTAGTTAAATGCGTCTAGATAAGTATAGAATAGATATTGTGTATATTCTATTATGTTAGCTTTATACTTATCTTGTAAAGGACTCATTGTTGTATAAAAGGAGATCCTAGGTCATTGTCTTAGGTACTTGTTAATTACGTATTACTCACAAGAGCTTCAAGGTGTAACCCTAGTGATAAGCTAAGATCACTCGTATTATTCATCAATAATATTGGAGCTTAAGTTTTGTGTTTAATCTGTGTTTATATACAATACATCATATAATTCATCTTCTAAGTATTACTAAGTAAATTCCGCTTGCTTAATAATATCATACAAAATATCATTGACACAAGGAGTGTGTCCAGATCCATCAAGTGGTATCAGAGCGAAGGTTCTGATATTTTGTTTTAGAAGATCCAAGGAATTAGCTTAACCTACTCACTCAATTCAATGGAGATGGAAAACAACCAATCAAACTCTTCTACACCCAGGCTACCTAAGCTCAAACTTAATGAGTTTGAGATGTGGAGGATACTGATAGAGCAATACTTTCTCATTCAGGACTATGCTCTATGGGAGATCATTCAAACTGGTGATTCTTTCAAGCCTGTGACTAGTACTGTGAAGGTTGGTGACACATATGTTGTGAAAGTTTCTGTGCCTGAATCTAGTATTGAAAAGGCTTGCAAGAAGAATGATCTTAAAGCTAGAAGTTTGTTGCTGATGACTCTTCCTAGAGATCAGATCATTGCATTTAGCAAGTACACAACTGCAAAGGAACTGTTTGAAGAGATCTGTTCAGTGTTTGGTGGTAATGATGCTACAAAGAAGACACAAAAGACATTATTGAAGCAAAGCTATGAAAATTTCTCTGCTTCAAGCAATGACTCTCTTGATAGCATCTTCACTAAACTTCAGAAGATTGTTACTCAACTGACTGTGCTTGGCATTGAGGTAGAAAAGGAAGACCTCAATTTGAAGTTCCTAAGAAGTTTGCCTTCAGAGTTTCAAACCAATGTTACTGTCTGGGAAAACAAATCAGACATAGAAACAATGAAGCTCAATGACCTTTACAACAACTTCAAACTCATTGAGCAAAGGTTAAAGAAGGCAGGGAAACTTGGCACGAGCTCTAGTAGCTTGGCATTGTTGTCAACCTCAGTTGACAGTGATGATTCTGAAGATGACAGTGATGATGAAGTTGCCATTGCTGGTTCTAAAGTTTCCACTGGTAATGTAAATGTTACCACTGCAGGTTCAAAGAAGAAGGTTGCTAGTATTGGAGATCCTACCTTTTATGCTTTCATATCCACACAAGTTGATGGCTCTGTCTTAACTCATGAAGACATAGAGCAAATTGATGAAGACGACTTGGAGGAGATGGATATAAAATGGCAAATAGCTCTTCTTAGCATGAGGGCTAGGAAATTCTACAAGAAGACTGGAAAGCCTATTCACATCAATGGTGATGAAACTGCAGGCTTTGATAAGAAGAAAGTGGAGTGCTTTAACTGCCACAAGTTTGGACATTTTGCTAGAGAATGCAGAAGACCAAAGACCAAGGACAACAGGTCTACTTGGTACAAGCAAAAGAAGGGACCAACTGTGGAAGAACCAAGGGCAATGCTGGCTATTGATGGTGTGAGCTATGACTGGAGTTTCATGGCTGATGAACAAGAAGAAGAACATTATGATGCTGCTCTTGTTGCTACTGAATTTGCTCTCGTGGCTTTCTCTGACTCTGAGGTATAAAACTTTGATAGTTGTTCTAAAACATGTAGGGCTGCTAAAGAAGTTGAAAGGCTTAATGATCTATATTCTACTGAAAGACAAGAGTTATATACTGCTAATTATACTGTGTCTAATCTTAGAAGAGCTATGGCAGTGTTAGAAAATAAATTAGAGCACTATCAGGAAAATGAGTCAAAATATAATGATGATATGATTCTTCTTAGAAGAGAGGTAGAACATACAACTGCTGTGAATGAAGCATACCAAAAAGAGCTTGAAAAACTTCAAAAGAAAATTGAAAATGTCAATTTAACTGTAGACACATGTTATCATCAGTCTAAGTCAATTGATAAAATTTGGAATGCTCAAATATATAATAAAGCTAAGTCTGGTATGGGTTATAACACTATGCCTCCACCACTAAGGGGTGTTCATTCACCTCCATGTGTAGACTTAGCTCATACAGGCATAGAGGATTTTAAGGATCTTGAAAGAGAATATGGTCCTTTAAAGGAAACAGTGGTGAAAAGTGAGGAAGAGATTAAGCTTTATAATGATGTTTTTGAGAGTGCTAGTGACTCATCTGTTGTTGATGAAAATGTTAAAAAGAATGTAGAGGCTTCTATCCCAAAAGTTGTTAATACTGTTACAGAGGAACCTAGGAAACCATTTAACAAACCTAGACCAACTGTAAGGTATGCTGAGATGTATAGGAACAAGCCTTCAGCTCCTAGGGGTAACCAGAGGAGTTGGAATCATGTCAAATCTCAACAACTAGGTAGTGATTTTGTAATGTACAATAAGGCATGCTATATCTGTGGTAGTTTTGATCATTTACATGCTTATTGTGACTATCATGTTGGGAGAAGGGAAGTCCATGGGAGTAAAAGGGTGGAGACTATCAAGTTTCAAAATAATGTACACCCTAATTCACATTGCAAAATGGTCCCAAGAGCAGTTCAACTTAGAAGTGGCCTCAAAACTTTTGCCACTACAAAAAATATTAACACTGCTCACCCTAAGTCACTTGTTAAAAGTGCAAACTTCAAAACAACTTTTGCAAAATCTGCACAAACAGGGAAAGGAACCTTTCAAGCTAAAAAGGTTAATTATAACCAACAGTGGGTGCCTAAAAAGGAAGCAGCAGTTTCCACTGCTCATTCAAAAGTTACCACTGCAAGGGTTTTGAACAAGAAAAAGGGGGACATGGGTAATGCTGTGAAGGCCTCAGCACGTTGGGAATGGAAACCTAAAGGAAATACCTCTACAACCAATCCCAATGGTGTATCAATGACCTTTGATAGATTTAACTATATTGATACACGAGGCAGATCCAAGTCAATCATGGCTTGGGTCTCCAAAAGAAACTAACTCTTTACTCTTATGTGTAGGAACATCCAAGGTCAAAAACATCAGATCAAGGATATACAGATAGTGGGTGTTCAAGGCACATGACTGGCAACAAGTCCTATCTTTCTGATTTTGAGCATTATGATGGACAGTATGTCAGCTTTGGAGGTGGAGTAAAATGGAAAAGTTGCTGGTAAAGAAGTTATTAAAACTGGTAACTTGGACTTTGAACCTGTGTACTATGTAAAAGAGCTAAAGTACAATCTTTTTAGTGTGTCACAAATGTGTGACAAAATGAACAATGTTCTTTTTACCAAAGATATGTGCTTTGTTCTCTCTAAGGATTTTAAGATGCCTGATGACAGTCAGATCCTTCTTAAAATTCCTAGAAAAGGCAATCTCTATAGCTTTGATATGAACAACATTGTAGCTAAAGATGATTATACTTGCTTGATTGCAAAGGCCACAGTGGATGAATCCATGTTATGGCATAGAATACTTGGTCATGTTAACTTCAAAACCATCAACAAGATTGTCAAAGATGGTTTGGTGAGAGGATTACCTCAGAAAAGATTTGAAAATGATCAAACCTGTGTGGCTTGTCTTAAAGGCAAACAACACAGAGCTTCTTGCAGGTCTAAGTTGGTTAACTCTATTGCTCATCCACTTCAAATGTTACATATGGACTTATTTGGTCCTACATCAGTGAGCAGCTTGAATCTCAAGAAATATTTTCTAGTGGTGACTGATGATTTTAGCAGGTTTACATGGGTTTTCTTTCTTGGAACCAAGGATGAAACAACTGGAATCCTAAACATCTTTATCACAAAAGTAGAAAACCAATATGATATGAAAGTTAAAATCATTAGGTGTGACAATGGAACATAATTCAAGAATAGAGTTATGGATGAGTTTTGCAGAGATAAAGGTATTAAAAGAGAATTTAGTGTGGCTAGAACTCCTCAACAAAATGGTGTTGCTGAGAGGAGGAACAGAACACTGATAGAGGCTGCTAGAACCATGCTGGCCGATTCTAAATTGCCAATCACTTTTTGGGCTGAAGCATTTAACACTACATGTTATGTGCAAAACATGGTTTTAGTGGTTAAGACAAAGAACAAGACACCTTATGAATTGTTTAGGGGTAGATCACCTATTCTTGACTTCATGAGACCATTTGGGTGTCATGTATCTATTCTCAATACCATTGATTATCTGGGAAAGTTTGATGAAAAGGCTGATGAAGGGTATTTTGTTGGGTATTCCATGAGTAGTAAAGCTTTCAGAGTATTCAACTTAAGAACTCAAAAGATTGAAGAGAATCTACATGTGGAATTCCTGGAAAACAAAGTCAATCTTAAAGGAACTTGTCCAGAAAGGCTGTTTGATCTTGATACTCTAACCAAAACTATGAATTATGTACTTGTTTCCACAGGAACATCTTCTTTTGATTTTGCAAGTTCAGAAGAGTTTCTTGATGATGATGAACCAAGCAAAGATCATGCAGATGATCAAGATGAATTCAGTTTACCTCTTTGGGACTATGCAGATAATGATGATATATCAAAGACTGAAGATGCTCATCCTTCTAGTGATTTGGGAAAGGAAGGAGGTAGTAATTTGAATGCTGAAAATTCTGAAAGTAGTGAAAATTCAGATTCCACTGTTAGACAAAATGTTTCCACTGCAACATCAGATGTGGAAATCACAACTTCAGTTACTGAGAAAGCTCAAGCCAATGATGTTGAAATCTCAAATATGCCAAGTGATATTGCAGTTCCTCAGACTCCCCACACTTCTATTCATAAATCACATCCTCTTGAAAATGTGATTGGGGATGTCTATTCATCTGTGAAGACTAGAAGACAAACTAAGCTGCCTGATGTCCATGGATTCATTAGTAAAATATATGAATCTAAGACTCATGAAGGCAAGAATGAATGTCTCTTCATGTGTTTTCTGTCACAAATGGAGCCAAAGAATGTTTACAAGGCACTTGAAGATGAAAGTTGGGTGGAAGCAATGCAAGAAGAATTGCTCCAATTTAAGCTTCAAAAGGTTTGGGTGCTTTGTGATTTGCCTTCTGGCAAGAAGGTAATAGGTACTAAGTGGGTGTTCAGAAACAAGAAGGATGAAAGAGGAATTGTTATCAGGAACAAGGCTAGGCTTGTAGCTCAAGGATACACTCAAGAGGAGGGTATTGACTATGAAGAAGTGTTTGCCCCAGTTGCACGAATTGAAGCAATTAGGCTATTCTTAGCTTATGCATCCTTTATGGGCTTTAAAGTTTATCAAATGGATGTAAAGAGTGCCTTTCTATATGGGCAGATTGATGAGGAGGTTTATGTCTCACAACCTCTAGGCTTTGAAGACCCTGAATATCCTAACAAAGTATACAGGGTAGTTAAAGCTTTGTATGGCTTGCATCAGGCACCGAGGAAATGGTATGAAACCTTAACCACTTATCTTCTCACTAATGGGTTTCATAGAGGCAGAGTGGATCAAAATTTGTTCATCAAGAAAGACAAGAATGATATCTTGCTTGTTCAAGTGTATGTTGATGATATCATTTTTGGATCTACCAAGACAGAGATATGCAAAGAATTTGAGAAACTGATGAAAGAAGAATTTCAGATGAGTTCTATGGGTGAACTCACATTCTTTTTGGGACTTCAAGTACTCTAGAGGCCAGATGGTATTTTCATTAATCAAGATAAATATGTGGCCGAGATACATAGGAAGTTTAAGTTCACTGATGCAAATGGTATTTTCATTAATCAAGTATTGACTATCAAGATAAATATGTATATGCTTGCTTGATGGGAGTTGAATGTAAAAGGTGTATATCTGAGATACACAACAAATGGTTATTGATTCACCATGTCTTACACACATAAGAATCAACTAGTCCAGAGCAAACAGCTACTGGTAAAGACTTGACAAATCCGTTTATGGTTGATAGTTTACCAAAAACTATATGGTTATCAACTCACCATATTCTATATGATTAAGAGTTGGCTAGTTCATAGCAAACGGCTTATGGTAAAGACATATCAAATCCGTTGATAGCTGGTAGTTTGCTAAAAACTATGATAAGAGCAGTCTTGTTATCACATGATTTTATTTACCACTGCTCTTTGAAATTTTTGTGAAAAATTACCACTGCTAGTTCACAGTTTCCACTGACAGTGTTATTTTACCACTGTTGTTCTAGCCGTTACAACTGATTGTGTCAGTAACTAATTTTTTACTAGCCGTTGAAAGTAACCACTGATTGTCATATATATAGGGTTAATATATTAAGGAAATTATCTTCTTTCTATGTTATGATAAATACTTTCTAAAGATAATTTTACTTGCGCAATACTTCTAAACCCTAACCCTATATATCTTTCCCTCTCAATTGGCTAGTTATTCTTTCAATTCTTACTGACATAATATTATTTTTCATCAAAAGTTTCTATGGCATCTTTAAACTTTGCAGATGAGCACAACCTAGTGGCCTACCTACAAAAGTCTAACGAGAAGAGTGGCCCTGTTTATCATCAAATTGTGGACTTTCTTCATACCACACATACAAGGTATGCTTTGCTTTTTAAACCCACAATTTATATCTCTCAAATCAAACAGTTTTGGAGATACACATGAAACAGTGGATGTTCTACGAGCCACTGTGGATGGGGTAATTATTGATGTTACTGAGGCATCCTTGAGGAGAGTACTCCAATTAGGTGATCTCAATGGTCTCATCACATTACCTATGCCCGAAATTCATGATACTTTATCATCCATGGGGTATGATACCACTGACAAAAAGGCTATTTTCAAAAATAGTGGTTTCTGTCCCCAATGGAGATTTTTGATTCATACTCTGTTGCATTGTCTAAGTCCAAATAAAACATCTTATGAGCAATTTAGTTCCACCATGGCTTATCCTTTGGTTTGTCTAGTCACTGATAAGATTTTCAACTGGTCAAATTATATTTTTACAAGTATGAAAGGCAATGTACAGAGTAAAACCAAATTTTTAATGTATCCAAGGTTTGTGCAAGCAGTGCTAAATGAGTTTCAACTGCAACCCCACACAAATGTTTATCAAATCAGTTGCCTCAAGCCTAAAGTTTTTCAAAATTTGAACAAAGATGGCAATATGATTTTTACACCTCTCCTACCCCAAATGCTTGCTAAAATTACAACTGAACAAAACACACCCATAATTAATGTTCCAAACATTGATTATACCCCACCAGTTTCAAGAACCTATGAGAGAAGGACTAAACAGTTAACTCCTCTCATGACAACACATCAAGTTTCTGAACCTTATGGTATAGGAACAAGCAGTGGTGGTTCTAGACTTCCACCTAGTCCAACTAGGGCGGAATCTGAACCTTTGCCCCATGATTCACCTCTCCCAACAGGTCACACAGTTGGAAGTGATGAGGGCAGTGGGAACCAATTGGAATTGATGGTTATGTGTACAAAATTGGCCAAATAGGTTGAATCTCTTCAGAAGGATTTGGCACATGTCAAGAAACAGCATGCCAAAGATGTTAAACATTTAAAGGAAGAGATTCAGGCTTTAAAGGAATAGATACACGGGTTGAAAAAGCACAAGAGGACTGCAAAGTTGGTGATTTCATCTTCATCCTTACCTACTGATGGTGATTCAGCTGATCATGATTTGGGACATTCTCCCAAACAGGGGAGGAAAACAGGTGCTGACACTGAGGGGAGGACAATTGATTTTGAAGATGAAGGAGATACAAGTAAAGGAGCAAAGGAAGCTGAAACTCATGGAAAGCAACTTGAAGATCAAGACATTTTTCAAACTGCAACTGATTTTACCACTGATTTGACTTCCACTGCAGAGCCAACTTTTGCCACTGCAAGTGACGAGTTTAATAAACTGAAGAAAGACAAAGGTAAAGCAGTTATGATAAATGTAAAGCAAACTGGAAGAAAGATTTCAAAGAAAAGACAAGCACAGATTGTTCTTGATAGAGAAATTGCTGTAAAGATCTCTGAAGAACAAATGGATGAAAAGAAAAAGCTTGAAGAATTGGAAGTTGCAAGCTTTATGGAAGCTAAAAGATTGGATAGAATGGAAGAAGATCCACTGCTCAATGTTCAACCTACAGTTCTTAGAGAGAAGACTCCAGAGTTTAGTTATGTTCCTACTGAAGAAGATATTGAATTCTTGATTGCTAATAATGCAGAAATCAAGAAAAAGGCAATTGACCTGGTAGCTGATGCATCCTTAACTGAGGAACAAAGAACTGCTCAGTTGAAGGATTTCATTCTAATGAAGAACAATCAAGCACTTGAAGATGTGATTAGTACAGTCAAAAAGGGTCAAAAGAAATCAAGACAACCTACCAAGAGACAAATTCTTTCATATATGAAAACTTATTTTTGTCATGTTGGTGGTTGGAAAATGCATCAATTCAAAGGAATGTCTGATGATCAAGTTGAAAAGGCTTACTACAGAACTCAAAAACAAGATAAAATTTTTATTGCAATGGGCTCTGAAGAAGAAGCTAGAAGATTTCCTAGATTGAAGAGAAAGGCGAAAGTTAGTGACTCTCAAACTGTTAAGAAGACTACGGTTGATGGAGATCAAACAATGTCTACTGAGAAGGAAATTCCTACTGAGAAATTCACTGAAGATCAATTGACTAGAATGATTGTGATTGAAGAAAGAGATTTTTATCCAGAACCACTGCAAGTTCGACATCCTATTATTGATTGGGAAGTTTTCACTGCTAGCAATTTTGCTCCATCATGGAAGATCACAAGGCTGGGAGGTGAAACTTCATCATTCATGACATTTGAAGATCTTATTAAAGCTTTTGACAGAGATGACCTTAATACATTATGGAGGTTAGTTCAAGAAAGGTTTAATGCTCAAGATTTCAAAGATACTAAGGAGATGAAGTTATGAGTGAATCTTAGAAGGCTTTATGAACCTAATGTTGATGATGATTTTTGGAAGTTCTCATGTCCATGTTCTGGTACTAAATGGTTTTACTGTGACTCATGTGAAGTTCATCATGTCTCTACAGCAAATGGAGTAGATGCATTTATGCTTGCTGAGAAAGAATATCCAATCAGAGCTGGAACTCTCACTGTGATGTTATGTACAACAATAAGAGTTCATGAAGACAATGAGAAAGTCAGAGAATTGTTACAAAGGCTTCAAGATCAATGTTCAAGAGCTATTCAGAAGTTAAGAAATAAGTGAAGTATTTGGTTGAATTCCCCAAATCCTTGAAGATAATGCATATTGAAGAAACTTATTGATTTGCAGAGAAATCATAAGTTTAGGGGAGGATTGTTGGGAATAATCCGTTACCACGGATAGTTGTGGTTTACACTGCTTAGATTAACACTAGCAGTGGAAACGTATTCCTACTGCTAGAACATTATTATCACTGCTATCAGTTTATGTTTAGTTAAACATGTCTAGATAAGTATAGAATAGATCTTGTGTATATTTATTATGTTAGCTTTATACTTATCTTGTAAAGGACTCCTTGTTGTATAAAAGGAGATCCTAGGTCATTGTCTTAGGTACTTGTTAATTACGTATTACTCACAAGAGCTTCAAGGTGTAACCCTAGTGATAAGCTAAGATCACTCGTATTATTCATCAATAATATTGGAGCTTAAGTTTTGTGTTTAATCTGTGTTTATATACAATACATCATATAATTCATCTTCTTATTACTAAGTAAATTCCGCTTGCTTAATAATATCATACAAAATATCATTGACACAAGGAGTGTGTCCAGATCCATCAGGTTTCGTCTATTATCTTAAAGTGTGCAAGTTTTATTTATCAAGAAGAAGAAACATAATATAGGATGGAGCTTATCACGTGTACATTATTTTTGGAAAGAATTTAACCACTACTTCACACGGATCCTACCGAGCTAATCAGGGGAGTACTAGTTTCTTTCTCTTTTAATTACCTTCCAATATCATAACTTTAATACTTTCGGGGAACATTGGGGACGATATTCAGTTTAAGTGTAGGGAGGGAGAATAAAATGGGAACTTTGAAACTATGCTTATCCTTGATCATTTGTCTTGTCCTATTTCATTTGTGTAATAAGCTATGAGAGATATTTGTTAGGGCAATTTTAGCACCAAATTTAAATTTTTTCATGACATATACGGGTGGGACTTTAGTCTTAATAAAGCGTCTCACGGATAGGAGTTATATGACTAGCACAAAAACCGTATACCACTCAAATTCCACCCCAAAAATGTGAGGTTCGCCCCTTGATCTATAGGAATTAAAGCATTCACCTTTAATGCTTCGAGAGTGTACCGGTAGTATAATAGATTCTAGAACTTGTTTTGTGATGCATTCCGAGATCGCTAGTGAGACTACACTTGTGTAGTTTGGAATAACTAAATGATAAGAGGCATTAGGATAACCCTTTTTTGATACCCGTATTCTAATTACTTCTTCCACATCGGTTGAGTAATTACCTCATACCCTTGCGATGTACTCATCTTTAGTACACGATACCCCTAGTTAACCCCTCAGAGCCTATCCTTTTCGCGGTTCTCGTGATGTTTCGGTTTTCTGGAATATTAATGAAGAGCATTGTTTACAATCCACCCCCAAATGTACACCCAAATCGCCTTAGCCTACCTTGTATCTACTCACCTTTAGTGCATTATTGTTATCATACTAAACCCTTAGTTCAATTATCTAGTTACTTGCATGGTTGCTAAGTCGAGTCATATATTTTGGACACAATTTTGGGACGATTGGGACTCATGGGTAAAGTAAAATTTTATGGAGTGACGGGAAAGAACGTTAAATTCAAATTCCCTTTATTTACGTAATAAAGTACTCCAAGTGTTTTGATCTTTTCAATTCGGGTCAAATTAGTGTTAGAGTAATAAAAACTCAAGTGTAGGGATGCTCCTGTAAATCCCTTATATTTTGATGTTATCTTAGAGGATGGTAGAGTAAAAGTGTGTGCAAAAAAAAAAAAAAAAAAAAAAAAAAAAAACGGGCTACCATCCTACATCTATCTTTATATTTATGTTTGTTTGTTTCAAAGTTATCTAGATTTTAGTGAGTCTAGTCTTTGCTTAGCTACGTCATTCTTTTCATGCTTGTAACATAAGATTTTTGAATTGCCACCACAAAATCGCCTATCCAACCAAACCCTTTGTTTCCCTACCGTAAGCCTAACGTTACAACCCTTTTAAAAGACCTCTTAGATAGTTGTTCCTAGGTGCTTACGCCAAAGCGGTGGAGATTTGATCTAGTCTCAAGCCTATGGTAATCTATGTACGATGACCGGTTAATGAGTGTTTATCTTCCATTTTTATTTACTACATTTCATATACACCCGAGAGATGAGAGAATCCAAACACCCCTTGTGAGGTGCTAGTATATAATTTCCGTGCTTGTTATGACTATTTCGGTGCTTTTACTTGTTTTAAATTATGTTAAACCAATGCTTCATGCCCCCTAACTTATAAATTGATTGGCCAAAAGCACATTTTCTTGAGGACAAGCAAATACTAAGTGTAGGGATATTTGATACGGATTTAAAATGTACACTTTTAAGGGGTCATTTAAGCCCTTAATCGGCCACTTTTATATCCATTACTACTTAATTTCGTTCCTTTTCACTTTTTAGGTCTCTTGGAAGCAAAATGCTTGAATGATGCATATTTGGACGAAAAGGAGGGAGTATATGAAGAAAATGGCTAAGTCAAGATCGAAGACACTCAAGCTGCTGAATTTGAAGCTGACGACGTCACAATCCAAAGGCGACGCCGTCCCCTTATACGTAATTAAATTTGTGACGGCTCAGTAGACTTTTTGCTAAATTACACCTGACGGCGTCAGGCTTTGAATTGGAAGGGCGTCACGAAGACTTTGTATCTCAGACAGCCTAGATCCAGATTCAAACGACGTCACTAGTGAAGCCCGACGGCGTCACAACCACAACGTGACGCCGTCCCAACTATTACTTGGCCAAGACGAAACCCTAATGACGACGATCTGACGGCGTCCCACCTATAAGGCGACGCCGTCGCGAATGTAAAACTATATATAGAAATCGAATTTTCAGAATTTTAAGGGGTAGACTTGTAGAGTAAAAACCTAAAACGATTGTAGTCTGGTTTGGACAGTATCATAGGGTTCTCATACCCTATTTTACATCAAGATAAGTGTTTTACTTCATTGATTTCATTATGTCTTTGATTGAATGTGTGTATGCTTGCGTGTTTATCATGTCCGGCTAAATTTCTTGTGTGTTTGCTTAGATCTATGAAACCTAGTTATTAATTATTGATTGGTTGTCTTTTATCTTAATTGTAATTGGCTTAGGAGTGCACTAGGCTATCGTTGTGTTTAATTGCTTGAGTAATCTTTGCGAACCTTAGCTTATGAATCACTTAGAGGAATTGTAGGCTAAACATCCAAAGATAACCTTAGAGTTAGTTTATGATTGACCTAGAGATTTCGTAGACAATAACCTTAAGGTAGTCTCAAAGAGTTAGGGAGAAAAGCATACCCTACGACCTTATAAAACACAACGCGTTAAGAATAAGGACGTGACAATTCAACCACCAATAAAACATAACTAGGGAGTAATAGTATATAGGTAGACACATTTTTAATCATCATATGAGCACACATCAATAGACATAAGACTACCCATAGTTTAGATAATTAGATAGTAGAGTAATCGGTAGAAGTACCAAACCCCCAAATCCAAACCCTGAGATTTTACCCTTAGCTTTCTAAAAATATAAAAAAAGATAAAAAATAATCTTCCTCAACCTCAACCTTAGCTTAGTACACTTCTCACTAGCATTCATATTCCCCTAGGGAACAATATCAATACCCGAGGCTTACCCAATACTACACTACAACGATTAGGTTCATTGCCTAGGGTGTTGAAAAACTTGCTCGACTAAAAGGAAGTTCCTTTGACCCCGAACGCGTTATATGCGCATCACATATACTTGACATTTTACACATTACATTTAAATGTGTACAAAAAATTTTACAAAAATAATTATACAAATTATTTTTGATCATATGAAAATGTTTTAATAAAAATAAAATTCAAAATTTGAATTTTGAATCGATCCCCCTCCCAAAAAAAATCAGTTACACCTCCACCAGATAAACACTTCACTAGAAAAAAACAAAAAGGAGCGTCTGTATCAGGACGGATCCTTTAAATATTTAAGGGTGCGTTTGGTTCATGAATTATAAAACCATGTATTTAAAATTAATGGTAAGATGGGTTTAAAAAACTGTAGTTTAGATTACTTTTCTTGTTTAGTTGGAAAATTTGTGTTTACAAATTTATAATATAAGCAATGGTAAATGACTTGATTGCCCTTCTTCTACAAATATAGGATCTATAGACCAGACACACAAAATCCCACCCTTTTATGAACCAATCAACAATTTCCAATTTACCTCAAAATACATAAACATGAGACCAATTAAACTGGTATGTTCTTTTCAAAGAAATAAAACAATGATTTAAATTATATATTATTTTTGGCTAGTCACTATAATGTTTATAGATAAGATGCGTCATCACTAAAATAAGATCATCACTTTCCGTTTCTAATCTTTCAATTATCATCATAATTCCAAACTTGTTTTGGCAAGTTAACAGCTGAGTAACATTTATTTCATAAAGTAAAAAAAATCCTTGCCTAACTTGTAAGAGCAAAAAACAATTGTGCCAGTGAGGTTTAAGATTAAAGTCATAATCAAAGATATTCAAACTTACCGCTTGTAGGGATCGAAATTTGATAAAAAAAACTCAAAATCAAATAAACATATATTAGGTTTTGATTTAGTCAACCAAAAAAGGATAGAGCGTGTATAAATGGAAGTGAAACAAAACAAAATTGATATAGTCAAATTCATTTTAAGATATAGGATTTACAAGCAATTCAAAAAGATCTCATTGATGTTGACTTGAAGATATGAAAGAACAAGGGGCGGCATAGAAGGAAGAAGAAAGAGGGCAATTAGGTTTTATTTATATGAGGGTAACTTTGTCCCATTTGACCAAAGTAACATCCGTTTTTTAATTCCACTCCTCAATGAACGAATTGATAAACCATCTCTTTTTGTAGGGCCAGATATAAAAACCCCTTTTACTTTTTTTTACCAAACATGTTTTTTATGGGATTTGATATTTAAATACAACAAAAGCCCCCAAATGTTGGTCAACCAAACAGCCCCTAAGGGATCCGTGGTACCGTCTTTACGTAACGTTCAGATTTCTGCTATCTATAAATAGTGGCTCATTTGCACACTTTCAAATAGATTTTTTCACACATTTAAACCAATCTTTCTACTGTGTTTTAACACACTTTTCATGTTCTTAAAATCACCATAAACCCTTGATCATAATGCTTTTAACTTTCATTTGTTGTAAGCATATTTCTACTTGATGATCAATCCAATCAAGCTTAGAGATCTTGCAATCCACACATATAAAGATCTGTCACAAAAAGATTAGTGCACTTGTGATCATCATCTCTTGAAGGCTTAATATCAATAGAAGTTCATTTATATCTGGCTCAGAGTTTTCGATATTTAGATTAGGCACTTATATCCATTTGACAACCATGTATTGGATCTCTGTTTCGTCACCATACTTACTTCTTAGTTAGATCGGGTAGATCGTGTAGATCGGGTAGATTGGGTAGATCGTATAGATCTTGTAGATAGGGTAAATCAGGAAGATCGTGTAGATAGTGTAGATTGGTGTCACACCCCGCCGAAGGCGGAAACGCGAGGTGTAACGAAATCAATATACATCACAAAAGATGATAGAACAATACCGAACATAATAGTATATAAGAAATCCCAACATTTACATTGTTTTTACAAGATTACATTGTTTTTAGTCAGACATATGACATTTATGAAATCCATTAGATGTAATAACTTAGGTTCCACTTTCACTTGATGATCACCTGAAATGCATGAGAAAACGGGTCAACTATGAAAATAGTTGGTGAGTACACACGTTTGATATAATTTGAAAACCTTTTTAGAGAAAGAATAGATAATAAAAGTAAGTCTAAAGGCTTTGAGAAAGTTCCAAAATCAAAGGCTCTGTCAAACCATTCAGTTGCAAATCCCGCTCATACAAGACTTGTAACTGATAACGCTACACGCGTCGTTCGGGGTCAAAGGAACTTCCTTTTCTTCGAGCAAGTTTTATAACACCCTAGGCAGTGAACCTAATCGTTGTAGTGTAGTATTAGGGTAAGCCACGGGTATTGATATCGTTCTCTAGGGGAATAGGAATGCTAGTGAGAAGTTACTACGCTAAGGTTGGGGTTGAGGAAGATTATTTTTTTATCTTTTTATGTTTTTTAGGAATTAGAAAGGTACGAATCTCGGGGTTTGGATTTGGGGGTTGGTATTTCTACCGATTACTCTACTTATCTAATTATCTAATCTAAGGTGTATGTAGTCTATGTCTAATTATTGTGTGCTCGTATGATAGTTTAAAGATGTGATCACTTAGGTTTTATTACTCCTTAATTATCTCCTATTGATGGTTGAATTGTCACGTCCTTATTCTTAATCGCGTTGTGTGTCTAAAGTCGTAGGGTGTGCGTTTGTCCCTAACTCTTTGAAACTACCAAAGGGTCTCGTCTACAAAATCTCTAGGAATTATAAACTCTAACTCTAAGGTACTCTTTGGATGGTTTAGCCTACAACTACTCTAGGTGTTATAGTGTAAGGTTCACAAAGATTAATCAAGCATTAACTACACAACGAATGACCTATCGCATTACTAGATCATTAACAATTAAAATAAGAGACAACCAATCAATATTCAATAATTAAGTTTCATATTCCCTAAGCAAACACACAAGTAAATTAGTCGGACATGGAGAACATGCAAGCATACACACAAGTAATTAAAGACATAATTGAATTAATGAAGTAAAACACTTATCTTGATGTAAGAAAGGGTTTGGAACCATAAAATACTGTACAACACAGCCTTGGTTCGGTTTAGGTTTTTACTCCAAAAGACTACACAATAAAACTAAAAAATTCGGATTATATATATAAGATTACAATCGCGACGGCGTCACCTTATGATTTGTGACGCCGTCGGGTCGCCTTCATTAGGGTTTCGTCTTGGCCACGTTAGTCTTGCGACGGCGTCACCTTATGCATGTGACGCCGTCCCCTTCAGTCTCTGATGCCGTCTGGATCAAATCTAGGCCGTCTGAGTTGCAACGACCTACTCTTTTAAAGCCTGACACCGTCACTTGAAAATAAGCAATTTGGCTACTGAGCCGTCACAAAAGTGATGCGATGGCGTCGCAGTTAACACCTGACGCTGTCCCCTTGTATTTCAGCAGCTTGAGTGTCTCGATTCTTGACTTTGGCCATTTTCTTCGTATATCCGCGCCTTTTCGTCCAAATAAGTGCTATTCCAGCATTTTGCCTTCAAGAGACCTAAAAAGTGAAAAGGAACGATATTAAGTAATAACGGATACAAAAGTGATCAAATAAGGGCTTAAACGACCCCTCAAAAAGGTACATTTTAAAACCTTATCAAATATCCCTACACTTGGTATTTGCTTGTCCTCAAACAAATGTGATTTTAGCCAATTAATTTATAAGTTAGGGGTCATGATGCATTGGTTTAAAATAATCCACAACACATATAAGCCCCGCAAAAGTCATAACAAGCACGGAAATTACATACTAGCACCTCACATGGGGTGTTTTGGATACTCACATCTCTCGGGTGTATATGAAATATAACAAGTTGGAAATGGAAGATAAACACTCATTAACCGGTCCTAGTACATAGATTACCATAGGCTTGAGAATAGATCAAACCTTCATCGCTTTGGCGTAAGCACCTAGGAAAGACTATCAAAGAGGTCTTTAAAGGGTTGTAATGTTAGGCTTACGGTAGGGAAACAAAGGGTTTGGTGGGATAGGCTATTTAGTGGTGGCAAGTCAAAAATCTTTATGTTACAAGCATACGAAGAATGGTGTTGCTAAGCCAAGACTCGACACTCTAAACTCTAGATAATTGAAACAAACAAACATAAATTTAAAGATAGATATAAGATGGTAGCCCGTATGTTTTTTTTTGAACACTCTATATTTTTTTTTTCTCTTTTTCTATTTTTTTCGATTTTTTTTTCATACACTTTAACTCTACCATCCTCTACGATAACATCAAAATGATAGGGATTTATAGGCACATCCCTACACTTGAGTTTTTTTTATTACTCTAACACTAATTTGACCCGAATTGAAAAGATCAAAACACTTGGAGTACATTATTACGCAAATAAAGGAAATTTGAATTTAACGTTCCCTTCCCGTCATTTCATAAACTTTAACTTTTCCCATGAGTCCCAATCGTCCCAAAACTGTGTACAAAGGAT
The DNA here is from genome assembly GCA_019973895.1 of Chrysanthemum seticuspe. Lineage (NCBI taxonomy): Eukaryota > Viridiplantae > Streptophyta > Magnoliopsida > Asterales > Asteraceae > Chrysanthemum > Chrysanthemum seticuspe. The sequence continues at coordinate 131,944,411 of BPTQ01000003.1, read as the reverse complement.
ATGACTCGACTTAGCAACTCATGCAAGTAACTAGATAATTGAACTAAGGGTTTAGTGTGATAACAATAATGCACTAAAAGTGAGTGCATACCGGTTCACACACTAAGCATTAAAGATGAATGCTTTAATTCCTACTAATCTAAGGGTGATCCTCACATTTTGGGTGGAATTTGGGTGGTAAAGGGTTTTTGTGCTAGTCATATAACTTCCTATCCGTGAGACGCTTTTGTTAAGACTAATGGCCCACTCCTATATGTCATGAAAATTTTTAAATTTGGTGCCAAAATTACCCTAACCGACATTTTCTCATGGTTTATTACACAAATACAATTGTACAAAGCAAATAATCAAGGATAAACATAGTTTCAAAGTTCCCATTTTATTTTCCCTCCCTACACTTAAACTGAACATTGTCCCCAATGTTCCCCGAAAGTATCAAAGTTATGATAATAGAAGGTAATTAAAAACGAAAGAAACTAATACTCCCCTGATTAGCTCGGTAGGATCCGTGTAAAGTGGTGGTTAAATCCTTTTCAAGAAGAATGTATGCGTGAAAATCTCCTTCCAATCTTATGTATCTTCTTCTTAATAAATTAAACCTGCACACTTAAAGAAAACAAATGAAACCTTCGCGTAAAATCGGCGGTAATAATATATATAAGACTCTATTAAACTAGGATATAATGCTTGTGGAATGGATGTTTACAGAATTTATGGAAAATTAAGACCTGGAGAATTCCAAAAATTCATAAGTAGCTCAGAAAACGAGAAAAAAGTTGTTTTTACTCCTTCCTGACGCCGTCAGGTTGCGATCCTGACGCCGTCAGGTTATCCTGACAAAAACTGGTATGCGATTTTCTGGAAAAAATTCTGGAAAATTTACATCTTTAGAATCTGGAAAAATTTCTGCAAAACATCCATTATGACTCGATACAAGCATTTGACTCGAACAAACACACATATATATCTTTTAATTAATTAAAATTCTCATGTTCACGTTTCTTTTGAAAACGTGTGTAATCCTCCCTACACTTATCCTTTATGTAAAATACCTTTATATGCAATTAAGACGAGGTTAAAAACAAAATAAAGAATTTTTACAAATTTAAACATGAGAATAAGCAATCGATAAAAGATATATGACACTAACAAGCAAATAATTAAGCACGGGTTGCCTCCCACGAAGCACTTTTCTTTATTTATGAGTCTTGTAGCTAGACTCGTAGTCGTGCTCCTACGTACCGATATAAGTAAGCCTATCCTTAACAATGTCATAAGGATCAAACTTATCATTTAAGTTCCTAGTGGTGCGTTCAGTTCGATATGCCTTTTCAAACTTCTCTCCATCGGGATCATAGATCGTTATCCTAATGTGCCACTCTCCATTACCATCACTAGGCGGTCTATCCCAATCCCACTTATGTTTAGGCTTCTCAATTTTCCACTTATTCATGACAAGGTTGACGGGCAAACTTCCTAGGAACTCGGTCATCTTCCTAAATACTAAGGCGTCCTCGAACGGGTTCACTTCCATGTCCCTAGCCATTTCTTTTTCATAGAAAGTTGCTTTACTAGCAAATGCTTCATCTAAGTAGAAAGGTCGTTGGAGACCTATGAGGTTCTTATCTATCCAAGGTCCATATCTAGAAGGCGTTCTATCTAACCTAATCTCATGTGGGATTTCCTCTTCTTTGTAGTACGTATGCTTTTTGACATCGTAAATTGACCTAGCACTCCCCTCTCCTACCACTATCTTGGACATCTTACAATCGATGATGGCACTAGCGGTAGCTAAGAATCCTCTTCCTACTAGTAATGGGCATGTCGGGTCCTTATTCATGTCTAGCACATGGAAGTCGGCCAAAAGAGTCAACTCTCCTACGTGTACTACCATGTCTTTTATTATCCCTACCGGATATGCAACACTACCATCCGCTAGACCTAAGATGGTTTCCGTTGGTTCTATCTTACCTAATTTAAGGCTTCTATGGAGGGACAACGGAACAAGATTGATGCATGATCCTAAGTCGGCTAGAGCATCGAGAGGTTTGGAAGTTCCAAGCCTACACGGAAGAGTAAATAGCCCGGGATTGTCTAACTTCTTATGTAGATTATTTCGCACAAAGGCGGACCCATGTTTTCCAAGTTTAAGTTCTAACTCATATTTTTCTTTTAAAGCATTATAATAAGGTGCATGAGCTAAGACTTCAAGAACCGGTTTTTCTTGATGGAGTTCCTTGTACTCCTCCTCTAGATTAGGTTTGGGTTCTTGGTTGACGGGTTTCTCAAGAGTAGGTTCTACCAATGGTGCAGGGCCTTGGTACCTCATTTTGGATTGCTTGGAACCCTTGTTGATAGCATTTACCGAGTGAACCGTTGGGTGTGAGGGACATGGATGTGCACTCTCCCATGGTGAACAAGAACATGAAGTTGACGAAATCGAATTCACTTTTGGGTTCTTTATAGTATCACTTGGGAGTGCTCCAATTTCCCGTTCATTAAAGGCTTTTAAGAGGGCATCAAGCTTGTTTGTCATCTCGCCTTGTCTTCGCTTAAAATCGGCTTCAAGCTTAGTCAATCGAGTCTCTTGAGATGACATGAATCTAGATGCAATTGCCTCAAGATTAGTGGGGTTCCCGGTGTTTAGAGAATTGAACCTATTAGGTGGACTAGATGAGCTTTGGGGTGTGCTTGAGTTTTGGTTCCACTTAAGGTTAGGGTGATTTCTCCATGAGGGGTTGTAAGAGTTTCCTAAGTTGTTTTGTTCGGGCTTGAAAGTGTACCACTTCTCTCCCGCTCCGTCGGTACGCATGGAGGCGTAGTCCGCAAAAGCTTGTTCGGGGAGTCTTGTGCAATCACGAGTGTCATGGGGACCACTACATAACTCACAAGGAAGAGTGATTTTATTCACTTGATGTGAAGACTTAGGATTTTCGTAGGAACTCACTAGGAATTTAACTTGATCTTCAAGTTCGAGCATCCTACGGTCGGAAGGTTGTGAGTCAATGGGAGGCAAGGAGATTGCCTTAACGGTTTTGGGTAGCTCACCGAGGTCATTCCAACTTTCATTGTCATAGAGAGCAAGGTCCTCTATTATACCCCATGATTCTTCCGCGGTGAGATCACTAAGTTTTCCACCGGCCGCTTGGTCAATGGATCGCTTTGTGGGGAAGTTGACATGATCATAAAATTGTTGGACTTGGAGCCAAAGATCAATGCCGTGATGAGGGACTTTATGAAGTAAGTCCTTGAAACGAGTCCATGCTTCGTAGAGAGATTCACCTTGACGTTGTTGGAACATCAAGATGTCATTCCTAAGCTTAGTGGCTCTCCCCAGTGGGAAAAATTGAGCAAGGAAGTGAGAGGTGAGATCATCCCAACTTGAGATGGAGCCGGCGGGAAGTCGCTCAAGCCAATTACTAGCTTGGTCCCGTAGAGAGAATTGGAAGAGACGCGGACGCGTGGTCTCCCGAGTAGTAGCATCAAGGTCGATGGAATCGACAATTTTAAGGAAATCCTTAAGATGCTGATTAGGATCTTCGGAACGAAGTCCATGGAATGCACATCCGTTTTGCACCAACCGGATGGTGTCGGATCACAGGGCCGTAGTTTGGGCTTGATCGGGAAGCTCAATGGTGTTCCTATAGCCTAGGTGGCTTGGTCTCGAGTATTCACCAAGAGTACGGGCTCTTGGCGGGTCATTTGGTGGTAGGTTGATGAATGGTGGTTGGTTATCACCTTCCATGATAGAAAGTGATGGGATTACGAACAAAGGTCACGAAGAAGGGGGATAGACTACGAGGAAGCTAAAAATGAGAAAAATTTACTTGATAAGAATCAAGCAAAGAAACCTAAATGAGGTGGACTACTAACTAGCTATTCTATTCCCCGGCAGCGGCGCCAAAAACTTGATAACACTACACGCGTCGTTCGGGGTCAAAGGAACTTCCTTTTCTTCGAGCAAGTTTTATAACACCCTAGGCAGTGAACCTAATCGTTGTAGTGTAGTATTAGGGTAAGCCACGGGTATTGATATCGTTCTCTAGGGGAATAGAAATGCTAGTGAGAAGTTACTACGCTAAGGTTGGGGTTGAGGAATATTATTTTTTATCTTTTTATGTTTTTTAGGAATTAGAAAGGTACGAATCTCTGGGTTTGGATTTGGGGGTTGGTATTTCTACCGATTACTCTACTTATCTAATTATCTAATCTAAGGTGTATGTAGTCTATGTCTAATTATTGTGTGCTCGTATGATAGTTTAAAGATGTGTTCACTTAGGTTTTATTACTCCTTAATTATCTCCTATTGATGGTTGAATTGTCACGTCCTTATTCTTAATCGCGTTGTGTGTCTAAAGTCGTAGGGTGTGCGTTTGTCCCTAACTCTTTGAAACTACCAAAGGGTCTCATCTACAATATCTCTAGGAATTATAAACTCTAACTCTAAGGTACTCTTTGGATGGTTTAGCCTACAACTACTCTAGGTGTTATAGTGTAAGGTTCACAAAGATTAATCAAGCATTAACTACACAACGAATGACCTATCGCATTACTAGATCATTAACAATTAAAATAAGAGACAACCAATCAATATTCAATAATTAAGTTTCATATTCCCTAAGCAAACACATAAGTAAATTAGCCGGACATGGAGAACATGCAAGCATACACACAAGTAATTAAAGACATAATTGAATTAATGAAGTAAAACACTTATCTTGATGTAAGATAGGGTTTGGAACCCTAAAATACTGTACAAGATAGCCTTGGTTCGGTTTAGGTTTTTACTCCAAAAGACTACACAATAAAACTGAAAAATTCGGATTCTATATATAAGATTACAATCGCGACGGCGTCACCTTATGATTTGTGACGCCGTCGGGTCGCCGTCATTAGGGTTTCGTCTTGGCCACGTTAGTCTTGCGACGGCGTCACCTTATGCATGTGACGCCGTCCCCTTCAGTCTCTGACGCCGTCTGGATCAAATCTAGGTCGTCTGAGTTGCGATGACCTACTCTTTTAAAGCCTGACACCGTCACTTGAAAATAAGCAATTTGGCTACTGAGCCGTCACAAAAGTGATGCGACGGCGTCGCAGTTAACACCTGACGCCGTCCCCTTGTATTTCAGCAGCTTGAGTGTCTCGATTCTTGACTTTGGCCATTTTCTTCGTATATCCGCTCCTTTTCGTCCAAATAAGTGCTATTCCAGCATTTTGCCTTCAAGAGACCTAAAAAGTGAAAAGGAACGATATTAAGTTATAACGGATACAAAAGTGATCAAATAAGGGCTTAAACGACCCCTCAAAAAGGTACATTTTAAAACCTTATCAGTAACCTATGTTTTCACAGACCATTGCGTAAAGGGTCGAATAGTTTAAGGTTAAGCACACGTTGTCATATTATTTCACAATAAGGGCACACAGTATAAATCAAAACCGCTCCGAACAAGGGAGACTTTATAGTGCTGCTCCGAACATGGGAGACTTTAGATTGAGAACGCTCCGTAACATAGTGAGACGCTCTGCTACGGACCTGGGAGGCTTTAGATTGAGAACGCTCCGTAACATAGTGAGACGCTCTGCTCCGGAGCTGGGAGGCTTTAGGTTGCTCCGAACAAGGGAGACTTTAGGCTGCTCCGAACGCGGGAGACTTTATGTCAAGGACGTACGGTCCATTAGGTTCAAACAAGTCATAAGTTCATAATTAAGTCCAAGAGTCTAAGTCGAGTTCAAAAGTTCAAGTCAAGTTAAAAGGTCAAGACAAGTCAAAAGAGTTCAGAATACGTCAAAGATCCAATATCAAGTCAAACAAGTTCAAAATAGTCAAAAGGGTTCAATATTATGTCAAACAAGTTAAAATAGTCAAAGGGTTCAATATTATTTCAAACAAGTTCAAAATAGTCAAAATGTTCAATATAAAGTCAAACAAGTTCAAAATAGTCAAAATGTTCAATATAAAGTTAAAAGAGATTAATATGTGTCAAAAGATTCAAATCAAGTTAAAAGAGATTAATTATATGTCAAAAGAATTAAATCAAGTTAAAAGTTGTTCACATCTATATATCCAAAATCCAAATCATATTAAAAGTGTTCACATATATATATCCGAAGGCTCGAAATCAAGGCAAGGGGTTCAAATAATAGTGTTCATATATAATAATCAATTTAGTTCTAGCATAATCTACTTATGAGCATAAAAAGCGCAATAAAAGTTCAATAAATTCAATATATTGCAAAAATTAAGTTTAAGTATGGTTCATGCATTCAACCCAAAATGATTTAAAATAGATAGAAAAAAATAGGTTCGTGAATACTCACCTTAAGCGATGTGACGATAAATGACGAGATATGAGATAACGAAATAGCCGCAAAAAGTCAATGATCTTTGGTGTAAACAAAACTCACAACCAATCTTCCATATCAAAAACCCACCCTTAGAAATCCTTGATCTACCCTAATCTAATTTATAAAAATCCTTGCTAAACTTCAAGAAAAACATTTAGAAAAGATGAGATTTTGGAATAGTTCAAAGGTGATTTTTGTGGTGAAATAAACAAATGATCAAGTAAGTAACAATAACCCTTCAACAAAAGGTGAAAAGAACAAGCAAATAATTCAAGATTATGGTGTGTTCATGGTTGTTTTTGGTTCGTTGGGTAACACAAGAAAAGGGAGGACAAATGGATGAATTTAGCTAAGTGATAAAAATGAAGTAATGAGATGTTGTCAAAAGAAAAGAATAGATCGTAGTCTTCTTATATAGGATAGATGTAGGACTTTACAAAAATATCAAAGGAACAATTTGAGAGACACAATCTTAAAAACATGGTTCAGTGGCGTGTGATGTTGTTGTGTAAGATAAAAGTAAAAGAAATCTAGTAGTGCAGTCAGATATAGGAATTAGTTAACAAATATATAAAGGATATTTTTAAACGCAAGATCCACAAAATAGGGAGAGGTAGGCGTGGGTTGTAAGAAAAATAATGTCAAGTGGGTATGAATTTGTTAATTAATTAGAGAGTTATAATGTGTAGTTTGATCCCGATAATTGAAAACGTAAAGCTTTTAAAATACAAGAACATAGTGTCGGGTAACGTAAAAAATACAAAATATAAAAGTATTATAACATGTCAAAATAACAAATCTTTGTATTTTAAGTGTGACACGAGTTTATCAACGTGTTTAAAATGAGTATCGTTTCGTAAATAATTAAGTTATCATAATTTTTTTAAATATTTATAAATATATATAATAAAGGTGTTTAAAATACAAAGTAAATTAATACTTGGACTTTTGTAATATTTTATGAAGTGTGAAAATGTATTAAAACCATTGTTGGGAGTATTGTGTGTTTTATTTGTGTGAAAATAATGAGCTAGTAGTCATCTTTATATAGCAAAAATCAAGTAGGGTTTTTCACTTAAAAATATATTAGTACATAACTCATTTAATAAGCTATGTAGAGATTGTCAAAATAGTATGGTTGGGGTTGCTTATACGTCCAAAACAAGAAAGACAAAAAAAGACACCGTACCTTGTGTAAGATTCTTGTCCATAAATACCTAGTTATTAGATGTATATAGTATTTTTTAGGTATCAAGTTATCTAAAAATAAGTTATAGCGGAATAAAATAGAGTGTAATGAACTTATAAAAATTATGAAAATACATTTTGTATAAGTATCGGGTATATTGTCCATGCAAGAAAATCGTTTAGTAGCGTTTATTTATTTAATTTATGTAAAATAGTGGATATTAACTTTTTCGAGGATTAATTGTGAAAGTTCGAGTTTAAATAATGACCCAAAAATGCAAGTTGTGACAATTGGGTTAGTATTTTATTCCTGAAAATACATATGTGATAGAGATTGGTTCTAGCTTAATTATAACTCGACATTTAGCTTAGTGTCGAAAACTTTTGTAAGTGACGTAAAGGTTTGTTATGTTAGGCCATAAACATAACGGGTTTGATTGTACCCGAAACAAAACTTGACATTTAGCTTAGTGTCGAAAAATATTGTAAGCGACGTTGTAAGGTTTTCTCCGCCGAGAAGGGAGCTTGTTGACTAGTGAAGTAACTCTTGAGGTGGGTACTCGGGGAGTGAGTAGGGCGAAGAGGAGCTTCGTGACCGAACCACTATAAATCATCGTGTCGAGTTCGCTCTTTCTTTTACTTATTGCTTTACGTTTATATTTATATTTATCGCTTTACATTTATATTTGCATTGCGTAGCTTCTTGCTTATAGTGTGTTTATCATGTTTGTGTCATGGCTTGTTGTTTATATTGTGTTTGTGTTATGATCAATTTATACTATCTCTAGTTGTTGTAAATATATTATTGATACACTTTTCATATTGCGTCACACTTAATCGGTTGTTCGATATAACATATTTAAGTTTTTAAATGGGAACATATTCAACCCCGTCCACATATTCACAAATTTTAAAGTTTGAAGGTTTGTGATTATTTAATATCTTATTGTTTTGGTTATAAAATAAAGCGTGATATGCAATTTATCTTTATGATATAAAAGCTGATTTATATATTTTCTTTCAATAAACTATAAAAAATCTCGTGATGACTATTTTACAATTTTCACTGAAATCATATTATACTTTCTTTTTCAAGAGTTTTACTTCAGTTTTAACACCTGCTTTTTTTTCTCACTAATTTATCATCTTTTTAATGATTTATTAGTTTCTCATGCTCATTTTTCAGTACTCATGTATCTTTTATCAATCCCTACTAGGTGTGGTTAGGGGTGGAAATGAGCCAAACTTGCCGACTATAACGGAGCCAGGAATTTATGTTAAGGAGGGGCTCAGAATTATTTATTGTACTTTAGTAAGATTCAATGCATCATCGGTTAAATAATCTAGATTACCCGCTTTGCTATAATTTGATACATTACCATATTACCTCAACAATATAAAAAAACAACAACAAAACAATAAAATATAAAAGTGAAAGAATGAATTAACAAAAGATAAAAAATGAAAGTGGGTTTCCCCAACTCCAAAGCAAATCTGACAAAAAGCACTCAAAGTCCTATTACACATGCAAAGAAGATTTTTTATAGGGTTTTGTGTTTTACACACTACTATACATTTTGTTCTGACACATTTTTCGACGTAACATTTTTTTTTTGTTTTCTAATTCTAAAAAAGCTGCAAAAGCTTTGCATGTTAGACAACATATTTAGTATATTATTTCACACTCTCATATTCTCGCTCATCATCAACCTCTACATCCTTATCAATCTCTATATCCTTTACTCATTCATCACCATACAAAACAACCACCATAACCAAAAAATCCGACCAACACCATCACAACCGCCGCACCACCGCAGAAAACACCACAGTCGCTGGCTAAGCCAACTCCCACTGTCGCCGGAAAGCAACCGAACTACCACCCCACTGGTCCGCTTCCGGCCTCTCCATCTCATCTGAACTACTGTTGCCACCCTTTTGCAGTTAAGATGATTTCGGGTAGTAGTTTTAGAAGAGGATAGAGACATGATAAGTTTGAAAAGAAAATTTATCAAAGGACTAAAAGAACCCACTTTATTTGGATTTTTACAACGATTTTTTAACAATAATCACAACTGGCTTCATCAATCAAGGCCGGCCAAAACCAACCGGATTTGCAACTGGAACTGAGAAAAAAAGATATATGATGAGCTAATAGAGAGAAAATAGAAATGGTAAATAGAAAAAATTAATGATGTTTTTGGTGCTAATTTTTGTTTCGGAACTGAGAAAAGAAAAAAACCCAAATACCTAGGGTGAATATTTAAGTCATGTAAATAAATGGTGTGTAAATCATGGTTTACTGGTGTTTAAACCGACGCAGCCTTTTTTATATTGATTGGGCTATACTATAGGGCCCCCTATAATGTGATATAAGAGGGGGGGGGGGGGGGGGGGGGGGGGGGGGTTGGTCAAAGATTCCGTTTGTTCGCCTTTTATTTACAGTACAACACAGTTTTTTGTCAGTTTCTGTTCTGTATTTTTTACAGTTTTAAGCGTTTGACTTATTAAACTTTATATTTCATGTTTCGTACTTTCAGGTTTATAGTTTTTTTTATATAAACAAAATTCTAAATTAATAATAATAATAATAATAATAAATAAATAAATAAATAAAAACAAAAACAGGGGGGTCCCCTTTGTAAAAAAGGTGGTCCTAATAACCTCTCCCATATTGATTTATTCTCTCTCAATCTCTCTTCCTAGTTCCTACTCGCTTGGCTTGCATTTATCTTCTCAATCACTTTTATGTTTTAGTAAATCTTCTTCAAATTAACACACAAACCACTTTCTAAATTTTGTGAACTATGAAATAGAGTGTTCCTTTTTATTCGAAACAACCGCAACAGTGGCTTAAATCCGCGGCTGCAACAAATAATTATCATCTGACAACTGTAATACGATGGGGATGCTTAGTTATGGGACATTGGCAGGGGTTTATCTTGAAGATAATATGATCAAGCTAAAGGTTAGGCTAGTTGGGGGTGGCCGAGCACCCGCCAACCCCCCAACTGGCTCCGTCTCTGCTTGTCGGAGCTCGACCTCGGCTTGTTTATATATATATATATATATATAGCTCAAGTTCGGGCTCGAGCTCATTTCGAGCTTCATATTTTGAGCTCGTTTATATATATAGCACGTTTATACGTAGTTATATGTATAAACATATATACGTATACATTTTTATGGTTCATTTAGGCTCGAGAGCGTAATCAATTTTTATATATAAAGTTTGGCCCCGAGCTCGATTATTAAATGAATCCAAACTTAAATCCAAGCTTGGGCTCGAGCTCGTTTAGAATTGGCTAGTTTGAGCATTTTACCAATCTGATTCTTAGCTTTTTACGAGTGATTAGGCTCGTTTCCATCCTAAGGTATAGCCTATCACAAAAGTATTTGAATGATATAGTTAACATAATAAGTACAAACCCAAACATTGTCTACATTTGAATAATTAACATCCTAAGGTATAGCCTATCACAAAAGTATTTGAATGATATAGTTAACATAATAAGTACAAACCCAAACATTGTCTACATTTGAATAATTAACAAATAAATTTGTATGTTAAAGTTTTCTTTTTTGCTGATTAATAATTTTTACAACTAAATAATCACATAATAAAGACTACTACAACAACCCTTGATGTTGCTAAAACTCTTGGTAACGCACGTTTGATCCAGTGTATTGGACTTGTCATGGACCCTCAACCCATACCCATCAACGTCAATAAACCTATAATCGATATATCCAAATTAAAAATAGACGAGTCCAACCTATTATAGTTCGAAAGGTGACCTCTCAAATATTCACTTGAAATTTCTAACTTGACGTACCGGACTGACTCGATAACTCGTTTTGACATGTTACCAACATGGAATATGCTGCTACATATTTTGTCATGTTTTAAACTAGATTAAACTGCAAAAATCATCCTTAGTTTGTGTATTTTTGCAAAAATCATCCCTATCTCAAACCTTTAGCATTAAACATCCCCAAGTCCACAAACCTTTGGAATTAATCATCCCTGAGCGCTAACGTCGTTAGTTTTACCCGTTAAGTGTTAAATAATATTTGCCCGTTAGTCCCTCCGTTAATATTTTTTGCACCGTTAGTCCTCATTTTACATTTTCGTCTGTTTTTTTACGTTTTTGTCCGTTTTTACTCGTTTTCGTCCGTTTTTATATGTTTCGTCCGCTTTTTATCCGTTTTTGTCCGTTTTTTATATGTATTCGTCCGTTTTTTTTACGGTTTTTATGTTCTCGTCCGTTTTTTTACATTTTCGTCCATTTTTTACGTTTTCGTCTGTATTTTTACGGTTTTGTCCGTTTTACTCGCTTTTATCCGTTTTTATATGTTCGTCCGCTTTTTATCCATTTTCGTCAACTTTTTATTCGTTTTCGTCTGTTTTTGTACATGTATTCGTCCGGATTTTTTTTTACGTTTTTTACGTTCTCTAGTCCGTTTTTTTACGTTTTCGTATGTTTTTTTTACGTTTTTGTTCGTTTTTACTAGTTTTTGTCTTTTTTATATGTTTCGTCTGATTTTTATTCGTTTTTTACGTTGTCGTCCGTTTTTTACGTTTTCCTCCGTTTTTTACGTTTTTGTCTGTTTTTTACGTTCTCGTCCGTTTTTTTACTTTTTCATCAATTTTTTTACGTTTTCGTCTGTTTTTTTACTTTTTTGTCCTTTTATTACGTTTTTGTCCGTTTTACTCGTTTTCGTCCATTTTATATGTTTCGTCTGCTTTTTATCCGTTTTTTATATGTATTCGTCCGTTTTTTTTCATTTTTACGTTTTGGTCCATTTTTGTTCGTTTTTCTTCGTTTTTAAACGTTTTCGTTTGTTATTTTACGTTTTTGTCCGTTTAAAAACGTGAAAAAATGGACGAAAACGTATAAAACGGATGAAAACGAGTAACGTAAAAAAATGGACGAAAATGTAAAAAAACGAGTAACGTAAAAAAATGGACAAAAACATAAAAAAAACGGATAGAAAGCGGACGAAATATATAAAAACGGAAGAAAACGAGTAAAAGCAGACATAAAAATAAAAATACGGTAGAAAACGTAAAAAAAGGACGAGAACGTAAAAAACAGACAAAAATGTAAAATAACGGATGAAAATGTAAAAAACAGACGAAGACATAAAAAATGTGGACGAAAACGGGTAAAAACGGGCAAAAACGCAAAAAAAACGGACGAATACATATAAAAAACAGACGAAAACAGATAAAAAGCGGACGAAACATATAAAAACCAAAGCGTAAAAGAACATACGAAAACGAAAAAAAACAGACGAAAACGTAAAAAAACGGACGAGAACGTAAAAAACGTAAAAAATGGGGACGAATACATATAAAAATTGACGAAAACGGATAAAAAGCGGACGAAACGTATAAAAACGGATAAAAGCGAGTAATACGGACAAAAACGTAAAAAAACGAACGAAAACGTAAAAAAACGAACGAAAACGTAAAAAACGGACGAGAACGTAAAAAACGGACGAATACATATAAAAAACGGACGAAAACGGATAAAAAACGGACGAAACATACAAAAATGGATGAAACGAGTAAAAACGGACAAAAACGTAAAAAAACGAACGAAAATGTAAAATGAGGACTAACGGTGCAAAAAATATTAACGGAGGGACTAACGGGCAAATATTATTTAACACTTAACGGGTAAAAGTGGTTGTCAAGATCGGGATCCTACCCAGGATCGTTTTCGTCTTTGCAAGATCGTGATCGTAAGATCGGATCGGGATCTTAAGATCCTACTCTAATGTTATTTCTTAATAGTTTATGTAATTTTATACAAATCTAGAAATTCTAATATATTATAACCATAAAATACTATAATTGTTTCATATAAATGTTGTCCTGAATTATGATTATAAAATGTTTAAAAAGATTAACATGTTGTTTTTTGAATTCTACAAACAAACAACCCATAAATTTGTAGTTTTTTAGTTTGTAATTCGAGAAAAGTAAGATCGGATCAGATTAGATCGTAAGATCGTATGGTAAATATCGGGATCCTATAAGATCTTAAGCTTGGAAAGATCCTATGTAGGATCCGGATCGTTTTTGCTTTGCAGTATCGTAAAATCGTAAGATCCTAAGATCAGGATCGGGATCCTGACAACTATGGGTAAAACTAATGACATTAGCGCTCAGGAATGATTAATGCCAAAAGTTTGTGGACTTGAAAATGTTTAATGCTAAAAGTTTGAGATAGGGATGATTCTTGCGAAAATACACAAAGCGCAAGGATGATTTTTGCAGTTTACTCTTTGGACATGGTACAACTTAAAGTTACTTTGGTGGTGAAAAATAAAGCTATTGGACTTGTTTTACAGGCTAAAGTCCAATCAAATTCACTTTGCAAGACCTTTTTATAGTTAAATCAAGCATTGTTCAATAGACTGGACCCATGTTTTATAACCATGTATTAATCCAGCCCATTTTTTCAATATCTTTTTTTCTGGTAATATTTATTTATTTATTTTTTTTTATTTATTTATTTTTTTTTTTAAACTTAACCTAAAACACTTTACTCTTTGTGAACATTTTTAAATATGTTGAAACGAGGCTTACACAACACTTATTGTCTTTGTTGAAAGATAGATTTCATATACCTTGAAAATTGATTTTTTTGATATTTAATCAAATAGTTATGGGCAAATCGCATAAAAGGGTACCGATCTTATGTCCAATTTCAATTTAAGGTACTCATCTTTTTTCTTCTCAATTTAATGTATCCAACTTTTTTTGTGTTGCAATGTTGGGAAACTTTTACCTATATAAAAGGTTGCAGGTCATCACCTCCTTACGTCATCTTCTCCAATCAAAATTTCGGCTAGTTTCCGGCTCAAAACTAATTTCCGTACAACCCAATTCACTTGACCACGAGAAACCCCTGCTGCACATTAAACACGAGAAATACTTATGACCGAATACACCACCTGCTGCACATTAAACACGAAAAAGCTCCCTCACTTACTAACACCACTTCATCTTCCTCTTTGATACATTATATTAAAGATGTAAAACAAACTTAGTACTTCACACAAATGTTAACATTAAATGAGTATGTAAGCAACATAAGCCATAAAAAGTAATCAATGACGAAAGTAAAATCTCATATAAAGTTGATACCATGATTCTCGAGTGGCGAAACCTGGTTATTAGATGCGTTAACTCCAGTAGCAATAAATATACACTTCTGACAATAAAGAGTATCTTTATGAAATATGCAAGGGCAAAATCAGCAAGTAATATAAAATATGATGCATCTTGAGAGAGAAAATTATTTATCCAAAGACATTAACAAAATCAATCAATTTATTTACCACAAATGGGGCCTTCGGGAAAAAAAAATTCTGCTAGCAAATTAACAGATCTTAATATCAGAGGGTCTAACTAAGAGAAACAAGTGGGTGACCGGCTAACTCTTTATTGGTAACCTGCTAAACTGTAAATTGTCCAACATTGCAGCACAAAAAAAGTCGGATACATTAAATTGAGAAAAAAAGAGATGAGTACCTTAAATTGAAATTGGACATAAGATCGATACCCTTTTATGCGATTTGCCCAATAGTTATATGATTTTATCGACTTACATATCAAACAAGTAATTTAATGAAACAACAAACCAATAAATTAAGAATATTACACCAGTGAACATATGTACCATGACATTTTATATAAAAATAGGGAGATGATTTGCACGCTACATGAATTGATTGGAATACTCAAAAGTATTGTATCTTGACATTTATACCTTTGCAGGAGTGAATACGGGTAAAGTGATCTAAGGGTATATATGTCAGTACACAATACTTTTGAGTGTCTCAATTAATTAATGGAGTGACCTCCTATAAAAAAAAAGGTATAGTTGATGTAAAATGTAGAAGTTGTTTATTCAATTTATATACTCTCAGTATAGACGCAGAAAAAAAAACGTTACCTATTAGGTGAGGTACTCAAGCATATGCTTCTTTAGAAAATCTAACTAACACGCTTACATTATATATGCCACATATGTACCACAAACTTTTTTTCTGGACTTAAACCAACAACCTTGGTTGAAGAGGATCTTACAACTTGGTTAAAGAGGATATTACATCACATGGATACGGCTAGGCTACACGCTCTTTAATCGTCAGACACAATTTTTAATATTTCCCATCTCCAAGCAAGGTAATATTTGAATCGTATGATAATAATAGTCATGAAAAAAGAATGTAAAAAGGGTTTATGCAAAGCATGAGTAGTAGAATAATGTACAAAACTACAAAAGGGATGTTAGGTTTGGGTCAATGGTTGAGCATGCGGATCATAAGTCATGTCACATTTGAGACCATGTTATGTGGTATGGTTTGGTCCCATCTTTTACGTAGTACTAGATTTAGCAATGGCCCATCTTCCACTCAATCCCCACTTTTATTCTTCTAGTACTACCACTAAATTTAATCTTCTTTTTTCTTGAGGTCCATAGCGAATAAAATTTAGAGAAATGTAATTGTTATGTTTGGTTTATACATTTCATAAGTAAAAGATGTGGGGAAAAAAAGTTATAGTAAGGAAGAAGAGAGGAGATAAACATTGCGTTCTTCAAGAAGAAAAGAAAAGGATTTTTTGTGATAAAAAATCTTCAACTCATATTTGGAAGGAAAAGAAAAGAAAAAAGGAACATTGTTATATTTTCATATTTTGTGTAAAGATTAATACTTCACATGTCTTTTTGAAAGGATGCGGTTTTTTTTTGAACGGCAAAAAGAATATATAAATATAAAAGAGGACCACTAGCAAGGAACTAGGATCCAAGATAACAATACAATTCTAGAAAACAAAAATCTACAAATTCTAGAACCATCCCAGAACTTTAACTGCAAAGGACGTCAAAAGGTTGAAAAAAACTTATGCCAATTACAGGAAAACCTAAGACATAAGAAAAAACCTCATAATTGAAGGCCGAGCCACCGGTTTTCACTTCAATGATGTTTTTGATACGACCCCATACAAGTTCTGAGGAGACACAAAGAAACCAAGCCACGAAACCACAAAACTACCCAAACGGACACTCGCTCCAATTATCCCACGAAGTTTTATCCTTCCTATCTCGATTGTGAATCCAAAGATAAGAAGTGGAAACAATGGCGTTAAATACATCCAAGCTAGACTCATGAATACCATTGTGTATAGCATTATTTCGCGCCTTCCAAATATGCCACCACCATATAAAAATAATAGCTTGAAGTCTATTTCGATGAGTCGCCGAGGTGTTAAGCGAATCACACCAATAGAGAATTCGATCCATTGAGGCGTTCCGGATATCACACTTAGTCCAGTTATTCAATAAAACCTTGATCCGCTTGACAAAGATACAAGATTGAAAGACATGGTTAAAGGCAACAAGTTAAAGGCATATATGTAATTTAAACAAACTATTTTTAGTTTTCTCTGACTTAAGATTGTAAATTATAGTTATTGAGGCACTTTATTTTGCTTACCCATAAATTCATACTTAATAAGGGACAAATTTCCATCATCCATCTAGTTTGATATAATGGTGGAGATTAACCTAAGATTTAAAGGTAAACCTACGTCCATGTTTTTTTATTCTTGTCTTTTTGTCTTTCTTTTTTATTCACATATTTTTTTTGTCTTTAATTTTTAAATTCATGAATTTTTTTTAATTCGCGCTTCTTTTTACATTCGCGTTTTTTTCTTCGCTTTCATAGGTTTTCGTTTGTTTTCATACGTTTTCGCCCGTTTTCATACGTTTTCGTCCGTTTTCATATGTTTTTGTCCGTTTTCATCAGTTTTCTTTCGTTTTCGTCTATTTTTCATACGTTTTCATCCATTTTCAAACGTGTTTTTACGCTTTCATACGTTTTCGCCCGTTTTCATACGTATTCGTCCATTTTCTTATGTTTTCGTCCGTTTTTTACGTTTCTGACTATCACAAGTGATATTCAGAATATCACTTGTGATTTTCTGAATATCACAAATCACTTTGTGATATTCTGAATATCACGTGTGATTTTCTGAATATCACTTTGTGATATTATGAATATCACTTTGTGATATTATGAATATCACTTGTGATTTTCTGGATATCACTTTGTGGTATTCTGAATATCACTTGTGATTTTCATGTTACAAAACATTAGTTGAAAATCACTTGTAATATTCAGAAAATCACGTGTGATATTTTGAATAGAATATCACAAGTGATTTTCTGAATATCACATAATATCACTTGTGATCATATGAATTTCACAGAATATCACTTGTGATATTCAGAAACATATGATGTATGAAAACGGACGAAAATGTATGAAAGCGAAAAAAACGCGAATTAAAAAAAAAACGTGAATAACGTAAATTTAAAAAAAAATAGTTTAAAAAGAACGTGAATTAAAAGAAAAGGACAACAAAAATATATGAATAAAAAAGAAAGAAAAAACATGAACTTATGTTCATTTATTAAATCTTAGGTTAATCTTCACCATTTGATTAAACTAGATGGATGGTGAGGATTTGTTTCTTGGTAAGCACCAAAATAAAGGTAAGCAAATGAAAATTCCTCATTATAGTTATTAGACTTTTACCTTCTTACATCTCAAAAACATATAAATCAACAATTTTATTTATTTATTTTTTAATGTTTTTGTTCCTTTTCTTCTTCTCTGTATAAAACGACAATAAAAAGTATAAAAGTTGCATTTTCAAGGAATAAAGTCCACTGTGAAAAACTAGAAGGGGGAGGGGGTTGAATAGTTTTACCGTTTAAAATCTTTGTTTGAAACTTTATTGTAAGATCAATTGATATTGATCAAGGATATGTTAGTGAATAAATAATATGCAAGCAATATTAAGTAAGTAAGGAAAGAAACAATCAAATCACGACAAAGTTGTTTATAGTGGTTCGGTCTACAAGGACTCTTTTTCCTTGCCCTACTCCACTCCACTCCCCTAGTCTCCTACTCGAGAGTTATCTTCACTAATCAACAAGCTCCTTTAACCGGCGTAGAAAACCTTTACACGTCGTTTACACAATATTTCCGACACAAAGCTATATGTCGAGTTCTTTTACAAGGGTACAACCACTCCCAACACACTATGTATTTTGAGGACTAAAATACTAACCACTCACACACAGAGGTTTAAGATGATTTGGTACAACAATGATGTATGAACAATACTAGACCACACAACAACAAAACAAACAAGCCTTCCAACTAATTGTTGAAGCTTGATTATGCTTTGATCTTCTTTGCTACAAAAGATGATCACTATAATGAAATGAAACTGAGTTAGAAGTAATAGAATGAGAGAATGTATGTGTTTTATGCTAATGAGAGATGAGAAAACAACTTGGGTTGGCTTGCTATTTATAGGCCAAATGATCAGCAGAGCCACGGACCGGACGAAACCAAAAAAAGGGTTATGCCCTTGTTAATTTTTGGTTCCGCCGGTCTGACAGTAAAGATTACAAAAAATCTTTTCAAGATCACCCAAATCTCTCTAAGATCATGTAAGATATGATAAGTGAATATCTAACCAAAATATTCTATGAAATCTTTCAAAGATTTCCAATGTGATGCAAGCCATGATGTAATATGTTGTTTTCTATTTTTAGAATTAATATGTTATAAGTAAATACATATGTAATGTTATGTTTAAGAAACTAAACATACTTGTTTTAAAAATGTTGATGCACATTATAGTTTATAAGGATATCAATGTTAACTGATACATACCTAATCAACATGTGATAAGATGTAAATGCTTAAGTGATGAAGACTTTATTTAAGGAAAGCTTGTTTTAATATCTATTAATCTTAACAAGCTTTATAGTTTACAAAAATGAAATTTACTTTTGTCGTTAACAAAAAAAGGTAAAGAAAATAAAATATAAATAACGTTTTAAGACGATATTTGTATTAACATCCACCTTTGTTGATTTAAGTTAACTGTTAGTGCAAATATAACGATATTTAATCTATACAGTCTCGTTTGTTTTGTTGATGACAAACATGTAACTTGTAATACATAACGTAAAATGTATAAGTTACTTGTAATTAGATGTTGTCTCAACATACTCTCAACACCTCTCGACGACTCAAGTCCTTATATGCTACAACACAGGTTCGTACATGTTTGTTATGTTGCGTTATGATCAAACCCCCAACAAACCATTAAACATGTTTAGTTAAATAGTTTATATATAAACAAAAGTAAATGTGTCGGGTAAAACCCATGACCCATGACCCAAGACCAATAACCCAATGTCTAGATACATTGTACCTTGGTGGGCACTCAAGTCCATAACCCATAACCCATGATCCATGACCCATAAACCATGGGTAAAGAGGAGCGTCCCACGGATCCCTCAAATTGCCCACGGATCCCTTGGAATTACAAGGGTCGGATCCTTCCAGAAGGGATCCTTGGGACAGAAACTTAGTTTGGCCTTTTTACCTAAAAATAGCAAGCCACTTCTTACCATTTCTTCACACCTTCACACACAGTTTCTCTCCACCATTTCTAGGATATTTAGATCATTAGGAAACATGTAAACCACCCTCATCTCATATGATCATAATGCTTCTAACTTTCATTTGTTGTAAGCATACTCCCGAAGTGATCCTCCAAAGCAAGCTTAGAGATCTTGCATCCTTACTTACTGAAGTGATCACCCATCACAAGCATACAAGCACATGAAGATCTTCTACAACAAGCTTGGGAAACTTGTCATCTTCATTCATAGAAAACTAACTACATCATGCTTTGTGTTCTTGATGTTTAGTTTAGGATTTCATATCCATTAGACACATTTTCTTGGATATTGTCTAGTATCATATTCTTGTATCTATGACTAGACTAGATGGTTTATGTGTTTGTGCCATAAAACACAAGGTTTGTTATTTGGGCTACAAAAGATAACGGGTGTCATAGGTGTGTCGTGTATCTATGACTAGACTAGATGGTTTATGTGTTTGTGCCATAAAACACAAGGTTTGTTATGTTGGGCCACAAAACATAACGGGTGTCATAGATGTGTCCAGTTGGTCGGGTAGTGGTTCCTCCTTTGTAAAGGAACCCGGTATCTAGCCTTGTATCGGATACAGTATAGGCGACGTTGTGATAGGTTTGGTTCTACCTCGTGGAAGAACCCGGTATCTAGCCTTATACCGGATAAAGTGTAGGCGGCGTTGTGATAGGTTTGGTTCTACCTCGTGGAAGAACTCGGTGTTTAGCTTACTACCGGAAAAAGTGTAAGCGACGTTGTGTAAGGTTTTCTCCGCCGAGAATGGAGTTTGTTGATCTAGTGAAGTAACTCTCGAGTATGTGACTCGGGGATTAGAGTAGGGCGAAGAGGAGCTTCGTGACCGAACCACTATAAATCCTCGTGTTGGTTTGTCTATCCTTTTACTTATCGCTTTACTTTTATTCTTGCTTTATATTGTTTATTATCTATGTGGTTGATGTCTATGTTTGTGATGCATACTTGGTCTTTCATATAGTCAAAAATTATATTTAACGCTTTACATATTATGACACGCTTGATCAAGAAAAAGCAACCGGACTAATAATGGTGAAACTTGATTTATAATGAACCATTAATCTTGCGGAATCTTATGTGATATCAAGGGGTTGGCCTTACATTCCGTAATGCGTTAAATGCATCCTCGCGTCGAGATTTGCAAATGCAATGGTTTATACTATAATTGATACAAAAGTTTTAAGTTTGAAACGGAAACGTATTCACCCCCTCTACGTTTTCCACAATTGGTATCAGAGCGGGTTGGCTCTAGTTTTTAAAACAAATGGTTTTCAAAACGGGTAAGGTCCTTGTATCAAATTTTTGGTGAAGTCAAGCATAATATGAAAAGTGTTTTGTTGATTTTTTTTCTCTCTTTGAAGTTTTGTTGTTAGGTATCTTGTTAATCAAGCTTGAATACAGGTAAAAATGGGTAATATAACTTCACTAAAAAGTCTACAAAGGTTAAACCTTTTCGTCTGGTCAAAACATGCTTTTTTTTAATTCTGTGTCAGATCCGCGGATCCCTCAGTTTACATTGGACGGATCACTCAAGCAAGGGATCCGTGGTACAGAAGACAGTTTTTGTCTGAATTTCAAAAATTCATAACTAATTAACCGTAAGTCGTTAGAAGTCTTGCCACCTATCGTTTTAAAGGTATTTGAGTCTACTTTCATTTAAAAATGATTTCATAAACTTATTCAAAACAAAAATTTACATAATCATTGAATCATAATAAAAAGTCATTTTTTGGTCATAACTTTTGCACAAACTTTTGATCTAATTGGAGATGGATGTTTTCGTCTTTGAATAACAATGTGTCATCTTTTGAAATTAAGGTTTTGATCATATTTATAAAAAAAACTAATCAAGCTTGGTATACATGTTTATATTTAACACAAAGCGATGAAAAGAACTTGTGTATGCTATGCTAAATGATAAATTGTCTTCTTTGCATTACTTGATTATTTGCTTATCTCAAATGGCTTTTGTGCATATTTGATTGAATAACATATGTGGTTTCCTTACCTTGCTATTAATTCTCTTGCTTGTCGATTTAGTAATATTCTACTAATCAATGTGCTATTTGAAGGAGTGTTTGGGATAACATCTAAGTTGTGTCAAAAATGTTAGTTTAAATACTTAGATAAGTCATATAAGTTAAAAAATGTTTAAAACATGTAATACACTAAATGGCTTTTTGATTGAGTTTGTCATGTGTGCAACATAAATGTTTTATGTGCTTATATGATTTCTTGATTTCATATTTTCTTGTATCGTTTTCTAAGAACAACAAGAATGTACATCGGATCATAACCTACACTTGCGTTGATGATGTACTCTCCCGTTTTCCTTTTCATGATCGCTTTCCAAGATTCATAGTAGGATTTACAACTTGATTATTTCATCCGATATACTCAAGTAAAATATTTTGCAACGCAAATATAATTGTTCATATCCGAAAGTCCAAACTCGAGCTTTCCAACAACATATGTTGAACTAGCTCATCCAACCATTTCTTTGTTCACCATATGGACAAATTTTTTTTTAATATGACACCTTCGTCACCTTAGTTGTTTCAAGTATAATATTAATAAAAACGAAGAAAAGTATCATCATTGTTACTCTTCGATAGGCCATTGTAGGAATATAAATTTTCCTAACTTGAGAATGAATACTGGAGAACTTATTGCACTAGAAACTCAATTTGACCTAACGGTTGAATTGCTTCCTTGATAGAAGTTGGGTATGTGGAATTGCCCGTAAAAATGGTCGTGTTTAGCCGTAATTGAGCACCGCTAGTAATAGTCTCATATTCATTCTCTCACTTGAGAAATTTATACTCCTATGTTTTCCTAAAGTAAGTTTACAATGAAAATATTTTGCATTGTCTTAGGATTACTAATCAAACAAGTTGTAAAATTAATTTTTCTTTTAGTTAATCACAACCACTTGCCTCATCAAGCGATTATCCTGCTTTGATCGAGAAGAGCTACATGACTTCATGGACGAAGCTCATTGTATGCTAATCACCATCCGTAATGACTAGATTGTCCTAAACTAGCACCTCACAACTCTTTTGTCTTGAACACCATCATGTGCTCTTTTCTTTCTAGACACATACCTTGCATGTCATTGTTAGTGTAAATAATTTACTAATCTAGACCGTAAATCTGTTTTGGGCTTCTTGAATAGTGCTTGTTAAGTTTGCTAAACCTTTGTGTTATTTGTGAGTTCGATCTCATTTGATTGCCTATATGTGATCTCTACATGCTCTCCTTGATTTGCTTAACGTGTATACATGTATGCTTGTTGTAGAAATCATTAGTTTCATAATTCGAAACATAGAGCAAAATTCTGCAACTATTCCGTTAAGAAAATCTGTCTCAGATGCCGGATCCCTTAGATGTAACTAGACAGATCCCTCAAGTGAAAGATCCGTGGGATCCGGGTGGACAGAAGTTCCCTTTTAGCCTCCTTGCATCAATCCAACATTCTAGACCTTATTGGACTAGTTAAACATGCTTCATTAGAATCACTTAAACTTTCCTTAGCTAAGTTGATCACATTCACTCATGGATGACTTAGGATCACATTCAAAGTATTTTTGATTTATCATTACTTCAAAACTCACCATCTTTCCGCTCCAAAATTTACACATTGTTCCTCTCATCTCAAAACACCTAGTTTGACATTTCTCTCAATTTTAGCAAATTGATTTTAGTTATCCTTACCTCAAAATAGGCCAAAAACTAGTTTTTAATTTCTTATGATTTTTAAGGAATTTTCCAAATCTCTCTTAAGTCATCATCTGATCTCTAGGATCATTTAACACCACTTGACACTCTCAAATTTCTTAGTGTCATCTTTGATCATCCACTGGTGCTCATAAAGCCCCATTTCTTTCCATAAAAGGCAATCATTAACTACCATCAATCATTTTCTCTTGATCATTTAAGTCCATCTTCATGTAAGACACTTAATAGAATTAGTAACTTAGGATATATAGGTGCTTGACCTTGCTAGAACCCAATCCCCTCATCTGTTAGCCGGATCCCTAGACTTAAGCTAGCCGGATCCCTTTAGTGAGGGAACCGGTGGAACCGTGAAACAGTAGGTACATTATCTCTTTAGATAATCATTTCAAATTTCCCTTTTCCACACAAGCACTTGTTCAACACTTAGGATTATCATTTTATTATATTTTTATAAATGAGTTGCATTTATATGAGTCTTTACGTGTTCTTTCTTTTCGTTTCATGATTTTATGTGAACAATTTATCCATTTGTATAAATGTTTTCCTTTTGTACTAACTCTTTTGGATTCGTGTTGGATGAAAATGGTCGATTTCATCATCAAGTCAAGTTGTGCTCATTCGTACATTTTTTTATCTTGCATCATCCTAACCATCTTCCTCCACTTTTGTCACTAGTCACAAAGTCATCATGTCTACCACCTTTATTGAGTCATCAACCGAGTAAAAAAAAAAGAGTCACCTTGATACCTTTCATCATCATCCTTTTCTACTATTGAGTCACTTTATTACCTAGTCAAACTTGACCTCTCATCACCTCTACCACAACTTCCATACCTCTAAGTCATAATGATGATTTCTATCATTATCACCGTGTCCAACACCTAGTTCATGAACTACGTGATGAAGTATGTCTCATGTTCTACCACATCCTACTTGTGTCAACCACAACCTCAAACCACAAGCTACTTGTGTCAACCACATCCTACAAGTGTCTCACTACCACTACATCTCATGGTCGCTCAACCATCCTCTACAAACATCTATGTTGTCAAAATCCAAGTGAATTTCGTAATGAAATGCGTCTCATCCCTAAGCACATTTTTTTCTTACGTTGAACAAACCTTACAACCTCTAAACCAACCATGATGATGCAAGTAGTAGGATTATTCTCTTTTTGACACTAATCCTTTCTTTGTAGGTTCATATATATACACTTTAATGTGTATGGGATTCTCGTCTATTTATGGACGAAATGTTACACTAATTTTTTTAGGTTCACTCATATACATGGGTCTGTATATGGCACACTTGTCTTCGGACGAGGCTTACTTTTTTTGTAGGTTCTTCTTGACGCCCTCGAGCTAGGGGGAGCTTCCGTCGAGCATTTACAAAGTGCATCATATAACTCGTCCAACGACGAATATATATTTTTTCACTAAATTTTTGTTTTGTAGATTTTCAAAACACATTAGGAGCACTTGACGTCCTCAATAAAGGGGAGCTTTCGTCAAAGCAAAAACATTGCAAATTTTGCAATACTTTCGTCTTAGCTTCCTAAAATACTTGACGCCCTTAACAAGGGAGAGAAACCGTCAAGGGGGAGCATGCACACATTCATTCTTCAAAATTCCTTTATGTTTCAACAAAAGGGAGATTTCTTTCTCATCATATATTTTTCTTTTTTTTTCCTTAACATTAACTTTGATGTAGGTTAAGCCTCAAAAATTTGATCCATTGAGCCGTTGGCAATAATGGTTATAATTCAAATGATCTTTCTATTTTTTTTCTTTGTGTGATTCTCTAGGTTCCTCTTAAAGGCGAGATCACCACCTCTTGAAGACGTGCAAGCTCAAGGTCATGAGTTGCTAAGCTTCGTCATTAGTGTTTCGTGTTGAAGGTATTGGCGTGGTGTGCCAATTGGAGCAATAAGGTGTCTTTTAATTTAACTTCACTAGGGATGATGCAAACTCGCTATTCTTGGGAGAAATTAAGTTTAAACTCTAAGGACACACCCTTTTTGTTTCGACAAAAGGGGGAGAAGAGTGTAAACGGAGAAGGTAATGTATAGGAAGTACGGACACAAGTAACTTTGACATTTTACCTATCTATTACGTTTACATATATTTTGTCATCATCAAAAAGGGGGAGATTGTTAGTGCAAATATTACGATATTTAATCTATACAGTCTCGTTTGTTTTGTTGATGACAAACATGTAACTTGTAATACATAACGTAAAATGTATAAGTTACTTGTAATTAGATTTTGTCTCAACATACTCTCAACACCTCTCGACGACTCAAGTCCTTGTATGCTACAACACATGTTCGTACATGTTTGTTATGTTACGTTATGATCAAACCCCCAACAAACCATTAAACATGTCTAGTTAAATAGTTTATATATAACACTTAAGTACTTACATACATAAACAAAAGTAAATGTATTCGGTAAAACCCATGACCCATGACCCAAGACCCATAACCCAATGTCTAGATACATTGTACCTTGGTGGGCACTCAAGTCCATGACCCATAACCCATGATCCATGACCCATAACCCATGGGTAAAGAGGAGCGTCCCACGTATCCCTCAAATTGCCCACGGATCCCTTGGAATTACAAGGACCGGATCCCTCCAGAAGGGATCCTTGGGACAGAAACTTAGTTTGGCCTTTTTGCCTATAAATAGCAAGCCACTTCTTACCATTTCTTCACACCTTCCAACATAGTTTCTCTCCACCATTTCTAGGATATTTAGATCATTAGGAAACATGTAAACCATCCTCATGTCATATGATCATAATGCTTCTAAGTTTCGTTTGTTGTAAGCATACTCCCGAAGTGATCCTCCAAAGTAAGCTTAGAGATCTTGCATCCTTACCTACTGAAGTGATCATCCATCACAAGCATACAAGCACATGAAGGTCTTCTACAACAAGCTTGGAAAACTTGTCATCTTCATTCATAGAAGACTAACTACATCATGCTTTGTGTTCTTGATGTTTAGTTTAGGATTTCATATCCATTAGACACATTGTCTTGGATATTGTCTAGTATCATATTCTTGTATCTATGACTATACTAGATGGTTTATGTGTTTGTGCCATAAAACACAAGGTTTGTTATGTTGGGCCACAAAACATAACGGGTGTCATAGATGTGTCGTGTATCTATGACTAGACTAGATGGTTTATGTGTTTGTGCCATAAAACACAAGGTTTGTTATGTTGGGCCACAAAACATAACGGGTGTCATAGATGTGTCGTGTTGGTCGGGTAGTGGTTCCTCCTTTGTAATGGAACCCGGTATCTAGCCTTGTACCGGATAAAGTATAGGCGACGTTGTGATAGGGTTGGTTCTACCTCGTGGAAGAACCCGGTATCTAGCCTTGTACTGGATAAAATGTAGGCGACGTTGTGATAGGTTTGGTTCTACCTCGTGGAAGAACTCAGTGTTTAGCTTAGTACCGGAAAAAGTGTAAGCGACGTTGTGTAAGGTTTTCTCCGCCAAGAATGGAGTTTGTTGATCTAGTGAAGTAACTCTCGAGTAGGTGACTCGGGGAGTGGAGTAGGGCGAGGAGGAGCTTCATGACCGCTATAAATCCTCGTGTTGGTTTGTCTATCCTTTTACTTACCGTTTTACTTTTATTCTTGCTTTATATTGTTTATTGTCTATGTGGTTGATGTCTATGTTTGTGATGCATACTTGGTCTTTCATATAGTCAAAAACTATATTTAACGCTTTACATATTATGATATGCTTGATCAAGAAAAAGCAACCAGACTAATAATGGTGAAACTTGATTTATAATAAACCATTAATCTTGCGGAATCTTATGTGATATTAAGGGGTTGGCCTTACATGTCGTAATGCGTTAAATGCATCCTCGCATCAAAATTAGCAAATGCAATGGTTTATACTATAATTGATACAAAAGTTTTAAGTTTGAAATGGAAATGTATTCACCCCCTCTACGTTTTCCACATTAATTATTATTCTCATATTTAAGTTTTCAGTCCATCATGACACAAGTGTAGAACCTTTTTAAAATGATTTACCATCACGATTGCTCTAGCCATTTCTTCAAAATTAAAGAAAAGTAAAGACGTTAATTATTAACTTTGTCATGTCACTATTGATGTGTGTTCTCTTTTTAGCTTGTACTAAATTTTGAGTATTCCTAGGATCAGTCAACAAGCCAAAAATGAACCTCAATACAAACGTTTTAAGACTTGATTTATTACCTCAAAGATTTTTTTTAAGCAAGGTATGTCAATTCCCGATTAGGAATGTCGATAGATGTTTAATTTTATTGTATATATATATAGCGTGCTTGTATGGGCATGTGTGTAATTTTGGTTTTTGTTGAGTACATTTATGTTGGTTGTCTTAAGATGTGCAGTTGACCTTGGTATTTATAGGCAAACCTTAGAAAATATGCTTTTAGGTTATGTCATGTGTCTCAGTTGGATTGGGGGATAGAGGCACGATCATGTCAGCCAACCCTAGACCTTACACGTATGTGCTTTACGTCAAGGGGATGCTATGGCAATGAACATGCGATCCTGAAGCAATTCATAGTATTAGAGATAGGAGGTTGGGCTTCATTATCTTAGAGTAAGGGTCGGAGGCTTGAGCTCCTTCCACATTATCGGAGGCTTGTGCTCATTCACAGCGTGTGAGATATATTTTGTGTGTATTGGCGGCTTTTGGTAGCTCATTTTGTTAGAGATTGAGTTTTATGCCAATATGTATGTCTGTTGTAGCTAATGGAGGCTAGGCCCCGTTGGTACTTGAGACAAGGTTCTACGCCGAATCGTACGCGTGTTATTCTTGACAGAGGCTAGCGTCTGTCAATACTGGGGCACACCATCACTGTTATATCACTAGTTTTACAAACACAAGCTTATAAGAAAGAGATGAGGCGATTGAACAAGTAAACAAACACACACACACGATAATAGTAATACGGTTTATGCGTAGAGTATGAATGAAAGAAAACTTGAACAACCAACCCTCAAATGAGGGTTTACAAGAGTATTTATAGGAGGAAAGCTAGGGCAACACTCCTAGTTTCCATCCTTTCTTTAATGGGCTTGGGCCTAAGCTCATGGGCCTTCTACATAAGCTTAAGGCTAATAACAAACATAAAGGCCATAATATGCTAACTATTACATATTAATTACTAACACTTGATTATGGTTTAGGAGTGATTCCAACAATCTCCCCCTCAAGTGTTGGTGATGAACGGTGAAGGCGTTGATGTAATAGTAGCTCTGACGTCTTCTGACATTCTTCTTTCTTGTGAGAAGAATTGCCTTGATTCGAACAATCTCTCCAGTGTAGAGAAATTTTCTTCTTTGAATGGTTATACTTTGGCGTCATCATTAACTTTGTTCTTGATCATTGTTCTTTGTGGTGAAAGTGATAGTATGTTGAAGTCTGCACCAAGTCTGCCTCAGGTCTGCTTCGCTGCTCCAGTGTCTCCACGTCATTCTTCAACATGCTCACACGCTCTTTGACGTTGGAATTCAATACTGATGAAGTTCTTTAAGTCTTTAACTTTGTAGATTCTTTGGTTTGACGAAGAATCATTCTGACTGTTGTGTTGCATCTGAATAGAACTTTCATTAGTGATGATGTTGGCGTGAGCATGAGAAGAATCAGCACGATCATCCCGCTCCGGAGCTTCCATAAGAAGAAAACATGTCAAACGGTTAGTAATAAGCGGATTCCAGCACTTACAGGTTTGAACTTCGAGAGAGTTAACAGCATAGTGTGAAAACACAACTCTAATTCTTACAAAGGCCGTTCCTGAACTGGAGTCCCACAAGTGAGATAAAGCGATGTACCGAAGCACATCTACAGTTCAGATGAGTCGCTGAGGTACTGATGAGTGTCCAAATACTCATCATTTTTATACAATATAAACTGCAAAATCATCTGAAAACGCTCAGAAACACATCAAAATGATCAAAATATCACAAATCAGTGTTTTATGCAAAAATGTCAAAATCAGATGAAAAACGTATCAAATTTGCAAAATTGGCAGTTTTAGTCCCCCAAGTATCAAACATTGTCAAAAACAGTCCCTGGTAAATCAAAATAAAGAAAAATGTTATTTAAGGTCCATGGGATTCAAAAGTTGTCAAAACAAACCCTTCAAAGTTTAAAAATCATAAATTTACAACTTTGGTCCCTCAAGTTTTAAAAATGACAAATATAGTCCTTGGATTTATAAAAAAAATGGAATTTTATGCAATTGGTCCTTGTACTATTCAAGTATGTCAAGTTTGGTCCTTATTATAACTTTGGGAAAGTTGCATATTCAGTCCTTCATTTTCAGAAAATGGCATGAATGGTCCTTGTGGTTAATAAGCTTATCCAAACGGACCCTAGTTATGATATAAGCCCAATCCAGGCCCAACTCCCAACCCGGTCCATGACCCAACCCGTTTACCCTTTGTATTATTAGACCCGGTCAACCAACCCATCCATCTGGTCAAATAAACCAACCCCGCGCCCTTTTTTCTTCGTCTTCCCAACTGTCCCCTGAAATCACTCAACAAATTCACCCTCCTCCTCTCCATATCACACTCCTTGTCCCCTCCATATCAACAAAAACAAAAACCATTAAATGATCCTTTCACTCCCACACTCAAGTCCTCCACCTGTCAAAAACCAACTTTGGCGCCAAAATGATCAAACGGCCAACATTGACTCTAAATCATCCAAAGGTCTAAAAAGAAGGTGGGAATAGTTCAGAGCAAGTGGGGAAGCTGTATTGATATATAAAAAGTGGAAGAGAAAGGCTAGAAGTGAGTAGTTAGTTTTATTTATTTCCTTTAATGTCGTTTTTTACCTAAATGTCTTAGTTTAGTAGAAAAATGTTGTAATTTCATTTCCTTGTATCACATTCAAGTTATATTCTCATTTTGAAGTGTTGTTAAGTATCAATCAAAGTCTTCATTCAAATTCCAAGTTTATAGTCTACTGTGGAACTTTTCAGTTTTAAATTTTATGAACAAGCTTCTCATAAGCTTATGCTAGAGTCAAATAAGCTCCTTTAAGCTTATTGTAGCCTTTGGAAAGCTTACAAATCAGTTTTAAGTAAATTTCATGCAAGGTCAACAAAAGTCAATCTTGAGCTCATATGGTTTGGAAATGGTTACTGTTGATGCAGAGGTGATCATGGGTTGAATTAGTTAGGTTAGATTAGAATTTGGTTTGTGTTAGGAATTGGAAAATTTCTTAGTGAAGAGTCGGTCTCCCCATATGTTATCTAGCTTAAGTTAGCTCGTAGACTTGTCATTAGTTACGTTATTTAGTAGTTTATTTATTAGTTTGTAGCGTAGTATAGTTTAGTGCAACACCGTGGAGGAAGGACGGGTCTTTACCCACTGTATCCCTGATCCACAGGCCGATAGGAGGTCGTATTTCTTGTAACTATAAATACCCCTTCCATCCATGGAAGGGGTGGTGCTTCTCATAATCTAATACTCTACAATTTGTGTAACTCTCTAGCAAGAACACCCTTTCTCTCTACTTTCTCTCTCTAAAATGGAAATCATGTATTTTGATCTCCCAAGACCACCCGAATCATCAAACACTTAAATATTGGATCCTAACAATTGGTACCAGAGCCAAGGTTTTTGTGTTGTGTTGATTTGTGTGGTTTTTGTACCATGGTTATTATGTTTCATTGATTTATGTTGGCTCGAATAGTGTTTTAAATACTGTTTCTGTATCATTTTTGGTCGAAAGATGATGTCTTTCTTATTCTTGTGGTTAACTGTTTTTTTAAAACATGTATTTGGTTTCATCTTTTGGTCAATACTTCATGGTTCAAATTGGTCTTTACATGTTTTTGGTCATTTGGTCTTGTGCAGTCTTGAATACTATTTTGAATATCATATTCTGTTGTCACTTGGTCTTATCTGTTTGGTCAAAAGTGGTCTTTGTCATGGGTCAAAAATGCAGTCTTGATCATTACCTTTTGAGTGAAGCAAACTGTGACATTTTTCTGTGGTCAAACTGTCATCTTTGTGGTCAAACGGGTCTAAAGTAGCAGTTTTTCTGGGTTTAGTATGAAGGTGGTCGGAAAAGTTGCCGGAAAACTCATCGGAAAACATAAAAAATCTTGCTGGCGATTTGACACAAAACTGACCAGATGCACTGCACCTCTTATAGCGACTTGTCTTTACAAGTCGCTACGACTTAGCCTAGCGACTTAGCCGTGGCGAGTTAGCCTAGCGACTTAGCCGTGGCGAGTTAGCCTAGCGACTTAGCCGTGGCGAGTTAGCCTAGCGACTTAGCCGTGGCGAGTTAGCCTAGCGACTTAGCCGTGGCGAGTTAGCCTAGCGACTTAGCCGTGGCGACTTAGCCGTGACAAATTGACAGAAATGTAGAAGAAGAAGTTACAATGACTATTTGACCTTGACATAAACCGTATACCAAAACAGACTTGACCACAACAACAAATACCATATACCAATTACAATCACTCATGACTTCAGTAATTTTCACATCATCAGTCCATGAGAAACGACCTCAAGACCACACGACCACAAGACCAAATATCAACATCATGACTTAACTCATTCTATTTCAAATCTCTACGGTTTCAAACTCATATCATATATTTTGTCTCGAAACTGCCTTCATCTATATCGAATCACAAAGAGTAACTAATCTTTTTGATATTCATCTCAGTTTCATCTCTTAAACCATATGGGATTAAGATTATCGAAATAAAATTAAAGTCAAATATCCGATCTCAGTTTCGAATTCGTGTATGGTTTATCAAACTCATAGATATTATATGATCTACACACAAATTTTCGAATACATCACAGATCTATTAGGCACTCATCCTTCTTGATGTGTCCGAATGTATAAGTCAAATCAAATAACAAATCTGCTAATTGATTTACTTGATTCGGTTGATAAACATAATCACAAACATCAACTGTACGAATTAAACAAATGAGTTTAACAATTATGTTAAATCATTTGTCTGGCTCGTGTATACTCAAAAACAAGAAGGACCGAAAGATTACACCTACCCGTGACCTTGTCATTAGATATTGAAGCCAAATCGATGAACCTCAAGCCATCCCTGTGGCGAGGTCAAAAGAATCATGATCTTGAAGCCATCAAACTTCAAAGGTTCAGAGTACTTTGTCTTTACAGCTTCAATAGATCAATATATATGAATTATACTTCTTGGTTCACTTTGAGGGTATTTGCTTGATTGAAGATGTGAGATGAGATTGAGATGAATGGGTGAATGGAGCGTTATTTTTTTTCCAGATCTGTTTGGGAAATAATAATAACGTTAGGATGGGGGCGGATATCACATGGATATTGTGTTTTAGGGTTTGGTTAAGATAACTGTGAGAAATATTAGGGTTGATATGCCTTTATATCAGGTTGTAAGTTATGTTGGATCGGGTAGAATTCTTTTTGTTGGGCTGAATTGAAGGAGTGGAGTGTGGCCTTGAGCCATTAGGTGGAATGCATCGTGGGCCTTCACTTCGTGATACAAAAAGTTTGTTTGACATAATATGTCACTTAAAATGACATAAATGTTTGTGTTTCATTTAACATATTTTTTCTGGTATCAAATGTCATAGTCTGCTAAACGGTTTTCATAAAATGGCTTTTAATTACATAATCATTTATTGATGTTATGAGGATTATTTGGATACTTGCATCATTTTATGAAAACGTCAAACATGTGGACCGGATGCTATTCTAACACTCTTGATTCGGGTATTACTTTCGTGTTCATGGGATGCGAGTTGTTAGAATATAATGTTATTAGATTGAATTATGAGATTTGTTAAAGAGACTTGAACAATATGAGATTTGTGAAAATGAGATTTGATGATATGAGATTGGATGACGAGATTCGATGGGTTATGAGGTTTGATTCTTTGGCCTACACATTCTCACGTAATAATATTTTGTCATGGCTTAAATTGATGGTTGAACAAAATTGACTACGGGGTTGTTTGTACGGTATCTCTTATTTGGTTTTAAAGTGAAGTTTTCCGGGCACGTTTACTTATTTCGTCTTCTTTCTTTCTACAATTCCGCGAAGATGACTTGTTTGGGCGTTTATTGAGTGTGATAAAGACTTGGCTATTTAATTGCGGTTGTGATTCTTTCTCGCTTTACCCACAACGTAATTATCACTTCGGTGGCTCACGCAGTTGAGAATATGCCAAGAGGTTTTTGTACATTGGGTACACCGTTTCTTCTTCACAAGGATTAGTACAAGGTTAAGTAACAAATCTGGGAAATTCTACTTCATGATCAAGTTTGGTATATCGGGTTTACTTCTCCATAGCCGACAGATTGCGTGATTGATGTGTTTTCCAAAGTGTTGATTGGATGGTTGATGTTGTTGATGATGTTGGATAATGAACCACTGCATGTTCCCCTAAAACAGATATTCACCGAAACCAAAGTTGTCATAACACATTCAAGCTGACATTGTTTACGGTTTTGTCTTGATTTTGTAAAATCCCGCGAAAGAACCTATTTCTCGGTTTAAATCATAGACTTGTAAAATCCCGTGACAATGGAAACATCCTGGTATTAGTGATGTGCATTTCTGGATCTATCTTATGGTTTATTCTTGGTTTTGTAAAATCCCGCGAAAGAAACTATTTCTCGGTTTAAACTATAGAATTGTAAAATCCCGTAATGATGGATTCATCCTGGAGAAAGGAAAGTGTATTTCGGGATCTTATCTGATGCTGCTGCTACGGTTTCTGCTTCGAAGAAGGGATAAAAGGGTGTACTTCATGAATTGGATGTGTGTTTGGATATTCGTCATGGCAGTCTGGTTATTTCAAAGTTTTACGGGGTTATGCTCATTAAACCATGGTCGGGATGAAACCATTATCATATTTCAATTAAAACGTCAAAAGAGGCTAGATTTGAGCTTTTAATCAGAAGATGTGACAACGGGGTTAATTCACTATTATTTATTTGAGGTTGAAGTGAAATAACACGAGCAAGTGTACTTAGTATCTGAAGGTATCGGGGATGGATGGATGAAGATTCTTCATGATCCTTGTTCAAGCTTACCATTAAAAACAAAGACTTGGAAATCTAGTTATTATTGGGTAACTTTTACCTTTTCTTTTACCACTTGGGGGAACTGGGCTCTTACCTTAACAATATAACTATCACTTTAAGGAGTTACGTTGTAGTGCTCAGTGTCACATTCAATTGTCGATTTTCAAGAGGTGATATACGTCTTATACTCGATTGTTGGTTGGTTGAAGAGTATAGAGTACATAGAGATTCAAATGGGCATGAAGTCTCGTCACCGCTCTTTGTTACATATGTGCAAGTTTAAGTCACGAGTTTGGGTTAGTTTACTTCAGGGTCAAATTCATCATATTGGGTTTTCTCCATCAGCTGTCACGACAAAGAGCCTACTGAATGATAATGGGGTTGATTACATGTTTTGCTAAGAGAGTTGAAAAGAGAGAGATTATGACGTCTGTTCACTTCAGTTCAGGCCTCGTACTCTAAAGAAAAGAAATGTGTACGTTTCAGTGCGCATTATCTTCGAAAGAAGAGAAATCTTCTTATGACGTCTGTTCACATCAGTTCAGGCCTCGTACTCCAAAGAAAAGAAATGTGTACGTTTCAGTGCGCATTATCTTCCGAAGAAGAGAAATCTTCTTATGACGTTTGAACACAACAGTTCAAGCCTCGTTCTTAAAGAAAAGAAAAGTGTACGTGTCAGTGCGCTTTATCTTCTAAAGAAGAGAAATCTTCTCTATTATGACCATTCTCATCAACATGCTTCATATTTTTTCCATGCGCTTCAGTCATTAAGTGAACCGGGCTACTGTTGATTGTTTTCTGATTCCACTTTCTCAACTATAATGGCGATGACGACATACTGTGCTGATTTTGCGGGGGAGAAGTGTGAATAGACTACAAATGGATAATGTTCACTTATTTAGTCAAGAATGGCATCTCCGTATGCAATTCTTGAGGGGGAGAAGAAGTGTGAATTTTTTGCATGGTTGATTGATATTAGAGAATACAAATGGTCATACGGCTCCAAACTCATGTAAGAACCGAGCTTCTTCGTATCGGGTCATCTTCACATGGAGTTTCTCTCTTCTAAGAGCCGTTGGTTGACATCTTCACTCGGATTGATGAGTTTATCGACAAAGTGCTTCCGGTTAATGCTTCACGTATACATGAACATGATGATTCCGAACAATCTCTCTGTTCTTGTTTGATGTGATTGGTAGTTTGGTGTTACCATCTTGTGTGTTCGTTGCGGCCTGATTGCTGATTTCCTTGATGAACATCTTTCTGTTCTTGTTTGATTGGGAGGGATTTTAGTTAAGGGGATTTGCAAGCTGTAAGTTAATTGGGATGCTTTTTGGTGGGATGCTTTTTGGTGTGAGTTGAAGATGTTAACTATCTATTCCCCATCTGAACAATCTTGAAGAAGGTCGAGTCTACAGTCTGTTCTACATTTTCTGCTACATGTTAGAAGACTAAAGACGAGTTGCATTTAACGATCTAAAGACTTCTTCTTAATCTGGGCATTTATCAAACAGATTGTCGGTTTAGGGGAGAGCACTAATTGGGAGAAAGTTATAAGTCAGATTCAATTCCCAATTAGACTTGCTCATATTCTTTAGCAGTGACTACTCGAGACGTTGATATTGACTATTGTTGGACATGTGACATAAGATGATTACTTCGGAGTTAATCATTTATCACTTATTTGAGATTGAAGTTGACTTTCACAAAGGCGTGTTTTTATTTGATAACTTGCTCGGGCTTAAGAATTTGAGTTGAAGACTTGGTTTATCTAGTTACCAGCAGTCGAGGTGGATGGTTGAAGACCTGGTTAACTATCACTATTAGGAGTTACTTTGTTTTACTCAGTGTCACATGCATATGACGGTGTGGATAATCGCAAGAGGTGTTAATGTCTCATACTTTGTTTGGGTAGTGAGTACTTAGAGATTTGCTTGAAGCATAAATTCTCTACACCGTTCTTCCATCATTAGGTGCAAGCTTAAGATACAATTGTGGGGAAGTTGACTTCAGTTTCAAGTATGGTATAGCGGG
This sequence comes from Chrysanthemum seticuspe, assembly GCA_019973895.1. Lineage (NCBI taxonomy): Eukaryota > Viridiplantae > Streptophyta > Magnoliopsida > Asterales > Asteraceae > Chrysanthemum > Chrysanthemum seticuspe. The sequence goes on along the minus strand of BPTQ01000003.1, from coordinate 131,907,433 downwards.
TTTTCTTCTTCAGTGGTCTCTTCAAATTGTCTACATAAGGGTTGATAAAAATAGTCAGAGAGAGTCTTCAGCATGTTGATTCTCACAAGAGTTCAAGTGTTCTTCTCATAAAGATTTCAAGTATTTGGGCTTATACTATGTTGCTGACTCTGAAGTGTCAAAACCTGCAAGGAGAAAGGAGACTCACATATAAACACAAAGCGAGTAAACTTGATGAACTTAATTCTTCTAAGTGATTGAAGATATCCCGGGAAGACAAATGTTATTACCGCAGAGAAACTCAAGGTTTGACTCATGACGAGTAAACTTGATGAACTTAACTCTTCTACGTGATTGAAGATATCCCGGTAAAACAAATGTCATGACCGCAGAGAAACTCAAGGTTTTACTCATGAAGGCTTTTGTGTTATTATTCCAACGACGTGGGGGAAGAGATGGAAGAGTTAGTTTCTGAAGATGAAAGAGGTACACAAAGTACGTGATGATCTCGATGTTATCACAATCATCAGAGGAGAGAAAGTTGTGTACATTGGGGGCTCAGCTGTTTCACTTGAGGGCTTAATCAGTGATTCAGAGATATAATCACTTATTCCGGAGTTGACATCCGCAGAGATTGTCATCCGCAGAGATAATCAGTGATTCGGCCTGCTTCTTCAATGTTATCGGTTGTTCTCTTTTTGGGGAATGTGTGTACTTCGGGTCCTTGAGCTTCATACACATTCATCAGGGAAGAAAAATGTGAACATGGGAAGGTGTTCTTCATTCCCCTTATGAAGTGTATTCTGGAGAGTTCTTGAGCGTTATACTAAGAGACGGACTGCATCTTTTCAACTACACGGGGGAAGTGTTCTCTTGACACCTTTTGGAATGGATCGCTTCAGACTTCAGTGGTTATGAAATTTGAGAAGATTATTTATGTGTGGGATGATACGTTGATGTTCTTATGGATGATATAACCCCGAACGGAGATTCTCGATTATCAGTCTTAAAAGGAGCAGCGGGATTTATGATAATGGTGTGCTTTTCTGTGCACCTGGCTAAGGCAAGCTTGAAATAGAGCTTCGAATCTGCTCAACATAAGGATTTTCGGTTTGGGGGGAAGCTGCCAAAGTCTCACTTTCAAGTGGCTCAATTTCTCTCTTAGATTCAAGAGTCTTGGAAGCTTTGGTGGTGAAAGTTTTAGGGATGATGACTTCTATCTTCTTCAACGGGGCTGTTCGATATCCTTATCTCGGTACTCGTATCATCATCTTCTTTAACTATATCATCTACTCTATCTTTGTATATATTTTTCTTAAAAACAAAATACAAAAATATAAAACCAGCAAAACAAAATAGAAAAATATAAAACCTTCAAAATCCCATAAAAATCAGAAAATTTCAAAAATACCAAAAATATGTTTTCTAAAGACATGTCTTCTGGTATCGATAACATCTACGGTCTTAGAAATGTCATTCAATAATGGCACGGGACTTTAGATGAAGTTCGAGCAGGAGGTGTAAATATTCTTTTCCAAAACATGTCTCTAAATATGGCTTACAGTTATTTCAGACTGTAACCCGGGCTTCAAATAATGGCTTGCAGTTACTTCTGACTGTAACCCGTGCTTAAACTATGGCTTGCTATTATTTCAGATAGTAACCCGTTCTTTTAAAGGAAGGAAAGTGTTGCGCTAAACCTATTTTCAAAATATTTCGTGCACTTATCCTAAAAACAAAACAAGGAAAGTATGTCGAAGGACTGCTGTTCCTACACAAATGTTTTTCCGTCTAAAATTCTTCAGAAAAATATTTGGTGTTTTCTAAAATGGTGGTAAAATGAGTTGCTTGAAAAATCAATCAGGATCAGAGTTTTTCATATTAATTCACAAAAACTCAATCGATGACTTCAGCACTCTTAAACCTTTCACAAATTGAGTCATTGATTGAGGGGGAAAATGTTTTCAAATTTATATCATCTAACGGACTTTCTTAATTATCCTACGTGCTTATCTGAAAAAATATAATTGCCTATGTTGAAGGACTAGGTTTCTAGGATATGATTGTTAGGTTTAGATGATTAGAGTTTGAGAAACACATTATACCCATACCTTACATGATCTGATTGATATGTTGGAGTGACTTTTATTAGTCGATTGTTGTTTGGGTGTTGTCGACCACCATATATTTGTATGTGTGTTCTCTAACATATGCAGGTATATTGGTATATAAGAATGTTCCCGATCCGGATCCCACTAATGAACATGATTGGATGCCGTAAGGAAAGGGTAACGATATCTTGGGTTGACAATTGAAGAAACGGAGCTTAATTGGACTTCAATGGAGAGTTGGCATGAAATGCAACGTATGAGGTCTTACTGCATCAGCAGATGGTTTTCTTCAGCAAGTGAAGAAACGGAGCTTAACTGGACCTCAGTTGGCATTCAAAATGCAACGTAAGAAGAAGTCTCACTGCATTTGCAGACGGTTTTTCTTCCAACCCTACAACAACAACAACGGAAGCTTCTCAACCACCTAACGTATCTTTGTGCAGGATACCATTTTTAAACAATTTTGAATAATTTGAATAAATTGTTTTGAAAATGGAAAAATATTGTTTTTGAAAATATATTGGACTAATTTTTGAAAATCACCGGACTTCATGTTATCAAAACCTAAGTCACTCAATTATTGACTTCTGTCATGGATTGAGGGGGTGTGTGATTTAAAATAAAATATTTTCAAACGATGTTTCTTCACAAAAGTTCCGTCTTGTACGATAATAAGTGGTGATCTAAAGATTTAATGTTATGTCATGGTATGATTTTTTCTTTAGAATCAAGGTCTTTCAAAATGAAATTTTTTCTGTTCTTGTTTGATTGTGAAATTGTTTTGTTTTACTTAAAAGATCTCTTAAAAAACTATCATACCTGACACTAACAATCTTTAATGTCTTAAAATGGTCCTTATCTATCATCTTTCAAAATTGAATCTTGCCACGTCTTTCCCCAAATTTTTCTAAATGATTTAAATCAGTTGGGATCACAAATCTCAAATGGTTTGATATTTCTGATCGGGGTAACGATCGTGTTTTAAATCTCAAATCTGTTTTAATGGAATTGGTTTTAGTCCTTTATAGGCACTCCTGCCTCCATGTGCCAAACGATTTCAATATACATAATGCACATGTTGAGGAGGAGGATTTATCCAAAAACCAGATGAGTATTTAAACAAGGCCACATTTTCTCCCATGTTTTCTAAACCTTATTAAATCACTTGGGATCCAAAATCTCAAAGGGTTTGATATTTTTGATCGGGGGAGAATTTGTGATTTAATAATGAAATTTGATAAAAGTTGATCGTTCTGATTCAGTTGTGCAGGCTGCTCTCTCATATGTGCTAAACGCTTTCGAATCTCGAAGCACATATTGAGGAGGAGCAAAACCATCGAGGTACAAAAGTTTTTTTTAAGAGATTATAAAGTACCTTGATTGTGTTTTCAAATGGTTTTCTTAATGGATTTTGTGATTGTGGATGTGCTTCAAAAGAACTCTTGCCTCTATGTGATAAAAATGATTTCAAAAATCCTATGCACATATTGAGGGGGAGAATTTTACCATGAAAATCAAATGGCTTTTTCGGATGAAAATTGTGATCAAAGAAAATATTTCAAAGTCCTCTTGCCTCCTTGTGCTAAACAATTTATAAATCATACGCACATGTTGAGGGGGAGGTTTTCTAAATGATCAAAACTATTAGGGTACAAAATGCTTTGATCTCGTATCACAAGTACCTTGATTGTTTTTCCAAATGATTTTTCAATTGGTTTTAAGGAAGAATGAACAATACCAAAAGACCGACCAATTTACTTTATGCATGGAGTTATAAGGATGGTTAGGTTAGGTATTCGTTCCCACGATCCGCCAGAACCGGAGGGATCTACCCAGGGACAATCCACTAGATAGTGTAGAGTCCTTAGGTATATTGAAAAAAAAGGAGAAATGTGAGATACGGGAAGAGTGCGGACTGAGACAGAGCTAGTACTGGAATAAACCCAACAAGGTGCTAGTTATGAAGTCTCGGTAAGCACTGAAGGGGTTGAAGAATGAAAAAGAACTGAATGTGAAAAAGGGTGAAAAGAAATAGCCCTCCATCAATTCAACCTTAGGGCAGTAACCGGGTTCAATACATATGCTACTGGTTGTTACTAAGGTAACACTGGTATTGAAGACAAGACGTCATGGACCCAGTGACGCACTGCACTAAACTTCCCAAACCACTCAAGTTCCTCTTAAAAGGACTTGTTTCATTCTCACGGGGAACCGACATTATCTATCGACTTTCTCTTAGAGATTGTTGATATTGAAGAAGGAGACCCTCTCCCTAGTCTCCGACATAGGAACCAAATGTGCACTATTGAGTCTAGAGCCAAGAGATCATCCACAATATCTCATTAGGACACTTTCAATGAAGACTCTCTGTTTCACACAATGTGAAAAGAGAGATTATATCTTGAGTCCTACGCATTATCCTTGTGGTATTGCCAGAACATCTGAGTGATGTGTTTACACATTCACAATGAAGATGGAAAGCCTTCTGGAGCCAACATCATACAAGCTCCTGGTAGGTGGCATGTGAGATCTATTCTATAGATCATCCATGTGACAACTGGATAGAAACAATGGGGAGATTCATTCTTGAATCAACCTTGGTCCAGGAATGGAATTGACGAATACTTTTGGAAAAACCGTTCGATGTGCAAATCTTCTTTTCGCTAGCACGTCGAATGTGTACTTATGTTTTCTAATTCAAAAAGTATCTCTGATTGATAAATACTTTTAGAAAAACCGTTCGATGTGCGAATCTCTTCTTTTCGCTAGCACGTCGAATGTGTACTCATTCTCTAATACAAAAAGTATTTTGTTTGAAAATTGATCTTTCTCATAAAACCTTCGTCGTATTGCAAAACTCTTTCTTCAAGCAGTACGCGATTGTTTTTCAAATCATTTTTCATCAATCAGTGAATCTCAATTCGCTGGTTCACTCACTCCGTGTTGTCTTCTTTGAGACGTTCCGGTTTGAGAACAGCTAGAACAGCTGCGAAACCCTGTCAAGGAGATTCTTAGGAATCCTACCTGATCACAGGCAGTATTTATACTGATCAACGGGGAACCGTGGGCCGTGTACCTCAATTCAACGAAAGTGATCAAAGACACTTTCGTGCGCTTTATTGCTAACTGTCGTATGCAGGTACACCCCGACGAGTGCAGCTGATCAGAATTGAGGAGTCAATCCAAAGCCGCATGCTCACAGCATCCACACTTAATTTGAAGAAATCATGACTGGTGCAGATCTACATAACCTGGCTCTGATATTTCATACTATGCTTATGCTTCGCTGCTACAAATATCATGAACCAGTAAGGCTTCCGCTACTCTGATGGAAAGATGTCATGATTCAAAAGTGTGAGCATGTCGGTCCAAATGTCACAACTTCACATGAAGGCAACACTACTATGGATGATCCAGAGAGATTTACTGTGGCTGATGATCTCAAAGAAAGCTCGAAGATCATCAAAGATGTGGATCAGTTCAAAGACCTCCACTGAAAGTACAGATCAATGCGGACTTTGAAGTTGCACTACAAAAGCACAAAGATTGCGAAAATGAAGAATTCAAGTCTGCGAGCTCAAGAACAATGTCAAGAATAGAATGCTAGGATTCGAAATGTAAAACATGGGGTGACCTCCCTTAGGGGGAGATTGTTAGGAATTGGAAAATTTCTTAGTGAAGAGTCGGTCTCCCCATATGTTATCTAGCTTAAGTTAGCTCGTAGACTTGTCATTAGTTACGTTATTTAGTAGTTTATTTATTAGTTTGTAGCGTAGTATAGTTTAGTGCAACACCGTGGAGGAAGGACGGGTCTTTACCCACTGTATCCCTGATCCACAGGCCGATAGGAGGTCGTATTTCTTGTAACTATAAATACCCCTTCCATCCATGGAAGGGGTGGTGCTTCTCATAATCTAATACTCTACAATTTGTGTAACTCTCTAGCAAGAACACCCTTTCTCTCTACTTTCTCTCTCTAAAATGGAAATCATGTATTTTGATCTCCCAAGACCACCCGAATCATCAAACACTTAAATATTGGATCCTAACAGTTTGGTTTTGGCCTGCAATATCAGCTGGAGTTCATGTGAGTTAGTTTCTCTTTTTCAAAATTTCAAGTCATTTGCATTTTATGGTTGTTTATGTATCTGTGGTTATATACTGTTAAAACTTGTTTAGATAGTTGTATTTAGGTCATTTGGACTCAGTTGGATCATTCTTACAAGTTGGTTTAGTGTTTAGTTCATTTTAATTACAAAACAGTAGGATTCAAGGGTGTTTGGTTTGGCTGCACTATCTGTCTTAGAGGCCTCATCAGTGGGTATCTTTTGTTGTTTCATGTTTGTTAAGTCATTTGAGACTCATTTGAGTCAATTACCTGTGTCTACAAGCCTTCAAAGTCAAAATCCATCTCATTGGTCCTTAGCAGCTTACTGTTGAGGTTTTTACTAGATCATAAGCTCATTTTGTGTGTTAAATTCATAGGTCAAGCTTGTAGTAGCTTTATTTCATACATTAACATCTATATCAGTCATTAAATCAAGATTAAAATCCATAAAAGTCAACTTTCCATGTTTTCATCAAAAGTCAAATGTTGCAAATTTCAGTTTTGAGCCAAATAGGAAGATTTTTCATGAGCTCAGTTCTGAATCAAATTTAATGAAACTTGTTGTTTTAAATCCTTCAGTTGGTCTTGTTCCTTATCAGCATTTTTTCAGATTTTTACTAATTTTTTCTAAGCCCCAAATCAGCTTGTTGAAATGGGACCAAATCCCCTGTGCAGGGCATTAAGCCTGCACAGGGCTTTTGCAGCTTTTGCAACTCTTGCATTAAGCTCATGTGAGCTCATCTAGGTCTCAACTTGGGGAATTACATAGCCACCCAGGTCTATTTTAAGATTCAGCTTTTAGTTTCTAGTTTCCTGCTTATTCTAGTGCTTATTTCCCTGTCTAAAGTTACCCCCCCCAGAACTGCTTTTTAGCCAAAAGCTCATAGCATCAAATCTATTGAGCTTGTTGTTTCAGAGGTTTAGGCTTGTTGAATCTTGTCCCATTTTAGTTCTTTTAGCATTTCATATCTTCTGTTTTGGGTTGGTGGCTTTTGGAATCCATTTGCTTATATAAGTGCTTATTTCAATAAGCACTTTGATCATCAGTTTCTTATTCTTGCACTTAACCCCTTGTTTTTATATTTTTCCTTTATTCCTTATAATATTTTAGAGATTTCCTGAAATTTTCAGATTTTTCTAAGTTGTTTTGCTATTTTTCTTAATTTAAATTAGTTTTTAATCCTTTTTAAATAGCTTTTAATACAAATAAATTAGAAAAAGCTTAAAAAATTATGTTTTCTATTTTCTTAAGTTTAGATAAATATAAATAGCCTAAAAAGTATTTTTCTATAATTTTCTTAGCTTAAAAAGTATTTTCTAGCATTTTAATTAGTTTTAAATAGTTTTAAATTAATAATAAATACATATAAAGTCTTAAAAATATATTTTCAGTTTTAAAATTAGTTTTATCATATTTTAGATTTTTCTAAGTCTTAATTTTATTTTTCTAGTCTTATTTCATATTTTCTTTTATTTTAGAGTATTATTAAATAGTTTAAATTAGTTTTTAATTAATAATAATTAGATAATTAGTTATAAAAATAATTTTCTTTTTCTATAAAGTTTCTTTTATCATTAGGATTGTAAAAATGTGTTTTTCATATTTTTAGGGTTTATATTGTATAAGTTTCACTTTTTATTTTGTACGTTTGCGTAATTTTTATTTAAACGTAAGTTTTTAGTTTTAGGTTTTAAACGTTCATCACTTTAAATATAGTGATAGCGTTTATTTAATATCTTTTATCTTTTTAATTTTCTTAATTTGTATTTAAGTCGCTTTAATTTATAAAACTTTTTCAGTAGTGTAATATTCAATCCTAATCCTTTCTGATCGCTATCATTAGTGATCATTCTATCGTCTGATCAAGTGTTTAACACACCATTGAGTCTCCGTGGGACTTAACGACCTGGGAATTCACTATATTCTCTGATCTTCATTGTATTTGTGTTTAAGCTATTTTAAGTCTATTAGACTTGACGGTTTGGCATAGATCAAAATTTTGGCGCCGCTGCCGGGGAGGCTTTAGCGTGTGTTTAGCCATTTTCAGACCCATTCTTGTGCATATTCCATCTTTTGTAAAAAGTTTTTTGTAAAGTTATCAGAAAACCAAAAAGTTCATTAACACTTTTCCTAAAGTGTTAAAAACGCCAAAAATATTTTCATTCTTTATTTTTATCAAAATGTTTTTCAAAAATACCAAAAATATTCCTCTTTACCCTCTCACCTTTTTGATTCTTCATTTCTTATCCTCTGTTAACCTTTGATTCTTTCTATGTCTTATCCTCACCCTCTTGGTTGTCAATGGTGTGGTGGTCCTTATAATGGTGGCAATTGCCCCAGTTGTGGCATGGTGAAGTCAGGAAACGGGTCTGTCTATAACCAGGATCCCTATTCCTACCATAACACAACTGATTTATTCCATCAGCTACCACACTGTGAGACTCAGCAGTTTTACTGTTGTGAGTACTGTGGTGGTTCACACTCCAGTTCTGATTGTCAATCGGGAAACACGCTTGTCTATGAGCAGGTTCCTGATAACGATTATGACTACAACACATACCACTCACAACCACATCAGTTTTACTGTTGTGAGTATTGTGGAGGTCCTCACTCTATCTCGGATTGTCAAACAGGGAACCCAATTCCTTGTAACAATTACGACTCTTCATATCAAGACCAACCTCCACAGTACCAAATGATTCAAGCGACTCCTCATGAAACTACGACAGACCTTCTACTGAAGACTCTGGAGTTATTAAAAGAACTTAAGGAGGAGTCGGCTATGTCCTCCCAAGATAATCCAAATGAAAAATCCATGGAAGTTTTGTTAGCCGAAGAGCGGGCTGCTAAATTAGATTCCCAGATTGCCTTTGAAAAATCTGTTAGGGAATCAATTGCAAAAGAAAAAGCAGCCAAATCTAGCTCTCGATTCCGTTTCATTCCTGATGACGATGATGATGAAGATATCCTTGATATCCTACAATTTTATAACGGTTCATCAAGTTCATCAGTTGAGACTCCTTCCATGAAAAATCAGGGAGAAAAGACTATGATGGAATTACTAGCAGAAGAACAAATGGAAAGTATTAAACATATGTATGCTAGTCCGTCTAAACTCCCTCAGTCTGTTGTTATCACACCCGAAGTTCTCACTCACTCTCTAAACATGGGGGATGAGCATCTTGACACTGTTCCTGAAAAGGAATCGGACGAATTTATAAAGTCTATTGTTGAGGACCTTGTCCCAATCCCGGGAGAGTCACAGGGAACTATTGACCATATGTGTGATATCCCTTTCCCTCTTGAGTGTCCAAATGATCAATTTGAGACTTTCTCCGATTTTAGCGATGATTGTAAATCCTATGGAGACATCGAGTATGTTGAGGCATCACTTCCGCAGTCTGATCCTCTTCTTGAGGAGTTCACCGATGAACTCACTCACATCAGTTCACTTTCATCAGAAAGTGACGATGATCTCTTTGATTTCGAAGCCGATCTTGGAGAAACTAGAAGTCTCCTATACAATGATCATTCACTCATTTCTTATCCCATTTCCGACTCTTCCATTCCTTCTCTCACTCCAGATGAGGAAGATGACAACTTTTGGAAGGAGGTCGATGATTTTCTTAGTGATGAGTCGATTCCAACAGGAATTGACAATACTTACTTTGATTCGGAGGGAGACATCCTTTTTCTTGAAAATTTGTTGATTGAAGAGCCGTTTCCAGCTCTCCCTCCCGGAAATTTTGTTGCCAATCACCATACAAGCTTCAAATTTAAGCTTAAAAATGTCAAAAATGGTGATTTGCTTCTTTCTGATGAGGAATGGACATGCATTGTGATGCACATATTTATTCCATTCTTCACAAATGGTGTGGTTGCTCTTTCCCTTTTCTCCTTCGGGAATGAGGACACTATCTTTGACCCCGGCATTTTCATTTATCATCTGTGAGCCGGGTCTGTCTCTCTATATCTCATCGGTGTGGAACTTTCGCGTGTTTCAAATGTTTATCCAAACATCTTGAACGAAAGTCCGATTGAGATTGTTTGTTCCACTTTGTTTCCCCATGAACCAATGAATTCGGGGTCGAGTCAAGCTAGCGACTCGGTAAACAAAAACAGTAGCACACACCATATGGGTTTTTCACCCATATTTCTGACTTCTTACCCCTTTCTACCACCTAAGTGTGGGGGTGATGCCCCACATGTTATATAGATATATATATTCCAAAAAAAAAAAAAAAAAAAAATTTAAAATAATGGCCGTAGTATTTCCCTTTTACGTTCTTTGTTTCGGCATAATCGCCGGTACCTTGAATATTGAGGGCAATATTCATTTCTAAGTGTGGGGGGGAATTCTCACGAATTTTATCATATAATTATACCAATTCCCCCGTTTTTGGCCAAAATTTTTTTTTGGAGTAAGTGTTCTACACTTTCTCATTTGGTTATCAGTCCGCCATGTCTGTAAGACAAAAGGATTGGCTAATCCAGGAGCAAACGGCTCTTGGTAAAGATATATCAAATCCGTTTACGGCTTGCAATTTGCCCAAAATTGTATGGTATTCAGCTCACCATATCCTAAAAAGTGAAGAGTTGGCTAGCCCGCAAGTTTATGGCTTGTGGTAAAGGCAGTGGAAAATCCATAATTGGTAATCAGCTCACCAAAGATAATGTTGATAATTTATCTAAGAGTTGGCTAGTCCAGAAGGGTACGGCTTCTGGTAAAGACAAAATCAAATCCGTTGAAAGCTGGTGGTTTGCTCAAAATCACATGGTTATCGGTGTACCATGGTTCTTACTTGAACTGAAACATTTGGCTACTCCAGAAGTGATGGCTTTTGGTAAAGAGTTTTTCAAATCCATCAGGTTTTCTCAAATCATTGCTAGGGACTAGCAATATCTCAGTGTGGGGGATTGATGAGTGTCCAAATACTCATCATTTTTATACAATATAAACTGCAAAATCATCTGAAAACGCTCAGAAACACATCAAAATGATCAAAATATCACAAATCAGTGTTTTATGCAAAAATATCAAAATCAGATGAAAAACGTATCAAATTTGCAAAATTGGCAGTTTTAGTCCCCCAAGTATCAAAAATTGTCAAAAACAGTCCCTGGTAAATCAAAATAAAGAAAAATGTTATTTAAGGTCCATGGGATTCAAAAGTTGTCAAAACAAACCCTTCAAAGTTTAAAAATCATAAATTTACAACTTTGGTCCCTCAAGTTTTAAAAATGACAAATATAGTCCTTGGATTTATAAAAAAAATGGAATTTTATGCAATTGGTCCTTGTACTATTCAAGTATGTCAAGTTTGGTCCTTATTATAACTTTGGGAAAGTTGCATATTCAGTCCTTCATTTTCAGAAAATGGCATGAATGGTCCTTGTGGTTAATAAGCTTATCCAAACGGACCCTAGTTATGATATAAGCCCAATCCAGGCCCAACTCCCAACCCGGTCCATGACCCAACCCGTTTACCATTTGTATTATTAGACCCGGTCAACCAACCCATCCATCTGGTCAAATAAACCAACCCCGCGCCCTTTTTTCTTCGTCTTCCCAACTGTCCCCTGAAATCACTCAACAAATTCACCCTCCTCCTCTCCATATCACACTCCTTGTCCCCTCCATATCAACAAAAACAAAAACCATTAAATGATCCTTTCACTCCCACACTCAAGTCCTCCACCTGTCAAAAACCAACTTTGGCGCCAAAATGATCAAACGGCCAACATTGACTCTAAATCATCCAAAGGTCTAAAAAGAAGGTGGGAATAGTTCAGAGCAAGTGGGGAAGCTGTATTGATATATAAAAAGTGGAAGAGAAAGGCTAGAAGTGAGTAGTTAGTTTTATTTATTTCCTTTAATGTCGTTTTTTACCTAAATGTCTTAGTTTAGTAGAAAAATGTTGTAATTTCATTTCCTTGTATCACATTCAAGTTATATTCTCATTTTGAAGTGTTGTTAAGTATCAATCAAAGTCTTCATTCAAATTCCAAGTTTATAGTCTACTGTGGAACTTTTCAGTTTTAAATTTTATGAACAAGCTTCTCATAAGCTTATGCTAGAGTCAAATAAGCTCCTTTAAGCTTATTGTAGCCTTTGGAAAGCTTACAAATCAGTTTTAAGTAAATTTCATGCAAGGTCAACAAAAGTCAATCTTGAGCTCATATGGTTTGGAAATGGTTACTGTTGATGCAGAGGTGATCATGGGTTGAATTAGTTAGGTTAGATTAGAATTTGGTTTGGTTTTGGCCTGCAATATCAGCTGGAGTTCATGTGAGTTAGTTTCTCTTTTTCAAAATTTCAAGTCATTTGCATTTTATGGTTGTTTATGTATCTGTGGTTATATACTGTTAAAACTTGTTTAGATAGTTGTATTTAGGTCATTTGGACTCAGTTGGATCATTCTTACAAGTTGGTTTAGTGTTTAGTTCATTTTAATTACAAAACAGTAGGATTCAAGGGTGTTTGGTTTGGCTGCACTATCTGTCTTAGAGGCCTCATCAGTGGGTATCTTTTGTTGTTTCATGTTTGTTAAGTCATTTGAGACTCATTTGAGTCAATTACCTGTGTCTACAAGCCTTCAAAGTCAAAATCCATCTCATTGGTCCTTAGCAGCTTACTGTTGAGGTTTTTACTAGATCATAAGCTCATTTTGTGTGTTAAATTCATAGGTCAAGCTTGTAGTAGCTTTATTTCATACATTAACATCTATATCAGTCATTAAATCAAGATTAAAATCCATAAAAGTCAACTTTCCATGTTTTCATCAAAAGTCAAATGTTGCAAATTTCAGTTTTGAGCCAAATAGGAAGATTTTTCATGAGCTCAGTTCTGAATCAAATTTAATGAAACTTGTTGTTTTAAATCCTTCAGTTGGTCTTGTTCCTTATCAGCATTTTTTCAGATTTTTACTAATTTTTTCTAAGCCCCAAATCAGCTTGTTGAAATGGGACCAAATCCCCTGTGCAGGGCATTAAGCCTGCACAGGGCTTTTGCAGCTTTTGCAACTCTTGCATTAAGCTCATGTGAGCTCATCTAGGTCTCAACTTGGGGAATTACATAGCCACCCAGGTCTATTTTAAGATTCAGCTTTTAGTTTCTAGTTTCCTGCTTATTCTAGTGCTTATTTCCCTGTCTAAAGTTACCCCCCCCCCAGAACTGCTTTTTAGCCAAAAGCTCATAGCATCAAATCTATTGAGCTTGTTGTTTCAGAGGTTTAGGCTTGTTGAATCTTGTCCCATTTTAGTTCTTTTAGCATTTCATAGCTTCTGTTTTGGGTTGGTGGCTTTTGGAATCCATTTGCTTATATAAGTGCTTATTTCAATAAGCACTTTGATCATCAGTTTCTTATTCTTGCACTTAACCCCTTGTTTTTATATTTTTCCTTTATTCCTTATAATATTTTAGAGATTTCCTGAAATTTTCAGAATTTTCTAAGTTGTTTTGCTATTTTTCTTAATTTAAATTAGTTTTTAATCCTTTTTAAATAGCTTTTAATACAAATAAATTAGAAAAAGCTTAAAAAATTATGTTTTCTATTTTCTTAAGTTTAGATAAATATAAATAGCCTAAAAAGTATTTTTCTATAATTTTCTTAGCTTAAAAAGTATTTTCTAGCATTTTAATTAGTTTTAAATAGTTTTAAATTAATAATAAATACATATAAAGTCTTAAAAATATATTTTCAGTTTTAAAATTAGTTTTATCATATTTTAGATTTTTCTAAGTCTTAATTTTATTTTTCTAGTCTTATTTCATATTTTCTTTTATTTTAGAGTATTATTAAATAGTTTAAATTAGTTTTTAATTAATAATAATTAGATAATTAGTTATAAAAATAATTTTCTTTTTCTATAAAGTTTCTTTTATCATTAGGATTGTAAAAATGTGTTTTTCATATTTTTAGGGTTTATATTGTATAAGTTTCACTTTTTATTTTGTACGTTTGCGTAATTTTTATTTAAACGTAAGTTTTTAGTTTTAGGTTTTAAACGTTCATCACTTTAAATATAGTGATAGCGTTTATTTAATATCTTTTATCTTTTTAATTTTCTTAATTTGTATTTAAGTCGCTTTAATTTATAAAACTTTTTCAGTAGTGTAATATTCAATCCTAATCCTTTCTGATCGCTATCATTAGTGATCATTCTATCGTCTGATCAAGTGTTTAACACACCATTGAGTCTCCGTGGGACTTAACGACCTGGGAATTCACTATATTCTCTGATCTTCATTGTATTTGTGTTTAAGCTGTTTTAAGTCTATTAGACTTGACGGTTTGGCATAGATCAGGTACACCGAAGCATCACCTCACGACTGTAGACCGTTTGAGACACACTCCGCGTAATCCACGGGGAGTTACCGAAGTGACCTGCTGTCAGGGCTGTTTGATGTTGACCCTGGCAGGAGTTTCCATTCAATCACCGAGGATCACAGATGTGAACCTCTCATAAATGTTCTCGACAGATTGCTAAGATCTGTGAAGGACTCGATATGAACCACTGATAATCTTATTAGTTGATCGTCAAGTGATAAACTGTCAAGTGTTCCTAAGAGATCTTTTGATGAATCTCGTGGCTCTAGACTCAATAGTGCGTTTTGGTTTTCCTGAGCGGAGATTAGGGAGAGGGTCTCCTTCTTCAATACCAGCGATCTCTAAGAGAAAGCCAATAGTTTACGTAGGGTTCCCTGTGAGAATGAAACAAGCTTCTATTGAGAGAAACTTGAGTGGCTAAGAAGGTTTAGAGCATGCGTCACTGGGTCCATGAAGACTTTTAATCTTCAATACCGGTGTCACTAAGTGACAACCAGTAGCATATGAATTGAACCCGGTGTCTTCCCTAAGTTGAATAATCTGGAGGGCTATTTCTTTTCACCCTTTTCTTTGCATTTCTTTTTGATTCTTCAACTCCTTCTTTCTCTGATTCTCATTTTCTCCTTTTTATAATCGTACCTAAGGACTTCTAAGTACTAACTATTTGTAATGTCCTTGGGTAGATCCCTCCGGCTCTGGCGGATCATAGGACGGTTATTCCTAACCTTAGTCACCTTATAACTCCATGACTAACCTATGTTGCCATTAAAACCACTGTTTGTGAAAAATCTCTCAAAGGGTTTGTAGATGAAAAACATGTTTGAACCACTGTGAGAGATAGGATTTTGCATAAATACTCCCCCTCCACATGTGCTAAAGAGTTTTAATGGTTTAAATGCACAGTGAGGAAAGAGTGCGCACATTTTGAATTGATCCACTGGAGATAGACAATCCCCCGCGAGACACGGTTACGTTGCATAGTTAAAGAGTTACATTGTCAGCTTTTAGGTGACAACTAGCTCTAATAACTACCTTGAAGGTGTAGACAAACGTCGAAAGGTTGTCATACCCGTCAGAGTTCATGTCTACCAAGAGTGTCTCGAATGGTACATTCTACTTGGACAAGTCCTTTGCGAAACACGTTTACATTACTAGCGAACTAGCTTGAAATTATTACCCGTCCAGGACAAGTCTTTTCGAGTAACTAACAGTTTAGTACCGTCAATTCGTTGGTTAAGTCTGAAGTACACAGATTCATTTGCATTTTTCACAACATATTTCTTATCACACAATTTTCTCCCCCTAAAAAATGGCATATAAAATGTTATTTTTGAAATGTTGACAATAAATATGACCATTTCGAGTGTTGCGGGAAGATGACCACTATGAACAATTTGTGAACAAAGTTTTAATTCAAATACTCCCCCTCAACTAGTGATATAAACGGTTGAGGTTTTGAAAGTCATATGGGGAAGTACTTGTCCTTTTGAGCAAAACCTTGAAAAGTGAAAGGTTTGATAGGTTTTACTCACAAGTAAGAAGCTTTCGCTCCTTTTATAAGGATTGTGGCACTGAAGCGTACCACAGGGTCCTTTCTTGTAAATTACGGGTTGTACACTGTTATGTGTGCACAGGCCAATGACATATATAATCACACATCCAAATTTATAATGAAAGAACCAAATCAAGGGGTACCAGGAAGTGCAGTGATGTTCCCAGGAGTGCGCACAGGGCGTTGAAAGCCGGTTATGTTAATCCTGGGTCGACCACCAACATAGCTCTCCAATCGTCTGAACTGATCCCTTCTGAACAACCATTCATCAATCATGGTGATGATCCTTCTCACATTCCTCCGATCCTAAGAATTCCATCGCTTAGGGTTCCCAATGTTTTCACGTATATCCTTCAATCGATAAGCTAATCCGTCCCTAACCATCTTCAGAGTATGATCTCCAAATTTGTGAAGCTCATTACACGCCATCAAGCAATTGCGATGAAGTTCACTGCGATAAACGACACCAAACGGTTTGCTGATGAGCGTTAATTGTGATAGCTGGTTGATATGGGGAAGATCAAGCTGTGGTAGAGTGAAGTTGACACGTGTCTGATATGATTCAACGGCAAGTTGGAGATCTTCAACACGTTCTTTTATGACTATGCGTCTGATGAAAATGAGCAGTGACTTGATGAATTCACGTTGTATTTCGGTTGAAAATTGTCTCATGCGACCTTGTACTTTGGCAAGGTACATGTCTTCAATATCGTTGAGAGGCAAATTCTCAAAGTCAGTTTCACAGAATGCATAATCCCTTTCATCCTGTCTTTTGACCACAATCTTCTTGAGAAAGGTGTAGTCCCATTTGGATGAAAGACCAACATGTTGGATGGCAACGATGTCTTTAGTACTAAACACTGCATGTTGTGACTTCTGAACCTGACAGCTTCTGTAGTAGATTCGTCGGCGTTCAGGCCAGTGATGAATCCCATACAATGCATCTCGGTCGTATGCTTCCACTGTGTTGGAGAACAAGTGATTGGCACGTTCCTCAATGGCAATGCAGTTTGAGTAGATAGCTGCAGGGAATGGAAGTGTCAAGTATGTAGCATATTTCCTTGAACCATCGCCACCATGGAGAAGAAATTCCAGGTCTCTGTTGAAGAAATATCGGAAGGGAATCCGTGGTTCATCTGGTTGGCCAATGGTCGGTAGAGGTTTGGTCCAATCGGTGTAGTATGGAGGGTTGTCCCTTTTTGTGAAGTCAATGTTTGCTTCCGGGTTGAGCCAATCCATGTTGTTAGACATAGCTCGAGCAATGTTGTCAAGGTGATATTCGACCTCGAGGGCACTTTCAGAGCTGTCTTTTAGAAGTTGAAATGCTTCATTCTTGATTCGCTTCAACTCAGATTTCGTCATCTTCTTCACATGGAACTTTTCTTGCAAAAGTTTTGCATGCTCCAATGTATTACCGTCTACCAAATTCTGACCTTCTTCAGGGTAGGGAGTGTTGTTAACAAGAGTAGAGAACCATTCAAATTCTTCAGTTTTATCGTCATCTAGCCAAGATACGACGTCATTTAGAGGCGTCTTCTTCTTCTTCTTTTTCGAAGGTCTAGATGATGATTCTGGTTTCTGAACTTGTTTGGGAGAGGTGGGTTGTTGTAGGGGCTCAAGGACCTCTTCATCGTCACCACCCGTATACTCAAAGTAATCACCGGTTTTCTGAGTCAGGGGTGGTAACTCGGAATCGTCCTGAGGTTTATCTGTAGAAGAACGAGGAGGAGACTTTTGTTGAGTAGGAGTCCGTTGGAGAGGAGGTAACATAGAATATGATTCACCAGACTTCTTCTGACGTTTAGCTTTATCATGCTTATCCTGATCCTTGTCTTCATCGTCTCTAGGACGTTTAGACTTTTCTGCTTCGAATCTACATGCTTCTTTGAGTTGGTAGTCCAGCAATGCTTGAAACAGCTTTCCTTCCTCAAAAGTAAATGTCCCAGATCGAGTAGACATTTGTGTGACAAGCTTGGCTACCAATTCATTATCCGAGAAAACTACAGGATCAGATGGATTGATTGTGACGGTTAAAGGTGTGGATCTTATAGTTTGCTTGGCTATCTGCATAAGATTCGGATATAGTTGTCTGGTAAACATCTCCTTTGTGACTTTAGGAACGATATCCTGAAGGTACTTGTTAGTGTAACCTTCGATCATTTCGTTCAGTTCCTCTTGACGATGACTTCTCATGAATTCCTGGATAAACTTCCTTTCTTCTTGCATCTTGTCATTCTCGTCATGTAGATATTGTATTTGTTGATTGAGAAAGTTAAGCTTCCTGTATAACATGTCTTTCATTCTGACTTGTTTGACAGCTTTCACAATTCTTTCATGTGTCTGAGAAATCCAAGATCGAGGTGGTTTCTTCACAGATTTGGATGTTGATTTAGTTGATTTCTTTGATGGTGGTGGTGAGGAGTGAGATGATGAATCTGATGAGGAGGAGACATGAGGAGGCTCGGGGTCCTTTGGAGGTGCAGAAGTATCCTCCTTGGAACGAGTTGGACTGTTGAGAAGAAAGTCATCATAATTCTCTTCGTCATCTTGTCCAGATTTAGCCTTTTCTTCCGTCTGATCCTTAGCTTCTTCATCAGTTTTCTCTTTCTCAGTCTTATCCTTTTCTGGCTCCTCAATGTTATGTTCAGTAGACACCTCCACAAGCGTTTGTTTTTGCACAAGAGTGGTGGCACCAGATCCCTTATCGGGTCGATTAACCGCATCAGGATCTGGTGAGGAGTGGGCAGCACCACTTGATCCTCCGGGGCCACCCATTTGGTCTTTTGCAAATTCTTCAGCTTTTTGAATGTGTCTAACTAATTTAAACTTCTTCCTGTAGGATTGATCTAGTAGCTCTTCTTCTTCTTCAGAGCTTTCATCATAGGGCACAAGTGCAGGAGTCTTCCCTTTTCCTTTATCAGCTTGAGGACTTGGAGGTTTTGGTACTGAAGGATTGTCATCCTTTGCAGTTTCAGAGTAGGTAATCTCTTCATCTGTGTCAGTACCTTCAGAGCTTTCGTCCAAAAGCTTTCTTTGCGGTTCGGGTTTAGGGATTGGGATGGGTGTAGCTTCCTTAGAGGGAACAGTCCTTTTACGAGGAGGATTCCTCTTGGGAAACTTCCTATGACTTTCAGAACTTACTGCACTTCCAGCACTTCCTCTTCTGGTTCTCCGAGTAGGAGTCCCTGAAGCCTTTTCATCAAGATGGCCAACTTTTCCTTCTTTTACGGCTACCCGATACCTTTTGTACGTTTCCAGCTTTTTGATTTCCTTTGTAAGAAGGTGATCGGGCAACTCAGCACCCTGTTTCTTCATAGACGATTCTTTGATTCTGATAGATAGTATGTGCTCAGTCAAGATGTCTTGATTATCTGGGTCATTGAGTCTCCTGGGGATATCAGGATGAAGTCCAAGAGCTCTCTGGATCAACAGTTTGGTGTATCTGACATAGGGAATTTTGGAGCCAAGCTTCTTATGAAACAGCATCATATCTTCCCATAGCAGTGCTTCAATTATAATGTCCTTCTTGTTGATCAACGACCAGAAAATTTGCAGTTCCATGAGCTTGGGATGCTCATAGCCACTGTCACGACCAGAGACTGATTTGGTGATGATCATATAGAGTGTCCTCCATGGTTGAGGAATATTCTTCAGCTCCACGTGAGAGTGCTTAGTAATAATTCCTTTAGCTTCATCATAACCAATATCTATCAAGAATTGCAGGACAGTCTCTTCAGTAGGGGTAGCAAAGAAGTCGGTTGGAGCGATGTCTGGAATGATGAGAACAGCTCGTAAGTCATCAGGAGTGATAGTGACTTGTTTGTGATTAAGAGTCACATTCACAGCATTTTGACCAGTGATCCTCTGCATAGAATCCCAGAATTGTTGAATGTAGACCTCTGGAACTGTGGCAGAGTGTGAGAGCATGTTCTGGTAGGGATGATTCCTGAGAATATCCACTGCAATGAGACAAGAAGATTCTGAGCATGTGAGGGTGTCAAAGTCAACCCTAAGGTTGTTCTTTCCAAGCTTTCTTGGATAACCCTCTGGAAAGATATCAGCAATTGTAAGAACTTCTGATGCATCCACATTCATTTGTTCAGCCATGTCGTGATCTGAAATAACATTAGCCAAAAGAACCAACATATCGAAAGACATAATGTTAGTCAACAGAAGGTCTTATTGTCTAGTTATTGAATGTACAGTGTCAATGATTGTTACGAGTCCTAAGTCACTTGTTTGTCCAATAGTCCAATGATGTCGTGAAATATTTCGTGAGTTAGTTAACTTTGAGTTTTAAAGTTCATGTTATCACTTATGGTTCACAACATATCAAACGTTTAAGTTTATTAGTGACATTATTGGATTCGTGATGTTATGATAAGTTTATTAACAAGTTTGTACACGTAACAATTCATAATGAAGGTCAATCAAGGCATAGGCGTAGAATTAGCAAAGTTAAGCGTAAACAGTAGTGACATACGCGTAGGCGAAAGCTTATGCGTAGGATCCTAACTTACGCGTAAGAAATGTTACGCGTAGGAAAAGGGGACCTTATGCGTAGAGCTTACGCGTAGGCGTATATATACCTTACGCGTAAGGCTTACTCGTAAGAGTAGACCTTATGCGTAGAGGTCACTGTTTACGCATATCCTTCACAGGATACGCGTAGTCCCATTGTAAAACCTTACGTGTAATGGTTATGCGTAGAATTATTCTTACGCATAACTTGATTACGCGTAGGGTAATCCTTATGCGTAGAGTTTCAAATGACCTTGATTCTGAATATTATGTGTAGAAAGCCTGAAATAAGTTCATCAAATCATTAACATTAACACAAAACTTCATTTTATCAACAAAACATGGCATGAATCATTCGTTAATAGTTACGCGTAGAAAGTCATACGCGTAGGTCAAAAACCTAAGGGTTAAGATTTACGCGTATCATTTCTAGCCATGGGATATGCACCAAACAAATTCTGGTAGGTCTAGAGTGTTGTTAGAGTCTTTCGGCCAGGTATTAACATCTAATTCGTTGTGAATCAAAATTACCCAAGGTTATGAACTTTAAACCCTAACTTCAAATTGTTAATCAATTAGTGTTTCTGGGTGGTTAACAACCATGGAAATGATCAATTCATCAACATATGACCATAACCCAACAATCTTTTTGACCAAAACACTTCACATTTGGAAACACCCAAATTCGACTCATAAACCCTAATTATAAAAATCCATTAATTCGTGTTTCTGGGTGTGTTTTGAGCATAGAAACGATATCATAGATGTTGTTAAAACATTTTGACACATTCTTTTTAACCACAAACACCCATTCTTGATTGGGTGTTCATACGCTTACGCGTAGACCACAAAATCAAGATTACACGACGTTTTAACCGTTGGATTCGTGTAAAATTTAAAACCATTGTTTAAAATCTTGTTAGGAACATGAAATCACTTACAAATTGACGATCTTAAACACGGTTTTGACGAACAATTCTTAGGCGTAGGATGTTTTAAGTTTTGAGTAATAAATGAGAAGTGAAATGTTAGGTGGAGGATATTTTTATTCAAAATATCTTTAAGGTTTTGACAGTTTTGGTCCCTCCACCTTTTCCTTTTTCAAACAAAGCCATTTAACTTCCATTTTGGTTACCAAACAAAGGTTTTTAAGAAAGAAACTTGATGACACTCCCCCTCGACTCAAGAAAAATGATGAAAGGTTATTAATTTTAGTCCGAGGAGTGTCATTGAACTAGAAAATTCACCACCATTGTTAAAAGAAACAACCGAGATAAGATAACATGCAAGTACACAGATGTTTTGAAACAGTTAAGTCTTTGATTTCTCTCCCTCAACACGTGATCGGAAAAATACTGAATTTTGAAAGATTAAGGTGTTGACGGAAGAAATGTACTTGCAATGTTGAAAGAAAAATAGATTAGAAGAATATTTTTGTTGTTTTATCAGATTTTATATTTTTGTATTTTGTTTTTGAAAAATTTATTTACAAAAGAGAGTTTTGGTGTTTGACAGGTTTTTAAGACTGTGTTAAGAGGTCATCCAATTCCTCTTGAGTCAAACACCTCATACCAATCCGGTGGATCAGCTCATTAAACCTAGCTGGAGGCAAGGCTTTGGTGAGAAGATCTGCCAATTGGTATTCTGTACCCACAAAGTATAATTCAACGGTACCCTGTTCCACGTGGTCTTTGATGAAATGATAGCGTAGATCGATGTGCTTTGATTTCGAGTGCTGAACTGAGTTGCACGAGATTGCAATGGCACTTCGATTGTCGCAGTACATCGGGATTCTGTCAAATACGTAACCATAGTCTTTGAGTTGTGTTCTCATCCATATGACTTGAGCACAACACTCGAACATGGCTACATATTCTGCTTCTGTTGAGGACAGCGATGTACAATCCTGCTTCTTTGATTGCCAAGACACCAGTTTATCACCAAGAAATTGTAGAGCTCCTGAAGTACTTTTCCTTGAGTCTAAGCATCCTGCGTGGTCAGCGTCTGAAAAAGAGATTAGTTCAAAACCAGAATCCTTCGGATACCAGATCCCCAAGTTAATGGTTCCCTTGATGTATCGGAGGATTCTTTTAGCCTCAGAGAGGTGGGTTTCAGTTGGTCGCGACTGATAATGGGAGCATAGATAAACGGCAAAGACAATATTAGGTCTGCTAGCTGTTAGATACATTAGAGACCCAATAATACTTCGGTATTTGGTAGGGTCAACTAATTTCCCATGTAAATCAGCATCTAGCTTCTTGGTATGAGTCATAGGTGTGGCATAAGTATCGCAGGTTTTCATTCCAAATTTGTTTAACAATTCAAGGGCATATTTGGACTGACTCAAGAAAATACCACGGGGTGATTGATGAACTTGCAGTCCTAGAAAGAACGTGAGTTCACCCATCATGGACATTTCAAAATTTTTCTTCATTAGTTTTACAAAAGCGGTTAAAAACTTTTTATGTGTAGACCCAAAAATGATGTCATCCACGTAAATTTGAACAATTAAGATATGTGCCCCGTGATATTGTATAAAAAGAGTTGGGTCAACCGAGCCTTTGGTGAAATTATTAGCAATAAGGAAAGATGATAGCTTATCGTACCATGCCCGAGGGGCTTGTTTGAGACCATAAAGAGCTTTGTTCAGTTTGTAGACATGGTTCGGGCACTCTGGATCAACGAATCCTTCAGGTTGACTGACATAAACCGTTTCTTTCAGTTGTCCGTTGAGAAACGCAGTTTTGACATCCATCTGAAAGACCGTCATATTCATATGAGCCGCGAACGCGAGAAATATCCGAACAGCCTCAAGACGAGCAACCGGAGCAAAAGATTCTTCAAAGTCTATTCCCTCTTCCTGACGATAACCCTTAGCAACTAGACGTGACTTGTTTCGGATTACGTTCCCTTCAGCATCCAATTTGTTTTTCCAAATCCATTTGAGACCAATGACGTAGACCCCTGTTGGTCTTTCAACCAGTTCCCATACTTCAAGACGTTTGAATTGGTTGAGTTCTTCTTGCATGGATTCAATCCAGTTGTCTTTTGTCATTGCGTCTTTAATGTTTTTAGGCTCAGATTGGCAGATAGTGAGTGCATAAATGCAATGTTCACCATCTGTGTGAAGACGTTGTCGCGTAACGACTGGTTGATTCGGGTTGCCAATAATATTAGCCAGAGGATGGTCTTTTGTCCATCTATGTGTAGAGGGTTGATGTTGGTATACATTGTGCAGATTCTGAGGATTCAAATGGTTTGTTGAAGATTCCGCGACATCTGGTGCAGCAGTCTCATTAGCAAACGGGTTAAAGAACGCATTTGGATCAAAATCTGCAGGTGGGGGTACTTCATTCAGAATATCATCAGCCGGTTCATCATTGTTGGAAGCGGTATGTTCAACTGTTGTGTTTGAGTCAACTGGTGTAGGTGCATCTTCAACAGTAGTTGTTGTAGCAGGTGTATCAGGTATAAGAATATTATCAGGTTGTGCAGCGAAAACAGCGGATACACCTGGAGCACGTTCATCAATATCGTCACTGAACAGAGGAGCAAATAACCTTTCCATTTGTTGACGAGTTAGCTGGGGGCTTTGTTCAGCTGATGATGGGGGTTGAGGGAAGTTTAAGCGGTTGTGACCGGGTTCTAAGCTGTTGTACTCAGAAGCCATTTCCGTGAGTTCATCAAAATGAGCATGAATCGTTTCCATCATCTGTTTTGTACGACGATTCCAGATCCGGTAACCTTTAGAATTCTCACAATATCCAATAAAGACTCCAATGTCAGCTTTGGCTTTGAGCTTTCCAAAATCATCACGATCATTATTCGGATACCAAAGGGATCCAAATACATGAAAGTGTTTGAGATTCGGTTTATGGTTGTGGACAAGCTCGAAAGGTGTTTTGTTGTGGCGTTTTGTGATCATAGAACGGTTTTGAGTATAGCATGCAGTAGATACGGCTTCTGCCCACAAGTAATCTGGAAGTTTAGCATTGATTAACATTGTTCTTGCAGCTTCCACTAACGTTCGGTTTCGTCTTTCAACAACTCCGTTTTGTTCAGGTGTACGTGCAATAGATGTTTGATGCTGAATTCCCACTTTCTCATAGAATTCACGAAGGATTTGGTTAACAAATTCAGTTCCTTTGTCTGTTCGAATTAGCCTGACGGTGTTGCGGAGCTGAACCTGTATTTTCATGAGAAAGGTGATGATCATTTGTGGAGCTTGGTCTTTGCTTCGAAGAAAGTAGACCCAAGTCCATCGTGAATAGTCATCAACAATTACTAAGATGTAGCGTTTGCCATTGATCGTTTGCACGCGCATTGGGCCACACAAATCCATGTGAAGAAGATCAAGCACATGCTGAGAGCTGTGTTCCACCTTTGAAGGAAAGTGAGCACGAGTGCTTTTCCCTTGTTCACAGGCTGAGCAAAGGTGATCTTTTGAATATCAGAATCGTGGGAGACCTTCAACTAGTTTGTGTCGAGCAAGGTTGGTGATGGTTTGAAAGTTTAGATGTGAGAGACGACGGTGCCATAGCCAGGATTTTGTTGATGTTGCCTTTGAAAGTAAGCAGATGGGAGATGAATCAACCATGTCTTGCATAGAGATAGTGTAGAGACTAGAATTACGCGAGCCAGACATAAGGTCATTTCCTTGTAGATCACGAATGAAACAAGTTTTCTCCCTGAAAGCAACCTCCAAATCTCCATCACAAAACTGACCTACTGAGAACAGATTATGACCGAGGCCTTCCACATAGTAAACCCTGCTGATTTCGATGTTCCCATTGACATAATCTCCGTAGCCCATGATAGCTGCGAAGTGATCATTCCCGAACCTGACAGTGCCAATGAACTTTGCAATAAAGTTTGATAACAGTTTAAGGTTGCCTGTCATGTGTCGGGAACATCCGCTATCAACAATCCAGAGAATGATCTGTATCACCTGCATTACACACAGACGACACAGATGGAATAGAAGTAGATGTGGAACCCGAAATGTTAGAGGGTTCCGAAGCATGTATATGAGACATGCACACATTAATGACTTTAGGCATCCATGTAAATCCTAGTGTGTTATATATCCATTTCTGCCATCTATAACTACTCTTTGCTTTAGTCTTAGTGAATGCACTAGGTGGTACTACATTCTTAGGAGGTGAAACTAGAGCTACAGTGACAGCAATGTTTGCCTTAGAATCTAAAGAAGGCGGTCTACCAAGCACAGACTTAGAATGATTAGTGGGCCTAGAAGTATTCCGATTCTTAGGATTCCGTAAACGAGAAATTATAGCTTTAGCAACACATTTGTCATGACAATCAGAATTCATACTTTTACGACAAATATCACAAGGTGCATCAGACTGAATATCAAAAGTGCTTAAAGGTTTAGCATTCGTTACATCACTATTTCTATTACATTTGCCAGACGCAACATCTATAGTGGAAGCAACGTGAGTCTTATTCATAGTCCTAGGGTGTTCTTCTACTTTAGCATTCCTTATTGATCTTTTCTTAGGTCGCAACTTCCTATTCTTCGATTGAGTGCTCCTAGGCTGTGAAGTGCGGACGTTTGGAAAAGATGCAACTATTCCTGTTTCAGTAGAAGGAAGCACGTTAGCAACTTGTGATTTGGCAGTAGGGATTCTAGGTGCACGATTACTAAGTGTGACTGGTGCTAATCTCTTAATGATGGTTGGCGGAAGTTGTTCATACTTTCCTAACATTTCTCTTAGCTTAGAGATAGTGTGGATCAAATCTTGATTTTCAGAACGAATATTACCATCAAAATTCATGACTTCTCTAGTGTAAGCAAGATAGTGATCAAGTTCGTTTGATGCTTCATGTCGAGTCTTATTGAGTAAATCAAATATGACACCATATTCCTGTTTAACTGTTAGAAGTTCTTGTTCATATTTAGAGATTTGACTTTTCAAAGACACGTTTTGATCATCCAGTTGCTCAATTTTAGGATCAGAAGATTTTGCACTCAACTGAGCGATTTTCTTTTGAAAACTAAGTTGATGGTTGTGAATATCTTTTTCACACCAATGAAGACGACGTTTTGCATTGTAAATTTCGTTAAGTAATCGTTTATTTTCAGCTTTTAAAGACTCGATCTGAAGCACATTATCAGTATTCTCAACAGTTACCACAGAGTCAACATTATCAGCAGAGATATAATCAGATGCATGTGGTAAAGAATAGAATAACACAACATTATGGATATCAGCACAGATAACATCTTCCAAGAGTCGATCAACATCTTTTCTCAACATTTTCTTTTTGCGTTTAGTATTAGAAATAGATGTTTCAGTTTTTTCGAAAACGACCTTCATCACTCCAAGTTCCTTATGAAAATCCTTTTCCCAAGCTAATGCACAACTTTTCAAATTTTTAACATTTGGTAAAAGATTTTTCTGAAAAATGTCTCTTTGTTCTCGCGCTAAAGGCGATTGAAAGTGTTGAACTTTGATTTCAGAATGATGTTCTATCTCATGTTCTAAAGTTTTGAGGTCAGCCATGAAAATATCAAAATATCTAAGAATTTTGCGATTTTCAGGTTTTGAGTTTACTTCACTGATTGAAGGTAAAGGAACATAAATTTGTGCATAGTCTGGTTGGGGATTAACATTAGAAGACTCAGGTGTTTTGATGATAACCCTTGGTGTGTTAGTAGAATCCGTTGGTGTGACGAAAGTGACCGGTTTTGAATAATTAAAAGGTTTGTTGTAAACAACTATTTTTAATTTTGATCGACTCTCGTCTTCTGCATCTAATTCCTCTTGACGATGATATTCAACAACACTCATAACAGTATCATTAATTTTATATTCTGCACTGGAAACTTCAGGATTTGGTTTGAATGTTTTTAGTGAAAGCTTTGGTTTGTAATCAGCCAGATTTGGTCCATATCCTTTCGGATTGGGTTTTAAAGTAAACTTTTCAATAGCTGTTACTGATTCACCATGTTTGTAAACAACAGTTTGAAACTCTTTAATTTTGTTTTGCAAGCCAATAATTTCTGCAAGAAGGTCATCTACCCGATTCGTTGAATGCTTTTTGTATGCTGAGAACTGTTTTTGACAATTTAACAACTCAGCCTTAGCTTTTTGATTTTCCAAGGTGAGAGCGTTCATTTGCTTTTTATGTTCATGTTTCAGTTGTTCTATTTCAGACAACAAAGCATTCTTCGAAGCGGCTAGATCACGCATCTGTCTCTCTAAATATTTTTCGTTTTGATGAGATTTAGCAAAAGCGGCTTCAAAACCTTTTTCACGATTTTCTTGAGTTTTGAAAAAGTTGAGTTGCATTTGTAAGCATTCAAAATCCTTGGTTAACAGTGCATTTTTGCTTTTTAAGTCCTTATTTAATGCATAACATTCCTCCATTTTGATTTGATGGTCTTGAATTAAACGAGCAAAATCTGGATGAGGCAACAGTTCATCTTGTTCAACGTGAGTCACAACATGATCATTATTTAGATCCTCAAGTACAACCACGGAGTCAATTTGATTATCAAAGGAAACCATAAGGTCATCTTGATCGTCAAACGTAACTACAGGGTTAACTTGAAAATCGTCAGAATGAGATGTAGATGACTCATTTTGAACAGTCTGATCCGTGCCGGATTCAGATGTTGGTGGAGATATTAGTTCAGATATGATGATGGTTTGTTCGGGTACCTGAGACAAGCCATCAGTGTCATACACTGGGCCTGTTTCACTCATGTGTAACTCATGCATATTAGCCATCAACATAACAGCTGCATTGGCCTGCAAGTCCTCCATATCATCATCTGAGTCTGCATCTGACATAAAGCTCTGTTCTTTGTTTGTGAGAGATCCACCAGCTTCATCCTAAAGAGCCAAAAGAAGAGCCTCTTTGAAGTAAGCACTGCCCCTAGTCCTTGGCTTTGGGCATGCATTAGCCAGGTGTCCCTTCTCATTGCAGTTGTAGCATCGAAGACCATTCAACCCATTCTGAGCATTTCCCTGTTCTACCACTTGAGCTCTGTTGTTATTCCTACCCATAGCATTAAACCCTTGACCACCTCCCATTTGACGACCATAACCACGATTCTGAACTTCAACTCGTCCATTGTTCACCACAGCCTGATTTCGTGTATTGGATGAGGAACGAATACGATTGTTGGATTTGTTTGTATAACGGCTAAAAGCATTAGCAATCATAACAAATCCCTGTTGCAATGCTTTGAACGGATCGGATTCCTCATTAGTTTGACTATGAAGTGTTTGATCATTGTTGTTGTTGTAAGGAACCAATTGATTTTGTTGAGATTGCTGTGATGGATCGTTTGGTGTGACTGAGGCAGTTGGTTGAGTTGCTTGTTGAGGAGGATAACTTTGTTGAGCATATAAGGCAAGTTGTTGATTTTCCGGATGTGTAGGTGGAGCAATTTGAGCACGGAGAATCCTTTCCCGATCAACTTCCTTTTCATGAGGCTTCAAGTAATCGTACAACAATCCATATGTAGAATGATGCATATTCTTCGCTTGACGGAGAAAAATGACATACTTCTCCCATTCAGGACCAAGACTACTCAGGAACTTAGTATTCACTGCAATTCTTGGCATGATGATGTTGTGTTTATCCAAATCATTGATGATGTCTGAAAATCGATGATGATAAGACTCCAGTGTCTCTCCAGGTTCAATCATGAAGTGTTCATAAGCCAAGTAAATTTTGGATTCCAAATCCTCCTGATTGAGTACATATCCTTCCATAAGAAGATGAATAGGGTCCCACATTTCCTTTGCAGTCTTTTGAGCATCAACACTTCGAAGAATTGGGTTAGGTAATCCTAAAAGGATATATTGCATTGCAAGCTCATCAGCTTCATAGTGTAGAAGTTCTGTTGGATTTAGATCTGCAACAGTAGCAATGTTTGTTTGTTCATCTCTTGGTGGAATAGCAGTAGGATCTCCGGGTATAATGACAGTAGGCATCTCAAATGGACCTTCCAAGATAACCTTCTTTAAGAACTTTCCATGTGGTTTCTTCAGATCACAAAACCTAAAGAACCTTATCACCTATTGATCGTAGTTTCCTGGAGTGAGCATTGGAGGTCTATCAAGTGATCCAGCTTCATGAATTGATTGTTGGCTGCTTAAAGCTTCACACATCTTTGCAAACCAAGTGGGTTCCTTCATAGTGTTCCTTGATGGATGTTGATTGAATTCATTTGTGTAGGGTTGAACTTGAAGACTTGGCGGTGTTTGAACCATTTGTGGTGGGGGAATTGCACCAAGTTGTGGAGTATGTTGTTGATTAAATTGTTGTTGATGAATTGCTTGTTGTTGATTCCATTGTTGATGTTGTGGACTTAGTTGTTGTTGTCGTTGAGGATAAGTGTAAGGGAAATAGTTAGAGTATGGTGGTTGAGACATGTTGAAAACTTGTGTTGGTAAAAATGAATCTTTGTAGTCGAATGAACCTTTGTTGATGAAGTGTCCTTAGGCGTAGAAAAGACAAGAACCAAGTAGCACTTATGCGTAAAAACACCAAAGTTACGCGTAACAATAAGGAGTTACGCGTAGGATTTAGCTTACGCGTAAGCAGGGAAAAGCACTAAAGTTAGGTGTAGACAAAAGTTAGGCGTAGAAAGTTAGGCGTAGGATTTTCTTATGCGTAAGACTAGGCTTAGGCGTAAGAAAAATCTTAGGCGTAGGATTTCTACGCGTAAGCTTATGCTTATGCGTAATTTTAGGGTTTTTGCCCAAATGATCTTTTACACTATCACAGTGCAAAAGATATCCAAAGTCGACGTATTTTCAGACTTATCCAAGTAAGAAAACACGGAATAAACCACGAAAATGAAGATCAAACCAAGGAAGCACTTACGCGTAGTTTTAGGGTTTTACTACGCGTAGAAATGCACGAAATTTTGATTTTGTCCAAAAGTGTTTCTAAACCAGTTTTTGTGTGATAAAATAGCTTCAATAACACCAAAATACACAAAAGTGTGAAACTTGATGAACCAAAGCCTCTAAAACAGTTACGAGTAGGATAGAACCCTCGTTCAAAAACTCGATCAAAAACAACTATCCACGCATAAAGTTTGAAACTTTTTGCCAAAAACAAGTATTTTAACACCTTAAAACGTTGAAAGTACAAGAATCTTGGATTAAAAAGTGTAAAAAATAAGTTTTTAAGCGAACCAAAGTATCAAACATGCGTTTTAGGCGTAGGACCGAAACCCACTTCAAAAATAAACACGATTCACCCAACTAGTAGGCGATTGATACCACTGTTATATCACTAGTTTTACAAACACAAGCTTATAAGAAAGAGATGAGGCGATTGAACAAGTAAACAAACACACACACACGATAATAGTAATACGGTTTATGCGTAGAGTATGAATGAAAGAAAACTTGAACAACCAACCCTCAAATGAGGGTTTACAAGAGTATTTATAGGAGGAAAGCTAGGGCAACACTCCTAGTTTCCATCCTTTCTTTAATGGGCTTGGGCCTAAGCTCATGGGCCTTCTACATAAGCTTAAGGCTAATAACAAACATAAAGGCCATA
The DNA here is from genome assembly GCA_019973895.1 of Chrysanthemum seticuspe. Classification (NCBI taxonomy): domain Eukaryota; kingdom Viridiplantae; phylum Streptophyta; class Magnoliopsida; order Asterales; family Asteraceae; genus Chrysanthemum; species Chrysanthemum seticuspe. Next base: position 131,876,274 of record BPTQ01000003.1, on the reverse strand, counting down.
ATAAGCTAACTATTACATATTAATTACTAACACTTGATTATGGTTTAGGAGTGATTCCAACAATCACCAGCTAAACAAAGCCAATTTTTTCGTGCAACAAAAATCTGTACAAAATAGTAATCAATATTAACACATAATGAAAAAATTATGTAAAAACTCGTGCGTGCAAGGGTATTATAAGTAAGTAAGTATTAAACATTTGAGGCAATTCCATATTTCCCCAATAAAAATATCAAAATTCCATATTTTCCAAAACATATATCAAAATCATTGCACATTATGCATTATTAACTTGTAAGTTGGGCAAATATGACATTTCAAGGTTTATATTGGGTAAATATGGAATTAAGCCAAACATCGAATATATATTTATAAAAATATCTTAAAGATTACATTATCGTGGATTTATAAACTGTCACAATATTAACTTCAAAACAAAGTTATCTAAAATTATTACCTATTATACTGTCTGATCAAACCCCGTGCGAGATTCTAAAACTAGATTTACCTATTGGTAAATCATCAGAAACCAACAAGGTATGCTCAAAAAGAAAATCAAACACCAAAATTTGACTATAAACTTGAACTCACTCACATAAACATGGATAAAGCTCAAAAAGTGAGATAATGATTATAATCGAGTTTTTATACAAATGACACGTTATTGGTATGCCACCTCATCGCCACATCATATACCTCCCAATAACTCACCAATAACTCAAACACCCTCCCTCATAACACATCACTAACATTACCCGTAGGTCCTACAAAATATCCCACCAAATATACCCACTCCTTCACAAAACAAAACAAAAAAAGAAAAAGAAGACCAAATAGCGTGAGCCACTAGAATGGCTAAATTTCTAATGGCTAGCTAATTGTGATATGAATAGTATGGAAATGGCGTGTTATTTGTTTTGAATTGGACGAATGACGTATGCCACGTATTAGCATACCCGCTGCTCTAAACTAGCCTTGATTATTGGATGTTGTATGGCTCCTTATAATCTAATTGTTTTTGTTCAATACCTGTTTGGGAACTAACTTCGTTCTTCAAATATTTTCTTGTCCAATTATTGAAGTAGAAATGCATTGCTAGTTTATTTATTTATTTTTGCATAAACATAATACAATAATAGAGACATTATTAATTCTTCGAAACTGTTCTATTTTTACCGAAAAGTAAAAGTCAAAGGTGACGTTATTAACTGGGCCGTGATACAGTAATAATCGAGCCCACAAATAATGCATAGATGGCAGATCACATCTCAATTTGTTTCTTTTGTACCACAACCTTTAACTAATTTCTATAAAATTGAAGTAATAAAATTTCTTCATTTAAAATATCCAGCTCTTAAGTTTTTAATCAAAACATATAAAATTTTAACTTTTCTAAAACCTAGAATCGTATTAGAATAACAGCTCCGAGTAGGAGCCCAACAGGATTACAGAAAAAAGAGGAAAAAACTTGACTAAGAAAACAAAACAAACAAGCAGAAGCCAAACTCTATCAAATCACCAAAACATACATACAAAACCAAAAAACAGTCGCCATTAATCAAAATATAACTAGTAACATATTTCGGTATCGAACTATACTATAATTTATTAGTTAATCTCGATACTATAAAGCTTATATTCTAATGATACCAAAAGTGAAAAGTTTATTATTCATGGGTTCAAGTTATGTTTAAATTATATCAGATGAAATTGTGATGTATATACTGCGAGATAATTGCTTTGGCGTTTAAAAAAAAAGTTGTTCTAGATGTTGCATTTTATTGACGCCTAGCTAATTTGATATTTGAAAGAACGATCAGTTGCTATAGGTCATAACGTGTCTCTTCCTTGCACACATATACAAACCATTAAAGTTGCAAGTATTATTTTTCTTTGAACAACATTTAAGCTGTATTCGAGCAGCCATATTAGTTTCTTAAATACTGTAGTTTAACAGCCACGTGCCTAACTATATTGATTGCTGCAAAACTTTGTAATCATGGTATGATTAATGTCATAATGTGCGTACTGAATATACAAATGCATGTACTTTGCTCATCGATTAGTGTACCTTAAAGAAAGGGCATGTAACTGTCGCGAACTTTATAACTAATGTAATTTAATTAAGGGAGATGATTTGCACACTTCATCAAATAATTGGAACACTCTATTTAATTGTGTTTGGACATTTATAGTTTTATACTCTCACAGTTACTCTTACACTTTCATCCATGTGAGGCCATAAATGTTCAAACACAATTAATTAGAGTGTCACAATCATTTTATGGAGTATTTAAATCAACTCCAGTATTAATTACACTATACATTTCTCTCACCTTTGATTAAGCTTCAACATTCAACAATTCAACAATTTCACTTTGAGCATACACTCTTTACATGTACTTATGTAGTATAGATAAAGTCTCCTCTCTAGCATTGTATCTATTAATTAATAGTTTGAACTGGATTTTACGACAATGTATAACTTTTAATAACATTTCTTCATGTGCACAATGGATTTTCAATAATGCTTGATCAATTCATAACATATTAATATTGTACGTATATTTTTTATATGAAATATTTAACTAGGAAATCCAATGTCAACCGCAATAACGGCAAATTGATAAGCATATGAAAAATGTGGATTCGATAGAAAAGATATAGAGGGAGTAAAAAGATTGAGATATTCTGAAAATATATATTTGTAGGCGGATATGGGCGGTGCCCGAACCCGCTGGAGACAAAGACAGACGGAGAATATGACTTAACGGGTAGAGGTAGCTGTCAGAGGCCATGATAGAGAAAATTCACAAGGACTACTCTTTATTGGAAACCATTAGAAACTTTAGGGCCAGTGTTTATGCGTAAACTAAATTAACGAGCTTTTCTATGTTTAGGTCAGCTGAAAACGGTAAGTTTTTAACTCACATGCATGTGGCCTATTCTTGTGACATTTTCCGACCTTTGTTTAGCCAACTCTATATGAGATATGTTGAATTATTTTGGCTTTAGCTCGCTATGAGAGCAAATCTATATGGATGATCATTATTAACTTTGTATTTGTTGTGTGTAGACCTCATAAAACTTAATGTGTTCATTATATATCTGACACATGTGAGATATGTGATATGCATTTACCGAAACATCTCTCATCCTCAGCTGTAGTCTAGACATGTCTTTGGGACCAGTTTATTTATATTTAACGATTGAGTCTGATGTACCTTCTCCATGGGTTGGTATAATATTTACGATCATTATACTTTAATACAAATATCTAATTAACAAATAACACTTACTAACTTTTAATTAGATCAGAATAAATGCTCTAATCATTAAAAGGGTTTCTATTGTAATGATTAATTGGAAACATATTATAAACTTTTTAAGATCCATGTACATGGTTCGCCCTTTTTCTTCTTTGACATCTATAAATTAGTGAAAATAAGTAGTACTACATTAGGTTTTTGCCTTCTTCTTTGACGTGACCTCTTCCAAAGAGTGTGTCGCTTATTGGTATACAACATAAGCTCCACTATTTATTCCGATGGAGGCTTTGATCATTACACTTAGCAAGTTCTTGCGATACACGTTTCAAACAGTCTATTTTCCCAAATAGCTTAACTAACGACTCTATATTTTGATCTCATTAAATTCATGAGTTGTTCTCAATACATGTTGATAACTTAAGGTTTGTACAATTGATTCTTATCTAAATTATGTGTTGTTCTCATAAAAATCAAGATTTGTAAAACTAGATTTTAGATATGGTGCATTTCATAAAAATCAAGATTTGTTTACTATATTTTGCACTACGTGGAATAGGTCCATGTGGTCGTCAGATCCCGAGAACCACACTAGGTCCGCCCCACTCAAAACACACCTATAACTTTACGATTTCATCTTAATTCGAATGTCAAAACATTGTGGGTTGTTCTTAATACACTTCCGCAAATAGAGCAAAAAAAAGTTGTCTCTCATCCAACTTAGTTTTGGTCGACCCCTTCTCCTCGAGTCATCTATTGTGAGAGCTTCAACTTGCCTAAGTAACGCATAACATGATCTCAGATAAGAACACGTGAAGAACTAGAATTAGGAATGACGGGTATAAGGTATAGGTGGCTATTATGTTGCTGGGTAGTTTACCCCTACAAGGTTTTTTAGGCATTGATCTATTAGTTGCACGTGTACATATTTGCCCCTGCGTTTAGGTATAGCGTTTCATAGCTTGTTGCCTCTAGCGTTATTGAACGATCTTAGCAGCCTCATGTGCACATATTTGGCTATGCGTCAGGTAAAGAGAACCTTAGTTACATGTATCTAGGATTATTATTATTATTATTATTATTATTATTATTATTATTATTATTATTATTATTATTATTATTATTATTATTATTATTATTATTATTATTTTATTTTATTTTATTTTATTTTTTTTAATGCATGAACATAGACAAACATTTTGCCCATTTTAGCCTATCATGTTTTTACACTTTTACGAGTCTTATTGCATATATTTTCTCATGCCTCCATGCTTTCGAGATTGTATCTTTCATGCCTATATATGCTTTCATGCATTTATATGTCATTAGGGACGGAACAAGGACTAAAAGGGACCAAATGCACAAAAAAATTAAACCATAAGGTACACGTTTTTTGGACCAGGTGCATTTAGAAAAAAAATTATGTTTTTTTAAAATTAACATTACAGAGTTAAATTTCATCGGTGTCCCGTGAGACCGTGGGACCCTCTAGTTCCGTCACTGTATGTCACTCATGTATTCTTTATACGCTTGTATGCTTTGATCTTATTACGCTTCTCCTTGTATGCTTTGATGTTATTACGCTTCTATGTTTTTATGTTTATATGCTTATATGCATCTATGCTTGTATGCATGATATTATGTTTTTATTCGTTTACTCTTTCCTGCACATACACACACACACACTTATAGTTCCTTTAACTTCAGGTAGGGATTACTTCTCTCATACTCAGCATCGGCGGAATTGGGTAAGGTTGTTGTCGTTGCTGTCTCTAATCCACTCTAACTTACGTCAATTCCACAAGTATTCGAAAAAAAAAGTAGCTAGGAAATTTATGTGCCAACCCTTCATAGAAAAGTCACACACAACTCCTTAAAGTCGGTCATAGATTGTTTCTTCTAAGTGATAGAAACCACACACAAAAAAATCATATCTTTGCAACTTCTAATCATTAGATAAGGTCAAGTATATGAAGCCAAAATCACCTTCGTTTCTTTCCTTTTCTATCTTTTTCACTATATATACATATATCCATCTGTGTATATCCTTCATCAATGCACTTATAAACACGCAAAAACACTTATAAACATCCAATAAACTTATAAGTATTAGCCTTTATACTCAAATACTTCTTGCACCGAAAAACAAATTCAAATTTATTACGATACATACACATATAGATATAGAAATATACTTATAGAAAGAAAGGGTACTCAGAGAGATGAATATGCTGCATGCAAATCTCTGTGGAAAGAAAGAAAGCAGAAGTGGTCCATAGCTGGAAAGAGGTGTTGCATGTTTTAAAGAAGAGAGGAAGAAGATAGATAAGTAAATTGGTCCCTCATCCATAATTTTAAAGGGTACTCTCTCTTCCTAGTGTTGCTTTCATACACCTCAACATGACTCCTACCTTTTGTAATTATTACCTTCATGCTCAAAAATACCATAATTTATAATTTTTACTTAACTACGTACAGTATTTTAAGATGACTTTTCTTTCTTCATTTATTGCTTTTTAATGAGTATTTACTAGCAACAATGCCCTAATATAATGTATATATTTTAATTGATCAAATAATTGAGACTGGTTTATGATAGCATAAAACACTGAAGAAGTTAATTAATGTTAATATATGTAAAAGGTTGTTGAAATTATGTGAAGTGTCAGAACTGACTTAGTTGAGGAATGAAAATAGATTTGAAAGTATTGGTAATGTATTTAGTAGTAAGATTTATTACTTTGGTTAGTTGCTTGTAGTGACAAAGCTTATGTAAAAAGGGGTGCTTTGGTAGATGTGAAACTTTGTTTATAATCTTTGTATAACTACAGATATTTACCTTTCTATTAGGTTTACTATTTTTTTCAATCATGATTTTATATATAATTGATCTTAATTGTTAAGTTTGGTTTTGGTACTGGAAATTACCACATATATTGAAACAAGAAATACCTTCTTCCAAATATAATAGGCGTGCATATCCAACTGTCTTTTGCACCATGTGATATACAAAAACTTGAATAAATAAACGCCCTAGCTTTTGTAACTGCCGATAAAGCACTACCCACAACTTTTCAATGTGTTTAGAATGGTCCCAATAGAAAAAACTATTATGCTCTTTCTTTCACTATTTCATCCCAACAAACCCTAGTTTCATTTTCTTTTCTTTTGTGAAAGAATTAATACAACTTAACCTTAACAAGAGAATATTGGGGTATCTTGTTAATCATCAGCCCAATCATAACTTGAGCTCCCAAACCAACTAAATTGCCTAAAATAACATTATTATGTATTACAAGTTGATCATTTTAGATATACACATAGTGTGAAAGAGTAAAATAAGTATCTTAAGTAGTTGTCGCTTTCGATTTGATTGGTTTATTATACTTTGCCATCAATGGTGTAATGGGTATTTCTTCATTAACGTGGTCGCGTGACGAAAGTAATCTTCGATAAGATCTTGAAAGCTATAGCTAGATGATGCCGAAGAAAGGTACGACACGTGGCAAACTATGAGTCATTGCTTTAATCTTTACTAAAAACTCATTTTTATTGGCTATGGTTGGTTGAGTTCCAACATTTCTAAGCTCTATTTACTCATTTCTTTCACGAATAACCTCTAAAACCATGCCATCTACAGTTAGGTTTTCTCTTTTAAGCAAGTACAAGTGAGCTTCTTGACCTTTTAGCTCTAGATTCAGCTAATTAGCTTCAATATGAACCTGTTGCTGTCCAGAACACCAAGCTAGTCATTAGTACTACTTCAAGAAAAATTGCTAATTCTTGGTTAAAAGTACCTGAAGGTGCAAGTAAGTTTTCCTTAATTATGTGTCTACCTGATTCACGTACTTTATAGTGATAACTTATGCTTATTTTTTGCTTCAATCTTATATTCTTTGTGTGTTTATGCAACAACAATCATGAAAAGACATCAAGTACTCATTGTACCTGATAAGTAATTAGTGACATCCTAATTAGGAATAAAATTAAAGTTTGGACATTTTATGCTTAATTTTCTGTCAAGCATAAGGTTATTAACTAGTTCTACTTTCATCGATCTCTTTTTCTTGTAAGATTCGAAGATAAAAAGGAGTAGCTTTTGCACAAGTAATGAGTCAAGTTAGATGAATCTTACAATAATGAAAGAAGCAGACTACGAGACAAAGCAAGAAGACGGTCATGATGGAAGCAAAATCCCTAAACCACACATGACCACATCATCATGGTCTAGATTGAAGGACCCAAGAATCGTTCGAGTTTCTAGAGCTTTTGGTGGAAAAGATCGACATAGTAAGGTTTGTACAGTTAGAGGGTTAAGAGACCGGAGAGTCAGGCTTTCGGTTCCCACTGCTATCCAATTATATGACCTTCAAGACCGATTAGGACTCAACCAACCAAGTAAAGTTGTCGATTGGTTGCTTGATGTGGCTAAACATGAAATCGATGAACTCCCTCCTCTTCAAATCCCACCAGGAATCTTTGGACAAAATCTTCAAGCAATGCTAAATGTTTCTTCACAATCTGAACGAGGAGAAGGCATCAAAAGCAGTGTGAGTGGTGTCAATTGGGAGGATTATTGGAACCCCGATAAATCTAAAGCGATTGTACAAGAAACTAGTACCGATCAAGATTGTGAAGAAAATGATCAAGAAGAAGCAAGAAACAAGCATGATCATCATGGTACATTCCTCCAATCTAGCAATTTTTTTGGAAGAAACCCTAATTCTTCAGATTTACCAGGTATGTTAAGCAATGTTGTCCCAAATAGTTCTTTTCCCAAATGGGATCCTTCTAATTTGACGTTATCGCAATTTGGAAGCTACGGAGCAGTAACACCTCATCAACACAATGATGCCACTCATAACTTTAATATGAATGTCGCTGCATTACCTTCCATTCCATCAGGGTCTCAGGTTCTTTTATATCCTCCACCACCACCGGCGCCTCAAACACATCCATATTTCCCTTCACACAATCACAACTCCAGTGAATTCGATCCAAAACAACTAAATTTTCAAATGTTGAGTTCTTCTTCAAGTTCTAATTTCACACCACCTCTTTATACAATAAACCAAGGGATGAGGCCGTTTCATTTGAGCATGAACCCTAAGTTCTTTTCTTTAGAAGACAATGGTGCAAATGAAGCAAACAAGTGAGTGTTATTTTTCTTGATGTTCATATTCTTGAAGCATCATTCGATGTTTTTGCTCGTATAATGAACAATTAAGAAGACGTTATGGTACATTCTTAAGTTCATTTGCCCAATAACAAAGACAATTAAAAAAACTCCAAAACAAAGAAATGTTATTGAAATCAAGAGGGTATAGTTTTTAGTTTTGGATAATAGTGTCGGATTCCAAGCTTCATGTAACTTAATTAGTTTTTCATATGTATACTTATAATTTTTATATATTGATGTATGAAATAATTATGTGCCAGTTCTTCCCATTCTTAACACAATAACAGTGTACGTACTACTGATAAAAGTTAGCCAGTACAAATGCATTTTGCTTTTTCCTCCTTAATTTACTTATTAATTGTGTGGAGATGCATGTGCTCTTGAAAAATCACTTTTTCCTGTTATTAGTTTTCTGTAGCTGTACTACTCTATCTCAAAAACTGTAAAGTTCAAATGTCATACTATAACCATTTCCCAAAATTCGATTACCTTAAGAATGACATGTATTAATCTTGGAGAGTGGTTAGTGATTTTAGCTTCAACTTTCTAACTTTGTTGATAATTTTCTTATGCGTTTGTGCCATTGATTCAAAATTGTTTACATTGGGCTGCATGGATTTCTAAACCAAGAAATTCTTATAACTTGCATCAGATCATTAGTAAGCCAACCGATCTTTGTTTTTCATCTTTTTACCCAAAAAATCTTTGTTTTTCATCATAATGTTCTTGTTTTTTAATGGTTTATCAGTTTAAATTATTATAAGTCATAAAGAAGGTAAAGAAATTAAGGTTCTATCACATTCTTTGATTACTAGTTTGAGTAGGAAAAGTAAGTATTACTAGTAATTAACTGGATTTATGGTCTTATTTTCTCTAGTGTGCACTTTTTGTATTCTTTTATGAACTGAAGCTTCTAATTTGAATGAATTGTCATTAGAAAAAAACTACAAAGGTATGTGTTTTTAATTTCCTTTAGTTGAAAGACTTTTCACATACAATACTTTATAACATTAATATTTACTCTCATAACTATATAACTATAAACTGGAAGCTTTAGTTGTATACTGTTACCGTTGCAGACATATATAGATGTAGTTTAATTACAGTTGAAGTGGTTATCATTATTAAAAAAAAATAAAAAAAATAATAGAGCCTTCTTTTTAGTTGAAGTTCATTAAAAAAACTAGGAACTTAATTATACAACGAGAAAAAGAACAGTAAGGTACATACAACAATCACAGTAATATTGTCTTAAAAACAAATCACAGTGTTATCGTTACATGTTTGTTCACATAAGCCGATCCTTGCAGGTCACAATGTTATCCTCACAGTTTGTTCAATTCACGCAAGTCGAGTCTTGCAGTTCAGTCATGCAGGTCTTATATTTCATGATTTATAATCTTTTGCATGTTTAGCTGAATAGTAAAGTTTCACATTAAACGAGAAATGTATAGTTCCCGACTTCTCGTTATGAATCATGCATCCATCGCAATCTCGGTTTACCATAACTAACTTTGTCCTCGATTTATTCACAACATAATGTAGTGCTAATAATTCACTCACATAATGCACAATATTTAGATTCATAAATTCTAAATAGCGTAGCTACTTCTTCACCATTGACATAAAGTAGCGAATAATATACGAATAATAGCAAACAATTTTAAGAGAAAAATAATGGAGAGGGTAGCACAGTAGAGTTTGGTGGAGCTGATTTGTCTCTTATGAAATCTATTTTTCAAATAAAGGTTGGACGAACGACTCTCTTTCAAAGACCGTAATATCACTAGCAATATTTAGTGTGTTTCTTACGAACCATGCAAATCTCCCCAAAATCCCTCATTTTTCCGGCTCCGCAAAGTTTTTTTTGATAGGAAAACAAGCGCCCGATGGATGGCTCAAAAGTTTATGCATGTGGGGTTCGAACTTAAAACTTTTACCGGATAATTAATCTCAAGCTTTCACCGCTAAAGTTGCGTCTATGAAAAGAAAACACGTACCCCATCTTTTTTTACAAAATATTTGTACAAAATAAGAAAGATAAAGATTTGCGTTCAAATCGAAAATTTCTACAAAACTTTTAGGAAAAAAAAACAAAAAAAAAAACAAAAAACATTCATTCCTAAATTCAACACTGAAAATTACAAAAGTACATTTTCTTTTATGTATTCTTTGTTTGCTTGTATTCAAATCGAAATATCCACTTCTCTTCTTCAAATAGAAATTACTACATCATTTTGAACGTATTTTTATAATTTTCACTGTTTTTGTTAAGATAAGAAACTTAGGGTGTGTTTGGTTAAGAGAATTGAAGATGGAGAAATGAAAATGGCTTTAATTCTCGTGTTTGGTAAGCCAGAGAAATGGAAAGGCGGAGAAATTGGAGAAATTGATGGGGAAATGGAAAGAGTTGAGTAGTGTAATTTAAGTAGCCCCATTTCTATTAATTTTGTGGAGAAATTGGAGAAATGGATTAATTTTTTAAAAAAAATGTGTTGTTTTTTTTTTTTTTTTTTTTTTTTTTTTTTTTTTTTTACATTTAAAAAAAAATTAAAAAAATTATTTTTTAAAAAAAAATTATTTAAAAAAAAAAGTTTAAAATTATTTAAAAAAAAAAAGTGTTTTTTTTTTTTTTTTTTTTTTTAAATAAATACATTTTAAAAAATATTTTTTATAAAAAAACAAGTTTTTTTTTTAAGTAAATACATTTTAAAAAAATAAGTTTTTTTTAATAATTTTTTTTAAAGAAAGTACATAAATTTTTAAAAAAAAGATATATTTTTTTTAAAAATAATTTTTTTAAATATTTTTTAAGAAATTTTATTTAGACAAAATATTATTTAAATAAAAAAAATTTCATTTCTCGGGTCAAGTCTCTGTTGTTACCAAACATTAGAATTGAACAAAATTCTCTACTGATTTCTATTCTCTGAGATTCTATTCTCTACTTCATTTCTTTTCTCTGAATTTCTCTCTACCAAACGCACCCTTTTCTTCTTCTATAAAATTATAGATACAACTTTAAGAAATTTTGTCTCCAGTTAAAAATCCCATAAGTAGGAACGGAAACAATTTGGGGTCAGGGAGTGCTCGGCCACCTTCAACACGGCCAATCGTTTTACTATTTATCTTATAAATTTTAAACGCATGACCCAACTATAAACAAATGAACCACCAACCTTTATATGACAAACGAATTAAGAGTAGCTTGACACTATATCATGCACGATGTTTTCATCCAATATTTTTGTTATAATATAAAGGCAATTATTAGTGGGTTAAGTGCAATTATTCTATGTATAGGGATTTATCTGTACTTAGGTTAAATAGGATTAGAATTAGAGTTAAACTAGGATTTCTTGGTGTGCAAGGAAAACAATGTAATTATGAAATTCGAATTCCAAAAGGATTGTACCCCATCATCTGTATAAATAGATGTGAAGGGGTGTTAGTTTATACATTCTTCCTTGCTCATTCGTCAATTAATACAATATAACGTTTGGGGTCACGTGTGTGGTTGCTTTACGTCAATATTCCGGGCCAGCTTACAAGGTATTTTTTTCCTTCAAACAAGTGGTATCATATCCAAGGTGACGTTGGTTTCTTGAAGCTAGGTCGAATCAAAGGTATACAATCCCAACAAGTAGTCTCCTCTCTTTTTAGTTCGTCGGTTTCAGCGCCACGGTGGGAGATTTGACGTTGCGGTTTCTTTAACCGTTGGTCGTTGTGAAATTTGAATCGTAGTTCGAAGATACATAGATCTAGAATCACACCAGAGGGATCTTCAATCGCAGATTCGTAGAGAGAGATACATGTGGTTAATGTTGCTTGTTCAGAATCTGCAGGTTCTATTTAAAGTAGACTTTGATAAAGGTTTGAGGGCTTAAGATTGTCGATATTTTTGCAAGATTCTTGGGGTTTATCAAGGTTGGTGTTGTGACAACTCGTATTTTCTAGGCCAATATTTTTCTATAAACTCAAAATATTTTATTTTGGAGGTTTACATATTTACTTTTACGCGTAACTATTTAGTCAAATCGCGTAAACCGGAAAACAACATGTTGGAAGATTAAGACCATAAACCTTCTTTATGTCACTTACAATTTATGTAATATGTAATTCTAGTATAGTATAAGTTTTGCATGGCCAATGTACATGTAAAATAACGGCTGCACGTTTGATTTTTAAAGTCTGGGCCAAAGGCCAACAGACATTAAGGCTAGTTATAAAGTTAGTTAGAAAAAACAGTTACTTGGCAGTTACAAATGAAAGGACATGACTGTTGGTAACTTATAATAGGATGGAATGTAAGACAATTTGAATCATTTAAAGTATTATAAAATATATCTAGTCTTTATCCTGTCAATTCCTATTTTTCCCATTGTTGCATACTGCACTATCCAGATAATCATTTTTTCTGAATACATAACTATGGTGAACACTAACTCTTTCATAGAGGAGCATTGGTTAAAACTAAAAACTGGTTCTGACCATACTAACATGTGGCATCAGAGCAAAAACCTAGGGAGACCTCTAAGAAGGATATTGCAACATAGTTTCATCCAAAGGCAATTAAAGAAAGAAAGTGAGGCACGATTTGGTAACTGCATCAGGCAGATTACCCATGACTGCAAGGATATGCTAAGAAGAAAATTGGAAGAGATAGAGTTGTATAACTCTACAATCTCTCGAAACAAATATAAGAGACACAAATGTTTTCGTTGCAGACAAAGGGGGCATATTCTCAGAACTTGTCCTATGAAAGACAAAAACAAAGATAAAGGGACACAAGAAGATACAAGTGAGACTACAAGGAAAACAAATGAAGTTTTCAAGCCAACAAAACCAACTGTGAATTTGAAGTATCCAGAGTGCATTCATTTTACAACAAGGTGCATGATCAAGGGAACAGATCAAGGACATTGGGATGACATTTGGTACATAAGAAACAATACAGATAAGCATTTATGTTCCAAATTGAATCTTTTTTGCAACATTAAAGAAAGTTTTGTTGTCAATAAGTTGGATGATCAAATGAAGTTTCTTTTTACCTACGGAATTAGAGAAGTAGTAATCAAAGATGGTGGTCAAGGGTATCTAATACCAGGAGTACACTATGCTCCTGAAGTCACCCTAAATATTCTCTCAATAGAATTATTAGAGAGACAAGGCTTTGAGATCACATATGAAAATAACAGATGCAGGCTGGTCTACATGTTCAACAACCCTAAAGACCACAAGTTGGATGAAGATAGATTGAGAACTATGCATAATGAATATCTAGAGGAGTACTTTGAATCATTGGCAAAAGAAGATACTAGCATGGAAGGTGACGTGATTAAAATTAAGGGAAACACATATTCAACAAAGCTAAACAACTTCAATGAATATGTTGCATTCCTTAATCTAATCAAGAAGGATGAAGTTGTAAGTCAAGAATGAGACAGTTTTAGAAAGAAGTTTGATAAAGTGGTGAAGTGGTTCTATAATCATTATTTAGATAAATCACTTCCTGGTCCAATTCCTCCCATAATAAATTGTGTACAAATTTATCTATTTGATTTGTACAAACTGATTGAAGGCCTTGGAGGATACTTAAGTGTTTACTTTGGACAAGAGTTTGGTACAATAAGAGAAATACTAGGACTGTCAAAACAAGATGGAGAAGAAATAAAGAAATGCTACATAAACTATTTGGATGTATTCACATCCTATTACAAGACTGCAAGGGTGTCAAAACAAGAATACAACTATATTTTTGATATTCCTACAAAGAAAGTAGACGGGGACAAAGAGAGAACTTGTCCTATGTCTCACCAATGGGATTTTGCTGAGACTTGTGCATCCATAAAGAGGTCTACAGATCAAAGAGGAAAAGGAAAGCTTGAGCATTTTGGAGTAAGATTAGAAGACATAGAAGAAGAAAAGGACAACCAATCTCAACTTACTAGGTCAATTCAAACACAATATGCAAGGGACCAAAATATACAAGGAATTATCAAAGGACCATCAACTTCAAGAGAGTCAGAGAAGGAAGACTCAAGCAGCAACACAAGTGATGACTTTAACATCATCACTTGAAATCAAGCAAGGAACAAGGAAAAGCTGTTGAAGGATTATGATCTTAAGGAGGAGATGTTGGAAGATTAAGATCATAAACCTTCTTTCTGTCACTTACTATTTATGTAATATGTAATTCTAGTATAGTATAAGTGTTGCAGGCCCAATGTACATGTAAAATAAGGGCTGCACGTTTGTTTTTTAAAGTCTGGGCCAAAGGCCAACAAACATTAAGGGTAGTTATAAAGTTAGTTAGAAAAAACAGTTACTTGGCAGTTACAAATGAAAGGACATGACTGCTGGTAACTTATAAATAGGATGGAATGTAAGACAATTCGAATCATTCAAAGTATTATAAAATACATCTAGTCTTTATCCTTTCAATTCCTATTTTTCCCATTGTTGCATACTGCACTATCCAGAAAATCATCATTTTTCTGAATACCCAACTATGGTGAACACTAACTCTTTCATAGAGGAGCATTGGTCAACACTAAAAACTGGTTCTGACCATTCTAACCCAACATTTAAGCACAACGGCTTCGGACTAAGTTTAGTCTACATATATTTAGCATGATATCATGATTCCAAGCACATTTGATCATTTATACATTTACGGTTTTAAAACATTTACGTTGGTTACGTAAACAGGCACTTTTAACATTTTACATGCATGCATAATATACCCAATACCTCTAACACTCTACACTACACTTATTTAAACAAAAAAAATTAAAACCATATACCCCGTCCTTTAATTTATGGAAAAAGAGAAGAAACAACAGCATTGAGAACTAACAATTTTCACTTTACTTATTTAAATTATAAAACCTTACCACCTTTTTCTAAATATCAGTCTTTCATTTTTTTTACTTGAACCATGCATACACCTCCTTTTTCTTAATGTATGTTCCCCTTTTGACCTTTTGTTGCACGCTTTGACTAAATAAAATACATTATACACTAAATAAACTTCACCTCTTATGGTTTATGTTAAAAAGCTAGCAACATGATTGTCCCCTTTTACACATACACATTTTCACTGTATTATTTTATATTAACTAGCTTATAGAGTCTTATTTTATTACTTGAAATTGTAACTAGTTTATTTATAAAGAAGACTTTGTATCTTTCATTTGCATGCTTTGACTAAAAACACAATATACACCAAATAATTTACACATCTTTTGGTTTATACATAAATTTAGAGATATTATGGTTCCCTCCTTCCCATCACCCTTACACTTCATATTTCTCATACATATTTTATAATAAACTAGCTCCTAAGATATTATAAAAATACTATACACCTTACTTAAGCTCATTTATAGTGTTCTTTGTCATTAATCATCCATATATCATCAAGTAAGCATCATGCTCATTTTTTATAATTTTACACTTTATATTTATATATCATACATGTTTACATTTGATTATGTCATCAATTACACACAAAAATATCACTACATCATGTTTGTAAACTAGTAAAGATTTCACAAAAATATGTTCTTTTCATATTATTAAAGACCTAAAAATAATTATTGTATATATATATATATATATAGTGTGAGGTTATTGTAAGAACCAAATAAATTGCGAGAACTGCGAGAACCAATCTACACCCTTAATTATTTGATCAACGGTGAAAATGATGAGTGGCACAAATGTAATAAACTTAAATATTAAGTAGTATTCTATAAAAGCTGGAGGGGTACTATGGGTATTTTGTAATTGATTCATTTAAAACCGTCAATATGTGTATCCTATCTCAGAAACTGAATCACATTTTTATTTCTCTCTCTAATAAAAAACCCTAGCCGCCTGTGGATCTTGATATCTACTCAAAATTCGTCATCCAGTAACATTAGAGGTTCTTCAGATGTAGCCAAAGGTATGATCGATGGTGGATTAATTCCATGTCTATCAGGTATTCTTCGAGTGCCAGATCTAGACCATTTTAAAAAAGTTTTCGACTTGTAACGTAGTTTATGAACTCATTTATTTTATGAAAATGTTTTTGATTCGTAATTAGTATCAGTTTTATAAATTGATATAAATTTTAGTGTTGATTTTGTATAATTTTATTTGTGAAAAGATGTTATCTGATATGGGTAGGAGACCAATGATTGGGTGGGATTGGTGATAGGGGGAAGAGTAATAGAACTGATGTTGGTGGTGGTGGAGTTGGAGGTAGTGCGAGTGGTGGCGGCGGTGGTGGTGTATCGATGTTTTCTATGCCGCCTGGGTTTTACTCGAAGAAACAGGAGAACGAGAATTTATCAAAAAGAAGAATCTTTGGGTCAACGGATTATGAAAGTTGACTGCCATGATAACTTTTAGGTTCTTGCGGATCGGCTGATTTATCAAAAAGAAGAATCTTAGGGGACTGTCTTTTCTTTCCAATGCCAACATGGTCACATATGTGTATGATTTTAATTGGTCTCTCGATGGTCCGGTACTACACCTTCACTTTTCAGTTCAAGGAAGAGTTGTCCATAGAAGGCACCGACTAAGAATTACTCCGTACATGATAATTGTGAGGTAGATATCCCACTTATTTTTACAACATCTCATTTTGTTTGTTTTAGAGGAGACAAAACGTGTAGTTCAGGTTTTATAAGAGGTCAAAATGGGCTTTTTTATTATGGGTTAAACTGGGTTTTGTGAGGCTAACACACATTTTATTATTTCATTTTATGGTTTTATACTGAAACAACATATATATGACTATATGAGGTTTAAAACATTTAATTACACATCCAGTTATGATCACTAGATTATTGGAGGTAGAAAGGTGGCTGTGTGAGCAGGTCACATAATTAGAGGTTATATTTATGTTTAATTGGAAGGTTTTTTTAATTAAGTTTGCCATGACACCGTATGTGTTTAGCGTTTAAATAATACAACAAGAAAATGGTGTGCATATGTGTTATACGAGTAATTATTTGTATGTGTTTCATGAGGTGTGCATATGTGTTTTAAGAGGGATGCATATTTATTTTATGATTGGTATAAATTCAATTAAATTGGTTTGCACATGTGTTTTAAGGGGGCATGCATATTTGTTTTAAAGGGGGATGCATATATGTTTTATGGTGGGTATAAATTTAATGAAAATACATGTGCAATGGTTGATAATACATGTGCACAAAGCATAGGTTTAGGTGTTCAGTTAAATTGTTGGTGTCAGTTTTTAAAATATGCTTTCTAATGTGATACAATTGTATTATTTTGTGGTAATGGTTGTACTGGAATTCGTTTCGGTTTTAATTTCAGATGTTATTATGGTTTATAATAAATGACCAATGCCTTGAAAGGATTTATATGTAGTCAAACATATATACCATTTATCATTTATCAAGATCATGCCATTAGATAATGAATAAATCTGAATTTTGTGTAATACTATGTACCTTATAGTTTTAAAGATGATGTCATTAGATTATACATGCGCAACAGTACTAACTTTTTCGTGTGTGCTTGTTTCAGGTTATTGAAGATGATAATAGCATTGAAGACTAACAAGTGGATGCACATATAGATGCATGAAGATAATTTGCTGTATAACGTTTATCTTCTTTGTTAAGATGAGCGAGACGATAAAAACACATGTGTACAAGGATTAAAAACACATGTGTAGATTAAAAACACATGTGCACAAGGATTAAAAACACATGTGTAGATTTCATGGGTTCTTGAACCAAGCGAGGAATACATGTCCACACCTAAAAGATGAACCAACTGTTAAAGACATTGTAATATGCACACGCGCACGCTTCAAATATTTGTAATAAAACATATTTATGTAATATTTTTAATAAAGTTTTGTTGTTTGTATAAAATTGCATCAATCTATTAATAAATGTTTGTTGTTTGTATAAATTTATTTATGTAATATTTTTTAAAGATACATGTGCAAATACAAAACACCTATGCATAAACAAAAAAAATAGAATTTTACATAATGCAAAACACATGTGCACATATTGATTTTTTAAACAGGTAAAAAAAAAAAAAAAAAAATCTAAAATTTCGGAAGAAAAAAAACCGTTTTTTTAAAATAAAAAAATAAAAGATAAAATTAAAAAGTAATTTTACCAAAATACCCTTTTGAATTAAATATTAAAACTAAATATCCAAAAAAATCTGATTGGTTGATGGTGGTTCTCGCAGTTCTCGCAATTTATTTGGTTCTGAAAATAACCCTTCCCTATATATATATATATATATATATATATATATATATATATATATAAGTTGGTGTTTAAATGTGTTGTTTATTAAAGAGGACTTATAAAAGAATACATACTTATGTTCTTGTATTATTTACTTTATTTTTGTTAGTTCTTAAACTATTTGTTAGCAAATCATGTTAATTTATTTTATATATGTTATGGAAGGAATAAGTGAAAGAGATTAGGTTAGTGGAAGTGTTGGGAGATTTGTTGTTGAATAAAGT
This sequence comes from Chrysanthemum seticuspe, assembly GCA_019973895.1. Lineage (NCBI taxonomy): Eukaryota > Viridiplantae > Streptophyta > Magnoliopsida > Asterales > Asteraceae > Chrysanthemum > Chrysanthemum seticuspe. The sequence goes on along the minus strand of BPTQ01000003.1, from coordinate 131,857,310 downwards.
GGTTTTTAATAATTAGAAAATAGTTGTTGATTAGAATTGTTTTCGGCATATTTTGGACAGTAGGACCGGGAATTAGAAAAAACAACAAAATACCTTTCCGTGGATATATTATTCGTTAAAAACGGACTTACAACGAAGTTACGACGATGTAAAGATTTGAAGAAAACTATACAATTTTTAGAAAAACTGAACTATTAGAAATAATAGTTGCTGATTTTATAACTTTGAACTCGTTTTTGAATCATTGAAAGTCGAGATCGTCGAAAACTTATAAAGACTTTAATTAATATATATTGAGACGTTTATGAGAAGTCCAAGACCTAGTTAAACGAATTTATAACGAACGAGTTGGGGTCATTATAAAATTCAGCAACATATATATATTTAAGTTTGTATAAGCTTATTTTCTAAAAATGACGGTCATAAGTTACGAGACAAGCTAAACGACAAATTGACTTTTTGTAAACTATAAAAGGAATATTATTTAGACACGAATGAAATAGTCGAGATTATTTATAAACATATAAGTAACTTGACTTTGAAGGTTGGTCAATATGGGATATTTTGACAAAGTGTCGGAACTTATCTAAATTATACAACCTTGACGTAAACTATATTTGGACTTATTAAACTTAAATGCAAATATGTACGGTTGCACTTATTAAACTTATCTAAATTATACAACCTTGACGTAAACTATATTTCACTTCATTGCATAACCTAAAGCAACTCGTTAGTTAATAAGGTTGCGGTTAGGACTCTGTGAGTTCATTTTATTTGTGATATTATGAATTTCACTACACGACTTGAGGTGAGTTTCATACCCCAAGTTTTACTTGATTTACTACTCGTTTTGAATTACTTTTGAGTGAGAATACATGCTCATTTATTTAAATAAATTACCGTTTTATTCTTACAAGATAATTTTGAGAAGACAAGATCTTGAAAAAAGGAAACCCGATGATTTTTGGGAAGGGTAGATTTTTGCGGGGTTGGCAGAGTATGGTTCTGGTTTTGTTGTATTAGCCTTTATTCAAGAACGGTTATAAATTATTAGCGGTCAATCAAGAACGGATCTGGATTAAGAAAAACCCACCCGCTCTGATATAACTTGTTGGGTCCGGCACGATCATGCAAACCATGAAAGAAATGAACAACAGTTTAAGCATGTGACGAAAACTGATGAACATCAACATTGAGGTTGGGTTTGCATGAGAACGACTATTACACGCTAATAAAACCATTTGTACTTTTCAACTCTATAAATCTTATTAAAAATGAGTGAAATATTTACAAGTGATAGCCTACTGAAAACTATCCCGGTTGATGACAGATTAACTCTGCAAAATCAAACAATAAGAGGTAGCTAGCTTTGCTTTATTGCTCCTAGGAGAGGATGATCCTAACTATAATAATTTGTATAATCTTCTAAGGTTGAATCTCTATGTAACTCGGTTACAACCTTTGGTTTATATAGGAGTGGAAATAGTGGATGCACATGGGTGCATGGTAACTTGTCAACTTGCAATAGATAGGCATGTGCCTAGTAGGCTAGTCTTGAGCGTATTTTCGGCTTACCTGATTTGACAACTTATAGTTCTAATGCCTTTTTCTTGTATATCGATAAGTACTTGAACTTATCTTCTTCAAGAAGTTTCCCACCCATACATTCAGAGGTTGAGGTTGTTAAAACTGAATTATGTCTTCAGAGTCAGAGAAATACTTATCAGATCTCAGTGACCCTGGTGTTGCATGTAGCTCATTGTACGTCACTCCCTGACATCGCATCAATTCGTGAAGCGTTTTCTTCAGCTGGTCTTTGACGTCCCTAAAGCTAGACAGTTGGTTGAAGTTTGTACAACACTTACTAATTTTATCTGCGAGCAACACCTTCTGAATAATAATCAAAGAAACATGTTATTTGATAACTATCTGGGAATATCTCACTTTTGATAACTATCAGGTTCATATTGATAATTATTAAGTGAAAAATATGATCTTTATCAGATGCATTTATGTTCCTGACCTTCAGAGGGTGTATTAGGATATTTTATTTTTAATATTTGTCAGAGAAAATTTGGGTCAACTTCAGACCAAATAATAACCTAAAGCACCTCGTTAATTAATTAGGTTGCGTTTAGGACTTTGCGTGTTCATTTTATTTGTGATATTCCGAATTTCACTACACTACTTGAGGTGAGTTTCATAGCCCGAGTTTTACTTGATTTAATACTCGTTCTGAATTACTTTGGGGTGAGAATACATGCTCGTTTATTTAAATCCATTACTCGCTTTACTTAAATACATGATTGTTTACTCAGATACCTTACTTGCTTTACCTAAATATTTGTTTGTTTACTTGAGCACATTAATCGTTTACTCATTACATACTCATTTACTTTCTCACGGACACAAGTATTTAAACATCTAAATTTTCTAAGTTACAACATTAGCGATAAGGTCCCCATTTATTCTGAACCGTTAGTTATTAGTAAGCGCGAATGTTATGAATAGATCTGTTGGTTGACACCCCCGTCCGGGTTGGTCGCACCAACTAGGCAAACGAACACATATCATTTGGAACACATTGGGTGTTTGGCTAGACTCCTACATAGGCAATTATATATTTTTGCAAATCGCATACACATTACGTCGAGATAGGAGGTCATGAGCTTAGGGCAATTGTAATAATTTTCTATGAAATTGTATTTGTTATAATGGTCATAGATTGAAATCTTGTGGTCTGCACTTAGCATTTTCATTTCCAAGATATTGTGAGTACCACAATGGTCTCACTTACTTCCAAGACATTATGAGCGATACAATGGTCTCTAAAAAATTTTCATGACATTGAGTGATACAATGGTCACAAAATTCTTTTGTTTCACCTTGCTCAACTTTATTACTTACATAAACCTATGAACTCACCAACATTATTGTTGACCTTTTAACATGTATTTATCAGGTACTTAGACGCGTTTGCTTGGTTTACAACTGGAGCATCATTACTAGAGTTATATTTTTGCGGTCTCATCATTTCGAAGACTCATTGTATTACTTTTATACGTTTGGTTGCGATTTTTTAAAACATTGTCTTGTTAAATATTTATTAATGAGATTAAATGTGTATTTTCAAATGACTCATGTAGAGGTCATTCAATATAACTCGTAACTTTTTTTTCATGAAAGTCACGCCCTGTTATCTTCTGCTGCGATATTCTTGGGGTGTGACAGGTGTTTCATAGGTTTAATTTGACAAGGTTCAAGCTTCAAAAGAGTTTGTACAAGGTTGAATCTTTAAGCTTCAAGGTGTTTTTTAAGGTCCTAGAGGTGATCAAGTTGAAGGGTAAAAAAGGCTTCAAGGGTTAGTCGAATATCTAGAATCTTGAATTATTGAAGTTTGAAGGTATCCGCTTGTTTTACGAAATTCAAGTCTTAGTGGTTCTTGGAGGACAAGTAAGGTTTATGTAAAACCCTAAAAATATAAAACATATCAAAAGACTATTTTACCCTTAAAATAGTCAAAATCCTAAAATACGTAAAATACGTAACGCTCATGGAATGAAATTAAAACCTAACATGTATATTTAACTATCGACATTTTGGTACGACGAAAAACAAAGGTCACGCGTGTAAATCATTTGGTCGTTTCTTTTTTTTTCCAAGCCGAGCCTTGGGCCTCGTTTCTTTCTTGTTTGTGATCCGAATATCTTAAGCTTTGGGCCTCGTTGTTGTTGTGCAAGCCGCGTATACATGAGCCACTTGGGCCTCGTTGTTTTTGTGATCCGACTAGTAAGCCCATAATCTCGTCGGTTTGGGTTGGAGCTGAGAACCACACACACAAAGCCCATAGATACCGATCGGTGCATGTATAAATACAAACTCAAACCTCAAAAATTGAAACCCTAGCTCCTACAAGTCACGGCACTTATTTATCCACTTCACCCCAATTAAACGAATCTCTCACTTTTTTCATCTCACCTATAAAACCCTAAAAGTCTATCAAATCGGCATCCTCCATTCAAGAAGCTCGAGGTGCGAAGGTGGTGACAGATTCGTAGTGGCCTGTAACTGTGGTGATCGGGTGTTCATGAACCCTGGTTGATCGTATGGTTTGATCCGAATTCGAGATGGTCCTGGTTTTTCTTCTTTATCCTCGTTAAAGCAGCCTCAAAGGTAACTTTCCCCTTGTGTTGATCTTCCATACGACACATGTATATACATGTGAACAAGAAAACTAAACCAATAATACTCGTTATAATTAAAAATGGCCACGGATAAATATGTTGAATCGGTTTTAAAGAACGAGTTATATAAAAAAAATCATATATCACAACCCTATGTATGTCGACTGTGGTTCTTGTGGGTTACCATTCGAATATGTTCATGAGTACAGTTTTATCTCGTAATTTCGAAACCCTATTATGGTCCTTTTATCAACCTTTAAAACTAAAATTCAAACCAAGGAGATAAAAGTCAGGAAGCATGCATGGTTATCTATGGTGTGTTCAAGTATGATGTGTCTCGTTAACTGTTGTGTTGTGTGTATCATTCGTAAAGTCAAAATGGAGTGTGTTGTGTGCATGGAAGTGTGTCTCGAATGAAAGAGCCTAGGATTTCATCATGAATGTGTATAATAATAATATTTTGTAACCTGTGTTCGTATGTGCATGCATGGGAAGTGGTTTTAAAACGTGTGTAACTGTTTTCAAAGAGAAGTAGTCGAATCAGGTGTATGGTCATAGTTGTTTCCAAATGAGTTGCACCTTTAAGTGGGGTATATTGTAAATGTGATTTCATGTTAAAGCATTGGACCGATTTGCGTGTGCATGGCGTGTGTTTTCAAACCAGTAAAAGAACTATACATTGATTATAAAATATGCATGTAATGTCTTGTGGGGGGTAACTTTGAGGGTGATCGTGGGATTTATGGTCGAGTCATTTAGTGTTTTGAAAGGGTGTCGGGGGAGTCAAGCCGGGGGTTAACCATAATATATTTTTACTAGGTCGTAAATGATAGTCTTATGAACCGCGAGCAAGCCTTATTGTTGATCGATGTACCTAAGAGTTATAAAGGGAAGCTTTTGTTTTCATCTCATTTAACGTTCATGAAATGGCAAGTAAAATAAAACTTTAAAGTTAAATTACATTACAAACCTTACACTTTGAGATAATTACCATATAAACCTTATACTTGAATTAAGATCTAATAAAGCTCTCAAATAGGATGATTATCATATTAAAACCTTTAAGTCTACCATTTATCATTTGCAACCCATAAGTTTGGCTAATTAATGATTAATACTCTAAAATATTGGAATTCCGTCCGTCACTAAAAATGAGAATATTCTGACAACTCTAAAAGTATTAATGAGATTAATCCGTTATGACATTAATGATGCTAATAAGTATTAAATAAATCATAATCCGTGTAGATTCGTTGAAGGAGACGCGACGTTACATCTTCGTGTTCCTACATTCGTTTGCTTTCCTCTCATTTGCTTTAAGGTACAGATATTCTGACCTTTTCAGTAAAGGTTCCTTATGACGTTCTCTTTTCGTTAGCTTTTCTATTTCAGTTATTAGGATTCCCTATGCCATTGCTATGATTCCCTTCTGTTTATGTGAATCTCTGTTTGTCTGAACTTCTGTTTGTTGAACCTTGCTATGTTTGAGTATGAATTTCTGATTATGAACCTCTGGTTATGAATGTATGGTATATGACTTTGATATGAACCTTTGACTTCTGAACATTTGATATGAACCCTTTCTGATTTGTTTGATCCGTTGCTTATCTGAAACTTCTGTTTAGTGAACCATGAAATATCTGATTTGGACTTTATGATATGAAACCTCTGATATATATATATATATCTGTTGACTTTTATGATGAATTATGATTTGTGTCAATTATGACAATCTGTTTGGGTTTGATACCCGAGCCAAATATTTCACTAGTCATGGGGGTTCCATGTCCGTATCAGTGATGCACCTCTGATATGACTCTAGGGCAGTAGAGTGATGTTCTGCCACGTCCCTGGATGGTGGAGCATATTTTGTATATGTAGGAAGGGGCGTATGGATGCATCCTAGATCTGATCTGTTATCTGATATGATTTGTCTGGTGAATGATGTCGTGTGCAATACGCGTCTTCACAAATTTTGGGAGCTAGCTACTCCATTTGTTATTGAGGTCTCCCCTCATATTATATAAGGTATTCCGAGGTCACCCCTCCGAATACAATGGTTACTTATGATATGCTATGATCTGTTATGTTTCTGGGCTCGTGGTGGATGACTAAACCTTATCTGTTAATTCTGTTTTATGAATTCTGTTTATGATTCTGTAGCTTCCAATGCTTCTATTTACAAATCAGGTTTATTATATGTTTATTGAAGGTGATTATGCTTTTACATGTTTATGTGACTATCGTTTACTATGCTAGAATATGATTAATATGTTTATATGTGATTCACATGTTGTCATCTGATTATATAATGTCTTACTGTCATGTGAATTCGTTGATCTGCGTGATAACTATGCTAGTGTGTAATTGAGTATTCTGAAAGTTTAGTAAGTATGATTGTTCAGTTAATCTGGTGAACTTTACCTATCCGTTAGTGTATCTATCTGCTTATATTTGACCTGCCATGATAAGATCTGCTTATATTAAGATTTGATCTGGGAAATGGTTTAACTAAGGATATCTGTTTTGATAATTTGCTAATTGCTATGCTATGTCTTTTGCTTATCTAGTTATAGTATCTCCTATTGTGTTCTCTATTAGCATGTGTGACTGCCATGACTTTGACTGCTAATGTTTCCACTGTTATGATACTGAGTAAGTTATTAATGTAAACTATTTGACTTGTGTGAATGCCATGTTTATTTTCTGGTAATTATTTCCGTTAGCCTTTAGACTCTTCGTTTGGCTTATATGCACTCGAATTTCCTGATTTAGTTAAGGTCTGGTTATTTTAATGTGTTTGCATTTGTGTCAGCAATGTGCTATGTGTTTGTTCTTATTTGTTATTTGTTCTTCCGGATTTCTGTGTAATTGTGTTTCCGCAGAATCCTCCATGATTCATTGAATCTCATTCCGTTACGACTTTGTTATTCGTTTCTTTGTTTCAAGTTTGTATTTCTGTTTTTGTTTAGTTTTTGTTCTGTTATATCTGTTCACTGGGCTTTGTAAGCTCAGCCGCATTTTCTTTTCCTGCGGCAGGTATTAGGCATTCAAGATGAGCTTGTGGGATGGCTGATCTGGGTTGAGAGTAGAACTGAGAGCAAGTTGTGACTATAGAGATCCTAGATTTATTTTGATTATTAAGTTATTATGTTTTCTTTTGATTATTTTGTAAAGGCTTCCGCTATTGTATATTAATTAAAGTTCTGATATGAAACCGTATTGTGATATCTTTACCCTGGTCGGGTTGGGGTGTTACAGTTTAGCTTAGTCTTGGGATTCTATAAAAGTGATTACTTAGAGTACAAGGTATATCAAGGTTGTAGACTTGAGGTGGAAAGATCGAAGCTTTAGGGTTTTCTAAAGGTTAGTAGATCAATTATTACTAGAAAGTTGGTTTAACACACGGCTTGTGACACTTGTTTATAAAGTTGGTTAAACAGAAACTTGACAAGGTTTGTAGCAAGGTTAAAGAAGAATGGATAGTATGCATACTAGGTTAAACATCGAAAAGCTCGATGGGAATAGTGTACAAAAGCAAGGAGATTCAAAGCAAGTTAGGTTTAAGCAACTTGGTCCTAGTGTTAAAACATGAGTCCATGGAGTACATGTTTAAAAGCGTGTTTGGTTTGAGGTGGAACTGCAAAGAGCTAAGAAAAATCGTGAAACTGGCGCAATTCAGAATAGTAACGATTATGCTGCAGTGGTTCAAAGAAAGTTGGAGGTTAAACAACTTGAAGAAAAGACAAACACGGATTGCTTGGTAAAGAAACATAAAAAGGTACACCTTGGCATAAAGGCGGGGGAAACATTACGAAAACTGAAGTACCTGGTCAAGAGGGTGCAGAGGGTAATGTTGCTGAAAGGAAGAAAGTGAAGGAGGTCTAAGGAAAGCTAACTTGGATATTTACTAAGTTACAATGCTTGGTTAGCAAGAAGGTTCCTGGTTCGAGGTTCTAGCGTTAAATGAAGCTGTTGAGTATCGGTATAGACTAAGAATTACTACTAAGGTTGAAATTGTTATAATTTATAGTATAAATTATCAGTGGGTTAAAGTGTAATTAGTCTATGTATAGGGATTTATTTCTACTTTCTTAAATAGAGTTAGGATTAAACTTAAACTAGGATTGCTTGTTGTGCAATGCAAGCAAAGTAATTAAGGAATTCGAATTCTATAAGGATTGCACCCCTCATCTTATAACTAGAGGTGGATGGGATGCTAGTTTGTATATTCTTCCTTGCTTATTCGTTAATTAATGCAATGTAACGTTTGGGGTCACGTGGATGGTTACTTTGAGTCAATATCCCGCGCTAGATTTCAATGTATGTTGGTTTTTTTTCAACAATTTTTTTATTAATTGTCAATATGTTTTCTTATCAAATTTTTAAGTTTGTAACCAGCGTATGTGATTATTAGAACCTACCGTTTAAAGGTTTTAGTTATATTATTTTGTTAGTTTGAGAAAAAAATTTGGCCCCCTTGTTGCTAATTCATGGCTCGGTCCGTGCCCATAAGCTACACTTATAAAACAACAAGAACAACAATAATACCCATTCCAGTGAAAGCGATGTATGAAGAGATAGAATGTAGACAAATTATATTCATATTCTAAGTAAAATCCGGTAGTAGGGAGATTAATTTTAGGAAAACGTATACCCTAAGCTACACCTATGAAACAAGGTTGTGAGGATCGCGATCCTGATTGTAGGATCGTACGATCCCACACATAAAAAATGATCAGGTCATAACAAGATTGTAATTCAAGTAGGATCGCATCACGATTGTAGGATCGCGACTAGGATCGTAGGATCGGTTACGATTAGATCCTATCATTAACTCTTTGTTTTGTTCCTTATTCGTATTTTTTTTGCTTTATTAACTTATAAATTGTCATTACGACTGTGTCGTATTCCTTTTATATCCATAACCGTTTATTTAACGATTGAAACATAATGTAGGTACATGCATGTAGTATCTCTTTTATATCCAAATCGTTCGTTTAGCGATTAAAACCTAAAGTATGTGCACGTATGTAGTAACTTTGTGCAAGTATGCATTGCAATATATCTAATGTTCCACTACTAAAATACTTGAACATATAACTTTTTCTTTTATCATCCATTTAAATTCGTTTATCATATAAAATATTATATAGAAGTATAAAACTACAGAATCCGGATCGATTGAGAAGGATTTTATTTTTAGAAGATTGAGAAGGTTTTCAAAAATGATAGATTTTTAACTTTGATTCAAGTTTTTCAAATGTAAAACTCATTTTAATGTTATGTTAATCCAAAATGTGTAAAAAAATTTCGAATCAATGTTAAAAAATCTCTCGATTTTGCGACATAAGTAAAAAACTGAATCTTCTGTACACATTTAAGGAATCATTAGCTTTACTCGATTTTAGCAATGATTTGTGAATCAAAATTGTGATTTATAGATTCGATTCACTATAAAATTATGTTTACTTGTGAATCAAATAAAAAAATATGAATCAATTTGCTCAAACGTTGATTTCTTAATCATCTCAAAATAAAAACCTTCTCAATGGAACCGGAGCCTAAAACTACAATCCCTATAAAAAATATATACCTTTTCATATGATCTTACGATCTCAATTCGATCATATAATTACGATCTTACGAAACCGAAAACGATTTTTGATAGAATTCCGATCCTAAAAACCTTGCTATGAAGCTTTTGTTAAATTTCTGTTTACACGTATCAATCAACTAAACAAATTCATACAAAATATGGGCGATTCCAAACCGAAATTGTGTTTACGTATATTGTTTTTAACGACGGTTGTGGTATTACAAACTAACAAGAAGCAAGTACAAGTATTACACGAAACGACAAAGTGCATCACATGACTCGATCGCTATTATGGTTTTAAAAGGCTTGTAAAGGCGTGAGGCTTGGTTATGCCGTCACGCGGATTTATGCCATATTATTTTGTAAACTCGATATATATGAAATATAATATAAATATATAAATATTTCATATTTTGTGCCACCTTATGTCACGCTTTATAAATGCAAAAGGTTCGCCTTGACCGTAAAGGCGTTAGGTTTAGTCATGCCGTCACGTCACGGGCCTCACGCTATTTATAACCTTGGTCGCAATACAAGGTATTCATAAAAGAAGTATGGTTGAGGTGTAAAATAAACATACTAATACTAACGAAATCAAACAAATATTTTTTATACAATATAATTATGTACGTATAAACGAATAAGATCTGAATATCTGAGTGTTTTTAAGGGTATAGCTAGGTGAAAAAGACATATGATGAGAGCAAGTGTCAATTTTGCATCAGATCCAATACACTAAATATGCAGCAGTATCACGTACAGCAAGAGGCAGTACAGTACAACTTGTTGTTTATTGAAATTTAAAGCTTTGTGGTCCTCTTTCTTTATACTTTAGCTAGCAATAATCCAAATTTAAATTGAACATCTCTATCTTTGAATTTTCAACTTCTAAAAAGACAAAAAAGCTATACCATAAGTTGTTGTATATGGATGATGGAATATTCCATATTTTGAAGTAGTTTATCTTGAACTTGTAATTTTATTTGCTAAGCATAATCATATATGGATAGAAAATGGCATACATAATTAGCATGGTACTTGTGCTAAGCTGCAGGTGGTCATCGACGGTGGTTGTCAACAACAAGAATGAAAGATGGGTGATCGAGCTGAGAAACTTAAAACGAAAATGACTACCTTGCTAGGTTTCACGTCTAAATCTTCTCTTATTCGTTACGTAATCTTTGATATGATCCTGGTTGTGACCTGCGAGTTGATGGTCATGATTACAAGAATGATTGATGTTAACACAAGATCGATAAAGATGAATATGAAAGATACAAAAGATATTTCAGACTAGAAAAATGATCGAACTACAAGTTGAACAAAACACACTTTAGGTTTCATTTGGCAAGAAAATATTTAATTCATAGTTGTCAGGATTCCGATTCTGATCTTCGAATTTTACGATTTTACGATGCTACAAAGCAAAAATGATCTGGATCCTACGTAGGATCTTAAAAAGCTTATGATCTTACAGGATCCCGATCTTGACCGTAGTATCTTAAGATCTATTCCGATCCGATTTTACGTCTCTCAAACCGCAAAAAAAAACCACAAAGTTATGGTTATCTTTTAATAGAATTAAGAAAAAAAACATGTCATTCTTCCTAAACATTCAATATTTATAATTTAAGACAATGTTTACATAAAACATTCATATAATTTTTTATTTATGATATATAGTAATTTGTAAATTTGAATAATATTACAAAGGAAAACAATTACACGCTTGGTCCCTGTGGTTTACTCAGATTTCATGTTTAGTCCCTAAGTCGTTTTGATTACACTAGAGATACCTATTTTTGAAACTTTGCACCCATTTAGTCCTTATTTTGGATGGGCTGTTAGTTTATCCGTTAAGTGTTAAAATAATTTGTGCCCGTTATTCCCTCCGTTAAGATTTTTTGCACCGTTAGTCCTTACTTTTTAAACTGAATAAAAAACTCATTTTTATTCGTTTTCGTCCATCTTTTTTACGTTTTCGTCCATCTTTTTCACGTTTTCGTCCTCTCTTTTTTCACATTTTCGTCCGTTTTTTACGTGTTGGTCCATTTTTTTACGTTTTCGTCAATTTTCTTACGTTTTTGTCCGTTTTTTACGTTTTCTCCCGTTTTTTAACGTAGTCATCTGGGTTTTTTTTTTACCATTTTTTCTATTATTTTACGTTTTCAACCGTTTTTTACCCTTTCATCCATTTTTTACGTTTTCACTAGGTTTAATACGTTTTTGTCCGTAAAAAAAATTGGTGAAAACGTAAAAAAATGGACGAACAAGTAAAAAATGGACGCACACGTAAAAAAAACAGACGAAAACGTAAAAAAGATGGACGAAAACGGATAAAACGAGTTTTTAATTCATTTTAAAAAATGAGGACTAATGGTGCAAAAAATCTTAACGGAGGGACTAACGGGCACATATTATTTTAACACTTAACGGATAAACTAACGGCCCATCCAAAATAGGGACTAAATGAGTGCAAAGTTTCAAAAATAGGTATCTCTGATGTAATTAAACCGACTTAGGGACTAAACATGAAATCTGAACAAACCACGGGACCAAACGTGTAATTATTTCTATTACAAAGACCATTAAAAAATGACGTTGTAGTAGGATCTTAGGATCTCGATCTGATCTTACGATCACGGTCTTGCAATGATGAAAACGATCCTAGGTAGGATCCCGATCTTAAAAACCTTGATTTAATCTACTAATTAAACAAGCAGATTAAACATTATATCACCGACTTTAGGTAAATAGGAAATACTTATAATTATCTATATACTACATATAAAATAAAAATGGTCAAATGTTAAAAGTTGAAAGTTTAAAACTGAAAATGGTCAAAGATAAGAGAAATGTATAGTGTAATTAATACACTTATTAAAACAACTCATTACTTTAAAGTACAATGATTAATTTATATTGTACAACCATTTAAAAGCATATCTGCCAAATTAAATACAACAACTAAAACACCCCTTACTAAAATGTACAATTTTTTTTTCACAATGTATAATTTAAACAAACTACAACATAATCTAAAATATAAAATAATTAAACACATTAATTAATGTTATTTTTAAAACACCGTACATGTTATTATACACATTAATAAAACACATAAAACTTCATACAAGCTAACAAGTTGATTGTACATATAGTTTTGAAAATCGGACCGGACCAACTTGTTCAACCGGGAACCGGTGTAGCCACTGATTCAGCTAACCAATAAAGCCATCCGAAAACGAATCAGAGAGGACCCGTTGAAACCAATACAAACTGGTAAATCAGGCCTCATCGAGATCTATTTCTCCGGTTATTCGTCACAGGGTACCCGCCGTCGCAACGCGCGGGTACCCTGCCATACCATATATAAATGAAAAACCAAAAAGTGAAAAATGAAAAGTTGAAACTAAAAAAGGAAATGTTGAAAAAATATATTTAAAAATGAAACTATTAATAAACATCGAAAATTGACCGAGGACGCTTCAAGCCCGACGGGTTGACCCGGTTTAAATCGACCCGTTTTTTTACCGGAACGGTTCAACCGGTTGAACCACCCGGGTCGAACCGGGTTTCAAAACATTATGTTTAATCTCCAAAATTTTAAACTTTTATTATTTTTCGTTTATAACCCATAAACTTTTTTTTATCACTAAACGATCTGTCGTTATAAAATCTCGTTGCTATACACAAGTACTCATCTAGTTTATATAAAATTAATACGGTGCCCCGTATAGCATCGACGTTAAATACATTTTGGTGGCACGTTACTTCGGCGAACAATCTTTTCACAAAAAAATCTTTACTGGTGGCAAGGTTCCCTTCACACTACCACAAATATATATGTCATTTCCTCACCAATGGAGCATTAGTCCAATGGTTGGAGCACTTATGCTTGAGTCAATTGACATAGGTTAAAGTCCCATCCTTGGCATTTGCTTCATATAGGTACTCACATCCGCAAAACTTATGGGCACACTGGAGAGACTTTATGGAATAAGAGCTCAGGGGTCCGAGTCTTGGCTCGTGCTCACTCTAGTTGGTGCCCCACTAGGCCAGGAGAGTTACCGGAGCTATTCCTTGTGGGGTGGACAATGGCTGGTGCCAAAAGGCACCCGGGGTCAGGGTATTCCCGCCAATCTACACCTTTTGTGGAATATATGTCATTTCCTCGTATTTTTTAAAAGCAGAGTAAGGATCAAATGAGAAATATAATTAAGATGAGAAGAATGAGAAAGAACCACAACCACCAATCTTAGATGCATCCAAAAAATAGATGCATCTTCTAATTATTTCTCTTTTTTTATTTGAATTTTGTGGCAAAATTTTTTTTTCACTCTTATCATTTAAATAACTTTTCTCGCTAAATCCATTCCCTTTAAAAGTATGTAAAATTTTTAAAAGTGTTTACACTTACTGTTGTTCCCCGTTCACTATCGTCTAAAACAGTTTAAGTATATAAAATAAGTTAATAGTGAACTATGACTGAAATTAACATAAGTAAAACACACAAAGTAATTTTCAACATCATATTCTTATTAGAAATAAATCAACAAAGAATACGTTACCCAAGTACTTGCGAAATAGTACTTGGGATTGAAATGACAAAGTTTGGTGACTCCTCTCTAAGCTCAGGCTAAGTCTGAGCACAACTCTTAGAGCTCACTGAGCTATCTCAGGAACTAAGTTGTATTTGGAGGAGTGAAAAGATGGCTTGCGTGTATGTGTGTTTTTACAATTCACAAGCTTAATCTTTTCATTCCATCTCTTATGCTATTTATACATGTATGATATTTGACTCTATCCTAAGTGACAAACTGACATCATAAAGAAGACAAAAATACTGATGTATTTTGTCTCTGTTTACAAAGACTATTCTAGGTAAGAGACAAGACTACTTTCCTAAGTTCAGTGATGACACTGAGCATGATCTTTTGCCATTCAGGGAAAGTTTGACTTTGGTTGATAAGGACTTCGTCTTATCTGATTCAAACTTATCCCGCCTTGTCCCGCTCTTTTTTCAGTCTTTACATCCTTCAGTCTTCTACTTCAGTTTGTCTTCAGTGTAAGTAGTTGGAGAGGAGTCTTAGGGATTCAGTGAGTTATTGTCATCACTCACTGAATCCACCATCTTCTTCTTGACTCAGTATTCACCCTTTAAGTTCCGCCTTACTGAGTGGAGAGACTTCTTCTTTGCCTCGTACTGAGTATCCTGAAGATGACTCACTAAGAGACTACGCACTCAGTGACCTGTTAGTGTTTAACGGACTAAACACTTGGTCTATTTTCTATTCAAATCCTAGATTAAGGGGTTTGGGTATTTACTGAACCCAACAGTCTCCCCCTATTTGGATATACAAATAGCCTAAGTGGTTGATCAGTGTAAGTGAGCAAATGACTTCTTCTTACACTTAATGTACTAATTAATACAATAAGGAACACTGAGTAAATTAACAAAACATACATCTTTTATTGATCAGATTACATGGTTCCTATCACTAGTACAAAAGATAAACAAAATGATGTCAATCCAGATGGATTCCCAATGCTTTAAGCTTGACTTTCTTGGTGATGAGTGTTTCTCTGTCAGGATGGTCTCTTATCTTGGCATTCAGGTCTTGGCAGAACCTGATGTTTGCTGGGGTTTGGATCTGAGAGGCCACTGGCATCTATCCCGATGTTTTCAGCTTCCTCAGCAACTACTTGTACCAGTGCTTCTCTGCTTTTTCTTTCTTCTTCAGCAAGTTTATTTTTTCTTTCCTCCTTAGCAAGATGAGCACTTAGCTGTTGTGGTGTGAGCAGGTACATGGTGTTGACGATCTTAAAGGGAATCTTCTCAGGCTCAGGAGTTGTCATTTTGCCTTTTCCTTTGTCCTGGCCTGAGGAAGATGAAGTTGCTACAAGGGGTGGTGGTGTTGTTGTTATTGGTGTGATTACTGTCAGTGTTGTTGTTGATGTTGGTGGTGGGATTGATGAGATAGGTATTGCTGAGACTGGTGGTGATGATGAGATTTGAGATACTGATGCTGATGGTGTTGGCTCCCCCTCAGTGTGAGAAGGAGGTTCTTCAGCTATATTCTCCCCCTCAACTGTTTCTGGAGCGTCAGTGAGGGCAAGAGTTGGAGTTGGTGCTGAGGGGGACGGAGTCGCTTGACCCTTGAAGGCCTGATAAATTTCAGAGATCATAGCCTTGATGTCTGATGTGTCGGTTTGAATACCAGTGAACTTTGCTTCCAAATTAGCCTGATAAACTTCCAGAGCAGTCAGTCTGGGCCCAAGATTCCAGGCCATAGATGAGGATGCTTGAGCCAAAGTAGCCACTTGCGTATTCAAGGAGTCCAATGTAGCTTGAAGAGACTAGACTGAGGATGGAAGACCTTAAACATTTCCAGATTTGAGCAGATCGAGCAGTTCAGTGAGGCTTGAGGATTGTTTCAAGAGCGCCTCAGTAGCCTTTAGCACTTGAGAGTTGAGTGCTGGGTCTTCATTGACAAATTCCCTGATTTCATCTACCTTTGTACCTACACCCTGAAGGTGCCTGAGGAATTTAGCCAAGTTGTCATCCAGTCGGTGAAGGTTGTCATACATCAGATCCCTGTGCTCATGAACATTTTCATCAAAGCCGTGTATCTCAGCCTTTAGATCAGCATAACTCGCAGCAGCCTCAGTGTGTTGTTCCCACAGTGTTTCAGTGACCCAAGAGTATAACCTTCGTGAAGCTTTGGTGATCCACTGAACAAGCTGCCTTTCAGTAAGTGGGAGAACATTATCAAATCTTTCAAATTCATCAGTGGAGGAAGAGGAGTCATCATTTTCATGCTGGAATGGTGATTCAGTATGTTCCTGTGGATCAGGCTGAGGCTCTTGTTCAGCTTGAATCTCAGCGTCCACTTCTTCCCCAGCTGATAAAATTTCATCATCAGTTTCAGCAAGCTCATCTTCCGAAAAGAGTATTCTAGTAACATCAGCAACGGTTAACAGGGGGTTGGTGATGGGTTCTATATCAGCGGGTGGTATGTTTCCCTCTTAGTCTTTGTCCCCCGTTGACCCCTCGGACACTAGTGGGCGTTTCCCAGTGCCTTCGCTGGAGTCAGGATTGGTTGTGGGTTCCGTAAAGGCGGGTTGTTTCTTTCCCTCCGAGTCTTTGTCCCCCAGTGACCCCTGAGACACTGGTGGGTGTTTTCCAGTGCCTTTAGCGAAGTCAGTGATAGTTGTATCCCTATCAGCGGGTTGTATCATTCCCTCTGAGTCTTTGGGATCGATCAGTGTGCCCTCAGACAAAGGCTTGGATTTGCTAATGTCATCACTGGGCGTTGTGGAAGGCGCTCCCCTACTAGCGGGTTGTTTGTGTCCCTCTGGATCTTGGGGAGTAGTGGTTGTGACCAAGGGCACTGACTGTGATGTATCAGTGTCCTTCGTTGTCACGAGGGTGGATGTTGCCTGGTCATCAGTGAGTGTCTTTTTAGTCTCGGGCCTTTTGTGCCTTTTAGGCTGTGTTCCTGAAGCCTCAGGGCCCTGGGACTTGGGTTTAGTCTTAGTCCCAGTCTGAGACTTCCCCTTTCTCTTTTTAAGAGCAGGGTTTGGAGACACTGATCCCTCCTGGTTGTTTACAGCAACCATATGGGCCGTCAATTCAATAGGAGTGACAAGGGTTGGGTCTTTTTGAAAATTTGATTGGCTCAGGATGCCTGGTAAAGCACAAAATTTTTCTTCCTGAGGATAATTTGTACCCAGTAACACTTGCAAAGCACAAGAGATAAACCTAGGATACGAAATGTATTTCATCCTAGTTTTGCTTTGTAGCTTGGTTACGAGATCACTGTAAATGATCTCCCCTATGTTGACAGTGACCCCATTCATCAGGCAGTATGCCATCATCAACTGAATAGAGTTAACTTGTTCAGTTGATGAGTGATTCCCGCCGAGGACTTGAATCACAAATGTGAATAGGATCCTCCAAGCCACGGGAAATGAACTCTTGGTGACTGGGGTTCTGTCCAAAAATGTTTGATCTAAAACGATTTTTTTTAACCCATCCATCACTGTGGAGGGTTCAGGATGGGCGACATAAACTCCTTTGTTATAATCCAACCCTGTTGAAGTGCAAAACGTTTTATAATCCAGGGTGAATTGTTGTTGCCCCCCGTGAAGACTGAATCTGATGAGATATTCCCTGAGAGGTCTGAGGTTGTTCTCATCAGTAGAGGGTGTCGGGTCATAGGCCTTGGCTGTTGCCCAAAACTCCCTGAGGAGATTTTGGTAAACAATGGAGGGACACTGAACAAAGGCCGTTTTCAGTGGGCAATTAAATAAAAATTTCATAATGTCTTTGTAGGCTGGGACAGTTTCAGGGTATTCAAAGTTGCCTATGACATTATTAGTTTTAAATTCAACATTTGTAAGATCCCCTACCCACTGAGAAGCAAACTGGAGAGATTGTGTTCTAGCCATTTCCATTAAAGATTTTAGGGTGTTTGAAAATTTTTTCTTTTGACTAGAACAATCAAGGTTTTTAGATTTCTCAAGTTTTGTGATGAAAAACTTTGGTAAATGTTTACAAGAAGGGTTTTCCAAAAGAGGTTTGAAGAGTTTTTGAGAACACACAAATATTTCTGGGTTTTTGAAATGATTTTGACATAGTTTTGTTGCAGAAAATAATTTGTGTGTGTTTGTTTGTTTTGGAGGAGAGTATTTATAGAGTGGTGAGAAGGGTGGTTTGTGCACATATGGGAATATTAAGAGTTGGTTTTTTGAAAAACGTTTGAATTTCCACATTTAATGCTACCACTCCATTACCCGCAGTAAAATCCCTTTTTTCAAGGGAACAGTTGCAGTGCACAGTAAAAGTGCACTTTTGCAGAGATAAAATATCATTTTGATATTCTTGTGTGAGGAGGCATTAAATGCCAAGTGGGATGACAGTAAGACAAAGAGACATATATTCCAATATTAAATTAGCATTGTTACCAACCTAGGACATTTAAGTAACTGATACTTGGATGATTTAGTTACTCATTCAATGCTCTTTGTCAAATGTCAGGGACCCTGAATGAGTCTTACTCATTCAGTGAGAGGTTTATTTTGGATGTTTAGGGAGGATGAACCATTTCAGAGAACTTACTGAGATTGGTTTTCAGATACCTGACTTTCAATGTCAAGCAATCCCAATTCAGCTTTCAGTCTCCTGAAGGTAGGTTCATCCAAGGGTTTGGTGAAGATATCAGCCAGTTGATATTCAGTATGGATGAAATGAAGTTCAATGTCTCCTTTCATTATGTGATCCCTGATGAAGTGATATCTGATATCAATGTTTTTGGTTCTTTGGTGGAGGACAGGGTTGTTGGAGATTGCAATAGCACTGGTGTTATCACAAAAGATGGGCACCATTTTGTAATGAATGTCATAGTCACTGAGTTGACTTTTCATCCATAATACATTGGCACAACATCCTGCTGCAGCTACATATTCAGCTTCAGCTGAGGACATGGCCACTGATTGTTGCTTTTTAGCACTCCAACAAACCAGTTTTCCTCCAAGAAATTGACAGGACCCTGAGGTACTTTTTCTGTCCATGTTGCAGCCAGCATAATCAGAATCAGAGTAACCCTTGAGATCAAACCCTGAGCATTTTGGATAATAGAGTCCAAGGTTTGGGGTTCCCTTCAGGTACCTGAGTATTCTTTTGGCTGCAGTGAGGTGAGATTCTTTAGGATTGGACTGATATCTTGCTATTAGACAGACTGCGAATTGGATGTCTGGTCTAGAAGCAGTTAGATACATCAGTGAGCCTACAATCCCTCTGAAATGAGTTTGATTGACTGATTTGCCAGTGAGATCAGGTCCAAGGTTATTAGGTGGGACCATTGGAGTCTTCACTGAGGCACAGTCATATATCTTATATTTCTTCAAGAGATTTCTGGTGTATTTCTCTTGACGGATGGATATTCCTTTATCAGTTTTCCTGATTTGTAGTCCAAGAAAGTATGTGAGTTCCCCCATCATGCTCATTTCAAACTTCTTTGTCATCAGTTTTTCAAACTGTTTGCAAAGTTTGTAGTTTGTTGAGCCAAAGATGATGTCATCAACATACACTTGGACTAGTATCACATCCTGTTGAGTTCTATAGACAAACAGTGTGTTGTCTATCTTTCCTCTGACAAACTTGTTTTGTATCAGGAAGGCTGAGAGAGTTTCATACCATGCCCTGGGAGCTTGTTTAAGTCCATAAAGGGCTTTGTCAAGCTTGCAGACATAGTCAGGGAATTCACTACTCTCAAAGCCTGGAGGTTGCTGAACATACACATCTTCCTTGAGATCACCATTTAAGAATGCACTTTTAACATCCATTTGGTAGACCCTGAAGTTCATGTATGTTGCATATGCAAGGAAGATCCTGATGGCTTCCATTCTTGCAACAGGAGCAAATGTCTCATCATAGTCAATGCCTTCTTGTTGACTGTAACCTTTGGCTACAAGTCTGGCTTTGTTTTTAATGACAGTGCCGTTTTCATCAGTTTTGTTTCTGAAAACCCACTTCATTCCTATGACTACTACATCCTGAGGACATTTGATCAAGGTCATGACCTTGTTTTTATCAAACTGTTGCAGTTCTTCTTGCATAGCCTGAACCTAGCTTGGGTGTTTTAGAGCCTCAATGACACTTTTGGGTTCTATATCTGATAGGTAGTCAGCATATAGACATTCATTGGCTGAAGCTGCAATTAGATTAGCAGCCATGCTTCTAGTGAGCATGCCCTCAGTAGGTTCACCAATGATGTTTACAAGCTCAATGTCCTGAGTTCTTGTCCACTTACTTTGTGGTCTAGGATCTGAGCTTGATGATGTCACTGGGAGTTCGGATGTGAGTTCAGGTGCAAGAGCCACAGAATCATTTAGATCATCTGTAGAGATGTCTAGTTCAGGTTGAGGTTCATGAGTTACAGGTTCCTGATCATTTGGATCAGTGTTTCCTATCCCAGCAGGGACTGACTGATTATCAATGAATTCACTGATAGTTGGTTGGGGTAGGTTGTGAGGTAAGACATAATATGAGATGTCAGCATTAGCTTGATATGAGGAATTGAATTCAGTGTTGTACTTATCAGGAGGATATCTTGATGAGTTATCAATTCCTATTTCCTCCACTAAGGTGTTGGTGAACCTGATGCTTTCAACACTTTCATCAAAGGTGACATGAAAGGTTTCCTCAACTTGTTGTCTCCTTGTGTTAAAAACCCTGAAGGCTTTGGATATTAGTGAGTAGCCTAAGAAGTATCCATCATCAGCTTTTGCATCAAACTTGCCTAGATGATCCTTGTGGTTATGAATGAACACAGGACATCCAAACACATGAAAATAGCTGATGTCAGGAAGTCTACCTTTAAAGATCTCATATGGGGTTTTATTATGTCTTTTGACAATGATTGACCTGTTTTGAGTGTGACAGGCAGTTTTGACTGCTTCAGTCCAGAAATGTTTGGAGAGGGCTGAGCCATTTAACATGGTTCTAGCAGCCTTAATGAGAGTTCTGTTTTTTCCTTTCAGCAACCCCATTTTGTTCAGGGGTATATGGAGATGAGAAATTTTGAGAAATTCCTTTTTCATCACAGAAACTCTCAAGCTCTTGATTTCTGAACTCAGTACCATTGTCAGTTCTGATTTGTTTAACAGTAATGTCATTCTGATTTTCAATCTTCCTGATGAATGACATTATTGTATCAGCTGCCTGACTCTTTTTTGAAAGAAAGTATACCCAAGTGTATCTTGAGAACTCATCAACAATGACAAGTGTATACTTCTCATGCTAGATTGATCTGGGACTGACAGGTCCAAAGAGATCCATGTGTAGGAGGTGAAGGCAGCTTTTGATGGAGAAATTTTGTTTGGTTTTGAATGATGCTCTGTGGTGTTTACCTTTTTCACAGGCTGAGCATGGTTTGTCTTTTGCAAAAACCAGTGATGGTAAGCCAAGGACCTTGTTTTGTTTTGCCAAGTTGTTGAGGTTTTTGAAGTTTAGGTGTGAGAGTCTCTTATGCCACAGCCAATTGATAGTTTCAGTGGCTTTAGCAAAGAGACAAGTTCCATCTTGGGAGAGTGTTGACATGTCTAACACATAAACATCATCTCTCCTTGGAGCTATCAACACCACTTCCTTGTTGGCATTAAAGATGGTACCTTGTTTGTCATTAAATTGCACAATGTACTTAGCATCACATAGTTGACTGACACTGGTGAGATTGTATTTGAGACCATTGACATAAGAAATTCTAGAGAAAACTATTCCATTGCAGTTTACTGAACCAGAACCTTCAGTGGGACACGATGAGTTATCACCAAATACTACCTTGGGTCTTGGTTACTTTACATACTTGTGCAGATACTCCTTCACACCAGTCATGCTTCTTGAGCAACCACTGTCTAGATGCCAAATAGGCTCCCTGGCGTGTCTCTGCACAAGTAGTACACTGAATTAGTTTCTCTTAGTGACCCACTTGCTAGTGGGCTTGGGTCTCAAGGTCTCTTTGAATTTTGCAATCGACTCATGGTCAGTGGTTGAGTGCATTGTGCTACCACAGGTTTTGCATTTTGAGACTGAGGAAGACTCGGTGATTTTGGGTTGTTTTGTACTTCTCTTTGCATGAATGACACTGTCATGTTTGGATGTCTCATGAGCTGGATTTCCACATATATCACAGCATGTGTTCATGAGACAGTCATCCTGATGATGATCATTAAACCCACAATGAGGGCAAAGAGGAAAAGGTTTTGCTCTATTCTTGAGAGCTGTTTTGGAGGATGAAGCATACTGGTGACCAACTTTGGTGTAGTTTGCTTTACTGACAGAGCTTACATACTGTAAGTGGTCTGCAGTTCTGTGATCATCCTTATTGCAGATCATGCAATAAAGGATTCTATAGCAGTTGTCAGTGGTATGACTAGTGTAATGACACATCTCACACTTCTGCTTGGGTTTGTTGGTGGATTTTTATTTTGATGAGCTAGATGAGGCTGACTTAGTTTCCTTGATTGAATTAGGAGCTTTTTCGATGGAATCCATCTTTTCTGTCAGCTTTCTCACAAGCTCAGTAAGTTGCTGAATTTGGTCAGCTTCAATGGGGACAGAGGATGTTGAAGTCTCAGTAGGAGTAGACTCTTGTTGGATTTGTTTTGTTTGTCTTTGCAGGATGGTTCTACCAAGTCCAGACCTTTCTTTTGGTGAGTGAGGATTGAATTTTAGAGGAGTAAGCTCAGAGCTTGGATCAGCACCCTGAAGAGGTTTCAAGGGTGGAAGCGGTGTTTCAGATTCTGCTTCAGACTCAGAGACGTGTTCAGTACCACTGGGCACATCAGGGAGTCCTAGCATGCTCTTAAGAGCTTGGCTCTCAGGCTCAAGAATCCTTCCAGAATCGAAATTTGGAAGCTTACTCTCAGGATTAACCCGTTCAATCCAATCACTGGAATTTGGAGTTGTCAGCATATTGGTAATCATACCACCAGACATAAATGGTTTTGAACTTTGGTCTTTGTTGCGAGAGTCAGGGAGATGATCTTCACCTATGACTCTCTTTTTGCTACTGGGGGCACCCACAACATCAAAGACCCTGGGATTCTTAGCAGTCCAACTATCAAGAATATCTTGTTCCTTTTTAAGTTCATCTTGAAGAGCCTGATTTCTCTTAACTAGTTCAGTGTTTTGAATTTGCAAAGTGACAGCCTCAAGCTTGGCTTGTTTTAAAATAAGCAGTTCATCTCTACACTTGTTTAATTCAAAACTTAGCTTGTTGTATTTTGAAAAAAGATTTAATATTTGCTCTTCTACGAACTTAAGGTCAACATTAAGATAATTCATATAAGACTGCCAATCAGAGTCATCATCCATAGAAAGTAAGATGTTTACCTTCTTCATAGTGATGTTGACCCATTCCTCGTTTCTGGCATGATTCTTTCCAACAGCTAGCTTGTCCTCTTCTGAGAGGGCCATCAGTGCACTGACATGCACCATTTCATCATCTGATGATACTGGCTCTTCATCCCAGTCGAAGGTCTCAACAACAAGGCCTTTGTTTTTACCCTGCACAGATTGAACACTTTTTGTTGTTTCTGAGGGACTGGCCTCGAGCAATGCAAGCTTAGCTTTGACTTTCTTATACTTGGCTTCAAAATCAACAGTTTTGTTTTGATCATATTTGTTTTGAAAGTTTTGATGAGACTGATAGATTTTTGGTTGAAATTTACTAAAGCCTGAGGACTGATTTGACCCTGATGGTTTATAAGAGGGTTCAGAAATTGTTTTTGAAAAACAGTCTTTTGCAAAATGACCTCTTTTGCGACACTTAAAGCATTCAGTGTCCTCATTTGCTTTGGCATTTGAAAAACCTTTGTTTCTTTTTATAAACCTTCGAGAGTTAGCAAGGAGTGCCCTTTCCTAAAATTCAGTGTTCAGGTCATTTAGGTACTCCTCACTTGATCTCTCATCAGGCTCATCATCAGAATTTTCCTGAAAATCTTGAACAATATTGTTAGAATAGAAAGCAGTTGATATTGGTGATGAGGTGGTGGTCAGGGACTTCTTGACTTCCTGAGACTTCTTTAAGTCAGGGTATCTTCTGTTGATGAGGTTTTCCTCATAGACAAATTTCCCATAAATTTCAGGAAGCTCAAGATGTTGGATATGATTTGCATTCCTAAGTCTCTGAGAGAAATTCAACCACTTCTCAGGGAGACTGTTGACAAAACCAACATTGATTTCATATTTGGACAACTTAACACCATCATTTGACAGTTCATTTAAAAGAGTTTTGTACCTGGTGTAAGTTTGAGAGAGAGTTTCTGAGTCCTTAGCCCTGAAGGTGTTATACTCAAGTTTCAGGTCCATTATCCTGTTTTCCTTGGTATCAGATGGTCCTTCATGACTATGAACTAGGTCATCCCAGGTTTGCTTGGCTGTACTACAGCTTATAACAGACTCCATAATATCGTCAGGAAGACAAGATATTATGATACTTTTGAGTCTTTGGTCCTGGTTGACCACTCTCCTTTCATCCTAGGTCCACTGAGCTTCAGGTTTGGGCAACCCTTCAGCAGTCTTTGGGACAAATGAACCTTCATTTATACACTTTGTAATACCTGGAATTTCTAAAATTCACAAAAGACCAAAATACCCCTAAAATCAAAAAGTATGAATAATTAATTTGAAGAATACCAAATAAGCTACGTAAATTCAGAAAATTATTAAGAAATATCCCACATGATCTAAATAAATATTAAACACTTTGTAAAAGGTAATTTTTATAGTTTATGATTTTATAAAATTCGTTTTGTATTTTATATAATTAGCCGCATATATTAAATTTGTTTTATAAAAGAATTTAATTAATAAAAGCCCAATATAAATTTATAAAATTAAGAGTCCATTTATTTTAAGTCCAATATATTATAAAACCCACAAGAAAACTAGTAAACCATATATATATATACATTATACGGTCCATATTTTTATCCCTAACAATCCCTAAAACCGATTAAACCTAAACCGACTCCCAAAACCCTCCAAAATTCGACATCTGATTTCCAGGGCTTAAAGCCATTTTTCTAGGACGAGTTTGAAGGTAAAGAAGGTGATAAAAATCTGGTTCGAGGCTCTAAGGTGCTGTCTCGATCGTGATTAGTTTTTGGGTCAATTAGGGTTTCGGCGATAGGAGCTTTTTGGTTTCTTTTGTTCTAACGACCAAAGCTCATCAAGGGTATGATCCTAATATTATTTTCAGTCCTACAAGTCATATAGAACACGTAAAAATTAGCCATGCATGTTAAATAAGTCGTATGGAATTAAAACCCTAAAAGCGTATAAAATAACGAATGAGCGTATAACAATTTTTGGGACCATGATATTAATTTTCTAAGGACTCTTATATGATATACGACCTGTATAAAATACATGTTCATGAATTCGAAGCTTGTGTGATTTGTTTGGGGTTTTATTTGTTCGATCGTATATAAAAAAAAGGAAAGATTTAAAAAAAGGGGCGATTAGGGTTTGCTTGTTGTACTTAAGGGCCATTAATACAGTAGTAATGAGGAATTAATGATTGGTTTAATCTAGGTTTAGGGCTTGTACTTGAATTATGCATTATTCGGTTTCACATAAAAGTTTTGGGTTGGTTTTGTAAATTATGAAACTTAAAGGTTATTTTTGTGAACAGTAAAATAATGGTACTAAACGTATAAAAATAAGTATGGGGGTTAAACGTGTAAATTTGGATATTTAGAGGGCCATTCGAATTGTATTTAACTTAAAAGGGTATGTTTTGTAAATTCTAAAACCTTTGGGCTAAAAGTGTAAAATCTGATAATATAAGGTTAGGTCATATAATTAAAGATGTTAAGGGTGCAATAGGTAATTTTGGGTAATTATGGGTCAACGTGTGTAAATAAATTACGTAAGGACATGCATGAGTTTTGAGGAAACTTCGGTTTGTTTTTCATATACGTTCTAGGTCAAAGTAGAAATCATTAAAAGAAGTAACATGTGATTTAAATGCGTAATAAATGATATTAAAAGTATGGAAACCCTAGAACATAAATAGGAAGCTGATTAAGGTTAAAAGGATAAGTGTGTAGATTCGTTATTTCATGTGAGAATGGTAAGTCTTGGAATCATTAATAACCATTGATTAGGAGTAAATGAGCTAGTACTAAGCGTGTGTCGTGAACATGCGTGAGTTATAATGAATTAAATTAGAATACGCATGGTCTCATTAAGGTTTGCATTCGAACAATGTTACGTGTGAGTTTTGGTTAATCATGTAAGTTATAAAAGATTATGTAAACTATTTTGAAAGAGAGTCCTAAAATCCGTTATTGACATTTATAAACCCTATACTTTGAAAGATGATCATATAAGTCCTCAAAATAAGATAATTATCATATTAAACCCTTAAATTTACCGTTTGTCATTTGCAACCCATAAGTTTGGCTAATTAATGACTAATACTCTAAAATGTTGGAATTCCGTCCGTCACTAAAAATGAGAACAATCTGACAACTCTAAAAGTATTAATGAGATTAATCCGTTATGACATTAATGATACTAATAAGTATTAAATAAATCATAATCCCTGTAGATTCGTTGGAGGAGACGCGACGTTACATCTTCGTATTCGTTCATTCGTTTGCTTTTCTCTCATTTGCTTTAAGGTACGGATATTCTGTCTTACTTTAAGACACTTGTGTTATCGTACAGATATTCTGACCTTTTCAGTAAAGGTTCCTTATGATGTTCTTTTCGTTCGTTTTCCTATTATGCTTATTAGGATTCCCAATGCCATTGCTATGAACCCTTTTCTGAATGTTTGATATGTTGTTTATATGAATTTATGTTCTAGTGAACTATGCAATATCTGATGTGAACTTATGTTAGGAAGACTTTGATATATACAATTGTTGAACCCTGCTATATTGGATTATGAACCTATGATTATGAACCTCTGGTTATGAACGTCTGTTTATGAACATATGATATGCCACTATGATATGAACTTATGATTTCCGATTATCTGAATATGGACCTTATGATATGAACTATCTGATATGATTCTGTGACCTTGAGTTTGACTATGATCTGTGCTATATCTGAAAATCTGTTTGACTAAGGTCAGTTGTTAACTGAACCGAATGCTTCACTAGTCATGGGGGTTCCATGTCCGTATCAGTGATGCACCTCTGATATGACTCTAGGGCAGTAGAGTGATGTTCTGCCACGTCTCTGGATGGTGAAGCATATTTTTGAATATGTAGGAAGGGGCGTATGGATGCATCCTAGATCCGATCTGTTATCTGATATGTTATCTGGTGAATGATGTCGTGTGCAATACGCGTCTTCACAAAATCTGGGAGCTAGCTACTCCATATATTTTCTGATGTACCTTTTTAAAGAAGAAAGATATTTCTGATATGATATGTTAGTGAAAGTGCTTATGATGTATTTGTTTAAGTGATTATTAGTTGCCATGCTAGGATAGGATTAATACGTTAAAACCTGATTTGTATATTTGATATTATGATTTGTTATTGTTACGTGAATGCGTTGATCTGTGAGATGAATGTGCTAGTGTACGATTGAGTGTTTTGGAGGTTAATCATCTGTCTGCACATGTGACCTGCTATGTTAAAACTCTGCTAAGGTTAGGATTTGATATGAGAACTGGTTTAGCTATTATGTCTGCCATGACCTGTCTGTTATTTCCGCTGCTATATTATTGAATTAAGTGCTATAGATGTTGATTACTTGATTTGTATGAATGCCATGTTTATTTTTTTATGACTGTTTCTGTTAGTTTTGAGACTTTCCGTTTGGCTTATACGTAATCTGTTATTCGATATGTTGTGCGTTTGGTTGTTCTGATGTGTTTGTTTTTGTGTCTTTAATGTGTTATGTGATGTCTAAACTGTTATGTGGTTTTTTTTGGATTTCTGTATATTTGTGCTTTCGCAGAATCCTAAAAGATCCTTCGTCATTATTTCATTTTATTTTCGTTATTCGTATATTTGTTTTGTTTAGCTTTTGTTTCGTTATATCTGTTCACTGGGCTTTGTAAGCTCAGCCGCATTTTCTTTTCCTGCGGCAGGTTTTAAGCATTCAAGATGAGCTTATGGGATAGCTGATCTGGGCTTGAGAGTAGAGCTGAGAGCAAGATTTTGACCATAGAGATCTTAGATTTATTTTTGAATATAAGTTATTTATATTATCTTTTGTAAGTTTTTGTAAAGGCTTCCGCTATTGTACATTAGTTAAAGTTCTGATATGAAACCGTATTGTGATATCTTTACCCTTGTCGGGTTGGGGTGTTACAATTTATGGTATCAGAGCTCTAGGTTTTAGGACCCTTAGAGCTTAGGCTATGACCTGTGAGGATTGGGTAGACATTAGGTTTCCGTCTGTTCAGATATCTTTCGATTCCTTTTGATGGTCGTTCAGATTTGACTTCGATATCCTTTTGCCTTCACTGAATTGGCCCTCCTCTGTTCGCATCGAATTTTGTTATTTTGTTTTCGCTCGTCCGTTTGTCGATCATTAGATGGAGACTACCCGTGGTGCCAAAGAAGATGGTGCCGACCCTGCGTTGCTACAACAGTCCCTGTGCTGGAGAGATTCGTGAAGCAGAAGCCACACTCGACTGCCGTGCTGCTGGAGACATCAGGATGCTGCTGGAGGAAGCTAGACGAATCAACCAAAGACGCAACGACGAAGACATGATTCAACCGGTGGCTGGGAAGGTTCATCTACTCCATATGATTTGGGCGCGACTTATGTCACTCTGATTCGTTTGTCATGCGTTTTGAGACGATTTGATATTCTGTTAAGTGATTCTGATCCGTATTGCTTTTCTCTGATTTGTTCGGAACTTGGTTTGAATCGTGAAGTTTTATCGTTTAGCATTCTGGTATATCTCAGCTTTTCTTTTGGACCGACAATAATGAGTCATGAGGAACCGTTTTATGCTAGTTAGTGGCCTCCTTCCATTATGGAATGGTAAGTTGATTTGATGCATTATATGCTCCTTGTTGACCATCATGATGGTATACTCATGTGGATCTGGTTTGTTATAGTGTGTTACTTGCTATATGTATGTTATCTGTATGTGGTGTGTTTTGTTATGATATTAGTTATGTGTTTTGTCATGACCCGAGACCGAATATAATGACAATAAGAACTTGTTATGTGATGCAAGTATTATGACGCCTGATCAACGTAATAATACCGAGATCACATAATCTGAACTTATTGAAGGTATACGACGTCTGGGAAATGCCTGTGATTAATGTGTGTATAGACTTTAACTTGTATCTGTTATTTGGTGCTTCTCATGTTCGTTTGAAATTCCGTACCTATTTGTGAGATTTCGTCGATATTTGTTACGTATAAGTTTTGTACGTTTGGAATCCGAAGTTGTTATGATCTGTACGAACCTATAGATTGCTATGACCGCCTTAAGCTTATACGTCTCCACATATTTCTACGACTATTGAGGCCCATAGGATTTATTCCGTCTATGCATATGATGTCCTCATCATTAGATATCTGAATAAGTTAGAATTTGTCGTTTGATTTTCTGCGTCTCATCTGTTCTCCGCCATTATTCTGATACGTATATAATTATCTATTATAATTAATTGACTATTTATTTGATTTCTGAATAAGTATGAGTTCAAATAATCTGATAAGAAATTCATTTGTTCCGAGATAAGATTAACGTTCGTTATATTCCTAGAAGTTCTGAAATCCGATTCGTTTTCTGTTCTGTTCCGTCTTGTTCAATTTCGAGGACGAAATTTTCTTTTAGAGGGGAAGAATTGTAATACCTGGAATTTCTAAAATTCACAAAAGACCAAAATACCCCTAAAATCAAAAAGTATGAATAATTAATTTGAAGAATACCAAATAAGCTACGTAAATTCAGAAAATTATTAAGAAATATCCCACATGATCTAAATAAATATTAAACACTTTGTAAAAGGTAATTTTTATAGTTTATGATTTTATAAAATTCGTTTTGTATTTTATATAATTAGCCGCATATATTAAATTTGTTTTATAAAAGAATTTAATTAATAAAAGCCCAATATAAATTTATAAAATTAAGAGTCCATTTATTTTAAGTCCAATATATTATAAAACCCACAAGAAAACTAGTAAACCATATATATATATACATTATACGGTCCATATTTTTATCCCTAACAATCCCTAAAACCGATTAAACCTAAACCGACTCCCAAAACCCTCCAAAATTCGACATCTGATTTCCAGGGCTTAAAGCCATTTTTCTAGGATGAGTTTGAAGGTAAAGAAGGTGATAAAAATCTGGTTCGAGGCTCTAAGGTGCTGTCTCGATCGTGATTAGTTTTTGGGTCAATTAGGGTTTCGGCGATAGGAGCTTTTTGGTTTCTTTTGTTCTAACGACCAAAGCTCATCAAGGGTATGATCCTAATATTATTTTCAGTCCTACAAGTCATATAGAACACGTAAAAATTAGCCATGCATGTTAAATAAGTCGTATGGAATTATTTGGAATTAAAACCCTAAAAGCGTATAAAATAACGAATGAGCGTATAACAATTTTTGGGACCATGATATTAATTTTCTAAGGACTCTTATATGATATACGACCTGTATAAAATACATGTTCATGAATTCGAAGCTTGTGTGATTTGTTTGGGGTTTTATTTGTTCGATCGTATATATAAAAAAGGAAAGATTTAAAAAAAGGGGCGATTAGGGTTTGCTTGTTGTACTTAAGGGCCATTAATACAGTACTAATGAGGAATTAATGATTGGTTTAATCTAGGTTTAGGGCTTGCACTTGAATTATGCATTATTCGGTTTTACATAAAAGTTTTGGGTTGGTTTTGTAAATTATGAAACTTAAAGGTTATTTTTGTGAACAGTAAAATAATGGTACTAAACGTATAAAAATAAGTATGGGGGTTAAACGTGTAAATTTGGATATTTAGAGGGCCATTCGAATTGTATTTAACTTAAAAGGGTATGTTTTGTAAATTCTAAAACCTTTGGGCTAAAAGTGTAAAATCTGATAATATAAGGTTAGGTCATATAATTAAAGATGTTAAGGGTGCAATAGGTAATTTTGGGTAATTATGGGTCAACGTGTGTAAATAAATTACGTAAGGACATGCATGAGTTTTGAGGAAACTTCGGTTTGTTTTTCATATACGTTCTAGGTCAAAGTAGAAATCATTAAAAGAAGTAACATGTGATTTAAATGCGTAATAAATGATATTAAAAGTATGGAAACCCTAGAACATAAATAGGAAGCTGATTAAGGTTAAAAGGATAAGTGTGTAGATTCGTTATTTCATGTGAGAATGGTAAGTCTTGGAATCATTAATAACCATTGATTAGGAATAAATGAGCTAGTACTAAGCGTGTGTCGTGAACATGCGTGAGTTATAATGAATTAAATTAGAATACGCATGGTCTCATTAAGGTTTGCATTCGAACAATGTTACGTGTGAGTTTTGGTTAATCATGTAAGTTATAAAAGATTATGTAAACTATTTTGAAAGAGAGTCCTAAAATCCGTTATTGACATTTATAAACCCTATACTTTGAAAGATGATCATATAAGTCCTCAAAATAAGATAATTATCATATTAAACCCTTAAATTTACCGTTTGTCATTTGCAACCCATAAGTTTGGCTAATTAATGACTAATACTCTAAAATGTTGGAATTCCGTCCGTCACTAAAAATGAGAACAATCTGACAACTCTAAAAGTATTAATGAGATTAATCCGTTATGACATTAATGATACTAATAAGTATTAAATAAATCATAATCCCTGTAGATTCGTTGGAGGAGACGCGACGTTACATCTTCGTATTCGTTCATTCGTTTGCTTTTCTCTCATTTGCTTTAAGGTACGGATATTCTGTCTTACTTTAAGACACTTGTGTTATCGTACAGATATTCTGACCTTTTCAGTAAAGGTTCCTTATGATGTTCTTTTCGTTCGTTTTCCTATTATGCTTATTAGGATTCCCAATGCCATTGCTATGAACCCTTTTCTGAATGTTTGATATGTTGTTTATATGAATTTATGTTCTAGTGAACTATGCAATATCTGATGTGAACTTATGTTAGGAAGACTTTGATATATACAATTGTTGAACCCTGCTATATTGGATTATGAACCTATGATTATGAACCTCTGGTTATGAACGTCTGTTTATGAACATATGATATGCCACTATGATATGAACTTATGATTTCCGATTATCTGAATATGGACCTTATGATATGAACTATCTGATATGATTCTGTGACCTTGAGTTTGACTATGATCTGTGCTATATCTGAAAATCTGTTTGACTAAGGTCAGTTGTTAACTGAACCGAATGCTTCACTAGTCATGGGGGTTCCATGTCCGTATCAGTGATGCACCTCTGATATGACTCTAGGGCAGTAGAGTGATGTTCTGCCACGTCTCTGGATGGTGAAGCATATTTTTGAATATGTAGGAAGGGGCGTATGGATGCATCCTAGATCCGATCTGTTATCTGATATGTTATCTGGTGAATGATGTCGTGTGCAATACGCGTCTTCACAAAATCTGGGAGCTAGCTACTCCATATATTTTCTGATGTACCTTTTTAAAGAAGAAAGATATTTCTGATATGATATGTTAGTGAAAGTGCTTATGATGTATTTGTTTAAGTGATTATTAGTTGCCATGCTAGGATAGGATTAATACGTTAAAACCTGATTTGTATATTTGATATTATGATTTGTTATTGTTACGTGAATGCGTTGATCTGTGAGATGAATGTGCTAGTGTACGATTGAGTGTTTTGGAGGTTAATCATCTGTCTGCACATGTGACCTGCTATGTTAAAACTCTGCTAAGGTTAGGATTTGATATGAGAACTGGTTTAGCTATTATGTCTGCCATGACCTGTCTGTTATTTCCGCTGCTATATTATTGAATTAAGTGCTATAGATGTTGATTACTTGATTTGTATGAATGCCATGTTTATTTTTTTATGACTGTTTCTGTTAGTTTTGAGACTTTCCGTTTGGCTTATACGTAATCTGTTATTCGATATGTTGTGCGTTTGGTTGTTCTGATGTGTTTGTTTTTGTGTCTTTAATGTGTTATGTGATGTCTAAACTGTTATGTGGTTTTTTTTGGATTTCTGTATATTTGTGCTTTCGCAGAATCCTAAAAGATCCTTCGTCATTATTTCATTTTATTTTCGTTATTCGTATATTTGTTTTGTTTAGCTTTTGTTTCGTTATATCTGTTCACTGGGCTTTGTAAGCTCAGCCGCATTTTCTTTTCCTGCGGCAGGTTTTAAGCATTCAAGATGAGCTTATGGGATAGCTGATCTGGGCTTGAGAGTAGAGCTGAGAGCAAGATTTTGACCATAGAGATCTTAGATTTATTTTTGAATATAAGTTATTTATATTATCTTTTGTAAGTTTTTGTAAAGGCTTCCGCTATTGTACATTAGTTAAAGTTCTGATATGAAACCGTATTGTGATATCTTTACCCTTGTCGGGTTGGGGTGTTACACACTTGATATAATAAGGTTCCATCCCAATCAAATAGCAAAGCATTCGCTTTTTCCATTTGTTGAATATGCCATCTTCAAGTCTAGGGGCAACAGCTGAATAAGCTCCACCCTTTTTATCGACTAGTTGGGGTACATCAATTTCAGCCATTTAGGATCCTAATTTAAAAACTTTTAGAGCGGCCTAAAAAAACGAGTTTTATAATTAACCTGGCTCTGATACCACTTGTTGTTCCCCGTTCACTATCGTCTAAAACAGTTTAAGTATATAAAATAAGTTAATAGTGAACTATGACTGAAATTAACATAAGTAAAACACACAAAGTAATTTTCAACATCATATTCTTATTAGAAATAAATCAACAAAGAATACGTTACCCAAGTACTTGCGGAATAGTACTTGGGATTGAAATGACAAAGTTTGGTGACTCTTCTCTAAGCTCAGGCTAAGTCTGAGCACAACTCTTAGAGCTCACTGAGCTATCTCAGGAACTAAGTTGTATTTGGAGGAGTGAAATGATGGCTTGCGTGTATGTGTGTTTTTACAATTCACAAGCTTAATCTTTTCATTCCATCTCTTATGCTATTTATACATGTATGATATTTGACTCTATCCTAAGTGACAAACTGACATCATAAAGAAGACAAAAATACTGATGTATTTTGTCTCTGTTTACAAAGACTATTCTAGGTAAGAGACAAGACTACTTTCCTAAGTTCAGTGATGACACTGAGCATGATCTTTTGCCATTCAGGGAAAGTTTGACTTTGGTTGATAAGGACTTCGTCTTATCTGATTCAAACTTATCCCGCCTTGTCCCGCTCTTTTTTCAGTCTTTACATCCTTCAGTCTTCTACTTCAGTTTGTCTTCAGTGTAAGTAGTTGGAGAGGAGTCTTAGGGATTCAGTGAGTTATTGTCATCACTCACTGAATCCACCATCTTCTTCTTGACTCAGTATTCACCCTTTAAGTTCCGCCTTACTGAGTGGAGAGACTTCTTCTTTGCCTCGTACTGAGTATCCTGAAGATGACTCACTAAGAGACTACGCACTCAGTGACCTGTTAGTGTTTAACGGACTAAACACTTGGGCTATTTTCTATTCAAATCCTAGATTAAAGGGTTTGGGTATTTACTGAACCAAACACTTACAAACGTACATATTTCATCTTTATCATTTTCTTTCTGACATGAGAATATAACATTAAAAACCAACTTTTTTCTATTTTCTTTTTTCGGTTTTATATGCGGGAACAACTGTTAATGATGCACTAATATAAGGTTATGTTTGATTTTTTAATAAATCACTTACTATCTCTTATCGCTCTATAAGTCTGAACTAGTAAGAGCTTTTGACAATAATATATAAATGGGGTTTGTTTTTTCCCCTAGCCTCGTTTAAATGCGTTAAAAGGTTTAAACCTCTTGTCCGACAAGACTGGAAAGATGATCTTACTACTTTTTAATGATATATAAACTAGTTTTTTGTATTCTAATCATTTAGATGTTTAATAAACAAAAAACATAATTTGATTCAAATCCAGAGTTTTTCGTCACAAATTATATTCAATTATACAAATCAGATTAAGACTCAGAACCTTATAACAAACAAACATCTAAGATAGAGTTATAAATGCAACATCTTGTCTCCCTTTTTATGTACCGGAGGCGACTTTTCCTTTACCATATTGCAGGCTGGGCTAATTTTGTAAGTAAAGTCCTTTTTCGTATAGAATGAGTTGTTCTAATGAATGGTCCAAAGTTTCGAAAACCGTTTATGGATACCCGCGCATAACGGCGACGATAAGTATAATTATATGAGTTTGCTTACCCGTTTAGTGAATTCGTTTCACATCACTCCGAATGTATATATGTTAGTTGTATGTGTTTGTTGGGGGTTACCCGTAGCTTTCCCGTGACATCATTATTCCCGCATATAGAAATACCCTCGCAATCTCTTACCCGTCAAACAGCCCCCCAAAAGTATATGATTCTAATGAATCAATATTGTATTGATTGAAATAAAGGTTAAAGTTGTAAAAATTTGAATTAAAATAAAATAAACCCGCTAAAAATATAAAAACTAAAAACTCATAAAAATATATCAAAATGGATGTTGAATTAAATAGCACAAAATTTTAAAAAATATGATGAAATTTGATTATAAAAAGAAATAAATAGATAAAAAGATATTTCAATTTGAAAATAAAGATGAATTTTTAGTTGAGAAGTGACACGTGTCATTTTATAATTGGAGCTCCTTATCTTAATTTTTAGTGGTTAAGAATTAGGCTTATAGTTTGTTAAGTGACAGATGTCATCTCATTATTGGAGTTTTTTATCTTAATTTTTGGTTAAAAGTTATGTTTGGAATTAGGGTTGGATTATACATGTATTATAATATAGTATAAATAATACTCCGCAACTTAAGAGACAAAAACATAAAGGTTTTTGCTCGTTTTAGATGAACTTTAGGAGCTTTTCTAATTTGCTTTTTGATCCCGGTAAGAAACCCATGAAGCCATGCGACTTATAGAAAACTATCATGTCACCGTATCTTGATAAAAAAAAAAAATCAATTTATATCTACTTTGTTTGGTCTTCAAAACTATAAGACAACACCTAAACTTAAACTAATTTTTTTGCAAATGCACGAGTTTTATAAATATTCACCACTTAAATATAATTAAAATATAATAATTATTTCAACTAATAGTCTTAACCCCGTAAAAATAGTTAAAAAAAAACTAAAAGAAATTGAGTGCAAAGCCCCTGGTCTATTGACGTAGGTTTTTATATTACGGTTACGGATACAAAAGAAAAAAAACGGCGGGATAGTAGAGAAGAGAAGCATTGAAGTTAGTATCAGCATCACCTAACGAATTGAAGAAGATGAATTAATTTGGTAAGAAAATTAGCCCTAATTATCTCTCATTTCGATTTGCCAATGCATTTGCTTTATTGACTGAAAATTCAACTCAATTTCTATTATTATTATTTTAAGAATAGAGTACTCAAATTTACTTTTCCCAATTCAAGGTGTTGTAAGGTTTTTGGACTTTCAAAAGAGGTTATCGGCCACAATGACTTTTAAATGCTTAATCTACGATACATCACAGACTAAAAAACAATTTTAGGTCACCAACATATTTTTAAAAGTCGAAAATACCTTAGATCGCACAAAAATTTAACTTTTTGTACCTTAAATTACGAAACAAAAAGTTCGACACCTAAAGTTTAAATTGGCTTACTACCTTTTTGAGCGATTTGACATTATTTTTACCGTCATAGGTTGATTTTATTTCCCCCAAAATGTAGGTTTCATAATTTAGTATGTTACATGTGGGTGCAAATAATCCATTTGCTTAACTCATCTATTCATTTATATCAAGATAAAGATAGTCTGTATTCATGACTCGAGTTAGACAGTAATAATTATCTGGCTATGTGAAAAAACAAAATTCTAATCAAACTTTAGTGTCCCTTTTTTTTTAACTGCATGTGGAAATAATATTGAGCATTTTAGCAAGGAAGAAGGAACAATTGCAACTGAGCTAGGTTTTTTGAGGTCAACGACCCAGTTACACTGATTCGTACATACGTCAGGGTTCCTACTATCGATGCATAAAAAGGGAGGCACTTAAACCTCATCAAGTAGGATAGATGTATTTGATCAGGAAGAATTATGTTAAGGCTTAATGTTATCAGAAAGAAATGTTCTGAAAAATGTACAGGTTTTGGACATTACACTATATAACGGCCCTGTTTTTAGTAGTCCATCTCATTCTCGATTCATTAAGTAATATTGGCCTACTCGTAAATTGCTTTTCTCCACTTGTTCTTGTTTAACTACTTTTGCGGGGGTATACATATAAAGCAATAGTCCTGACGATTGTGCTGAAAAAAATATAATCCCAAGTATGCATGAAGGTAAGGTACTTTGTATTATTATCTCAAAGAAAAATATGTTTTTTATTAAGATTTTCATTTTAAGTTACATAAGCTCTATGCCGGAAATGTAGTAGAATAAAAGTATCATTTTGCTATAAAATATGCTCAACGATTTATCTTTGGGCCTGCTTATAGAGGCGGTCATGTCTTGTTTGATCCATTTAGCACATGGTTTCAAGCACATCATCAATAGGTTTGCCAGACTTGCGAAGTCAGCCTGCTAATCCAATTTGTGTTTGTGCAATATGTTTGTATGTTTTTTGTTGCAACTGTAAATTTCAAGCCATCCGTATGAATCGTTTCATTTCTCTAAGAAACAATCAAGTATAAATGAAACATAAATGTTCTATCATAAGAAGCAGATAGAAGCGCAGGCGAATTCTAATTTATACATTACTTATATTTGTATATATTTTATATGCATTTGAAATTACAAATTTTACTTTGAAGCGGGTACATTGTTTCACTAATTAATTGTTGTTCTTCTAAACGCAACAACAATAAGTAAAGAAGAACATATTTGGACCCTAGGGAAACATGAGTCATCTTCTACATGAGAAATAATTGCCTACGGTGCCTCTTTGGCTGGTATTGCTGGCCAGCTAGCTCAGCAGTCACGATCTCGCTAACTAAATCTTTAAAAATTTGACGTTCTATATCTAACACCAGAGCTGGAACCTCACTACAGTTATCGTCCCAACCTTCTGAATTTTTATTCACGTCGTCACTTATGATGTCTATTACTTCATCATAAATCCCACTGCTGGTGTTATTTTGGAGATTATTTATTTCCGAGCACAATTCTTCCAGTAGTGTCTCTCCGCTAAGAACTTTCCCTTTTCTTTTGCTTGTCCACAGTCCAGATGAAGTTGATCTGGCTAGTTTGTGGAGAAGAATATTATTAACGGTATCAAATATCAATTTTCTTCTGATTTTCTCTGATTTTGAGGTGCATTCTTTGGTTTTCTCCAATATGTTGAACAACTCAGGGTTGATCAAGGTGCCTGTTGGATGAAGGTGGACTATTGCGGTGGCGCAGTCGAGGCTTTTCAGTAAACCTGAGGCTAATAGAATCTCCTTGATGTATATGTCATCTCCATTGATGGTTTCATGTGAATCGGTGGTGGATTCATCACTGCTAGAGTTTAATAATTCAATTTGATGAACTAGGTGCTTTATGTTTTCCAATTTTACTTGGTTGAAGCTGGAAGTAGACTGCTCTAATTCTCTGCTGCTCGCCAAGCTATCGATCCCCACTTGAGTCCATTCTCGCTCATCAAAGCATAAATCTTCGTCATCTGAGAATAAAAGTTCAAAGAGGTTCATAAGCATGAATTATCATCGTGTTAAAGCTTATGGATTTCTACAGGTGGCAAAATAGGCAGTTCTGGTATATTGGGTAATGGGTCAAAATGGACATTTTGTCCAATTTTTAATTTTAATTACACAGAAACGATATTGCTACGATGTGTTTCGTATGCATTAAAATTCTTATTCAAGTAAATCTTATACATACTTGTGTTTCGTGCATTCATTCTTGTTCATATCCACTCTTTACCAGTAAATAATAAGATTGTTGGCTCAATAGGCTAAAGATGTACCTTTATAAGCGTAGGATTTCTTCTGTATCGGAGAAGGTGGATCTTCTGTGTAAAACGCATCAAGAACTGAGACAGGACTGGGTTGTTCCATGGAATGTTCAGCCAATGACTTATATCCGTTCAATCTTTCTGCAAATTTGATCTGGGAATGAAAGAATAAAACATGTTAGTAAGTTATATAAACCCACATAATGTCATATACTGATAAAATGCATATATCTGAAACTTCTTGTCGGTAAATAAAGTGAGCTTACTAACCTTGTTCCCTTGACTCCGATCTATGCTCGTGACTTCTGGCTCGTTCTGTGAAGCAACACTAGCCTCACTTTCTGATGGAAGAGAAACCGTGTCACCTTGACTCAAACTTCTTTTGTGACTGCTGTACCTACATGATAGGTCATTTGTTTGTCGTGGATTAATGGACCTAATCTTCGGGCTAGATACTGTAAGCTGCCCATTTGATTGCTTTCTGATTGCATCAACCGATTGCTTATCATTGCGATTTTTTGCCTTTTGCAATCTTGGGCTCACAGTTGGTGACTGTGAAGGTGATACTGGTCTTTTAGTCCTACCAGGTGCTTTTGTCTCTATAGGTGCTAAGTTTCTTGCAGATCGACTGCCAGCCATATATTTCTTTCCATCCGCTTGGTTGACTGTTTTGACTTTCGGTAGATTTGTGACCGCCAACAAATCTGAAACTGGTTTTATTGGAGTCCCCCTGATTGTGGGGGATACAGGTTGAGCATTTTTGTGGTTCTCCGTCTTCTCTAACCTGATCTTTGTTCTCTGAATTGCTTCAAGTATCTGCTTAAGAGCTCTGAGATCCTTACCTGACGTTTTAAACTCAACTTCGGTCAACCTTTTCTCAATCTGACCATAAACAGATTTGCTGCTAACTTCCTGCTTCCATGGAGCTGGTTCTAGTGGGATTCTTGTCAATGGGTTACCAGTTCCCCTTCGTGGCGAGACCAGCTCATTTGAGGCGTGTTTTGATTCCTCGGCTTTTCTTGATATTCTTGAAACTGAAACCTTTTCATCATCCAAACACGGTTTAATCTTTATGGTATCACCTTCATTGATGAATTCGTTCGAAGCTTCTAGACCCATCAACCTTGCTACTAAACTTGATGACGGTCTCTTGTTACTCCCTGGCTCGTTGCTTTGACTTTGGTCAACGACACTTAAGCGATTCTTGATAGAACTTTGCTTACTATCCAACGATAGTCTTGGACGCTCCTTCATGTTCGCTATTGCCTTCAACTTATACGGTGATTCCCTTCCATCATATGAGAACCGTGATGTCTCCTTTAATCCTTCTTTAACCCCCCTTGAAATTTCCCGCAGTTTAGCAAGATTTTGATCTTTTCTGTCGTATGGAACAGGTTTCGGGTGATTTAAAGGCCTTGGGGAATCAACATGCGTCATAGCCGGACCTTTTCGTTCTTCTCTTGCGACGGTCTTTACTGGTACCACTCGAGGCTTTCTACTCATCGAGTCCTTCACTACATCTCTGATATCAGCTGACAAATCATGTTTTATATGTGAGGTTGGAGATGAGGGTTCAGAGACGGTGCTTGGGCAAAATGAGGACTGTTCTGTTTGTACCCTTTTACTACAATCTAACGATGAACAAGAAGATGAATACGAGTTTCTTGATGATTCAACAGATACTCTGTGTTTCTCTTTTCCCACCTTATTCGAGGTTTTCTCCTGTAAGTTATCAAAATTTAGTTCTATGTACATTCATAATATTTTAACTTTGTTTATATTATGAATATATGAATCCAAAGTTTGGTCTATTACCTTAGGTTGTTCTGATGTATTGTTGAACTCCTTGCCCTTGTCATTTTTATCTGAACAATAATATAGCGATAGTTTAGATACCGAAGCCTTATCGTTTATCGTTTATACAATAATAAGCTAAAATACAGTTAAATGAATATATGAATTTAATTGATAGTTGACAACTTTCTGCTTTAGAGTTGTGACAGTCAAATATAGACTCGAAATCCGACTTAGGAGTTGCTTTTTTTAGTATGCTTTTTTTATCCATTCTGCTTACATCTTGTAATCTTACACATTTCTGCTATTGATATTAGTTGCATTCTGAATTGTGGCAATATATATGTTCATATACAAACCATGTTACCAAACAACGATAATAAAAAGCAGAAAACCAATAGCAATGCATAACGAAAGACTTTCTATAATTAGATGATACCTTGAGATAGCTTCTTCTGGCTTGCATGACGACGTTGGCCAAGTAGGTAACGCCGGTCAAAGATCTGAAAAATACCGTTCATGCATCCTAATTGCTTCTGCATGTCTTGCTTATCTTCTCTTGCCGTATAGATAACCTTAGTGGACATTTCACCACCACCGTTTTTTTATCCACTTTTGGAAACCAAAAAACTTTTTTTTGCTAGTTAGAATAACCAAGGACCAGAAGTTACCAAAATCTTTTATTTTAATGTAAAGATGTACAGAGAATGTGCAGAACCAACTGAATATTTATTTATAATATTCAATGCTGTTGAGTTTAGGCTCTAAAGGTTTAAATTTTGATTTG
Source organism: Chrysanthemum seticuspe (assembly GCA_019973895.1). NCBI lineage: Eukaryota > Viridiplantae > Streptophyta > Magnoliopsida > Asterales > Asteraceae > Chrysanthemum > Chrysanthemum seticuspe. Next base: position 131,815,307 of record BPTQ01000003.1, on the reverse strand, counting down.
ATGTAAATATGAATTGTTGGCAAAATTTAGGACTCAAGAAAGAAGTATTGGCATTTATATATATACATCATAATATTGAAGGGTGGATGGGGGTAGGGTGGGGGTTGGGGGTGGGTCAGATCTGGACTGGCCATCCACTTCCATGTGGACAAAATAATGTAGATGGGGTCTAAAGTCTGGTCTCTTCATGTGGAGATTGTCAGGTGCTGCAAGTAATATACGAAAGGGCATGTATTTACTTTAGGACTATATCAGTATATCCTTTTAGGATTCACATATAATTACTGGTAGATCATATGTGTTGGATTTTGTTAGATGTTCCTAGGTGGATTAATAAGCATTTTTGGCAAACTGTTGGTTTTGTCCTAATTTAACGAAACTACTCTTCATTACTAGTAGTTGAAAGTTTCCAAGAACATTGTGTGTGTCATTTACTTCATTCTATAAAAGGATTAACTTCTGTTGGTGGGTTAGATCAGTAATTTATTGCTGTTACTATAAGTGAAAATGTACTAACATTGCTGTCTACCTATTACTGATTGAACGTGCCGTCTGTGTATCTTTAGGCTATTAATGAAATTAAAAAAAACTTGGAGTAATATACAAGCTTAAATGAATATAAGGTACAAATTGTTGCAACGTTATCGCCTCGGATTTATTGAATATTGCTCTGAGAAAAGGAATTAGTGTCCTTTAAGCTATGTTATTTTAATCTCATGACACTAAATTGTTGGTTCCCTGCCCCTTTACTTGTCTCTTGCTTATCCCTTTCCTCTTGCTTTGCTTTTATTGCCATGTCCTTTGGCCCTCAACCTGTTATTCGGACTTTATTTTCTTTTTCGTTATTTCATATTAATAGTCTAGTCATTTGCATAAAAATCATCAATAAATTATGAGAGGCTCTAAAGATATGCATGTTGGATGGTCCCAACTTATGAATTGCATGTATATAGCACAACTACATCCCCTGCATCTAATCTTATCACTATTCATCACATAATGTTTTTAACACATATGTATGTTAAAAGCACAAATGTTGCATTTTTTTAGTATATAACTTGCATTTCATGTTACAATGACCCATATTATCTAATGTCATACAAGCTGTAAAATTTGTAGGAAATCACTTTGGTATAGAGGTGGGGTAGTTGATTTTGATGGTTGGGTCCTGGGTGCATGATCACGTGGTTTATGGGTCAGGTCACATGAGGGCTGCCTACCTTAGTTCCATTTAGCAGTGACCAATTATTAGTATCCATCACTTTCAGTTAATCATACATCATTGCATAGTCATATACTATGTTCCAAGAAGGCAGAACCCCATTGGTATTCCATTATAGGCACATGATGACCTCCGGACTCTTTGAAACTTATCCCCCACTAAATCATCATGTGCTTTAACACATTCTTAATACAACTTGCATTATGATTATCTAATTTTATATCCAACATGTATCATGCCCATATGTCATGTTGGTGAGAGATATAGAGACTTGAAATATATAAGCTTTAGGTAGATTATATGTATGTATTAGAATTCAAGAGCCACGTGCTAATATAGTAATAATATGCATATGGATCGATGCATAAATAAGGCAATCTCTATCGTGAGTCATGTTTTAGCTAGTAGCATGTGTTTGGTTCAACTTTAAACTCGGTGTTTATTATACTAGTAATGACCAAAAAGAGGCCGCTCCATAAGTAGCCCCCTACTTAGAAAATACTATTCCTTAGACACCTTTTGTTTAAATATCACTTAATGCGTTAGATATCGACTTCAACACCAAACTGATTATCATTTTTTAGTGAAACAGATAAGATAATACATGTTTCTTCATGATTACATTATCTCTTAGAATGATTATTATGAGGTGTTTGAGGGTATTCACTGATTGTAAGGGATGACTAACATAGGTGCTACTCATATCTTATTGAAATGCAACTTTTTCCACATTCTAAGAGAGTTACAAAAAGTGATATCTAGATTGTGTGAACAATAAACAAGGGGGTTGGAAACCATGTTACAAATGTTAAACTAATGTGATTTGCAGGTCAAGATTCCTAAATACCTTTTTTATCACATGATAGAGCATAAAAGTTCCCTAGATCTAACTTGGGTATTAAGAAAGAAGCCAAATTGTTTATTTTTAATTAGCTTAATTACTGATTCAAGGCACATGAACATGGTATAGAATAACCATTCACCCAAGAAACATCCCTATTGGGTCCTTCATTATTTCCCCTTATTATTTTTATCTTTTTAGACTTTGTGCATATCTTCCTTGGAAATTTCATATTTAAGAAAGTCAATCCCAATTTGTCAAAATCATTTTCAAAATTTGCCAGATGATGTACTTATCAAAAGTCATCTAATTGCACATGCCTTGTTTGCTCAGATCCCAAAGTTACACTGAAACTGATAGGGAAAGATTAAGGTTCACATTACGAATCGTGTGAAAAGAGACTATTTTTGCATATTTTCGCCCATTTGGCTCATGTATCTTTTTTCCATAAGGATACAGGTCGATAGAATCGTTAATTATTTGCATTAAAACTTAGAAGAATGCCGAAACCTGTTTGGGTCATGTTTATATTTCACATAAGGATATCGGTCGACAAAATTGCTAATTATCACTGCTATGCTCTATAAGATCTTAGTCTATATCAAGAGGGTATATTGCCAGTTGTGTTTATGGATAGATATAGATAAAGTTTCTTGTGTATTTAATTTTTCGAATGGTCCAATGTGTGGATTTATCTTTTAAATCATAATTTAGTGTACCACAAACAAATGAAAAAAGATGATAAGAGAAAATGATAGAGGTAAAGGAGCCAAAGGGGCTACTTGAATTTAAGCTTTTTGTGGTCACCAACTGGACCATATTTCTGACATACAACTTGCAATTGATTTTTTCATTTTGTAAGCTGTATTATTGTATTTGATAAAGAAATTGAATCTTAGAACTAGGGGTGAAAACGAGCTGAGCCGAGCTCGAGCTCATTTAGGCTCGAGCTGAGCCGAGCTCGAGCTCATTTAGGCTCGAGCTCGGCTCGTTTATATATAAAAAGCTCGAGCTCGAGCTCGAGCTCGTTTCGAGCCTCACATTTTGAGCTCGAGCTCGGCTCGTGAAATTTTTCACAAGCTCGAGCTCGGCTCGTTAACACAAAGCTCGACTCGTTAACACAAGGCTCGAGCTCGTTAACACGGTTATACGTATAGAAAATATATATACGTATATATTTCTAGGGCTCGTTTAGGCTCGCGAGCCTAAACGAGCCTTTTGTATAGAGCTCGGGCTCGAGCTCGATTATTAAATGAGCCCAAACTTAGGCTCGAGCTCGTTTAGGCTCGGCTCGTTCGAGCTTTTTACCGATCCGATCCGATCCCGAGCTTTTCACGAGCGGCTCGGCTCGTTTCCACCCCTACTTAGAACTGTCTCATGAAGCTATTAAAAAATCATATCAAGATTTAATCCATGAATAGGCACATGAAGTATCATTTTATAGAAGTTAACATGAATAAATCTAATACCATACGCTGTTATCAGCTTTGAAAACTACAACTCGATGCTTTAACTAGCCTTTTTTTCATTCGTAGGGTCGTATGATTGAATGTTGATTGAATGATTGGTTGTTAAAATGATTGATCAAGTAAACTAGTGGTAGATTTGCATGTAACAAAATGACTGAAACCGAATGGCCTTATGATTTAGTGATCTATAATTTGTGAGATAGTTATGTCCCCAACCAAGAGTTTGTGGGCTTAAGTCCCCGCCGGGATGAAAGTGAGATTGTTGTGTTGTGTGAGAATGTATAGATTATAGTTGAGAGACTGAATTTGAGGGTCGTAAACAATTGGATGAAGAATCATCACTCTTGGAATTGACCATGATAACAGTAAAATGCTAATTACACTTGATCTTGTACCTTAGACAGATCTCGAGTTAATTGATATAAATGATCTTTGAACACCAAACGAACTGTCTTAACCTCTATTCTAGTTTATGTACGTTTGGGAACAACTTTTTGATTTGCAATAACTTAATTGCCTTATTATAGCTCAAACCAACCAATAATGGCAGACAAACACAAGTGCGAGCGAACTGACATATTTAGACGAGAGAAATACTTTGGGGTTAGCTGGAAAATTGGGGTTCTAGATCTTCGATGGCTTGATAAATCTTCCAACTTTGATTACTGGATTATGGTGAATGGTATTTGATGGCGTCATGACTAGATGATTGGAGATTGTTGTGATAGATGCTTGGAGCTACATGGCATAGACAAGAATCTCATATTATGGAACTTTATAGTTTATAGTAACGATTTAATGTCTTTTCTTTTTCGTATAGTTTTCTTTGTTGTATTGCCCAACAAAAAGCCTGTGCCTGTCTAAAAGTCGATGAATCACGATCAGTCAAACTACTGAATTCAGAGAGGGTAGTCTCTTGAAATAAAAAAGATTAACAGAGTTAAGATCAAACTCCTTAGATCAAGTTCGACATATGTGTGGAAATCCTATCAAGAAAACGAGTCAAGATTAACTCCTATGATCATGTTCGAAAAATATGTAGAAGCCCAAGCTAAGTATCAAGATAAGTGAGCATGATGTGCATACTACTATATATAATTGTTGCGACCCGTAATCTCACCGAACCCAACATATAAACTCAAGTAGGGTTTCATTCTAAAACCAATTAGCATTATCAAGCCTGTATATTAACTTTAAGATTATATATTTTACTGATATAAGATTTAGTTTACACCTACCATACCTCTGGGACTAACTATTGAGCATTTTTGTACATGCACTGGATGTCTCTATCGAAATGTGGGTGCGAGCCATTTCTTGGAATGGCCCTCCACCTGATGATCAGTATGTGGTCTGTATCTTGAAAGGTGTGTCGCATTTGCTAGGCAATAACAATATGTACAAGACATCTTATAATTATACTTTAATTTAGGATACATAGATCTTCATATTTCATTTTGACTAAATCACGGGTGGAATATGCAATATGTTGAATCAAAAGAAAGTATTCCACAATTATATGTTTCCGCGTTCGATAACTTCTTGTCAATGTAAAACAAAATACTAAGGGCTCGTTTGTTTCGCAGAATGTTTTTGATGGAATTGGAATCTGTTTAAGGAATTGGAATGTGAAGGAATGGAATGTTAGAAATTTAAATCCTTAGGATTTAAAATCAGACGGAATTAAAATTTGCAAATACTAGCGCATGTTTGGTTGGAAGAATGAAATGAGAAAAAACAATTATATTAAAATATTTAAAATTTAATTTTAGTTTAAGATTAATAAACTAAATATTATTTAATAAATAAATTACTTATCAAATTATAATAACAATTTTTTAAATAATCTTATATAAACTAATATATTCAACTGGATCCAAGGTAATGACGCGTGTTTGGATGTGACGGGAATCTCTCCCTTTGCGGGAATTGATGCGACTGCGTGGGCTCTCGGGGTGGCCTTACATAACGCTGTGGAGAAGAAGAAAAATAAATATGTGTCCAAATGTGAAGAAAATGGCTACAAGTTCATTCCATTTGCCTTCTCTACATTTGGGGAGCTCGACACGGAAACTTTGGATACTTTTTCACGTATCAAGACTGTTGCTATTAGCCACTCGAATAGTGTCAAGAGTGAGGCTTTTTTCCACAGACTAAGCTTTTATATTCAGAAAGGAGTGGGAGCCCAACTAGTGTCTCGGCTTTCCATCAATTTCTTGTAATTCCTTTTGGTTTTTTAATGAAGTGATGTTTTATAATAATAATAATAATAATAGCAACGACAATGATAAAGATAATATGAATTCCATGGAATTGCAAACAATCCCTCTCATATTGTCATGGAATGTTGAATTCCATATATATGGGATTTTCAAGGAATTTCATTCCATTCCGTTTGCCAACCAAACACAGTAAAGAATGGAATTCAGATTCCAAATTTTTTAAAATTTTCAACCAAACACGTTATGAAATGGAATTAGATTCCAATTCCACCAGAATTCTTAGGATTCCGCCGAACCAAACGGGCCTAAGTTTCAAACTATAAAAATGGAATGAGTGCCTATTTTTGCATGGTACATGTTTATTTGATTACTTTTTATTTCTTTCTCAATTGGGTACCTCAATAATACTGCCATTTGTCTGCAAATTCTATAATAATAGTTTTTCCAAATGTTTTCACAATGATTATGTATTTTACAAGCCCATCAACATTTTTATCTATCCAAATCCATATGTTGAGTTTCACGTGTAAATAGTTGGTCATTTCCCAGCATGGTTTGTACGACACATTCATGATACTAGAAGGGTACTCGCGCGTTGCGGTGACGAGTATCCTATACCTAAATTTTTTAGTGAACAATATATTTCGATTATATGTTTTTCGTGATAATGACTTTATGTAAAGGTGTGCACGGTTCATTTTAAGTTGTTTTTTGCTAAAACCAAAACCGAACCGAAATGCGATTTTGGTAGAAGCTGAGGTGTGGAAGATAGTGAGGTGCAGATATGAAAGTGTGTTTTTTATATTTTTTGAGTAAGTTGTTTGATGTGTTAAATCTGTAAATGATGGTTAAAGACAACTAATTTTATAAATGTTACAAGTTTATGAATTTAAGACAATTAATTTTTTAAATGTTACCAATCATAGTTTTAAAACTTTCTTATTTAGAAAATTTTAAATTTTTTATATAATAGTATAGATAAATGGAACAAATGAGTTGTCCAGTCAAAAAAGTTTTACCAATGTTTTAAGGGTTGTTGCTAGGTCATTTTCATTTGTGATCTAATGTATCAATCATAGTTTTGATTGCAAAATATTTTTGAAATTGATTATGGTGGACACATTACCAATTTTGTCAATTCATTGAGTATGATTACTAAAAGAATTAGTCAACTACATAAGAAAAGTAGTTAATTTCCAAAGTGATAGATGTTTAGAATTACCTTCCGAGATAATTACTTACTCATAGTTAACTTAAAAGAAAAAAGATTATCTTTTGGTATGAGGGGAACTCTTTCCGAGCCACCTTTGGTCTTTCCGAGTCACAAGGTGACCTAGCAGGTAAACCTTGTACTCTACGAACCACCCTCCCATGGAGGCTCGAACATAATGTGTTGTCAACTACGAACGCCAGGGGCGGAGCTATATGAGGACCGGGAAGGGTCCTGACCCTCCTAGGCCTAAGCCTGTTAGTGTATTTTTTCACGATTTTATGAGTTAAAAAAAATAAAAAAAAAAAAATCTCGGCCCTTTCATATGATGTTTTTTCAGAAACATTTTTGTTTCGGCCCTCTCAAGAATTTTTTTCTAGCTCCGCCACTGACGAACGCATTGTCTTGTCAAGAGTGACCTTTATAATTTGATAGCACACATTGTCGTGACTAAAACATTAATATGATGGTTTGTAGAACCGCAACCATCATTTCATACTCTAGGTATTATCTAATCCAAAGCTAAGACTTTAATAGTTTGTAAAATAACAATTATTGGTTCTTATGATTGACGAATGGAGTAGATTTAGATGATGTGTTGTCAACTACGAACGCATTGTCTTGTCAAGATTCAACTTTGTAATTTGATAGCCCACATTGTCGTGACTTAAACATTGATGTGCTTGTTTGTAGAACCGCAACCATCACTTCGTACTCTAGGTATTATCTAATCTTGAAAACCTAAGCTAAGACTTTAGGTTTGTAAAATAACAATTATTGCTTCATATGAAAAGTGAGATGTGAATTGACGAATGGAGTAGATTTAGATGGATGAAAACCGGACCGGACCGAAAACCGAGTTCGGCCAAAAGCCAAGACCGAGACCGGACCGAATTTGGTCGGTCCGGTCTCGGTCCGGTCGGTCCGGTCTCGGTCTTCGGTCGGTCCGGTCCTAAACGGCCCAATTCGTCGGTTTTTCGTCGGTTTTGGTCCGGACCGGACCGGACCGAGGACCGATTTGCCCAAAAGCCGAGACCGCGGACCGGACCGAATGTGGTCGGTCCGGTCTCGGTCCGTGTCGGTCCGGTCGGTCCTTCGGTCGGTCCGGTCCGGCCGGTCCGTTTGCTCACCCTTACTCCAGAGGATAGTTATGTAATTTTGGTACATTATAGTTCAGGTTATTTACTAACTTTTCTTACATAATCTCCACCATCCATCTAAAAAAAATCAATGACTGAAATTAAAAGCATTTTATCATTTCACATATATTTTATAATTTAAATATCTCTTAAACCGTTAATCGTTAAGTGAAAATATTTACACCGTCGCGAAGAGCATTTAATTATCTTTCTATAGACGGGCACTTTGATATACTTTCGGGAAAAAAAAAATCATTTTTCTCACGGTTTTTCGTCTTTTTTTTACATTACTTGAAATTTGCATGAAAAAAATCATATATAATTAAACACTAATTTGAATATCACATGTGATATTAGTGTTAAATCATATATGATATGTGATATCACATGTGATATGATATGTATATCATATGTGATATTACACTAATATCACATATGATATTACATATCATATATGATTAACACTAATATCATATATGATATAACATTAATATCACATGTGATATTCAAATTAATGTTTAATCATATATGATTTTTTTATGCAAATTTCAGTAACGTAAAAAAGCGAAAAAACTTAAAAAAAACGTGAAAAATACAAAAAAAAAAAAAAAAAAAAAAAAAAAATCGAAAGTATATCAAAGTGCCTATCTATAGAAATATAATTAAATGCTCGTCGCAATGATATTTTTTTTTCGCTTAACGATTAACGGTTTGAAAGTTATTAATATTTGAAAAAAGATGATGAAAGTGAGTTTTTTAAATTGTTAGGATTAATCTCATCTATTAGATCAAATAAAAATGGATGGTAGAGATTTATCCCTTGATATTTAAATAATCTTTTGTCCTCAAATGATCTTAAATCATATAACAAAAGCAGAAATAGAACTTTGTTCTTTGACTTTTTTGATAAAAGAAATACTAGCGTGAGTTATCCTACATTTACAAAAGAACCATAAAGAAACATTTACAAAAATTAAAAGGCATGTTTTAATTAGGTTAATTAATTTGATTAGTGATTTTTCAAATAATTTCTCTATCTTCTATTTGATTAGTGATTTTTCAAAAATGCTACCTCATTTTTGTATATGTTTTTTTGTGGTTCTTTTGTGGATGTAGTGTTGTTCCTTATTCACTATCTTAAAAACAGTTAAGTATGTAAAATAAGTTAATAATAAATCAATGACTGAAAAGATAAAAGTAAAACACAAGAGTAATTTTCAACATCATATTATTAGAAATGAATCAAAAGAATACGTTACCCTAGTACTTGCGGAACAGTACTAGGGATTGAAATGACAAAGTGTTGTAACTCCTCACTAAGCTCAGGCTAAGTCTGAGCACAACTACAAGTACCCACTGAGCTATCTCAGGGATTAAGTTGTATTTTGGAGGAGTGAAAGATGGCTTGCGTGTGTGTGTGTTTTTACAATTCACAAGCTTAACCTTTCACTCCATCTCTTATGCTATTTATACAAGTGTGAGTTTTAACTCTTTCCTAAGTGACAAACTGACAATTTGCAGAAGACAAAATACTGATGTATTTTGTCTCTGTTTACAAAGACTATATTAGGTAAAGGGACCAAGCCACTTTCTACTTGTCAGTACTGATGCTGAGCCTTTCAGAGAAAGTTGACTTCTTGAAGATAAGTACTCCGTCTTTATCGCTTCAAGCATAACCGTTTTGTCCCGCCCATTCTTCAGTCATCATAGTCTTCAGTCTTCAGTTTTAGTTTGTCTTCAGTGTTTGTGGTTGGTGAGGAGTTTGAGGGATTCAGTGAGTTATTGTCATCACTCACTGAATCCACCATCTTCTTCTTGACTCAGTCTTCACCCTTTAAGTTCCGCCTTACTGAGTGGAGAGACTTCTTCTTCGCCTCATACTGAGTATCCTAAAGATGACTCACTGAGAGACTATGCACTCAGTGACTTGTTAGTGTTTAACGGACTAAACACTCGGGGCTATTTTCTATTCAAATCCTAGATTAAGGGGTTTGGGTATTTACTGAACCCAACATGTAGCATAGCTCGGCTTGAGCTTTTGCTGCCTAACTTCTGATCTAGTTCCTATTATGCTTTTGATTATCTCTATTGGATCCTAACAAATTGGTGTCAACAACCGATCAATCAATTTGAAGCAAGCTGCAATTGTTCAAGGTTCTTGAAATCTTTTAGATTGATCCGATTAAGAATTCATCGACAGTTTTAGAATCGATTTTGGTTTGTGCTTGATTTCAAGAATCAGTTTTTTTACATCGTTTGAATTTCATTTGTGTTTGGTGGTTTTCTATTCGATCAATTTGAACTTTGCGTTCTATTTACTTTTTCGTGTTTCATACACTGAAAGGTGTTTGTTGATTGGAATTTGGGATAATCAAATTTTGGTTTTGTAGATTGATTGCTTGTGGGGTTTTACATTTGGGCTTTGGTTTCACAAACAATTGATTGTTATTTGTAGTTAAAATCATTTGAATAATTATGTCTTCTCAAACATCATCATTATCAGTAAGTATTGAGAAGTTTAATGACAAAATTAATTTTAGTTTATGGCGGATTAAAGTTCGAGCCTTATTGAAATAACAAAATCTTTGGGCACCTCTGGTCGGTCTCAAACCGGCTGATATGACTGATGCAAAATATAGCTTATAAGATGAGAAGGCACTGTCAACTATTTTGCTATCTTTATCTGATGAAGTTCTCTACGAGGTTGTTGATGAGAAAGCGACTGCTGGTCTTTACAAAAAGTTAGAAAGACTTTATATGACAAAGTCATTGACGAATAAGTTGTTATTGAAACAACTTTTGTTTTCACTCCAAATGAAAGAGGCCTCAGCATTAAAAGATCATCTTGATGCATTGAACTCAATCTTGATGGATTTGAAAAAAGCTAGAAGTTAAGATTGATGATGAAGATGTTGCTCTTATTCTTCTAGTATTGTTACCTCCCTCATTTGAGAACTTTTTGAACTTCTTTGTTGTTGTAAAAGACACTATCACATTGAAAGATATTCGATTCGGCTTGCATTCCTTAGAGCTTCGTCATCAAGCATCGCAAACTTAGGAATCTCAACCCGTCGGTTTATCACTACAGGTCATGATAGGGGTAGACATCGAACACACAAGTGAAAAGAAAAAGGAAGAGATCAAACAACTCTGTTTTGCGATAGCATGAGTGCTATTTACTCAGCTATGACCGGACCAAACACATTGATGTTCATTATCACTTTATTCATATCCAAAAAAGAATCAAAGTGAAAAAGATTAGCACTGAAGACAATCCCGTGGATGTATTTACTAAGCCGGTTACTTTGAGCAAGTTTCTTCATTGTTTGGATTTGCTCAATAGGAGCTAAAGTGAAGGTGGAGATTGTTAGTTGTTTTTTACTTGTACCCAAAGGTGGACCTCTTTGAGGGTAAGGGAGGGTCCCCCTCCCCTCCCCAAAAATTTACGGCACCTAGTTTAAATATTATAGGTTTTAGAGGTAATTTAGTTGAGGTTACAAACAAATCTCTGATTCAGCCCCCCCCCCCCCCCCCCCCAAAAAAAAAATAAAATAAAATGAATAAATGGTCAAGTTCCGCCACTGCTTGAACCTCACACTCTGTTCCCGAGTATAAAACTGAAAGAAGAGAAATGAAGAGGGAAGAAAAGAGAGAAAAGAAAAGGATAGGAAATAAATTTTATTTTTTATCTTGTGTTCTTGAGTTGGAAAGAAAAGAAGAGGGATATAAGCATAAAAAGGCTTACAAATCACTTTCTCTTCAAATCATCCCAATTTAAGAAGAAGATTAGGAGAGAAGTTTTGGCTTAATTTCCTCTCTTTTTCTCTTCGTTTCTCTTAAAAAAAAACTCGGGAATGCAACTTTTTTTTAGTTTCCTCTCCACTTCTCTTCTTTTCTCTCCAAATTAAAACTCGAAACAGAAAGGTACTTTTGTAATTTTGGTGCATTATACGTTGGTTTATTAACTAAGGTCAGTTCGGACATTTTGGTTAAGTATTTTAAGAAAGTAGGAAACTTGTTTAAGGTCGCTTATGCACTGATGTAACAAGAGCATAAATAGAACTTTTTACTTTGACTTTTTTGATAATAGATATAGAAGCTTTTGCTCCCTAACTTCTCTGATCTTGTTCCTATTATGCTTCTAATTATCTCTATTTGTTCCTAACTTCTCTATTTGTTCCTAACATGATGAACATGTTGAATAATGAAACCCATGGGTTATTATCTTTCATTAATCATATACTTATAGTGCTAATACATAAAACCCTAGAAGCCATAAACCCACACATCGGGCTTGGGCCTATTTATTATTCATCTAATACCCTCCTGCAATCCGAGCGGCGAAATCACGAAAGCTCGGATTGAAATACAAACGAGAAACATAAATTATTAAAAAACAAAAATAAAACTAAGGATAGTTATCTTGATGAATAATCAAGACTTTGATTGGTAGCCAATCGCGTAATCCGTAAAAAATGATTTGGTTTATGAATGACTGCTTGTTCTGGTGTGTGACGGTGCGTCCTTATGACTACGATTGCGATTCCGGTATGCTTTTCTTCGGAATTTATTTACGAAGCCACTGCCGCTGATCTCGTCAAACACTTGGCTGCAGTTTTTGTTTTTATTTTTTTTAGCACGAATAAACGACGGTGGCAAGGGTTTGACAGGGTGACATTGAGGCGGAGGCTAAGGTGGCCAACCAAGTCCAAGGATCAGACCTAGAGCTGTGATACCATGTTGAATAATGAAACCCGTGGGTTATTATCTTTCATTAATCATATACTTATAGTGCTAATACATAAAACCCTAGAAGCCATAAACCCGCACATCGGGCTTGGGCCTATTTATTATTCATCTAATAATGTTAGGATTAGCATGCTAGTTGTATAAGAGTGTATAGAGATAAGGATGTACAATTGGCTAGAAGATGATGATTAGCAATTTACCTCAAATAGGCCATGTATTCTCCTTATATATACTCTCTCCTTTGTATGTAATAAACATCAATTCAATAATACAATTCATATTCTTCCATTATCTTTATCGTGTAATCTTACATGGTTTCAGAGCACCAGGTTTATCGATCCTTTAAACCTTAAACCTAAACTCTTCCGTCGCTGCCTCCGGCCGCCGGCTACACGCCGGAGGTTCGGAGGGCTGCCTTTAAACCTTAACCTCTGTAAGCGCTATAATAAACCCCACCCATGTTTTGATTTTTATTTGTGAGGTGGATCTTTATGTTTTTCTAAGGAAAAACACGCCCCGTTTGTTTGGAAGGTTCTTTGGGGGTTGAAGTTTTAGAACCAACTTTCGTTTTCTCATTTGTGTTAAAAAAAATGTTTGTTTGTTTGGTAGTCGATTGTTCATACGGTTTTGTTACCAGTCGACTAAAGTTGACCGTTGGTACCAGTCCCTAATGTTGACCGTTGGTACAATAAGATTACCAGTCAACTTAGCCGACCGTTGGTACCAGTCGACTAAAATTGATCGTTGGTACGGTTTTGTTACAAGTCGACTAAAGTTATTGTTTATTAGCTTTTAATCTCCAGTCCGAGCTTTCGCGATTTCGCCACTCGGACTGCGAGGGAGTGTTAGGATAAGCATGCTAGTTGTATAAGAGTGTATAGAGATAAGGATGTACAATTGGCTAGAAGATGATGATTAGCAATTTACCTCAAATAGGCCATCTATTCTCCTTATATATACTCTCTCCTTTGTATGTAATAAGCATCAATTCAATAATACAATTCATATTATTCCATTATCTTTATCGTGTAATCTTACAGAACATAACCAATAAGGTAGATATGGACTATTTAAAAAGTTTCATGGTCGTAGATTGTATGAATATACTCCCAAGTGCCCAACTATTTGGCACATAGCTTGTGTATCGCTCTCTGTTAGACGATAAATATGGCTCAAGTTTGATTGTGGGTTTAGGTCCATTAAGGTTTTTATGTATTGTCTTTATAAGTGTTGCATCAATAAAATGTATCTCCCCTGCGGGGTTTTATTGTCTTTAAATAAAAACTAAGCTTTGCTTTTGCTCTTGTTGTTGTTGTTGGTGCATGATGAAGATTAATTTCCGGCGGATGTCTTCATCAAAGAATTTGTTATTTTCCTTTTCTAATGCTTTTATTTGCTTTTGTTGCTCCTCGAAGGTGCTTCCACTTACTATCAGATTTCTTCATCAACAAATCATTGCTTTTATTGCCATAATGTTTTTATTTCTTCTTAGCTTAGCTTTGTTTAATGTTTTTTTCTAATCCAATCAAAGTTTTCGCGATTTGGTCGCTCGAAATTTGAGGGAGTATTAGATGATAAATACGGCCCAAGTCCGATTGTGAGTTTGGGTCCATTAAGGTTTTATGCTATGTGTACTGTATATATGGTTGGGCCAATAATACAATAGTCTAAAATGTGGTCCACACAAGTATTTGGATCTTAGATACTACAAATCAACTGAATTGTAGCTCTGCAACGAGATGAGCGGATATGTTACACGGTTCAAATGGCATATAGCCGTGTAGCGTTGTATCTGAGAGAGCTATACTGTAGTCAAGACGATATTAAGTAATTTTAGCTCGAGCTTGAGTGAGTCAAACTGTATCAACAATATATAGTGTCAAGTTTGGATTTAACAACTCTATATGCATTCGTATAAAGAAATTTTGAGCTTTTGTGCATGATCAAATGTGTTGTTGAATTCAAGTTATATCATGCTAGTTTTGTCAAATATAGTTTTTATGAATATTTTGGAGCTTGAATTGTCTTGTTTGTATCCAAGTATTTGAAACTTGCAGATGTTTATAATTGGTTCAACCATTCCTTATAACTTTCAAATTTTAGCTCGATACTTTCTGAGTATCCTAACCAGCTAAATTTTTCTCTTTGTTTACTCCTTCTTTGATTATATAATTACACTAACAATAATCATTTAAACTTTTGATAGCATATATCATTTTCTCTTATATATGGTTGCTGTCCTAAAACAGGACCATTCCTTACAATAATCAGTGCAACTTTAATATCGTATATCTTTCACTCATATACGATTAGTACCCCCATGACAGGACCATTGCTTTTTGTGTTTCGCATTTTGCCCACTTGATCCTTTGACTAAACCATAACCGTTCCCCAAACTAAACCAAATACGTGGGTCCTAATCGGCCCCTCTCCAGTTTCGACCGGTTCTAGTACTCATATACACTAGTCATAACCCAATTTTTGTCCTCTTTTTTTCCGTCGGCACCTCTAAAACCCTTCCAGCAAAAAATTTGGTTGAAAGCTTAAAAAGTGACGTAGAGATGACCAAACAACCAGGCTGCGTACATTGGATAATCAGTCAAAATGATTAATTTTATGGTCTGTCTAAATAAGTGGGGTAAATTTGACCTGTTAACACCTTTCTGTTACGTTCACCTGATCAGAAGTATATACTTTTTTACTACCACTTGAAAAAGTTCAATTATAATCACAGTAACTATATAGAAGTGGCGGTAAAAATTCAAAACTCACTAAAAGAGCTTCTGAGTTCGAATCACGGCAACTTTGACTTCTTGAAGTCACTCTTCCGATCCAAAAATCCAACAACTGTGGAGGACTGATGGTTTGTCTGTTTCCACAAATTTGCCAGGTATTTGAGATGCCCCGAGTTTGTGATCAATGTCAACAAAGTTGGCTTGGGTGGGAGTTTCCTAGTTATCCAAAAAACGTTTTAGTTTACTAATATTACAATTTAGTGCATTGTATTGTTATTGTAAAGCATTTGATACACTTTCAAGTGAGTTTCAACTCGTTCAGCCATTTCACCCGTTTCCGTAATATCTAGTTAACCTGAAATGTATTGTCACCTCTTTTACTAAAACGTACGTCTGTTGTTAAATCTGCATTGTCACTGTTTGTTTGTTTTCTTTTTCTTTTAGGGGATAAATGACTTGACTGCAGATGACTTTTGAGACAACTATCGTTGCACTGTCAAATCCTTCTCTCAAGTCCTGTACAACTCTCACTCTCTTGTGTGGATTTAACATGTCGATATATTGTACCATACGATCATTGTATCACAACCAACCTTTCAGCATTAAGGGAGAATCTAAAACGGTCCAAATCATTCTAGTTGGCAGAAGTGGTTGTAACTACTGCATTCATTCAAATAGTAGTATAGTACATGTAATGTAGCTTGTGGGATGTCTCATTTTAAACCTACAAGATTCGCGTTTTCGAATTGTTTTCTGGTAGCTGTCTATGATGGATCATACTTCAACCTATCGATACAAAAGGGGCCTATTTTAACACTTTTAAAGTAAAGATATTAAAAATGCAGTCGGGTAAGATCGAGAAGGGCCACAACAGCATAATGAAACGAATTCCCTTCGACATACTTTGAAGGGTCGAAGAAGCAAAAAATGACAGTAACAATCAGTGACTGCAATACTATGTAGAAGGTGCAGATAGATTTCATTTCATATAAAAAATATTCAAAATTACCTGACCTTTAATGTTTGAACTTCTGATCATCCTATAATCTAATATTCATCATGTTGTTCTCCTATTGATGTGTATCCTAACCTTCTGTAGTCTAATAATTTCACGACATGGAAAAAACAAAAAAGAAAACCAAAAGCTAGTTCTGTATGTTACTCCTCGGAAAGAGGACTAACTCACAGAACTCGACACTGAAGGTGAAATACACTATAAATTCTTAAGAGCCTCAGAGTAGAAGTCCCAGTGCGGGCTCATTTCATCTATGACATGTTCACCAAATGGGTGTTGCTCTACATGCATCTTTACATTGTCAGTGGCTGCTATACCTTCCAGATAGACTCGAAGATCTCCATCAGGACCTGCAAGAAGTAATATATTAAACCATGCAACATTTTCAATCTCTGGATATGAGGTAATGAGAAAAGATGGTGTGATTGCAGGTTAAGTTGGTAACTGGGATTGGGTCCACGGCAAAAGAAGTAAATTGTTTAGCTGAATTTCAATAAAACATTAAACAATATCAACCATGTGGTGTTTTAATAATAGAAAAAATCTGATATTAGATACAAAAATTAAACCCGACTTCACACCATATTTAAGAAGTATCTGTCATGAGTCTAGAAAAATAACATTTTTTTATCACACCCTGCATTATTTTACTGAAACAAGAAGTAATAAAAACAA
Source organism: Chrysanthemum seticuspe (assembly GCA_019973895.1). Taxonomy (NCBI): domain Eukaryota; kingdom Viridiplantae; phylum Streptophyta; class Magnoliopsida; order Asterales; family Asteraceae; genus Chrysanthemum; species Chrysanthemum seticuspe. Next base: position 131,798,030 of record BPTQ01000003.1, on the reverse strand, counting down.
CAGCTGAGCACAATAAGTGAATTGTAAGAATACTAACCTAAAGCGTTATCATTCATATCCTTGTAGCTGTATGACAAGGGAAAGATTCCAGTGTGCTTCTACAAGACAATGAATGTATTCAGAATCATGATGGATCAATCCAAGATAATCAAAGTATTAAGCAAGAGTGAAAACAAGTCTTTACAGGATTCAGCAACGCCTTATATGGAGTGTCATCTAACAACAATGTATTCGATTCATCATAATATCCATTCTCAGAAGCAAGATTAGGACCAAATTCTTCCCATATCTTATGCAGATTCTTAAACACTATGAACTTATGTGCACATTCAAGGCTCCTGGCACTCGAATTTGTACAGTGGGATAAGTCCTGAAAGCAACAATGAATATATAAATCACTCCTTGCCCGATTCCAATAGAGGTAACGGAATAAATAAGGACTAAGAAAATCCAAAAATCATCAGGTAAATTTGGATATATGAACCACGATATATAAATTATCAGACCTTATTGACTTCTATCAATAAAACACTTGTATTCGATAAAGTCCAATTAACTACGTGATGCAATTGACTGGATTCAACAGAAAAAGAACTAGACGATACTTACCCAAAGAAACAACAGCTTGTCCTTCAAATCCCCCAACAAATAATCAACCACAGGGACTAAAATTTTCCTATGAATAATTTAAAGGGTTACAGTAGTGCTCACTACGTATTAAAGGATAAAATGAAGTGTAGTATGCATAGATTAAGTAATACCTTGTTCTTGAAGACCAAATGGCGACCTCAAATTTCTCAAAGCAGAATGCTAAAAAGTCATCAAGGAAGGGTCTCTTGAATACTGCATTGAAACGAACAAAATTCCCATAAAACTAGTGATTTCTGTTTTCATACCAATCAAATAGCACATGTGGAACAAATCTTACTTGCTCGTCTTTTAATATTTATATCTGATTTGCAATCTTTTGGTGGTGGTTGAATGATATCTGCGAGCAAGCCATTTACATCAAGAACAAGAAGCATCTTCCTTGATCTTATGACATGATTTCTCTTAGGGTCCCCTCCATTGTGATCATTGAGGATTTCCACATTTCCAATGGTTAACTTTTCAGAAAGATTCCGGACTATAGTCATATTCACCGGTATGTCACTTGAAGGAATATCTTCCAGCCCACTGTCGCCAATTTCAGCATCTTCCATGTTATCATGGGGATTCAAAATGACACCTTCTACCAGTTTCTTCTTCTTCTTGTTCCGCCTCTTTCTTTTTTTAATTGCTTCACCATTTGATTCAAGGCTTGTGATTCCACTTAAGCCCATCTCACCATTCGCTTGTCCTGTGTGCTCTGCTCCTTCTGATACGTCCATCACATCAGTAGTTTCTGGCCCAGTTGAGTCCTTATCATCAACGAATTCTGTGTAACCTGTTTTTGACACCAACCTCTTCACATAAGGAATTAAGCCTAAGCTTATGCTTAAGCCCATCTCACCAATGTCAACTTTTATGTCGTCTTCTCGCACACAATTTAACTAGGCCAAATAATGAGGAAGAATTTCCTCGCGCACAATTTCCAACACCTTCTCCTGTAGAACCTGATTCTAGAATTACACCTTACCTTTCTGCGCCAATTTTGTCTTCCTACTGCAATGATTTATACTAATTAGAAATGCTACAATGACGTCTACATGTTGGTGATTTTGAAATTACTAAACAAGATACCAACAACACAACCAACAGCCATAATTTACACAAACACAGACTGCAACACACTTATAGCAAAAAAACCCTAATTTCTATTTACACTATAGAAATCCTTCCCCTTGCGTATGACTCCTATTTAACGTATAGTCAAAATTATGACTAAGATTGACTTGAAACTCAAAATTTCACAAAAAGTAAAAAAGAAAAAAAATCAAAACTACATTCAGTTATACTAGAGGTGGCAAATGAGCATGTTTGGTCGGGTAACGGGTGTTTAACGGGTTTTGGTCGAAATGGGTCCGGGTATAAACGGGTCATTTGGGAACATGGGTCGGGTTGACCCACCCGTTTTCGCAAAAAAAAAAAAAAAAAAAAAAAAAAACTTATTTTGTGTAAAAAATGAAAAAGTGAAAATAGCCGTTCAAACTTTGCATTGAGCCGCTAGCCATAGACTCATTGGTTAATTGTTATACAATTAGGCTTTACATCAAATACCCAATTGAAATCTTAAATATTTAGGGCCCGTTTGGTTTGCGTTAATGGGAATGAGACTATGACTTTCAAAGTCATAGTCGGTGTTTGTTTTGTGGGCCCGGTAATGAAATAGGTATATTATAGTCATAGATTCATTACACACCAATTTGGTGTCTATGAAATCCATTCCCGTGGACCCTTCTTTTTTCCACTACAAAATTAAAATATCTATACACTTTTTCATACCATATTTTATCAACCAAACATAAACAATCGTAATGATACACTTTTTTATACCCATTATCATTCCACCTCATTCCAAATCCGATACCCATTGTCATTCCTGGCAATAAACCAAACGAGCCCTTAGTAAGACTCAACAAGACAATCACATGATAAATGTTGACCCAACTTGACCTATATTCTTCCAATGGGTCTTAAAATGCCACCTCTAAGTTTTACGGTCTATAACAACCGAAAAAAATAGAATGACATATAGTCAAAATCACTACTAAGATTTATAATGTCGCAACTGAATAGGATTTAACATAAGGGGTGTTTGGATTAGTTAAGGGGTGTTTAATTTGTAAAAGGTAATCATTATGGATATAGGAATCGTAATGGGTTTGTAAACCCACCACTCTTGATGGGTATAGAATATGCTTAGATGTATGGGTTTCATTCCGATTTTGAAAGATTAAACCCACGAACCAAACAATTACAATAGGAATTAGAGTCATTCCTTCACTCCCATATCATCCAACTAAACACCCCCCTTATTTTTGTGGCATATAGGCTTCTTTGAATATGGAAAACCTTCTAAGCTCAGCTTATAAGCTTACTTACTCAAGCTTATGGACTTATATAATCCATAAGCTCATGCTGATAAGTTCATAAGCCCGAAAAAGCGGGCTTTAGGGTTTTTCCAAATTCAGATAAGCCCATAAGCTAGCAAAATAAACTAATCCAAACACCCCCTAATATGTCATTTAAATTCTAACTTTACATTAAGACCTCCTCACAAGAGGTCTAGGGTTAAAACCTCACTAGGTACAAGAGGCCTAGGATTAAAACCTCACTAGGTACAAGAGGCCTAGGGTTAAAACCTCACTAGGTACACATTTGGGGATGGCCAAAGAAAACGCGAAAATGGTCACGCGGATACCTTAGTTAAGCCGCGTATATTTAAGTCAAAGACTCTACTCTGGTAACCTTGGACAAGAAAAACCTCATCCATTTACCATAATATAATGTGTAAGAAGTACAATGTATAGAAAATTATTAACCTAAACATACGGTAACCAGTTCAAATATATGTGTTTAAACGAATATTACAGGAACACATGATTACAAGAATATGAGAAGATGAATGTCACAAAGGATAAAAATTTACAATTATACGATGAAGCAAATTGTAACAAACATACATTAAATTGTTTAAGGAACAAAAAGCGGATGACATACCTAAGATGAGATGTTAAGAATGTTGTTGTCCGGTGTTCGTCAACCTTGTATGAAGTCCATGTGGAAGATTTATAAAAATTGACTCCTTGGTTGCCAAGCAAAGGTGGGTGTATATATATACCCGCACCTGACCCTACCCGACCCGGTGACTCATTTGGGGAAAATTTGAAGTGACATGTTTCTTTAAGTGGATGTCAACATTAAAATTCAAAGGGTGTTAAAAAAAACATTAAAAGTCAAAGACTCAAAGGTAATATGACATTGTTTTGTAAGAAAATCACCAAACATGGGAGATACATGTTTTGTTTTAAAAAGTATACAAATTGAATGTATTATTAAAATAATCAAGAATTTCTCGATGTATCATCAAAATACTTAAGAATTTTTCGACACAACGTTAAAGATCTTTTAATATGGTGTTAAAAATGTCGAGAGACGTATTATAGTGAACTAGACAAAATCTAATTATATCATTAAAATACTCAAGAATCTTTCGACATTTCATTAAAGATGTCGAGAGACATATTGTCTTAAAAGGAAAATCTTTAATCAAATCATTATGTTACTCAAAAATATTTCGACATAGTTTTAAAGATGTCCATAGACACGTTGTCTCAAATTCGACAAAACTTAATCAAATCATTAACATACTCAAGATCCTCTGACATGATGTCGAGTATGTCGAAGAAAGCTGATAAATAAATTTCAATTTTCACATTTTTCCAAATGTCAATAATGCTTTCAAAGGATTTCCAAAAGTTTAGACCCTTCGTCATACTGACGTCATGTAGCGAGTCATAATTGAAAATGATTTATCAAGCCTCTTCAACATATTTAACGTCATGTAAATATACTTAACGCCATGTAGAGGAAAACATATGACCTACTAGACATCTTTGACATCACATCGAGAGATTTTTGAGTATTTTGATTATTTGATTAGATTTTTAGTCTCCTTTAAGTCAATGCATCTTGAGCAAACTTTTGGTATACCAAACTCTAAGAAATAACCTAAACTATAAAATCTTATTGTCACAATTCTCAATTTCCGGTCATTTCTCACATTTACTATTTCATCGTATATTGTAAACTAGGTTTACAAGTATTAAATTCGCGTAACCTTAGGGGTTTAGCTGCGAATTCATGAACGATCATCAAGGACATTTCATATAGACTAAGTTTAGTCTACATATCATTAACATCATTGTCATCATATTAGTTCATGCATGGTTTTGCATTTTACATTAAACGTATAATTTTCATATTAAATAAACGTTATCGCGTGATTAATTATTTTGAACAATTGATCCGTTACTTCCAAAAATTATCCCGATATATTTTTATACTCATATTAAGTTTATAAAATTATATCATTAGTTTACCCGGTGTTTTAAATTTATTGTGTATATAAATTGTTATATTTAAATAATTACGACGGTTTTCGTAAATCCTACACGACAAATATTATTTCACTCAATTCTTGCGAGAAATGTATTTTTATAATTTTTATGACCTCAATATATTTTATCTTGAACCGTTAAAAGTTATTTTTATTTAACGCTATCCTAAATATTCAAATGTGTATACAAGTTACCACTTATTCCTAATTAACTACACATTTACTTTACATTACTACACTTAATTGTTACTAAATGCATCTACTCACTTTTTTTTTATAAATGTCGACCAAACAAAGGGGTGAGTCATTTGCTTTGTTAAATATCTTGCAAGAATATCCTTTTATACTACACAACACATACACTTCATAATATCAAGGTGTTTAGATCAAAGCATATCTTTTTCCTCTCTTCCTCACATAACCGGCCAACCAAGGACCAAAGAGAAGATCATCCAAAATATTTTCAAGACAAGAATTATTCACTCTAGTATCACTCTTGATTGTGAAATAAAAACCTTGGGTGATTAGGAAAATCCTTTGTTCTCATTAACCTCATCAAGTTACTTGTAAGCTTTTTATTTTCATCATCATATTTCATATTCATTCTCATGGTCATTTCATTTTATTTGAGAAAACATGCTTGTCTCATGAGGTTATACCACTTTTTCATTGATTTTAAGAGTAATATATATATAATCCATCCTATAATTACTCCTTGTTATATATTATTTTTGGTGATGTCTAGGAACCCATGACACCCTTAGAAGGTGTATGGTAGGATTACAATAGCTTCGGAGTTGTTTTGAATGGGTTAGAATAGGTTTGGCGCGAGAAAAACTCATTTCGACAAGTTTGCAAAAGGGTCTGTCCTTATTTTCGAAATCTGGAAAATCCGACAGTAGGTAAAAATTTTTGGCCTAGATATTTAGAAAATATACTTTAAAACGAAACCGTGGCCGCTTGAACGGATTAAAACGGAGTTATAACGAAGAAGTTATGAATTTTTCAAGTTGGCGCCGAAAAATATAAATTTCTGGAATTTCAGCAAACATTGTTTATTTTATACGAGTCAAAAATGAAGCTTGGACGTTGTAAATTATTTCGACTTGTCAAAAATATGTTAGTATACTTTGATACAAAGCTAAGGACCTTTAAAACATAGAAAACGGATTTGTAACGATTAAATTTTACACGTTTACAAAAGTTGTCGTAACTTTATTATATAAGAAAAACTAAATATTATTTCTAATAGGTAAGTTTTACGGCAAAACTAGAGACCAAGTTGAAGGTTGTTTTTAACATTGATTTAGAACTTTTTATAAAGTGATGTCTTCTAGTAAAAGTGAGATCGCCAAGTATATTTTCCAAAATGTCCGACTGTTTGTTTAGCGGAGTTGTAATGAATTAATTACGGTCGCTTAAACTTTGCCGAAAAACCATCCTTAAACTATATTTTGGGACATAAGTACCATATTTAACCTCTATTTTTCTTTATGTTCGAGACCTCTAGGATGGAAATGCATGTACTAAAACTTTGAGATAATGGTACGAGCTTCCCAAAACCGTTGAGTTTGTTTCCTAACGATCGACGTGCACCATTTTACGACTAGCTTTTCGAGGCCGTTTAGTCACTTTCATGAAAATTTCAACGACATTATTTTACGACGAAAAGTTATATTCTCTTAATAAATCACTAAATGATTATCGTAGGATATCATTTCGACGTAAGTACTTGTAAAGTACTTGGTAACTGGGCAATATGTCATAAACATATATTTCGACGATAAACTTTATTTTCCAAAATGTACAAGTGGTATGGATATCATATGAGTTTGCATGCACGACATTGTTTCATGACTTATATTAGAACATATCATTCATATTAGGTTGCGGATAGAGATCGCACCTCATTTCAGTGTATCTACTTTTGTCACCATAACTATTGCAACAGGTGAGTAATCACATCCTCTTTTTACCGTTTTACTATATTTTGGGGCGAAATGCATGAACCATTCTTGAGCTAAATGTTTACTACTTTTATTAACTAGTTTGACTAGAACTTGTGAACTTGAATTAAATCCTTGAACTTAATTGTGAAATAATGCCTTACTTGAACTTATTGAACCGTACATGTTATGACCTTGACCTAAAGCCTCCCATGTTCGGAGCATCACTATAAAGTCTCCTATGTTCGGAGCATCACTATAAAGTCTCCTACGTTCGGAGTATATCTTTGGGAAGAGGCACCCAGTATATCTTTGGGAAGAGGCACCCAGTATATCTTTGGGAAGGGGCACCCAACATAACTTTGGGTAGTGGCACCCAGCATAATTTGGTTTCATCAGAAGCATCATTACAAAGTCTCCCTTGTTGGAGCAGTGCAAAGTCTCCCATGTTCGGAGCACCCCTGAATTATTATATGCGTGGTACTATATTATGAACCATTATGATCACTTATACTTGACTACTTGATACGCTATATTTGGTGCAATGGGTTGTGTACACACAGGTTGCAAGTTTTGTATGGGCGGAACTTGGAACTGAGTGGATATACAATGCCTTTGCTTTGTGGACTATTTCCGATGACCGAAACTTTTGACTTTCTCACTTACGAGTTTTCTTATTTTACGAAACGTGTATACTCACCAACTATTTTCATAGTTGACCCGTTTTTTTTCTCTCATGCATTTCAGGTGATCGTTAGTAAGCTTTTCTACCAGGTCTTGCATAATGAAGTTTTTACTTGTCACTACAAATCGTTATGTACTAGAATGAAATATTTTGGAATCTAAACTTTGTAATATATTTGCTGATGACGACTAAACTGGTATTGTAATGGTGTACTCTTTCTTTTAAATCTTAATGTTGGTATGTTCTATTATCTTGTGCTTATGTTCCCTTCCGTTACACCTCGTGTTTCCGCCTCCGGCGAGGGTGTGACACTTATGTCTACTTTTGTAAGCCTTAGAGAACTGGGTTAAAAGTATTTTATGCAAAGAACAACGTCTTTCACAACTAGCATTCACAGAAGTGTCGAATGGTTACACTAGTGCACACAGAAAGGAACTCGCAATCGAAAATGAGAAAAGAGTGACGAAACAATTTAAAAGAAAATAAAAATACGGTAATATTTTCATAGTGTGGTAAAACGGTAATTAACCAGAGTATATATTTATCAAGAAATAAATATATTTGAGTATACACGGCAAAACCATATACCTTCGGGGATGAAGGTCGTCCGAATACCCCAGAGAGGGTTAAGTTTGACAGGTTGTCAAACTTAATATACTTATGGTTAATAAATGGTTTTCTAATTATATTAGGATTATCCCATGAAAACCTATAAATACAAAGGTCTTCCTTAGGAGTTTACAATTCAATCCACTAACCCTAAAATACTCCTTCCCTTATCACCTTTGTTAGATCGATCAACCAAATCCACAAAGGGATTCAAATCCCTTTGTGAGACAATCAAGAATCGACTAACAAGTCGATCCAAATCAATTCCCAATCGACTTGGTTACCCAAGGTTGGTACTCTTGTAACTTGCAAAGGTTCAAAGAACTAGATCTACAAGCGTTGTATCGGTGGGTACCTGACATAACTCAAGTGGTGATTCTTCCTCAAGAAAACCTAAGGATCGACTGAAGCAAAAAGATCAAGAAGAAGGTGGTTTCGTGCAGATCAAGAAGGTTAAAGAGCTTACATAGTTGCAGGAACATAAGTAAGTAATCCTAAACACCCTGTATACGTGTTAGTAGGTTATATCTCTGATTAGAAGATCTGTTATTAGGGGTTTGGTATGCATGGCCTTTATGTGTTTATTTTCCGCGATGCATGTTTTATAGGTTATGCGGGTGACCACCAATACCCTACAGTTGTATGAGAGCTACTCTAATCATATATAACCTAGATAAGGTTCTTATGAATTGCTTCTTTTGTCTTAAAAATTAAATATATTTAATTTGGTTATGTCGTTTGGTCGATTTATACATATTAGGGTTTTAGGTTTTTTGCTTTTTGTTGACAGCTAGGGTTCAATCACTTTGGTGATCAAATTAGGGTTCATGTTTTTAGATTACATAGGATCGATCTAAACCCTATTTGATTCGATTTTATGAGGATACATGGAATGTGAAATCCCTAATTCTTGTTGTAATGTAAATTTGTATGCAAACAAGTTTGTTTTTCTTTGTATTATTTAGGGTTTTGGATATTTTTGGTAAAGTGCAAACTTTGCTAAAAATATGCTGAAACTATTTTTGGAAATCCTAGGTTATCAAATTTAATCATATGGTAAACAAGATAGCTTAGGGAACAAGAAGACTAATCAGGTTTTACCTAAACCCTAGGTCGATTAATTTAGTGATCCTGGCTAGATGGGATCATAAAATTCGACTGTCATTAATCTTGGTAACCAAGCAGTAAGATTTTATAAACTGATGGCAATTCAATTTTACCTAATTTGGAATCTTAGATTCCTGAATACGGAAAATGGAATATAAAATATTTAAAACATAACCGGATAATTTAGGAAGCAAAATTTATATTAAAAAATACATAATAGAAGTTTTCTAAATTTAAACATGGTTACGTAGGGATTCTTTTACCCTAAGTCACAAACTTTTAAAATTTTAAATTTTTGGAAACCCTAATTAGAGTTTATAAATTTCAAAAGTAAAATTTCCTAAATTGGCAAAGAGAAGCAATAAAGTAAGAACTTTCATTTTTGGTGAATCACAGGTTGCATTAGTATGCAACAATACTAGTGAAACTCGTGATTTGCATGTACTATTATGATGGGCTACACATGCCGTGCATGTCCATATGTAGTAGGTCCTAGCAAATCATATCTTAAGTATTTTCACATGTACTTTATTTAAATAGTATTTTCCTACTTTACTTGAAATTATGCATGACATGAGCCTGAGTCATAGACCAAAATATAAACTACGTGGTTGTGGTGTAGTTGTTTTATCTTTATATTTTACTATTTTTGGGTTTAAGGGAGGCTTGATACGTCAGGTTGCAACAAAAAAAATTACAACCCTTCTAGGCAGAATACCTATTGTAGTACATATAAGTACGGGGGGTTGATATTTCTTTAGGGGAATAGTGAGGTAGGCTCGAAGTGTATCTCTGAATAAGTCTAAATGTTGAAAGGAAGTTTCTTTTTGGTATTTTTGTATTTTTTCGAAAGCACGTAAACCATTGGGTTTTGAGGAAGTTCGTATTTTAACTAGTATTAACATAAAAATGTAATAAAAGTAAATGACATGAAAATCAAATTCGTGATGACTTCTAATATTTGGAAAAGCGTATATTACGGTATTACCTAGATTTGCATCACTTCCTACTCGTTTCTCACTTAATCTATTGAATTGTCACTACCTTTCCTAATACAATGTGAAATATTCCTTACTAGCTACAGGGCCGCCCGTTGGGAGGCTAGCTTCAAAAATTGTTCAAGATCAAATCAATAACATGTTTTTTAAGATATCGTTAAACTTAATATAATTTTCACAATAAAAATTAGTTTATGTGAGTCATAATCGTAAAAGGAAAAAAGATACATATCCATTATTGTTGAGCATAATGAAAACGAAAATAGGTACTTGTTTTGGTAGCATTGGTGTAGTTACCATCTTTGTCACAACACAATACCTTAAGACCTTTTTTGCTTTTATTCCTGAAATGGCCACATAAAGTTGTCCATTTAAGAAAATCGAGCGTTCCAAATAAAGTACAACATTTGCCAAAGTTTGACCTTAACTTTTGTTTATTGTCATGGAAAAAAAATAAAATAAAAATGAAATTGTATTCTATTAGGCTGAAAAGGCATTTGCCCATCGGACGGGGTTATTAACGTTGCCTCAATGTTGTTGGTTACCATTCTCAAAGTTGTTATTGGTCGATCCGGGTTTCAAAACATTGGCCAACATACATCAGTACTTCACATTGTTGACATACAGATCACTCAATTGGGGCGGATTATTTATTAGAAAAATAAAAATATTCAAATAATCAAATCACAGCAACAACACTTATCATTTAATTCATAGAAAATGAAGCTTTACTCAAAGTTAGACCATTGCGAACATAATCAGCAGTGTTCTCATCAAGTTTTGCCGATTTATGCTGTCATCATCTATTACAGGAACTGGATCAATTTCAGCTCAAACTTGATCCGGAATTTTCGATAACCTCCTTGTAACTTTATCCATCGTCACTCAATTACTACGACATATAAACAAATACACCGATTGTTATAATCAAATTTTGTAAACCAAACATCACCATATTTGAGACTTTTGATAGACAGTTCAACCTTAAGGCTGGTGTTAGTATCTCCCCTGTTCTGCAGTCACGAATAAGCCAATCACGACGCATCCAATTTTTTCCAGAAGCAGCCACCCACGTATCCACTTGAACCACATCACCCCTGAAATTAATTTAAGCATGACATAACATATCAATGCACATGACAATCTATAATGGTCTGAAATTGAAAATAACTTAATGAATAAGTGTAAGGATCATAGACGAATAACATACGAAGTTGGATAACGATCTACTAACAACTGCATATTCGCCACAACCTAACAAAGTTACTTTTTACTCATCTTAGGTTTTGAACAAAATGCGTCTCGCAATAGTCATGTGAATGGTAGAATACTGGGAAGGTTGGGGTTTATTTGGGGGGCTTAAATCAAGTAAAACTATTACCTTTTGAAGATGTAAATACATTTAAGAGGATCTCACTCTCGTCAACATTGATATCAAAATTTCTTTCTGATATTGATGAGCTAGATGTTTATACTAACAATTTTAGCTTTGGTGTAATGCTATAAAGCAATTAAAATAGAGAGAGATATATACTCATTTACAAAAAAAAAGGCTTTTGATTGGTCCCGAACCGTCAAGTTTAATCACACAAGCTAACCACTTTTGAATGGCTAACCGTAATAAACTTAAAACTGCTCAGAAACCAATGCAATGAAGATCTGGAGAATATAGTGGATTCCTGGGTCGTTAAGTCCCACGGAGGATGAATGGTGTTTAACACAGACATATGTCGAATAATCACTAAGGATAGTGATCAGTAAGGATTTTGATGAATAATTACACTACTGATTGATTGGAATGATATTTGGATACAGAATTGTAAAGCACAACAATCAGATAAGACAAACGTAAACACGTACGATTAAAAACTACGTAAACGTACAAAATAAAAGTGAGATCTAAGAAATAAAAGGCCTAAGAATATGAAAATGATATTTTTGGAATCCTAAAAATAAAAGAAAATTATTGGAAAAAGAAAATTATTTTTATAACTATTTATTTAATTATTATTAATTAAAAACTATTTTTAACTATTTAATAATACCTTAAAATATAATAAAATATTAAATAAAGCTAAAAAATTGAAATTATGATTTAGAAAAATCTAAAATATTATAAAACTTATTTTAAAATTGAAATTATATTTTTTACACTTTTTATCTATTTATTATTAATTAATTACTATTTAAAATACACTTAAATAAAAGAAAATATAAAATTAACCTAGAAAAATAAAATTTTAACTTGGAAAAATCTAAAATATTATAAAACTAATTTTAAAACTGAAAAGATATTTTTTATGTTTTTTATTTATTTATTATTAATTATTTAATACTTATTAACTATTTTGAATTTTAATAAATACTAAATAAACAGAGAAAATTATGAAACTTTTTATAAAAATATCCTAAGATGACAGGAAACTAATAAAATTATAAAAACACAAATTGCTTAAAAATAAGCTGAAAAGAAAAATTAAAAAGCTAAAATCTATTAAATAAACGCTATCACTATATTAAAAATGATGTTTTTGTGGTTTTTCTTTTTTAAAAACTACTTAACTACCGATTATAAGCTACTTTAATGAAAACAAAAATTTTACAAATTAAAAATAAGCTGTTTAATAAGCTTATTGGTTTAACAGTTTTGACTTATGAGCTTATTATGATTTTTAAAGCTCAAATAAACTTGAAAACTGGAAACAAAAGTGAAATAAGCTAAAAATAAGCTAAATGAACTGAAAGTAAGCTAAAATGCACAAAGAAGCATACTGATAAGCTGGAAATAAGCAATAAGCACTTAATCTAAGCCAAACAACCAAACAGGCCTGCAGCCTTTTTCCAAAGCTGATTTAGCTTATCAAATAAGCTCAAAAGCTAAAAACAAGGACTGAGGTATCAAGCTGGCTAGGTGGGCTTCCCAAAAAGTCAAAGATCACAAGCTAAGGGTAACTAGAGAGCTTATTAAGAGCTTGTGAAAATGGGTCTAAAACTGTGCACAGGGCACATATTTGAAAAGGTGTCCAAAAGAAGCTTAGTAAAAAGCAGTTAAATAAGCTAAACAGAAAATATGAAAAATACTAGGATAAAGCTGAGCAACTAGATTTTGATATCCTAAAAGCTCAATTGTTGAAAACTAATATTAAACCCTATATAAAATATTTTATTTTATTAAAAAACGACTAATACTGAAATTTTTGACTTTTTGATTTACACTAAAAGTTGACTTTTATGAGTTTTGGATTGATCCTACCAACTGATTATGATGTATTAAGGTGGATTAGGACTGACTTGATCAATAATAACAACTTATTAACACAAAACCATGATCATAGAACTTTAAAATCCAACAGTTAATAAGAAAGATGAGATTAAAGTTATATTTGACTTTTTCTCAAAGAAGGACTGGATTTTATGGTTTGTTTGAGTTATTAGGGACTAATGAGACACAAGACAAGCACAAGCAATAACAAAAGAAACCTATAACACAGTTAAACTAATGAATCCAAACACCCATTTATAGGACTGTTTTAAAGAGTTAAGTACTGAAACAGCTTTTTAACCCAAGTAATCTAATGATTAACTTATATTAACTACAATGAAACAGAATTAAACTAATATTAGCAAGAATTAACCACTTATACTAAAAATTGCAAACTTTTAAGAAATTGCTTACAAATGAGTCTAAGCACAGAACTGAGAACCAAGAACTTGTAAACACTTCCTAAAGCTTCCCAATAAGCTCTATACCAAGGCCATCCAATATAAACCCTGCTCCAGCTTTCTTGTATCTTTCACCATGGATTTTTTATTTTTATCTAATTTTTTTGGTGTTTTTGGTATTTTTTCTCTTTGTGATACTAGACTGATTTTAAAGGTTTCTAAAAGCTTGAAGAAGCTTTCTAGGAGCTTATGTGGGCCTATTCAGTCCTTACCAACAACTAACAACAACATTTGATTAACATGAGATTTTGAACTTTGAAAATGCATAAACTTTAAAAAGAAGCTTAACACTGAAATTAAAACTGAAAATGGTTCACAAACACTTGAAATAACTTAAACAGAGTACTTGGAAAGCTTAAATTACACTGGAAATTTGAAATTAACTAAAACGACATGAACTAAATTAAATTACACTAGATATCTCACTCTTCTGCTTCTCCTCTTTCTTTATAGCATTGAGATACTCCCCACATGTCTCTGAATCTTTCCCACTTCAAATCTCAGCCATTGAATGAGTCAAACTCATCTTATCCGTTTAAATGAATTTTGGCGCCAAAAGTGTACATGGTTGCTTGAGACAGTTTCAGAGTAATTAAAGAACTTTGGTGTGTTGTGGAGGTGGAGGGGGACAGTTTAGATAGTAGGTATGGGGCTAGGGGTGATTTGGAAAGCAAAAACAGGGGATGTGAGGGTAACAGTAAACTGCTAATGGTGGGGAAGCATTTATTGCAAGGTAGGCTAATGAGAGGAGGGGGAATGATCTGGAGAGGTTAGGCAGTGAGGTAGAAAGGTGGTGAGGTGGTGGAAAACCACCCTGGTTTTGGTTTTACAGTTGAGGTGAAGGAGAAGAACAGTGAAACTGGTATTTTGGCGGGGTGTTGACCTTTTGACCGGTTTTAATATAGCAGGGGTTGGGCTTGGTTGGGATTGGGCCAAGGGTTTAGTGGATTGGATTTGGATTTGTTTTGGGTATTAATAATACAAGGGTCCGTTTGGTTTATTAAGTACAAGGACCATTCATGTAATTTCTGCCAAGTTGAGGGACCAAAACTGCCAACATTCCAAAGTTATCACAAGGACCTATCTTGCCATTCTTTAATAGTACAAGGACCATTATGCATAAAATTCCATTTTTATAAATCCAAGGACTATTTATGACATTTTTCAAACTTGAGGGACCAAAGTTGTAATTTTGCAATTTTTAAACTTTGAAGGATTTGTTTTTACAACTTTTGAATCCCATGGACCTTAAATGATATTTTTCTTTATTTTGATTTACCAGGGACTGTTTTTGACAACTTTTTAAACTTGGGGGACTAAAACTGCCAATTATGCAAACTTGATACGTTTTTCATCTGATTTTGGTATTTTCGCATTTAAAACACATAAAACACTTATTTGTGATATTTTCATCATTTTGATGCATTTCTGAGTGTTTTCAGATGTTTTTGGCATTCTAAACAGTACAAAAATGATGAGTATTTAGACACTCATCAATCCCCCACACTAAGATATTGCTAGTCCCTAGCAATGTTTTGAAACTTTAATGGATTTTAAAGAAATCTTTACCAAAATCCATCACTTCTGGAGTAGCCAATTGTTTCAGTTCAAGTAAGAACCTTGGTACAATGATAACCAAATGATTTTGAGCAAATCATAAGCTGTAAACGGATTTGATTTGTCTTTACCAGAAGCCGTTTGCTTCTGGACTAGCCAACTTTTAGATAAATTATCAATATTATCTTTGGTGAGTCGATTACCAATTATGGCTTTTCAACTGCCTTTACCACAAGCCATAAATTTGCGGGCTAGCCAACTTTTCACTAGTTAAAGATATGGTGAGCTGAACACCATACAATTTTGGGCAAATTGCAAGCCATAAACGGATTTGAGATATCTTTACCAAGAGCCGTTTGCTCCTGGATTAGCCAATCCTTATGTGGGTTAGACATGGTGGACTGATTACCATTTGCTGAGTAAGTGAAAAACACTTACTCCAAAAAAAAAAAATTTGGCCAAAAATGAGGGAATTGGGTGGAATAATTACATGATAAAATTCGTGAGAATTCCCCCCCACACTAGAAATGAATATTGCCCTCAATATTCAAAGTACCGGCGGTTATGCCGAAACATAGAACGTAAAAGGGAAATACTACGGCCATTATTTTATTTTTGATATATACACACATTTTTTTTATAGGTAACTTATATACAATAGCGGGGGGCAACTCCCCCACACTAGGGTGATACTCACGGGTGAAAACCCATATGGTGTGCTACTGTTTTTGACTACCGAGTCGCTAGCTTGACTCGATCCCCGCATTTATTGGTTCATGGGGAAAGTTTGTAGATCCGGGACAATCACGGGTGGAATGTCCTCTCCAAAGTAATGCTTTAATCGTTGACCATTCACTTTAAAATTTGGACCATCGGGTTGAGATAACTCAATGGTACCATAAGGATAAACCTTAGAAATAGTAAATGGACCAGACCAACGGGACTTGAGCTTTCCCGAGAAAATCTTTAATCTTGAATTGAAAAGAAGGACTCGATCACCTACGTTGAAAACGCGGTTCTTGATTTTAGAGTCATGAATCTTCTTTGTCTTTTGTTTATAGATCAAAGAGTTCTCGTATGCTTGATCACGGAGTTCATTTAGTTCATTCATTTGAACTTTTCTGTGATCACCAGCTGTCTGAATATCGAAGTTTGCATGTTTCAAGGCCCAATATGCTTTGTGCTCAAGCTCAATCGGAAGATGACATGCCTTTCCGTATACTAGCTTGTATGGAGTACACCCGATGGGTGTTTTGTAAGCTGTACGGAAGGCCCAGAGTGCGTCATCCAGTTTATCCGACCAGGATGCACGATTTTCGCCTACTGTCCTTTCTAGAATTCTTTTAATACCACGGTTGGAAACTTCCACTTGCCCACTTGTTTGTGGGTGGTACGCAGTAGAGAGACGGTGGGTTACACCATACTTTTGCATGACACGATAAAATTGGTCATTGCAGAAATGCGTACCACGATCGCTGATTATAGCTCGTGGAGTTCCAAACCTAGCAAAAAGAGATTTTAAGAATTTCACAACAACTCGGGCATCGTTGGTAGGTAAAGCTTTCGCTTCAACCCATTTTGACAAATAGTCAACGACCACGAGTATGTATTTATTTCCTCGAGATGATGGAAATGGCCCCATAAAATCAATGCCCCAGATGTCAAAGATCTCACAAACTTGAATGGCATTTTGTGGCATTTCATTTCTTTGAGAGATATTTCCATGACGTTGACAAGCGTCACAGGTTTTGACAAAATCGTGGGCATCTTTATAAATCGTGGGCCAATAAAACCCGGAATCAAACACCTTTTTGGCGGTGTAGTTTGGACTATGATGGCCCCCGGTGGGTCCAGCATGGCAAGCTTTGAGAATGTCAAGAGCTTCTTGTCCATAAACACACCGTCGGATGACTTGATCCGCGCAGATTTTGAATAAGTAGGGGTCGTCCCAGAAGTAATGTTTAACATCCTTGAAGAATTTGTTCTTCTGTTGGGTCGACATCCCTTTCACTATGAAGTTACCCGCATGGTAATTTGCGAAGTCAGCAAACCATGGGTTGTAGAGTTTCCACGAAAAGAAACCGCATTGAGTGTCTCGAGAGGAAATGTTTCATTTATTTCCTTTTTCTCGAAAACATCTTGGTGAGGGTTTTCTAAACGGGACAGATGATCAGCAGCCAGGTTCTCAGCTCCTTTTTTATCACGTATGATGATATCAAATTCTTGCAAGAGGAGAACCCAATGGAGCAATCTCGGCTTTGCATCTTGTTTTGCAAAGAGATATTTGAGAGCCGAGTGATCCGTATACACCACACATTTGGTCAAGATTAAGTACGGCCGAAACTTCTCAAACGCATACACCACGGCTAATAGCTCTTTTTCTGTGGTGGTGTAATGGGTTTGAGCTTCAGTCATAGTCTTACTTGCGTAGTGGATAGGCTGAAAATGCTTGCTTCTACGTTGCCCTAAGACTGCACCGATAGCAAAATCACTTGCATCGCACATGAGCTCAAAAGGCAAGTCCCAGTCGGGAGCAACGAGAATGGGTGCTTCAGTAAGCTTTTTCTTTAATGTTTCAAAAGCTTCAATGCACTCAGGTGAGAAGATAAAAGGAGCATCTTTTTCAAGAAGATGAGTCATAGGCCGGGCGATTTTAGAAAAATCTTGTATGAATCTGCGATAAAAACCGGCATGACCTAAAAAACTCCTAATACCTTTGACGGTAGTAGGATGAGGTAATTTAGCAATAACATCGACTTTTGCTCTATCTACCTCAATCCCGTTTTTGGAAATCTTATGGCCAAGGACTATGCCTTCTTTGACCATAAAGTGGCTCTTCTCCCAATTTAGACAAAGATTGGTGTCTTCACACCGTTTTATCTCTCAAGCATTTGGTCCATGAAGGGTAGAGGAAAATGGTCTTTACGAGTGGCGTCATTCAACTTACGATAGTCAATGCAAACACGCCATCCCGTAACCAAACGAGTTGGAATTAACTCGTTATCTTCATTTGTGACAACAGTTATGCCACCCTTTTTAGGAACACAATGAATTGGGCTAACCCAAGGACTATCTGAGATCGGGTAAATTAATCCTGCATCAAGAAGTTTGATAACCTCCTGTTTGATAACATCATGGATTTTTGGATTTACTCTTCTCTGATGTTGAACTGCTGGTTTGAAGTCATCCTCCATCAAGATTTTGTGAGTACAAAATTCAGGGTTGATACCCTTAATGTCGGAGAGTTTCCAAGCAATTGCTTGCTTGTGTGACTTTAAGACCTTTATGAGAGCAGCTTTTTCATCTTTACTCAAATCTCGAGCAATAATGACGGTACTTTTTTGACGAGAGTATTTCCA
>BPTQ01000003.1:131659622-131778995 GCA_019973895.1 Chrysanthemum seticuspe | reverse complement strand
CATTTCTGGTACAAAGATTGGTGTCTTCACACCGTTTTAGCATTTTATCTAAATGGGAGAGACATGTTTGAAACGAATCCCCAATGACCGAGAAGTCATCCATAAACACCTCCATTGTTTCCCCGATCATGTCGTGGAAAATGGCCATCATACATCGTTGGAACGTGCCAGGAGCATTACATAGGCCAAAAGGCATATGTCTGTAGGCAAAAGTTCCGTATGGGCAGGTGAATGTAGTCTTTTCTTGATCCTTTGGATCAATGGGGATCTGGAAATAACCCGAGAAACCATCAAGGAAACAATAGTATTCGTTCCCTGCTAATCTCTCAAGCATTTGGTCCATGAAGGGTAGAGGAAAATGGTCTTTACGGGTAGCGTCATTCAACTTACGATAGTCAATGCAAACACGCCATCCCGTAACTAATCGAGTTGGAATTAACTCGTTATCTTCATTTGTGACAACAGTTATGCCACCCTTTTTAGGAACACAATGAATTGGGCTAACCCAAGGACTATCTGAGATCGGGTAAATCAATCCTGCATCAAGAAGTTTGATAACCTCCTGTTTGATAACATCATGGATTTTTGGATTTACTCTTCTCTGATGTTGAACTGCTGGTTTGAAGTCATCCTCCATCAAGATTTTGTGAGTACAAAATTCAGGGTTGATACCCCTAATGTCGGAGAGTTTCCAAGCAATTGCTTGCTTGTGTGACTTCAAGACCTTTATGAGAGCAGTTTTTTCATCTTTACTCAAATCTCTAGCAATAATGATGGGTAATTTATCATCACCCTCAAGAAATGCATACTCGAGATGAGGTGGTAAGTCCTTAAGTTCTACCTCAGGAAATTCTTCAGTTTTCTCAACTGACTTGACTTCCTTGTTATGAAGCTCGACGGGAAGGAGTGATGATGGATCATCATTAAGCAACTTCTCAATGAGAAGTATGTCCCCCTCAATGTCGATGGGAGCGTGATCAATTTCCCATGGAACAGAATCACTAGACAAGTAGGCTTCAATCTCTTCCAAGACGAAGTCACTTTCCTCAAATGGGGTGAGAGAAGGAGTAGAATTGGCGATGATGGGTTGAGATGAATGAGTGAGATTATCACTCGAAGAATTATGATCATAACCAAGAACTTCTTGAGAGTACTCTTCAGAAGCAACATCAATGATATCTATTCGGTTAACCGACTCAGAATCATAGTTTGCGGAGTACCTCGAAGTTTGATCAAGGTTAAAGGTGACAGCTTCATTACCAACACGTAATGTGATTTCTTGCTCAAATACATCAATGAGAGCACGGCCCGTTCTCAGGAATCCTCGTCCAACAATGAGAGGAACCCGATGATCGGCATCGAAATCAACAACCACAAAGTCAGCTGGAAAATGGAACTTTCCTACTTTCACAAATATGTCCTCAGCAATGCTAAGAGGATGGGATATTGTACGATCTGCAAGCTCGAGAGTCATGCATGTAGGAGTAAGTTCCGGAAGAGAAAGTTTCTTCCATACTGAATAAGGCATCAGATTGATGCTTGCACCAAGATCTGCTAAGGCAAAGCATTCAACCATTCCTGGAAATACACAAGGTAAGAGAAATTTTCCAAGATCTCCAAGCTTTTCAGGAAGCTTCTTCAAGATAATTGCAGAGCAGTTCTCGTTCAGAGGAGTTTTTGCCATTTCAAACAGCTTTTCCTTGTTGCTTAACATGTGTTTGAGAGTTGATGCAAACTTGGGCATCAGCATGATAGCATCCGCAAAGCTTATGTCAAAATGTAATTCTTGGAAAATTTGAAAAAATTTGTCCATTTGATGACTGGCTTTTTCGCGGAGCTTTTGCTCATTCAAACGTGATGGGTAAGGAATAGAAGTTTTGGATTTGGGGTTTTCAACGGGAGCTACTGGAGGTTCAAAAACAACTCCTGGATTGGATTTGGGTTTCTGGACAACTTGAGGTTGGACATTGTTGGTACCTCCGTTATTAGCAGGAAGTTCCTTGTCCTTTGTAGCCTCAGGTTCACTTTCTACTACCTTCGGGAGAGAAGAAGAAGAGGTAGTAGGAATAGCGGGTCCATTATATGAAACACCACTTCTGGTTGTGATCGCCTTTGCATCGCCCCTCGGGTTAGCGATCGTGTTGCTCGGAAGTTTTCCTGAGCCCGAGGGTTGATCATTTAAAGACTTCTTGAGATCAGCGATCTGACTGACCAACAACCTGTTCATTTCATCTTGGGATTTCATGAATTGCTTCAATAACTCATCAGATGATGGTACTGGAGGATGTGGAGGGAAATTCTGAGGTCAGATGTTTTGATTATGACCTTGTTGTTGAAAATTCCCTTGATTAGGATTCACATTTCCCTGAAATTGATTCCCTCGATTGAAATTGTTTTGATTAAGGTTTCCTTGATGTTGGAAACCTTGATTTGGTCCGGGATAGAAATTACATTGGTTTTGATAACCTTGGTTCATTCTAGGTTGGTTCTGATTCCGGTTAGGATTCTGGTTAAAATCGGGTGGTGCCTGATAAGTGTTAGCTCGGTAGTTTGGTTCATTTTGAGGACGGTATTGATTACCTCCTTGATGTGAAGTACCGGCTATAGCATTGGCTTCAAACGGACTACCATCGGTGGCAGTACAGTTGTAGTATGCATGAGGACCACCACAAGTAACATAAACTTCAACTTTCTTCACTTCACCATGTGATGGTGTTTGTGTGAAAGTGACTTTCTTTTGGTTTGCAAGAACCAAAGCCTGAACAATATCCGTGAGTTTGTCAATCTTAGCATCGGTGCTAGATGTACTCACGGGAGATGAAGTAGAAGGTCCAGCATTAGACTGAGTCTGATATGTCTTTGTGCGGAAAGGGCGGACCTGGGACTTGTTTTCAATGATTTGCAAGGCTTTTTTTGTGGTCTTGCTCAAGAAATTACCTCCCGCGGAGGCATTTAGAGAGTCTTGGTCAGCTTGTCTCAGACCATTGTAGAAAGTATCCATTTGCATTAACTCGGTAAAACCATGATGCGGACACTTGCGGAGCAATTCTTTGTAACGATCCCATGCCTCCCCGAATGATTCATCAAATCTTTGAGAAAATTTCATTATCTCATTCTTAAGACTTGTAGTTCGGGATGGAGGATAGAATTCGTTAACAAACTTAGTGACTAAATCCTCCCATGTCTCAATGGAACGAGGGGGTTGTTTCTCAAGCCAATTCCGGGCTTGTCCCTCTAGAGAAAATGGGAACAGAAGAAGCTTAATTGCTTCATGTGGGACATTCTTGTATTTGATGGTAGATGCAATCTTGTTGAACCATCGAATATGTGCATGAGGATCATCTTGCTCAAAACCATAAAATTGGCTTTGGGTTACCAGATTAAGCAACCCGGTTTTGAGCTCAAAGGTATCAGCCATGATGGCTGGGACAATAATGGCATCTCCGTAACCCTCGATGGGTGCTTGGAGAAGCTCATTCATAGGCTTATCTTCTGCCATTACGACAGGGGGTGGTGGTGGTAGACGTTCCTCAGTCACGGCTGAAGGAGCAGAACGTCCTCTACGTCTACGAGGAATATTTGCAAGCTCAGAAAGTGGACTTGTAGAACTGGAAGAACGAGTGCGCATGCACTAAGTATAAAAATCAAATTTTAAAACAAATGCGAGGCAAAACGACAAGTGAACTTAAACCAATAATCACAAATGAAATGGCTTCTTTGAAAAAGGTACACCAAATCACAAGGACACAAAGGCAAGTTTTAAATCTGTTGTTCGGGAACTTATTAATGGTCACACCCTCAGTTGGTAGGTGTACTGCCTTGATTTGCGGTGGTTGATTTTTATGTATTTAAGTACCACTGAAAAGACGTAGGTATGGATATGTGCTGATGGTTTAAAAACTTTTGGACAATATTTTTGGTATCGTCTCGTTTAACCAAATCATATCTCTTTAAGAATCACCTTAAAGGAAACACAAGCTAGAAAACGTTACGATTGTTTTGTTGTTTTATATTTTGTTTGGTGTTTTTAACACTTTAGGAAAAGTGTTAATGAACTTTTTGATTTATGATAACTTTACAAAAAAACTGTTTACAAACGATGGTATATGTGCAAGTATGGGTCTGAAAAACTGCTTAAAACACGCTTACAGCCTCCCCGGCAGCGGCGCCAAAATTTGATTGGTCCCGAACCGTCAAGTTTAATCACACAAGCTAACCAATTGTGAATGGCTAACCGTAATAAACTTAAAACTGCTCAGAAACCAATGCAATGAAGATCTGGAGAATATAGTGGATTCCTGGGTCGTTAAGTCCCACGGAGGATGAATGGTGTTTAACACAGACAGATGTCGAATAATCACTAAGGATAGTGATCAGTAAGGATTTTGATGAATAATTACACTACTGATTGATTGGAATGATATTTGGATACAGAATTGTAAAGCACAACAATCAGATAAGACAAACGTAAACACGTACGATTAAAAACTACGTAAACGTACAAAATAAAAGTGAGATCTAAGAAATAAAAGGCCTAAGAATATGAAAATGATATTTTTGGAATCCTAAAAATAAAAGAAAATTATTGGAAAAAGAAAATTATTTTTATAACTATTTATTTAATTATTATTAATTAAAAACTATTTTTAACTATTTAATAATACCTTAATATATAATAAAATATTAAATAAAGCTAGAAAATTGAAATTATGATTTAGAAAAATCTAAAATATTATAAAACTTATTTTAAAATTGAAATTATATTTTTTACACTTTTTATCTATTTATTATTAATTAATTACTATTTAAAATACACTTAAATAAAAGAAAATATAAAATTAACCTGGAAAAATAAAATTTTAACTTGGAAAAATCTAAAATATTATAAAACTAATTTTAAAACTGAAAAGATATTTTTTATGTTTTTTATTTATTTATTATTAATTATTTAATACTTATTAACTATTTTGAATTTTAAAAAATACTAAATAAACAGAGAAAATTATGAAACTTTTTATAAAAATATCCTAAGATGACAGGAAACTAATAAAATTATAAAAACACAAATTGCTTAATAATAAGCTGAAAAGAAAAATTAAAAAGCTAAAATCTATTAAATAAACGCTATCACTATATTAAAAATGATGTTTTTGTGGTTTTTCTTTTTTAAAAACTACTTAACTACTGATTATAAGCTACTTTAATGAAAACAAAAATTTTACAAATTAAAAATAAGCTGTTTAATAAGCTTATTGGTTTAACAGTTTTGACTTATGAGCTTATTATGATTTTTAAAGCTCAAATAAACTTGAAAACTGGAAACAAAAGTGAAATAAGCTAAAAATAAGCTAAATAAACTGAAAGTAAGCTAAAATGCACAAAGAAGCATACTGATAAGCTGGAAATAAGCAATAAGCACTTAATCTAAGCCAAACAACCAAACAGGCCTGCAGCCTTTTTCCAAAGCTGATTTAGCTTATCAAATAAGCTCAAAAGCTAAAAACAAGGACTGAGGTATCAAGCTGGCTAGGTGGGCTTCCCAAAAAGTCAAAGATCACAAGCTAAGGGTAACTAGAGAGCTTATTAAGAGCTTGTGAAAATGGGTCTAAAACTGTGCACAGGGCACATATTTGAAAAGATGTCCAAAAGAAGCTTAGTAAAAAGCAGTTAAATAAGCTAAACAGAAAATATAAAAAATACTAGGATAAAGCTGAGCAACTAGATTTTGATATCCTAAAAGCTCAATTGTTGAAAACTAATATTAAACCCTATATAAAATATTTTATTTTATTAAAAAACGACTAATACTGAAATTTTTGACTTTTTGATTTACACTAAAAGTTGACTTTTATGAGTTTTGGATTGATCCTACCAACTGATTATGATGTATTAAGGTGGATTAGGACTGACTTGATCAATAATAACCACTTATTAACACAAAACCATGATCATAGAACTTTAAAATCCAACAGTTAATAAGAAAGATGAGATTAAAGTTATATTTGACTTTTTCTCAAAGAAGGACTGGATTTTATGGTTTGTTTGAGTTATTAGGGACTAATGAGACACAAGACAAGCACAAGCAATAACAAAAGAAACCTATAACACAGTTAAACTAATGAATCCAAACACCCATTTATAGGACTGTTTTAAAGAGTTAAGTACTGAAACAGCTTTTTAACCCAAGTAATCTAATGATTAACTTATATTAACTACAATGAAACAGAATTAAACTAATATTAGCAAGAATTAACCACTTATACTAAAAATTGCAAACTTTTAAGAAATTGCTTACAAATGAGTCTAAGCACAGAACTGAGAACCAAGAACTTGTAAACACTTCCTAAAGCTTCCCAATAAGCTCTATACCAAGGCCATCCAATATAAACCCTGCTCCAGCTTTCTTGTATCTTTCACCATGGATTTTTTATTTTTATCTAATTTTTTTGGTGTTTTTGGTATTTTTTCTCTTTGTGATACTAGACTGATTTTAAAGGTTTCTAAAAGCTTGAAGAAGCTTTCTAGGAGCTTATGTGGGCCTATTCAGTCCTTACCAACAACTAACAACAACATTTGATTAACATGAGATTTTGAACTTTGAAAATGCATAAACTTTAAAAAGAAGCTTAACACTGAAATTAAAACTGAAAATGGTTCACAAACACTTGAAATAACTTAAACAGAGTACTTGGAAAGCTTAAATTACACTGGAAATTTGAAATTAACTAAAACGACATGAACTAAATTAAATTACACTAGATATCTCACTCTTCTGCTTCTCCTCTTTCTTTATAGCATTGAGATACTCCCCACATGTCTCTGAATCTTTCCCACTTCAAATCTCAGCCATTGAATGAGTCAAACTCATCTTATCCGTTTAAATGAATTTTGGCGCCAAAAGTGTACATGGTTGCTTGAGACAGTTTCAGAGTAATTAAAGAACTTTGGTGTGTTGTGGAGGTGGAGGGGGACAGTTTAGATAGTAGGTATGGGGCTAGGGGTGATTTGGAAAGCAAAAACAGGGGATGTGAGGGTAACAGTAAACTGCTAATGGTGGGGAAGCATTTATTGCAAGGTAGGCTAATGAGAGGAGGGGGAATGATCTGGAGAGGTTAGGCAGTGAGGTAGAAAGGTGGTGAGGTGGTGGAAAACCACCCTGGTTTTGGTTTTACAGTTGAGGTGAAGGAGAAGAACAGTGAAACTGGTATTTTGGCGGGGTGTTGACCTTTTGACCGGTTTTAATATAGCAGGGGTTGGGCTTGGTTGGGATTGGGCCAAGGGTTTAGTGGATTGGATTTGGATTTGTTTTGGGTATTAATAATACAAGGGTCCGTTTGGTTTATTAAGTACAAGGACCATTCATGTAATTTCTGCCAAGTTGAGGGACCAAAACTGCCAACATTCCAAAGTTATCACAAGGACCTATCTTGCCATTCTTTAATAGTACAAGGACCATTATGCATAAAATTCCATTTTTATAAATCCAAGGACTATTTATGACATTTTTCAAACTTGAGGGACCAAAGTTGTAATTTTGCAATTTTTAAACTTTGAAGGATTTGTTTTTACAACTTTTGAATCCCATGGACCTTAAATGATATTTTTCTTTATTTTGATTTACCAGGGACTGTTTTTGACAACTTTTTAAACTTGGGGGACTAAAACTGCCAATTATGCAAACTTGATACGTTTTTCATCTGATTTTGGTATTTTCGCATTTAAAACACATAAAACACTTATTTGTGATATTTTCATCATTTTGATGCATTTCTGAGTGTTTTCAGATGTTTTTGGCATTCTAAACAGTACAAAAATGATGAGTATTTAGACACTCATCAGCTTTGCCTATAAGAAACATACCATCATCATCATCATTCTCGTATCATCCTCATCTTTCATACATGTATGTGGCTTAATAACCTGAATCAGTAGCATGCTCCTAAAATAAGAAAATAAACTAATTGAACCATAGGTAAACATAAAAGCCAAGATAAGTTATAGAATTAAGAGATATCAGCTAAAACCATATGCTCGTCATCTAATGATGCTCGTCATCTAATGAATGAAAATACCTTAAGGCTATTATGAATGAGTATTCGATTAGTAGATGCTTAATACCTATACATAACTGTTATAATGGACAATATACTACAAATGATAAATCCTTAATCCATATAAGAAGCCAAAAAAAGGTAGAAAATCATTTGCCTTATATAAGTTCAAGTTAATTACTTTATAACCGAAATAAATTCTTTTCAGAAAGCAGCCTTAGGGATGTTCGGGTTAACCTACATATACTTTATGAAACTCGAAAAAGAAACAAAATACTATTGTAAATAGGCATCAAATTAATTGAATAAGTGATCACAACAGCCATTATAAGTTTCTCAAGTTCTTTGATGTCCTTGATAAGGTTTTAAAATGTACCTTTTTGAGTGGTCATTTAAGCCCTTATTTGATCACTTTTGTATCCGTTATTACTTAATATCGTTCCTTTTCACTTTTTAGGTATCTTGAAGGCAAAATGCTGGAATGAAACTTATTCGAACGAAAAGGCGCGAATATACGAAGAAAATGGCCAAAGTCAAGAATCGAGACACTCAGGCTGCTGGAATTGAAGGGGACGGCGTCAGGTGTTATCTGCGACGCCGTCGCATCACTTTTGTGACGGCTCAGTAGCCAAATTGCTTATTTACAAGTGACGGTGTCATGTTTTAAAAGAGTAGGTCGTCGCAACTCAGACGGCCTAGATTTGATCCAGACGACGTCAGAGACTGAAGGGGACGGCGTCACAAGCATAAGGTGACGCCGTCGCAAGACTAACGTGGCCAAGACGAAACCCTAATGACGGCGACTCGACGGCGTCACAAATCAAAGGGTGACTCCGTCGCATATGTAATCTTATATATAGAATCCGAATTTTTTAGTTTTGTGTGTGTAGTCTTTTGGAGTAAAAACCTAAACCGAACCAAGGCTGTCTTGTACAGTATTTTAGGGTTCCAAACCCTATCTTACATCAAGATAAGTGTTTTACTTCATTAATTTAATTATGTCTTCAATTACTTGTGTGTATGCTTGCATGTTCCCCATGTCCGGCTAATTTACTTGTGTGTTTGCTTAGGGAATATGAAACTTAATTATTGAATATTGATTGGTTGTCTCTTATCTTAATTGTTAATGATCTAGTAATGTGATAGGTCATCCGTTGTGTAGTTAATGCTTGATTAATCTTTGTGAACCTTAGTCTATAATACCTAGAGTTGTTGTAGGCTAAACCATCCGAAGAGTACCTTAGAGTTAAAGTTTATAAATCCTAGAGATTTTGTAGGCGATACAATTGGGTAGTTGCAAAGAGTTAGGGATAAACGCATACCCTACGACCTTAGACACACAACGCGATTAAGAATAAGGATATGACAATTCAACCATCAATAGGAGATAATTAAGGAGTAATAAAACCTAAGTAAACACATCTTTAAATCATCATACGAGCACACAATAATTAGACATAGACTACATACACCACTAGATTAGATAATTAGATAAGTAGAGTAATCGGTAGAAATACCAACCCCCAAATCCAAACCCCGAGATTCGTACCTTTCCATTTCCTAAAAAAACATAAAAAGATAAAAAATAATCTTCCTCAACCCCAACCTTAGCGTAGTAACTTCTCACTAGCATTCCTATTCCCCTAGAGAACGATATCAATTCCCATGGCTTACCCTAATACTACACTACAACGATTAGGTTCACTGCCTAGGGTGTTGAAAAACTTGGTCGACGAAAAGGAAGTTCCTTTGACCCCGAACGACGCGTGTAGCGTTATCAAGTTTTTGGCGCCGCTGCCGGGGAATAGAATAGCTAGTTAGGAGTCCACCTCGTTTAGGTTTCTTTGCTTGATTCCTATCAAGTAAATTTTTTTCTCATTTTTAGCTTCCTCATAGTCTATCCCCCTTCTTCGTGACCTTTGTTCGTAACCCCATCACTTTTCATCATGGAAGGTGATAACCAACCACCATTCATCAACCTACCACCAAATGACCCGCCAAGAGGCCGTACTCTTGGTGAATACTCGAGACCAAGCCACCTAGGCTATAGGAACACCATTGAGCTTCCCGACCAAGCCCAAACTACGGCCCTGCGATCCGACACCATCCGGTTGGTGCAAAACGGATGTGCATTCCATGGACTTCGTTCCGAAGATCCTAACCAGCATCTTAAGGACTTCCTTAAAATTGTCGATTCCATCGACCTCGATGCTACTACTTGGGAGACCACGCGTCTGCGTCTCTTCCAATTCTCTCTACGGGACCAAGCTAGTAATTGGCTTGAGCGACTTCCCGCCGGCTCCATCTCAAGTTGGGATGATCTCACCTCTCGCTTCCTTGCTCAATGTTTCCCACCGGGGAGAACCACTAAGCTTAGGAATGATATCTTGATGTTCCAACAACGTCAAGGTGAATCTCTCTACGAAGCATGGGCTCGATTCAAGGACTTACTTCATAAAGTCCCTCATCACGGCATTGATCTTTGGCTCCAAGTCCAACTCTTCTATGATTATGTCAACTTCCCCACCAAGCGATCCATTGACCAAGCGGCCGGTGGAAAACTTAGTGATCTCACCGCGGAAGAATCATGGGGTATAATAGAGGACCTTGTTCTCTATGACAACGAAAGTTGGAATGACCCCCGTGAGTTGCTCAAAACCATTAAAGCAATCTCCTTGCCTCTCATTGACTCACAATCTTCTGACCGTAGGATGCTCGAGCTTGAAGATCAAGTTAAATTCCTAATGAGCTCCTACGAAAATCCTAAGTCTTCACGCCATGTGAACAAAGTTTCTTCCTCATGTGAGCCGTGTAGTGATCCTCATATGCGCACTTGCACCCGGTTCCCCGAACAAGCTTCCATTGACTACGCATCCTCGCGTATTAATGGAACGGGAGGAAGATTCCCTACAACACCCGGACCTAGGACTATTAATGACGCCCAAGAAGCATGGAAGGGCAAGCCCGACTTCTATTGGGGACAAACCAAAGAATTCACCTCCAATGATTTCTCATGGCCCCCATCTCACGACCCTAACCAACAAAACATTGAGAGGATGTTGCAACACCTAGTCGCATCCCAAGAAGCTCAAATAGCTAAGCTCTCGGACCGTTTTAACCAACAACAAGCCGAGATGGATAGAAAGATAGATAACCTCTTGAAAGCCATGACCAATAGTGATAGGAAGGTTAATGCTATCTCAACTCCCAAACCTTCCGGTGTAGAGATTAAGGACCCAAGTAAGTTAGCTAAGCACGTTCAATTCGTCAATACCATCTCCTTAGTGAAACCTAATAGAACAAATGACGAAGCGACCATGAAACTATACTTGAGGTTAGTGAAACACCGAGGAATGAAATAACCGAGGAAGTAGATGAAGTAGACAATGACTTTTTCAATAAGTTTCCTACGGAAGAAGAACTATCTCGCCACCCTCACTTAGTGCGTGACCTCCGTCACATGTATGTTAGGAGAAACCCTAGGATCAAGTTTGGGAACCCTTGGAATCTTAACATACCATGTTGTATAGGACACCTTTTCGTGGCAAAGGCCTACCTTGACCGCAAGTCCCCAATAAACATAATGACCAGCACCTACTATAATTGGGTAATGAAGAAGCCTATCACAACTAGGCAAAACCCCGATAATCCTAGGGTTAGGTGCAATTTTCTTGGTAGAGTTAAGGGATTGCCCATTTATGTAGGTAGTTTCACATTTCCTACAGACTTCATAATTGTGGATGATATTAGTACGGCCATAGATCCTAGCTTGTCCCACGTTATTCTAGGAAAACCTTTCATAGAAAACACCAGGATGACTTATGATCCCTCATTAGGAATAGTGCGATTCAAAGATGAGACTGATGATGTAGCTTACCAAATGCCGTTTAATATTGAGAAGTTTTCATCACTCTCCAATGATGAAAAGGAACTTAAACTATCGGTCTATTATAGGAATGAGGAGGATAAGGAGAAAGGAGTAGATTATGTTATCGCCAAGTTTCGGATTCTATAAGGATTGCTTGAATTTAGGACTGGAATATAGAACCGATTGGGGAGAGGATGACCTCTTAGAAAGGTGCATCATAGGGCACTTTTACAACATGGAATCCCCCAATAGAGACTGTCATGAGGAAGAAGGTGACGATAATAAAGTCACGTAGGGGCACGACTACGAGTCTAGCTACAAGACTCATAAATAAAGAAAAGCGCATCGTGGGAGGCAACCCATGCTTAATTGTTTGCTTGTTTGTGTCATATATCTTTTATTGATTGTTTATTCTCATGTTTAAATTTGTAAAAATGTTTTATTTTGTTTTTAACCTCGTCTTAATTACATATAAAGGTATTTTACATAAAGGATAAGTGTAGGGAGGATTACACACGTTTTCAAAAGAAACGTAAACATGAGAATTTCAATTAATTAAAAGATATACATGTGTGTTTGTTCGAGTCAAATGCTTGTATCGAGTCATAATGGATGTTTTGCAGGAAATTTTTCCAGATTCTAAAGATGTAAATTTTCCAGAATTTTTTCTAGAAAATCGCAGACCAGTTTTTGTCAGGATAACCTGACGGCGTCAGGAAGGAGCAAAAACAACTGATTACTTTTTCTCGTTTTCTGAGCTACTTATAATTTTTTTGAATTTTCCAGGTCTTAATTTTCCAGAAATTCTATAAACATCCATTCCACAAGCATTATATCCTAGTTTAGTAGAGTCCTATATATATTATTACCGCCGATTTTACGCGAAGGTTTCGTTTGTTTTCTTCAAGTGTGCAGGTTTAATTTATCAAGAAGAAGATACATAAGATGAGAAGGAGCTTTTCACGCATTCTTGAATAAAGATGTAACCACCACTTTACACGAATCCTACCGAGCTAATCAGGGGAGTACTAGTTTCTTTCATCTTTTATTACCTTCTATTATCATAACTTTGATACTTCCGGGGAACATTGGGGACAATGTTCAGTTTAAGTGTAGGGAGGGAGAATAAAATGGGAACTTTGAAACTATGCTTATCCTTGATTATTTGCTTTGTACAATTGCATTTGTGTAATAAACCATAAGAAAATGTCGGTTAGGGTAATTTTGGCACCAAATTTAAAATTTTTCATGACATATAGGAGTGGGCCATTAGTCTTAATAAAGCGTCTCATGGATAGGAAGTTATATGACTAGCACAAAAACCCTTTACCACTTAAATTCCACCCAAAATGTGAGGATCGCCCTTAGATTAGTAGGAATTAAAGCATTCATCTTTAATGCTTAGTGTGTGAACCGGTAGTATAATAGATTCTAGAACTTGTTTTGTGATGCATTCCGAGATCGCTAGTAAGACTACACTTGTGTAGTTAGGAATAACTAAATGATAAGAGGCATTAGGATAACCCTTGTTTGATACCCGTAATATAGTTACTTCTTCCACATCGGTTGAGTAATTCCCCCACACCTTTGCGTTGTACTCATTTTTAGTACACGATACCCCTAGTTAACCCCTCAGAGCCTATACTTTTCGCGGTTCTCGTGATGTTTCGGTTTTTTGGAATATCAATGAAGAGCATTGTTTATACCCCACCCCCAAATGTACACCCAAATCGCCTTAGCCTTCCTTGTATGCACACTTTTAGTGAATTATTGTTATCAACTTAAACCCTTAGTTCAATTATCTAGTTGCTTGCATAAGTTGCTAAGTCGAGTCATATCCTTTGTACATAGTTTTGGGACGATTGGGACTCATGGGACAAGTTAAAGTTTATGAAATGACGGGAAGGGAACGTTAAATTCAAATTCCCTTTATTTGCGTAATAATGTACTCCAAGTGTTTTGATCTTTTCAATTCGGGTTAAATTAGTGTTAGAGTAATAAAAACTCAAGTGTAGGGATGTGCCTATAAATCCCCATCATTTTGATGTTATCATAGAGGATGGTAGAGTCAAAATGTATGAAAAAAAAAATCGAAAAAAAAATAGAAAAAGAGAAAAAGAAAAAAATAGAGTGTAAAAAAAAAAAAAAAAAAAAAAAATAGGCTACCATCCTACATCTGTCTTTAATTTATGTTTGTTTGTTTCAGTTATCTAGAGTCTAGAGTGTCGAGTCTTGGCTTAGCAACGCCATTCTTCGCATGCTTGTAACATAAAGATTTTTTGACTTGCCACCACTAAATAGCCTATCCCACCAAACCCTTTGTTTCCCTACCGTAAGCCTAACATTACAACCCTTTAAAAGACCTCTTTGATAGTCTTTCCTAGGTGCTTACGCCAAAGCGATGGAGGTTTGATCTAGTCTCAAGCCTATGGTAATCTATGTACTAGGACCGGTTAATGAGTGTTTATCTTCCATTTCCAACTTGTTATATTTCATATACACCCGAGAGATGTGAGTATCCAAACACCCCATGTGAGGTGCTAGTATGTAATTTCCGTGCTTGTTATGACTTTTGCGGGGCTTATATGTGTTATGAATTGTTCTAAACCAATGCTTCATGACCCCTAACTTATAAATTAATTGGCTAAAAGCACATTTGCTTGAGGACAAGCAAATACCAAGTGTAGGGATATTTGATAAGGTTTTAAAATGTACCTTTTTGAGGGGTCATTTAAGCCCTTATTTGATCAATTTAATATCCGTTATTACTTAATATCGTTCCTTTTCACTTTTTAGGTATCTTGAAGGCAAAATGCTGGAATGACATTTATTCGAACGAAAAGGCGCGAATATACGAAGAAAATGGCCAAAGTCAAGAATCGAGACACTCAGGCTGCTGGAACTGAAGGGGACGGCGTCAGGTGTTATCTGCGACGCCGTCGCATCACTTTTGTGACGGCTCAGTAGCCAAATTGCTTATTTACAAGTGACGGTGTCAGGTTTTAAAAGAGTAGGTCGTCGCAACTCAGACGGCCTAGATTTGATCCAGACGACGTCAGAGACTGAAGGGGACGGCGTCACAAGTATAAGGTGACGCCGTCGCAAGACTAACGTGGCCAAGACGAAACCCTAATGACGGCGACTCGACGGCGTCACAAATCAAAGGGTGACGCCGTCGCATATGTAATCTTATATATAGAATCCGAATTTTTTAGTTTTGTGTGTGTAGTCTTTTGGAGTAAAAACCTAAACCGAACCAAGGCTGTCTTGTACAGTATTTTAGGGTTACAAACCCTATCTTACATCAAGATAAGTGTTTTACTTCATTAATTTAATTATGTCTTCAATTACTTGTGTGTATGCTTGCATGTTCCCCATGTCCGGCTAATTTACTTGTGTGTTTGCTTAGGGAATATGAAACTTAATTATTGAATATTGATTGGTTGTCTCTTATCTTAATTGTTAATGATCTAGTAATGTGATAGGTCATCTGTTGTGTAGTTAATGCTTGATTAATCTTTGTGAACCTTAGTCTATAATACCTAGAGTTGTTGTAGGCTAAACCATCCGAAGAGTACCTTAGAGTTAAAGTTTATAAATCCTAGAGATTTTGTAGGCGATACACTTTGGTAGTTTCAAAGAGTTAGGGATAAACGCATACCCTACGACCTTAGACACACAACGCGATTAAGAATAAGGACGTGACAATTCAACCATCAATAGGAGATAATTAAGGAGTAATAAAACCTAAGTAAACACATCTTTAAATCATCATACGAGCAAACAATAATTAGACATAGACTACATACACCACTAGATTAGATAATTAGATAAGTAGAGTAATCGGTAGAAATACCAACCCCCAAATCCAAACCCCGAGATTCGTACATTTCCATTTCCTAAAAAACATAAAAAGATAAAAAAATAATCTTCCTCAACCCCAACCTTAGCGTTGTAACTTCTCACTAGCATTCCTATTCCCCTAGAGAACGATATCAATTCCCATGGCTTACCCTAATACTACACTACAACGATTAGGTTCACTGCCTAGGGTGTTGAAAAACTTGCTCGACGAAAAGGAAGTTCCTTTGACCCCGAACGACGCGTGTAGCATTATCAGTCCTCTAATTAAATAGTGCAAGCTCAAGTTCTTTGATGACCTCTTATATTGATGGTCATTTCTCATGAATTTTAATGTATTTAACAACTTATTTGATAAAAACTTACTTGTAGATTTGCATACTCAGTTTCGTGTTAACAAACTCTCCATAATTTTTTAGCACATAAGTACAAACCTAGCTATCAATGAAGCAGGGTAAATTGTAGGTCAACTGATCTTGACCCAACACGTTTTGACCCATGACCACCCCATTTTTTAGCACATAAGTAATGACCAAAAATGTAATGAAGGAAGTTTTCCAATTTATGTATAGATGCAAAATTGTTAATAAAAAAGGCATCTACCATTAAACCTAAAAATTAAGCAAGTTACCTGCAATTCTATCCATAATGTACTTGAGTGCAGCCCTGGTATCAACCCTTCTGAGCTATAACCATCCAATACGAGGTACCCTTCATTGACTTGGATCCGGTCATTTTAGCCTACAGAAAAATATATGGGCACGTGGTTACGAAGAAACTTAACTTAAATGGGATAAAATCCTAATCAAAACATAGCTTAAAAACTATCAAAAGTTATAGCACGCTTACCAACTCAACTTTCTTGGAAGAACCAAAATCTTACGCATACCTTTTCCTAAAACTAACATTGCAAGTTGCAACATCATATATCAAATTAAGTAAAGAAAAATAGAAAAAAAAAATTATAAATTCATTGAATGTACACTACTACAAATAGTTAGAATGTTACAGAACAACATAATTAATCACAATTTACAGTGTTAATGCATAACTTCATTTCCAGTAAGCATACCACGCTCTATATATGTACCAAATTTATAAAAAAAAAATGCTATATTTTCAAAGATCTGGAATAAAGAATGAAGTACTAATTTATTTCTTACCATCTCGTGTAATCACAAAACTTCTACTTATATATGTACCAAATTACAATTGGCAAATCTGAATTTTAAAAGCATAAACAGGAGTAGCAAACCATGTAATAAGAGTTACTCACATAAAGTCATCGTTATTGAAACTCTTGATTCATGCCTGGTATATGCAAACTTGAAACTCTTGAATTCGACTTTCCCATAGACTTGTTGTAATATCTCCCCTTCCATGTTGTCTGAATCAACGTCAGGAATTATTATGATCATTTCCCTACGTTCGTTGGCAGCCATTGCATCACAGAAGTACTTTACATTGGGAAATCCCGAACCTAATGATCTATCATTATAAGAAATTGTTAAACACCATTCGTTGAACATTCAAACCCACCATAAGATTTACTTATTTTGTTTCAAAATCAAGATAACACCTCTAACTGTGCATAATAAAAGAGAACTTACAATCAACCAATGATGATAGCAGTTCCAAGACCACACAGTTCCTCATCGAGCACCATGGCACATAAAATTCATATAAAATTATTGTGTTTTAAATATTAAGAACAAATTTTTGAAGATGCCTTTATTTACCGTAGCTCTTCCCAATTATAACATAAAGTAGAAATCATATAAAGCTGTAAACAATAACTGATTATCAGTTAAAACCCTTTTTTTCATTCAGGCATTTTATCAAACGCTTAGTATGCATTCAATCTCATGACTTACATGGAATTACTTTCCACTTGTGAAGATGAATTCAAATTCATAACTGGACCTGTTCACGATGAATTCAAACGCTTAATATGTTTTTCATACAAATTACATCAATTTATCAGATCGATAAAGCTAATTAAAATCACCAAATGAGAAATACTTGGAT
Organism: Chrysanthemum seticuspe; assembly: GCA_019973895.1. NCBI lineage: Eukaryota > Viridiplantae > Streptophyta > Magnoliopsida > Asterales > Asteraceae > Chrysanthemum > Chrysanthemum seticuspe. The sequence goes on along the minus strand of BPTQ01000003.1, from coordinate 131,761,187 downwards.
TAGGAACATGAAGATATACAAACATCCCATAACAAAACACATGAATTTATATTGTTCTCCCATGGATTGCCTAGAATATGCAGTAGACCACAAAGTTAGATATACTCACTTTAGTTATTTGTTTCAAAAATCACAAACACGTAATAGAATCATGAGTTACTGATTTGAAAATCATTAAATAATTTGATTAATGGAGGGTGTATGTACTATTTTAGAGATGCATTATCATAAAAAAAAATTGAAAAGTGTATGTTAGAGATGCATTATCATAAAAAAAAGGAAAAAAAAGATACGGAGTAAAAAATTGATTGAAGATAACTAACCTGCAACATGAACCAATAAACACATAAAACATAAGAATCCATAAAATATTTTTCATATTGTTGATCCATAACACATTATGTGCCATAATATAAATTTAGGGTTTGATTATGGATCCGATTTAGGGGGAATTGGGGGAACTAATCATATGATTTGTGATAAAATTAGGGTTTGATTATGGATCCGATTTGTGGTGATTTTGATAGCGTATGTTCTAAAAGTTTGGATACAGATTTTGAATGAATTCCAATTATGTTGACATGAATATTTGTTCAAGAATACTTTAGAAACTGATGGGTGTTTAATGTTGTGAGGGAAAGTAGGATGATCGGACGGTGGAGAATTTTTGAGGAGTGAAGTACTATGTGTCATTTTTTTAGAATTTTGAGGGGAGATGAGATTCAAACAAACCCTCCTTTATATAGAGTAGAGATTTCCTATTGTGGATTGGTCAGTCCTACGTCTATGACCTAGCCTAAGTGAGCAACGCCTATCTGAATGTCAATAACCCACCCAATAACTAATGCACGCAATCAATACCCATCCTAGTTAATAACCTAAGACATACGCACTAACTAAATGTGTTTTAGTGGACGCTCTAGCTAAGATACGAGATATAGCTAGTTTTTCAACTCCTAATACACACATTATCAACAAGAGACAATAGATAAAGTGATTAACAACTAGGTTTCATGCAATCTTAAGTAAATACTAATTAGTTTAGCCTAGCATAACAATAGAGAAACAAGCAATACACATAATCAAACAATTAAGGATAAACATGATTGATTGATTGAAGATAGAACTTATCCCAAAAACACATAAGGTCTTCAAGGGCCAAAATGCCTAAAACACTGATACAAGTCGACTAGGGTTAGGACATTTCACACACAATAATGAAAAATATGAATTTGTATGAAAAGAAATAGATCGTGATGCCGTCATGATGAGCTTGTGACGCCGTTAGATTGTCGTCCAATTAGGTTATCATTTCTCCACCGCCATATGTAACGGCATCAATCTTTGGTTGTCACGTCGTCACCTTTTATTTCTAATGTTTTTAGGGTAGGACGTCTGATAAAGATTTAAAACATACGTTTTTAGGGGGTCATTTAAGCCCTAAATCGTTACATTTTATATCCGTTACTGCTTAAAATCGTTTCTTTTCACATTTTAGGTCATTTGGAAGCAAAATGATTCAATAAAGCATATTTGGACGAAAAGGAGCGAAAACATGAAGAAAACAACAAAGTCATGAAAGTAAGGAAAATTCAGAAGACCGGACGGTGTCCCAACCTCAAGGGCAAACTCGTCGGTCACAACAGGTTCCAAACTTTCTCAAGGGACGGCTCAGGTCATATTTTGGTTCTAACAAGTGACGACGTCACACCTATTTTTGCAAGGCCGTCACTCTTTCATTCTACACCAGACGACCAAGGATTTTCCGGCGTCACCATCAAAAGGTGACGATGTCGTAGTTGTAAAATCTATATATAAACGTCGAATTTTCTGCATTATGTGTGCATTATTTTGGAGAGAAAACACTAGTTCATTTTGGGTCCGACTTGAACAGTACTTTAGGGTTCCAAACCCTCTTTTACACTTCAAGATAAGTTTGTTTATCCAATCTATCATCATATTTAATCTATGTTTGATTATTTGCTTGTGTTCTTGCTTATCTATCATGTGTAACTAAATTAATTAGTGTTTGCTTAGATCCAGTGAAACCTAGTTATTGATTATTGTTAGGTTGTCTCTTGTTCTAATTGGTTGTTATGCTAGATTAAGGAAAAGTGGCTTCTTCTTTTATTGTTGCGAGCTTGAATGTCCTAAATAGCTATTAAGCCTTTGAGTGCATTATAGGCTCCCGTTGTGTTTATTGCGTGAGTTGTAGCTTAAGGATAATAGGATATTCGGAGGAGATACCTTAGTACTTGGTGATACTGGGTGTTCTAGAGGAGACTTAAAATTCATAGAATTGAGGAATTAGGCACCGCCCTAAGACTAAAACATGGAATACAACACATCAATTAGGCAAGGATGTGACAATTCAACCGACCAATAAAAGATAACTAGGGAGTAAGAAAATATAAGTAAACACGTTTTTAATTATCATAAGAACAGACTCTTTCAATCCATAGCTTTTATCTTAGTTATTAGTAATTAGTTTTTAAATTAATTTGTTTAGCAGTTTAATTGGTAGAATACCAAAACCCCGAATCCTTCAATCCCGAGATTTTACTTTCTTTCACAAAAAAATATAAAAGACTAAAAATAATCATCCTCACCTTTACCTTTTTGTCATACATCTCGACTAGCATCTCTATTCCCCTAGAGAACGATCAACCCCCTGGGCTTACCCATACTACATCGCAACGATTAGGTACACTGCCTAGTGGGTTGTAAAACTTTCTCTTAGGAAAGGAAGTCTTTCGACCCCGAACCCCGCATCAAGTTTTTGGCACCGCTGCCAGGGAATATAATGGCTAGTTAGGTCTCTATCTCGATTAGGTTTACTCGCTTTATTCCTATCAAGTGAGCCTTTTTTTTTTATTAGATTTCTTGTAGTCTATCCTACTTCTTCGTTTCTTTGTTCGTAACCTTGTCACTTTTCATCATGAAAGGTGATAATCCACCCATCAACAATGATCTGCCACAACATCCACCACCACCACCATAAGACCCGCCAAGAGGCCGTACTCTTGGTGAATACTCTAGACCGAGCCATCAAGGCTATAGGAACACCATTGAGCTTATCCGTTTAGCTCAAACTACGGCTTTGCGATCCGACACCATCCGGTTGGTGCAAAACGGATGATAAGGATTTAAAACGTACGCTTTTAGGGGGTCATTTAAGCCCTAAATCGCCGACTTTTATATCCGTTACTGCTTAATTTCGTTCCTTTTCACTTTTTAGGTCTCTTGGAAGCAAAATACTGGAATGAAGCATATTTGGACGTACAGGAGAAAATACATGAAGAAAACGGAAAAGTCAAGATCAAAGCCACTCAATGTTGTTCAACATAACCTGATGGCGTCCCAACCAAAGGGCGACGCCGTCACTCTATGAAGATTTGATCAAAACATGCACGCGACGGCTCAACTAAATTTCTGGTCTTACAACTTGACGACGTCACGCCTTAATTCTGGAAGGTGTCACTTACAAAAACTACATCAGACGCCCAAGAACCAAGATTCAGACGACGTCACTACCGAAGAATGACGGCGTCACACATCTCAACTGACGCTGTCACAAGTTGGTCAAGACTATCAAAACATGCGCGCGAAGTAGGCGATACTGTTTTGGCCATAACTTTTGCATACGAACTCGGATTTAGGTGATTCAAAATCCACGCGACCGGAACAAGAAAATCTAAAATTTGGTGAAAAAAAGTCTTCGTGACGCCGTCACTTTGTCAAGCTGACGCCTTCACCTTTTGCCGAAAGAAAATCTGCCTATAAATAGAACATTATTACTTCACTTTTTGTAGGCTCTAAACCCTAACTCTGATTCCAGGGTTTAGATAGGTTTTTTTCCAGCAATAGAAGGTTTCAATCACTCCGAAAACATCTTGTAATGGTTTGTTTATTATATCTTAATCCATATCTTCAATTTATCATTATGTCTACCCCATGTTCAATTGATTGTGTGTATGCTTGCTTGTTTACCATGTCAAGCTAAATATCTTGTGTGTTTGCTTAGATCTATAAAACCTAGTTATTGATTATTGTTAGGTTGTTTCTTATCTTAATTGTAAATTGGCTTAGGAGTGCAACTAGGCATCATTCGTTGTATTTAATGCGTGAGTATGCTTTATGAAAGTGAGGCTTATGGATGAAATAGCTTAAGGGCTTGCCGATTTTGTATGCTAAACCCGAGAGATAACCTCAAAGAGTTAGAGACTACGCATACCCTATGACCTTTAGGAATACAACGCGTTAAGATAAGGTGTGACAATTCAACCGACCAATAAAAGATAACTAGGGAGTAATAGTATCTAGGTAAACATATTTTTAATTATCATACGAGCACACATCAAATAGACTTAGCTACCCTTAGTAATAGATAATTAGATAACTACATAAGTAGAACTAATCGGTATAGAATACCACCCCCCCAACCAATTTCCCTGATATTTTACCTTAGCTTTCTAGAAAACCATAAAAAGATTAAAAAAAAAATAGAATCATCCTCAACCCCCTCATTCTCATCATACATTTCTTTCTAGCACTCCCATTCCCTTAGAGAACGATATCGATCCTCGAGGCTTACCCAATACTACACTACAACGATTAGGTTCTCTTCCTAGGTGGTTGAAAAACTTGCTCGAAGAAAAGGAAGTTCCTTAGACCCCGAACGCGCTTCGTACGCGCATCAAGTTTTGGCGTTGCTGCTGAGGAATAGAATAGCTAGTTAGATTTTTATCTCGTTAAAGGTTCCCTTGCTTGATTCCTATCAAGTAAGATTTTTTCTCAATTTTTAGCTTCCATGTAGTCTATCCCCTTCTTCGTGACTTTGTTAGTAATCCCATCACTTTTTATCATGGAAGGTGATAACCCACCACCAAACCAACCACTTCCCATCGACCCACCACCAATTGACCCGCCAAGAGGCTGTAATCTTGGTGAAGACTCTAGACTGAGCCATCAAGGCTATAGGAACACCACTGAGCTCCCCTATCAAGCTCAAACTACGGCCCTGCGATCCAAAAACATCCTGTTGGTGCAAAACGGATGTGCATTCCATGGACTTCGTTCTGAAGATCCTAATCAGCATCTCAAGGACTTCCTTAAAATCGTTGATTCCATCGACCTTGATGCTACCACACGGGAGACCACGCGTTTGCGTCTCTTCCAATTCTCTCTACGGGACCAAGCTAGTAATTGGCTTGAGCGACTTCCCGCCGAATCCATCTCGAGTTGGGATGATCTCACCACTCGTTTCCTTGCCCAATTTTCCCACCAGGGAGAACTACCAAACTTAGGAATGACATCTTGATGTTCCAACAACGTCAAGGTGAAACTCTCTACGAGACATGGACTCGGTTCAAGGACTTACTCCATAAAGTCCCTCATCACGGCATCGATCTTTGGCTTCAAGTTCAAATTTTTTACGATCATGTCAACTTCTCAACTAGGCAAACCATCGACCAAGCGGCCGGTGGCAAACTTAGTGAACTCTTTTACATATTGGTTTTCACAAATACACAATCAAGCACACATAAGGTTCGAATTGTATGAGTTTTAGAGAGAGAAAGATGGGATGTTCTAGAGAGATAAAATCAAAATGAAAGGTTAGATTACCAAATGAACATCCAACCCTCTCCCTTGGAGGGAGAGGGCTATTTACACAAATGTCTACGCCCTCCTTCGGGTTGTGGATCAGGAATACAGTGGGTAAAGACCCGTCCTTCTTCCATGGTGTTACTTATACTACTAGTAAACTAACTAATATAACATAATGTCTACGAGCTGTAATATGCTAAACTATTGTTGGGGTGACCGACACTTCTACATGGATTTTCTAAATCCTAACAATCTCCCCCTAAGGGAGGTTACCCTATGAGTTACATTGAAAATCCTAGCATTTTATCTATAATATTTAATGCTCGAGCTCGTAGACTTTGAAGCTTCTTTAACTTTAACTTTGCACAATAGTAGTGATTCTTTGGCTTTGAGTATTTCTTTGATAAGTGATCAGGAGCTTTCATTGAGACCATCTACAACATATAATCTCTAGATCATCCGTTGTTGAATTGCCACTATGTGATGTTGTGACTTTAGGATCGACATGCTCACATTTTGGATCATGATATCTTCTCATCAGAGTTGCGGAAGCTTTTGTTGATTCATGATATTTGCAGCAGTGTAGTAGACGCATGGATTGAAAATATCAGATCCAGTTGATGAAGATAAACACTTATCATGATTTCTTTATAAGTGAATGTGATGTGTGAGCATGCGATAATGGATCGACTCCTCAATTCTGATCAGTTGCAACCGTCGGGTGTTCCTGCAAGCAACAGTTAGCAATAAAGCGCACGAAAGTGTCTTTGATCACTTTTCGTTGAATGGGGCTGCAAGAGCCACGGTTCCTCGTTGATCTGCACAAGTACTGCCTGTGATCAAATAGAATTCCGAAGAACTTCCTTGACAGGGTTTCGCAGCTAATCAAGTCGTTCTCAAACCAGAACGTCTCAAAGAAGACAGCACGGAGTGAGTGAACCATCAAATTGAGATTCACTGATTGATGAAAAATGATTTGAAAGACAAACGTGTATTGCTTAATATAAAGGATTTTGCAATACAACGAAGGTTTTAAAGAAAATAAATTATCAATCATAAGTAACCCTTTTATTTTTGAAAACTTAATACACAGTCGATGTGCAAGAGAAAAGAGTTGTTGAGCATGGCGACCGGTTTTTCAAAGGTATCCGTCTATCCATTACCTGGACCAAGTTTGATTCAAGAGTGAATCTCCCCATCGTTTCTATCAAGTTGTCACAAGTTTGATCTTTCGAGAGGATCTCACATGTCACCCACCAAGAGCTTGTTTGACGTTGGCTCTAGAAGGATTTCCATCTTCATCGTGAATATTTTACATATCACTCGGATGTTCTGGCAATACCACAAGGATAATGCGTAGGACTCTAAAAATATATTCTTACTTTCCACATTGTGTGAAACAGTAAGTCTTCATTAATTGTGTCCTAATGAGATTTATTGATGATCTCTTGGCTCTAGACTCAATAGTGCACTTTTAGTTTCCTATGCCGGAGACTAGGGAGAGGGTCTCCTTCTTCAATATCAACAATCTCTAAGAGAAAGTCGATAGATTATGTAGGTTCCCCGTGAGAATGAAACAAGTCCTTTTAAGTGGAACTTGAGTAGCTTGGGAAGTTTTAGTGCAGTGCTTCACTGGGTCCATGACGTCTTGTCTTCAATACCGGTGTTACCTTGGTAACAGCCAGTAGCATATGAATTGAACCCAGTTTATGCCGTAAGGTTGAATTAATGGAGGGCTATTTATTTTCATCCTTTTCACATTTCATTTCTTTTTCATTCTTCAACCCCTTCAGTGCTTACCGAGAATTCATTCCTAGAACCTTGTTGGGTTTATTCCAGTTCTAGCTCTATCTCAGTCGGCACTCTTCCCATATTCTAACTTTTCTCCTTTTTTAATCATACCTAAGGACTTCTACACTATCTTGTGGATTGTCCCTGGGTAGATCCCTCCGGCTCTGGTGGGATCGTGGGAACGAATACCTAACCTAACCATCCTTATATCTCCTTTCATAAAATAAATTGGTCGGTCTTTTGGTATTGTTCATTCCGCCTCGAAATCAATTGAAAACCATTTGAAAATCAATCAAGGTACTTGTGATATAAAATCAAAGCGTTTTGTACCTTAATTGTTTTTGATATTTTAGAAATGCTCCCCCTCAACATGTGCTTCAAGTGTTAGAAATTGTTTTAGCACATGGAGGCAAGAGGACTTTTTAAATCTTAGATTGAGAATGAAAGATCCAATCTTTGATTAACATTTTATAAAATGATCATCATCACTTCCCGATCAAATATTGTATTTTAAGTACTTTGGATGAAATATTTTGGGAAGGATGAGGTTTTCTTTTGATTGCTCCCCCTTAATATGTGCATCGATATTCGAAAGAGTTTTGAAGATTGTTTAGTACATAAGAGAGGAGTGTTTTGAAGCAGTTTTCACTATCACAGTAGCCAAGGAAATCATTTAAAATTTCAATCAAGGTACTTCTGACAATACAATGATGCTTTAGTACCTTGATAGATTTTAGGATGATTTTGAAATGCTCCCCCTCAATATGTGCTTCGATATACGAAAAAGTTTAGCACATATGGGGAGAGTTGCCTATTTATTGAGACTTGAAGATCACATTTTATCAGATTGCATATTTATATCACATTTTCTCCCCCGATCAAAAATTTCAAATCCTTTGAGATTTTGGATCTCAAGTGATTTAAATATGTATAAAGCTTTTGGAGAAAAATGTGTCCTGTTTTATTTAATCTGAAAAGAGACACTACAATGCTCCCTCTTAAGACAGAGAGGGAAGCTACAAGCCATAATCCTATCACTACTATATACTTCATAGTTATTATTGTTCATATTACAATCACCACATCACAAATAAGAGTTCAAAAAATAATAACCACCATAAGAAGATATCATCATTCTGTTCTCTGAAGTAGCTTGTAATGTCCTTCACGAACTCTTCCTCCCTCAAAACTTTCTAGGCTACAGAAGATCTTCCTAGTCTTGAGCCTTCTTCCTATAGCAGCAATGAACTCTTCACACATTTTCACATCATGCACTGACCAAAACCTTGTATTATCCCCCAGTCTCGTCTTAAGCTTAAACTCTGTGGAAAACTAGAAGGGGGGGTTGAATAGTTTTACCAATTTAAAACTTCCTTTTAAATATTTAGATCGACTTATGTCAATCTATTTGGTTGTTTATGTTGGACGTTGATAGATAGATATATAAACGTGTAAATGAAAGATAAAGAGTAAGAAGCACATCACCAGGACACAAGTATTTATAGTGGTTCGGCTACAAGGACACCTTCCTTGCCCTACTCCACTCCCCGAGTCACCTACTCGAGAGTTCGTAAACACTACACCAACTCCTTATGGCGGAGAAGCCTTCACAACGTCGCTTAACCTTTTTCCAGTACAAAGCTAAATACCGAGTTCTTTCACTCCAAGGCGAACCACACCTAACACAACGTCGCCTACCCTTTATACGGTGCTAGGCTAACCACCGAGTTCTTTCACACCTTAGGAGAACTAATCCTATCACAACGTCGCCTACCCTTTATTAGGTACTAGGCTAAGCACCTAGTTCCATTATGGAGGAACTACTACCCTTCACGACACAACACCTATTATCAAGGAGATCTACTCCTTGTTACAACACCATCAAGGATATCACCATCCTTGTGAATAAATAAACACTTATATGTATAACGATGCACCTCATCGATTATACGCCCTAAGCATTCTTCCCAAATGCTACTTGATTTGATTCTTCGGCATCCTTCACTAATGCCTTTGACACAACGCTTGGCACCCTTCACTAATGCCTTCGTCTTGACACCTTAAGCATTCTTCACTAATGCTTTGACGCGGATGATTAGCATCTTTCACTAATGCTTTCATCTTGACACTTTCGGCATTCTTCACTAATGCCTTCAACCCAACATCTATGGAGAAAGGAAGAACTATCAACAAGAGAACCTTCGTTGTCTTGATGATAACGAAGCATGGCAACTCATGGACTTGAGCTTGCACGTCTTCAAGATGTGGTGATCTTTCCTTTAAGAGGAACCTACAAGATCACACATAAACAAAAGAGAAAAGCTACATAGATCTCTTGGATCTGAGGTTAGAGGGTTAGAATACTTGGGGGAAGTATGTGTGTAAAGGGATGAATAGAAAGGAAGAAATGGCTCTCTATTTATAGAGGAAATTCTCTACTGTTTCCCCGGATCCCACGGATCCCTTCCACTTGGGATCCGGCTAGCACAAAGCTAGGGATCCGTGGAACGCTCCTCTTTGCCCATGGGTATTTTTGGTTATGGGTCATGGGTCATGGGTTATGGGTTGATCCATGGTTTTCTATCTAGATACAATGTACCTTAAGAATACATTGAACTTGTGTAAGTGGTATATATAAAACCATGGGTTATGGGTCAAAAACCATTTGCTAGTTTTTATCTATTTAGTATATACTTGCTTTTACCCATTTTAGTATATACTTGTTTTTACCCATTTTAGTATACTTAATATAAGTATGTATTAACCCAATATGTAAACACTAGTTGTTGTACATATGTATCTAACTCATAGAATTACTTAAACTTGTTAAGCCAATATGTAAACACTAGTTGTTGTACATGTGTATCTAATATAAAATCACTTAATCTTGTTATAGTGTTTTATGTGAAAACGTAAGTGTGTTATAAAACTATTAGTTCAAACCATTTACGTATTTTATTTTTTTCGTTAATATGATTTTACTTTTGTTATCGACAAAACAATTGAAGATCGTAAAATATAAATAAACATTTTTACGGCTTATTTGTATTAACCAAATCCTTGACCCTAGAATCCAATTCTTCTTCAATAACCTTTAGAGTACCATCACTGAACTTGTACAACTCACAAAGCCTCATTAGCATCCTTGATCCATATTTGTTCGTGAAGACAACTGCTCTTGGAGTGTCAATTACTGAGTAGTCATGTCTTTATTCATATCATGTGGTTTCCCATTGAGGCTTGGTGAGATTGACTTGAGTCTGATAGCTTTCTATGCCGAGCTGAAAGTCACCCACTGTTTGTCGAATCACCAATCCTCTTGTCCATAGGTTGACTGCAGCAGCAAGAGACTTCTTTTCACGTGTGGGCAGATGATCGAGGTGGCCTTGGAGGTTCAATAGATATAGATCTTCGAAATCATTTGGATATAGATGTTTGAAGTCGTTCTCCTCAATCACATGGTCTTTCTGATCAACTCTTCTGAGAACAATCTTCTTCAGATAATCATATCCATACATTGGGAATATCTCCATACTGACTACACTTAGAATACACAGTTTAGAACGAACAGCTCTGTGTCTCTTTTCTGCACCATGTCTTTCAATATAGAATCTTTTCTTTTTGAACCACCAATGTGAGATGCCGTATGAAGCAGCAACGTCGTACTCATGTTCCTTTACTGTCCAAAACTGATATGGGGCCATCTGTTTAAGTCCTGGATCTGGATAGTTTGCAGCCTTCATTTTTGAAATTGATAGAGCTGGTCTGCTTCCCTGAGTCCCGGCCCGTAGATAATCCAGATCTTTGTTGAAGAAGAACTCTGATTGGATAGTCATCTGTCCTGGTTCACCATTGAGAGGAAGTGGGTTGTTGACGTTGAATCGACTAAGATTATCTTCTACTTGATCTGTCAACAGTTTATAGCACTCCTCCATTTGGTATTGAAGATGAGCAGCATCTGGATGGAAGGCTTTGAGAATCTCGTACGCAGAGCCTTCTAGATCCTTTGGTGTAATTGAGGAAGTTTTCTGCTTCTCACAATACCACTTAATAAAGCTTCACATGTCTCCTGTAATGTGTAGCAGTGATTCTTCTGGAGGTGCTTCATGGTTGGCTATGATGGTGTTTGCCAAGTGTTGTCAGGAACAGTTATATCAGACTCAGGAATGGCCCATGAAGGTTCTGGTGTTTCAGGTCTTTCCTCTGGCCACCAGCTTTGAGTCATTTCTTTAGTCGGTGCCGTCCGAGATGACTTTGTACGTTTCCCCCTATATATGCATTCCACCAATCTTCATCATCAAACAACTTGGGAACGTGTTTGGTGGAAGCATCATCATCCTCAGAATCTGACTCTTGAGCAACGTATGATTCTTCATTCATGACCTAATCTTCTGGAATGGAGGTAAAGGTAGGTGTAAACCTGGAGTCAACTGTGGTCTAAGCAGCATAGGACGAGGTTTTTGTAGTCTTCTGTGAACCTTGGCCCGCTGAGGAACCAGATTCATTTGAAGGCTTATGAGGAGGATTTGGTGGATTATATTTTGGAGTATCTGCAGCACCTGATGATCCACCCGCACCAGAAGAACCAGATCCACCAGTTGGAGGAGGAGGAGGTGGTGGTTTAGGAGTTCTAGATTTTGATTCAAGCATCACGACTCTCCTTTTCTTCTTTCCTTCTCTTTCAAGAATGACTGTCAAGTACTGCATATGATTATCATGATCTACCAAGTTCTGAAGAGCTTCATATACTTGCATGTGGACTTCGTGCTCTTTATGCTCATCAGTTTCAAACATTCTATCGTGGAGAATTAATCTCATGTCTGAAGTAGGTAAATCTTTGAACCTCTTGTGTAACGGAGCTTTCATAGCCCATTCAACTGCGTCCTTGACCTCTGCTTCAATTTCATTTATCACTTCAGTGTCAAAATTGAACCACTCCAGCTTAGATAGACGTCAATCAAGATGCTTGACTGATTCTGGCAGGTGGCGCTTCTCGAGAGCCTCAATTCGTTTTAAGGCCTCATTAAGTTTTTGCTTAGTATTTTCGCTAGGAGGTGATAATGGTGGTGGTGTAACTTGATCATTAACAGTGATGACCGTTGGCGAGATGACGGTTGTTGTCGCATCAGACGACACAGGTGGTGGAAATGCGGTTGACAAGAGTGGTACAGGTGGTAGAAGTGCGGTTGCTGGAGCTGTTGCTGATTCAGAAAGTGTTGGTGCAGACATAGGAGGAATGGTGGATGTATCCTGCTGAATAGTAACCGAAAACATGGATTCGACCTCTTCTTTTTCATCATTTTGTTTATCCGACTTAGCATCTGATGGTCTATCCTTGAGGAATTGGTCACCATAGGTAATGTCTGTATCAAGGTTCTTCAGAGATGATAGGGATTCTGTTGAGATGTTCACTTCTTCAAGGCGCACTTGTTCTTCAGATATTGGCTTCAGAGTATCTTGAAGATTTGGATGTGTGTCTTGTAACAGTTCATTTCCTCCTAATTGTGTACCTTGAACTTCAGCATTTGTTAGCTCAGTTTTTGGTTTAGGTACAGTTCCCTTAACAGTCTCTGTCTGCACCTTTGTTTGAAGTTCTGGTTCATTCAAGTTAACATCTCCACCTTCATATCCATGACTTTCTGACTGTGTGTCACTGGAGTTAAGAGTGTCCTCCTGTGTAGTAGAGTGCTCCCCTTCTTCTCCAATTGGCTCTTGTGTAGATGATGATTCAACATTTCGTTTCTTGAGCTCATAGTGAGTCGTAGTCTTCAGAGTTGGAGTGGAAATAGTTAACAGCATCTGAGCAGTTTGCTCCACTTCTTCACCTGCCTTCCCTTTTCCTTTTCCTTTAACAACCAAAGGGGTGTGACGAGGCACTGATTCAGGTTCATTGATTGTAACACTCTTCATTGGTTGTCTCTCAGACACCTCTATACTTTGCAAGCTGGCTTCAATGCCCTGTCGGAGTGTTGCATCGTCATCATCCATTAGTGTCATACCTGTCTCGGGTTCTTTAGACCATTTTCCTTTCCCTGTATCCCTCTTTCTCTTCTTCTGTTTTTGTGAGGGTGAATCTGCAGATTTTGATCTTTCTTGTCTTTTCTTAGGAAGGTTGGCGTAAGATGACTTAGAGGATGATTTAGTTGACTTAGATGGTGTGGGATTGGGACTGGGTGTGACGATAACAGTAGTGCCTGTAGCCTTTTTAATGTATTTCTTATAGTAATCGGCTTTCCTAATTTTATCAGTGATAAGATCCTCAGGGACCTGCTTTCCAAAGACCTCTTTGTTTGTTCCTTTAGCTACAAACTTTACATTTCCGAGAAGATTTTCATCACCGGCTTCATGAAGAGCAGACTCGCTTCTTGGACTCAACTGATGTTTTTCCTGCAGATGCTTGATGATGAGCTTTGAGAATCTGATGCTGGGGATCACCCTTTTGTCTTTGGATTTCTTTCCCTTAACTTTCTTTAGTGCATTTTTTTTGTCGGTGATGAAGGTGTCCATTGCTAAAGTAAATTCTTCCCAGATGCGTTCCGCATAGTCAATGTTTGCACTGTTCACCACTCCTTACAGAATCTGCAGTATTGGGGCTCTTACTCTCTCAAACCCAGAAGTCTTACTCGTTAGGCAAAGGTTGAGAATTGTGATGATTGCTCTCCAGGGTTGAAACATTTCATTGGCGACGATTCCAGATATCTTAGTGATCTTCTCTGGATAGCCCAATTATTTGACAAACTCCATTAACTCTTCAGCAGTTGGTGGAGAGATGAATGGATTGGCGGGGTCTCTAGGAGTGATTTGAAGAGCATCCCTGAGAGTGTCTGCAGATATGTCATACCACTTGTCTTCAAGTTGACAAGTGTATACAGCTGTGATCTTGTCCCATTTAAGTGTGTTCCAGAACTGTTGTAGGTAGATAGACGGAATTGTGCATCGTAAATTCAGGGCACCAAAGAAATTGGTGTTCTTCAGAAGGTCAATTGCCATTCTATAGATGGGATTTGGTTGGTTTCTATCCACGTCCACAAAACAGTTACTTTTAGCAATCGTAACCCATTCCTCAAAAGGGAGAATCTGATCATCAGTAAGTGTAGTGGGTGGAACAACAGTAGCTTGGTTCTCAGAAGAAGTGATGTCAGCCATTGTTTTTGTAGTAAACATATCCACAACAAAAATATTTGGATTTTTGTTATGTTAGATGAGAACTGCAGAATAACCACATAAGGTATTTGTAGAGAGAAGCACAGGTAACAAATACTAAAACATGGTCAAGGCATGGCATGCACTAAGCTGGAAACATGATATCTAAGAGACAAAGACACATTAAACATTTAAATCTCATGTACACCACAAGGTAATGACATAAAATGATGATCAAGTTAAGTAAACAAAGTCATAGCAGATGTGAAAGCAACACACATGACATATGATATATAATGATGAACAGGTCACAATCAGCATATCAAGCATATGACACTCTCATATAGACAAGACATACAAGCAAGAACTGCTTAAGACAAAACGCACAGGGTCAAACCGCATAAAATCAATCTTTACTTGGTCAAACCGCTTAGGAACAAACCGCATAGGGATAAACCGCATAGGTCAAAACGCTTAGGTCAAACCCGTATAGATCAAACCACATAAAACAAGACGCGTATGACAAACCGCATAGGTCAAAATGCATAGGTCAAGTCGCATGGGTCAAACTGCATATATTAAACCGCATAGGTCAAAACGCATATGTCAAGTCGCATGGGTCAAACCGCATAGATCAAACTTCATACAACAAAACGCTTATGACAAAACGCATTGGTTTTTATGACAAAGACAAACCACTTTCAGGCATACGAGACTAACCTCTTTCAAGAATATTGACATGATAAATCGCTTACAAGCATTTTCCTTATTATCAAAACGCATACAAGCAGGTTGTGGAAAACTAGAAGGGGGGTTGAATAGTTTTGCCGATTTTAAGTTAGTTTCAAAAACTTTAGATTCGATATTATGTGAAATCATATGGATGAAGAGAAATTATAGATCTAATAGTAATGCAAGTAAATAAAATAAAGTAAGGGATAGAAATGACACAACCGATTTATAGTGGTTCGGCTACAAGGACACCTTCCTTGCCCTACTCCACTCCCCGAGTCACCTACTAGAGAGTTCAAGAACTATGTCAACAAACTCCTTCAACTTGGCGGAGAAGCCTTCACAACGTTTCTTACACCTTTTTCTAGTACAAAGCTAAATACCGAGTCCGTAACACGGAGGACCAAACCAACATGACTATTAAACAACAAATATGTGAAATAAAAAATACAGGATCTTCGCTACAGAAATCTTGTGGAGGAACAAATCAATCAAGGACCCCTTGCTTGGATGACTTGTAGTAAGCTCGTGATCTCGCCTTAGAGAAGGACCTATATGAGAATCACAATAGAAGAAAGTAGAACAACTCTCTTGATCAAGTGATCTTTTGTTAGAAGAGAGTAAGAGTATATGAGAGAGTTAGTAAGAAGAGGGGTGAGTAAGAATGAAGAAATGGCTCTCTATTTATAGGCAAAATCTTGCCATTGTTTCCCGGATCCCACGGATCCCTCCCTTAAGGGATCCGTCTAGTGTAACTTTAGGGATCCATAGGACACTCCTCTTTGCCCATGGGTTTTTTGGTTATAGGTCATGGGTCATGGGTTATGGGTTGGTCCATGGGTATTTCATTAGATACAATGTATCTAATAGATGCAATGCATCTAGTCAAATGGATATGGGTCAATACCATGGGTTGTGATTTTTACCCATCCTAATAAACTATTACAACAAATGATTTATTACAACAAATTGTATTAAATGACTATATGTAAATGATTTACAAAAATAACATGTATCCTTATAATTTTACTTATGATAACATTATATTTGTTATCAACAAAACACAAAGAGATCGCTCAATATTAATAAACGTTTTTACAGTTTATTTGTATTAACACAGGTTTATGACCAAAATGCACTCAGGCACAAAATGCATTCACACATATAACAACAAATCGCTCAATAGAACAATATGCAATTCCAGAAACACTACAAAGGGAGATCAATTCAACCAATCACACACTCTGGGTAGAAACTAACAACATCAACAATCAATTACACAATTCTAAAATCATCAAAATCACTCCAAGATCTAAATCAAACACACAATACGAGGGGCATCTAATTCGAAGGGGAAAACCCTATAAGTCTATACATATAGTTTCAAACCAACAAATCTAACTACTACAACACTAAACCCAGTACGAATCATGAGAAGGGAATACAAACCTAGATGAGGTTTTCGAATGAAATAGACAAGGAGAATCTGCACAAATAATGATGATCAGAAGTGTTATACGTGAATGATTTTTGATAAATAAAAACTAGTCATTATGATTTCTTCATACCACAGGAGTAAGAATTGATCAAACCGCTTCGAAGAGTATTGAGACAAAAAAACACAATGTTTGACTAAGCTTTTAGGAGGTGTGACAACTCATACTTTCAGGTCATTTTTCAAATCACAATTCATGCTTCATTATTCATCGTTTATCGTAAGCTAGGTTTACGAGTTTCAAATTCGCGTAACCTTAATGGTTTAGCTGCGAATTCATGAACATATCATCAAGGACTGTTAGCCTTAATAGTTTTATTAAAAGTGATGGTCATTCACGATTAGGAACTTTGTAACGTGTGTTAGATATCGTGATAGAATAGTCAATGGGCTCGTGGATTGGGCTAAGCTAAATGGCTAATAGTTATGTTAAGCTAGCCTTTTATTGAGTGTAATCCAATCCAAGTCCACGAAAAGCCCAAAGAAAGCCCAAGCTAAAGCCTTTAGGGTTTTATGCCTCTTGTACTATAAATACCCCTCAAATGGTCATTTGAGGGGTGTGCTTGAAAGTGTGTGTGTGTGTGTGTGTATTTTCTCTCTCAAGGAATATACAACTTATTGTTTGCATATCTTATCATCACATACACGGATTTTATATCATCAAGTCACCAAACATCTTTATCTTTTCTTTCTTTATACGCATAGTATTTGTGTTGGGTTTCACGAGTTCCACGCATAACTTTGGTTAACGTGGGTATTACGTGATAAGGTTGATATATCGTATTGGTCCTACAATTGGTATCAATCGCCTAACAACGGTTTAGGAGTGTTTGTGTTTGTTTTGAAGGGTTACGCATAAAGCTCACGTTTTACATATTTGTCACGCTTAAAGCTTTAATTTTTGCAATCAAAAATTCAAGATTCTTGTGGTTTAAGGTTTATTTGGTGCTAAAGTTTCAGTTTTTTGCAAAAAGTTTGAAGCTTTACGTGTTTTTCTTCATTTTTAAGCTCGTATTTGGTTTATTGGTCATTTCTACTCGTAACTTTTCCATGCACTTTGGGTGAAAAAGGTCAACATTTTTGGGTTATTCGAGTGTTTTTAAGGCTATCTGGGTAAAAGAAATCATTTGAATCGTTGGAAATTTCTTACGAGTAGAAGTCAAAAAGTCAAAACCCTAGTTTTCTACTCGTAACTTTTTGGTGAAGAATCTTCGTGCTATAACTGTTACTCAGTGCTTCCCTCACTTGGATAAGTGTGTGGAACACTTCGACTTGTGGATATCTCTTACGCTGTGACAGTGTAAAGGATTTTTGGTTCTTAACCATAGTTTACGCATAAGCTAAAAGCTTACGAGTAACTCTACGCATAACTTCAAAATTACGCGTAAGGTTTACGAGTAACTTTTTGTCTACGCATAAGCCTAAGGTTACGCGTAAGATACTTTCTACGCCTAAGGTTCCTACGCTTAAGGTTTCTACGCCTAAGGTTCCTACGCTTAAGGTTTCTACGCATAAGGTTCCTACGCTTAAGGTTTCTACGCATAAGGTTTCTACGCATAAGCTTCCTACGCATAAGATCCTACGCATAAGCACCAGATCCTACGCATAAGCCTCGTCTACTCGTAACTTCGTGTTTCTACGCCTAAGCTCTTCATTTTCAAAAAAAAAAAAAAAAAAAAAAACAAAAAAAACTTGAGTAAAATTTAAATTTTTGAGGAGACTAAACGTTCAATTTTTACGCGAGATTCAAATTTTGGTTTAACTGTGAAAATTTTGGTCAAAAATTCAAATTTTTGGGCCTAAATTCAAATTTTTCGGGTCAAATTTGGCGTCAAAATTGTCATAACTCAAATTTTTCATACGACCTTAGAATTGATTTTTATAGTGAATTTCAAATTTTGGGCGAAAATTTTTTAAGAACAAAGGTTACGAGTACGACTTTCGGAAACACCTCAACTGAGCTTAATCTTCATCAACCACAACTCCTTTATCGTTGAATCGATCCTACATCAACTTTATCATATCACACCTTCATCAATGGCAACTCAACAAGACATTCATGCAGCCGGTGCCGAAAACCGACCTCCTATGTTGGCAAAAGGTGGTTATCTTCAATGGACAAGTCGAATGCTCCGTTACATCAAGACCAAACCTAATGGCAAACTCATGATTAAATCCATTCAGGATGGACCCTTCAAGCCTCGACAAGTTAATGTACCTGGAAATCCTGATGCAACACCTCCCACCACACCATCTTCTCGTCTTCAATACGAATCTGAATACACTGCAGAGGATCAGAAACAAGTCGAAGCAGATGACATGGCAATTCATATTATCCAACTGGGTTTACCAATAGACATCTTCGCTGCGGTAGACAGTTGTGAAACTGCTTTCGATATGTGGGAACGTGTTAGACGACTTTGTCATGGAACAGAAATTGGTCATCAAGACATGGAGAACAAGTTGCTAACTGAATGGGAAAAGTTCACATCTACACCAGGAGAATCCATTGCATCCTACTATGGAAGGTTTTGCACTTTGATGAATGAGCTAATCAGAAACAAGCTGACACCCAGAACTATCGTTCAAAACATCAAGTTCCTGAATAATCTACCAGAAGAATGGGGACGATATGTCACTATTGTCAACCAAACAAAAGACCTTCATCAGGTGAACTTTGATCAACTGAATGATTTTCTGAAACAAAACCAAGCTGAAGCGAATGAAGTAAGGAAAGAAAGATTGGCAAAGAATCATGATCCATTGGCACTCATTGCAAAGACTCAAACTCCAGTGAATACACAACAACAAGCTTCATCATCTTCCAACAACAACAACTTGCAGCAATACATTCCACAACCACAACAACAATTCTATCCAGATCCACAATACCAGGAACAAGGAATCACTGATCTAGAATCTGATCAAGAAGACCCTATGTCCCAAATAATTTCTCTCTTGGGTCAAGTAATCAAAGGTCGCTCTTCCACACCTACTAACAACAACCAAAGGATATCATCAAACACTCGCAACAGGCAAATTGCACAGCCGGGTGTGAATATGGGTAATCAAGGACAAATGGTTGGTGTTATTGGGAATCAGCAGGGATATGCTACTGGATTTCGCATGGGTAATCAGGCGGTTCCGAATCAGGGTAATCAGATGAGACAGAATGTTGGGAATAGAGCAGTGGGTAATCAGAATCGGAATGTTGCAGCTCCAGTCGTTGGGAATCATGGAAATGTGAATCAGGGTAATCAGATTAAGTGTTATAACTGTCAAGGAATGGGTCACATGGCAAGGAATTGTCCTACTAAGCCGCACAAGAACGATCTTGAGTATCTTCAGAAAACTGTCCTGTTGGTACAAAAGGAACGCGCTGGATTTCAGTTGAGTGTTGAGGAACATGACTTTATGGCTATTATGGATGATTTGGAAGACCTCGAGGAAATTAATGCGAACTGCATCTTCATGGCAAATCTTCAGGAAGCTATGTACGACACTGAGTCAGACTCACCTCCTGTCTATGACGCCAATACCGTATCTGAGGTACCAATCATTGATCCATGCTATAACAATGTCATATTTGATGTGTTTACTCATGACAAACAGAATTCTGTAACGCCAGCACCTACTTATGATACATATATGGACAATCCGAGTTGTAGCAATACGAACTCCGAAACTCCATATGTGGATCCTAGTGGAGGCTGTGTGGCACAAAATACTGAGACTGATGAGGAAACACGTGCTTATGTTGAATCATTAATCAATCAATGTGGCATTGAAGTTGAGAAAGTTAGAACGGTCAATCGCGAAGTTAAGGCCGCGAATGCTAAGTTGACCGCTGAGCTTGAGAGTTACAAGGAGCATGCCAAAGCCTATGAATTTCATACAAACAAAATGTCAGAATTAGAAATTGGTTATCGAGATTCTATTTTAAGAGAAAAAGATTTGCAACTCAAGTATGACACACTTGATGTGAATCTGAATTTGAAAATCAAATCTTTAAACAAGGAAATTTCTGAACTAAATGACCAACTTTCAAAACAAAAAGCAACATATTCTGATCTTGAAAAAGAGAAGAAGAAGTTGATAACTGATTTTGCAAAACGAGAAGATTCTCTTCTTGATGAGATTCTAGATAAAACTGAAACGATCAAAAAATTGGACAATTTACTTCTTACAACGGGTCATTCCGCTAAGACAATCAAGATGCTTTCTAATCAAGTAAATCCGATTTTTCATACTTCGCAAAAAATGGCTCTTGGTAACTCACCTCCTTGTTTCCTCAAGAAAGCTCAGAAAGAACGGAATGTGTTGAACAATGGAAAACCTTTGCATGAACCTATAATTGTGCATGATTCTCTTGAAACGTTGGAACTATCTGAGGAGAGTAGATCTAAAATGAAACAAAAACATCCGGAAATCAAACCGATTGATTATAACAAATGGAACCAAATTAATGTTCTTCCTTTTGTTTCTCAAAAAGGACAATCAAAGTTTTCCACCACACAAAGTGTTTCAAACAAAGTGTCAACACCAGTTTCAAAATCAGTTTCAAAACCAGTTGTTGTCTCCAAATCTCTTTCGAACATTGAACAAATGTCTTCAAACAATCCTTTTAACACAAGTGATGCGAGAAGTATTTTGGAAAATGTGAAAACTAGAATTGCGGATCTTCAAGAGACTGTTAAAACTAAAACCAACATTACAACAAATATCTGGTTTAATAGTTTTGATAATGAACAGAAGAAGTTTTTTGAAACTCAAATTGCCCCTCAGCTAAATAACATCAACTCCAGGGTAATTCATTTTGAATAAGCCTTTTTGAAAGAAACAGCTGACTTTGTCAAGGACCATAAATCCCTGGTAAAGCAAGCTAATGACAGTGTTGAACACAT
This sequence comes from Chrysanthemum seticuspe, assembly GCA_019973895.1. Lineage (NCBI taxonomy): Eukaryota > Viridiplantae > Streptophyta > Magnoliopsida > Asterales > Asteraceae > Chrysanthemum > Chrysanthemum seticuspe. The sequence goes on along the minus strand of BPTQ01000003.1, from coordinate 131,739,515 downwards.
TAACATTTTGGAAAAGTTAAATGATTCTCTCTTCGAAGATGTTCTGACTACTGATATTATGTCCATCATTTTGCAAACATATTCTGTTGAAGATCATGAAAGACTCCAGGATGAGACCTCCGAAATTGTTTCAAAATATGAAAAAGCTCTTATGAAACTTGAAAAAGAAAATATCTCATATTTTAAACAACTTGATCGAAAAACTGAGGAATGCAAATATGACAAATTGTCGTATGAGCGTGCCTACAATGACATGAAAGCTAAAAATGATCTTTTGAGGGCTCAGCTGGAAAGTCAAAAAGGAAAGGCAGTGGAAACTGTGATTACAAAACCATTGACTGCGGAGAAAGCAAATGTTCTCAAACCGGTTTCAAAACCAAAAATGTCTGTTTCTATGCCTCCTCCAAAAGTCAATGAGATAAATGTTTCATCAAAACCAGTCACTCCACCTGCCCTACCTAAACAAAATGTTGATAAGGGAAAAGCGGTTATTGAGAATCCAAAAGTTTTAGCACCTGGCCTTTTTAAGATGAGTACCACTAATGCGTCTGCCTCCACATATAAAGAGACTAGGATAGCTGAAACCACCTCCCTTTTTAAAAATGTGAATCCTAATGCGTGTGCCTCACCTTCTACAGGACTAGAAAGCACCTCTAGGAGCAGCAGACTAAAGCCTAAGAGCAATACAAGGAACAATAGAGTCTCGACTGCCTCTAGGATTAGTTGCTTGAATAAAGAGAAGAAAGTAGAAGAACACCCTAGGAATTTACAGCCTTTGAATAAGAAAGACATTTCATCTGAATGTACTAAACCTATGAAACTTGCTAAGTCTAATGAATGTGTTGAATATCTTTGTTTAACTTGCAAGAAATCTTTAAATGTTCAAGATGATTGTGTTTCTAAGAATGTGAATGATAAGCATGTTAAGAAGAACGTCCCAAAAAGTAATTACGCTAAACGAGTAGGAAGACTAGTTGCAAAACTTAGGCTTTACACTACTGACAGGAACCAACGTGTATACTTTAGGGATGATATTTGGAAACCCACAGGTAGAACTTTCACACTCCAGAATTCATATACATCAAAAATGGCTTTCGTATACATCAGTACGAAACCCAGACCGAAATGATGACTTTTGATTATTTTCAAATCAAAACTCGTGCTTTGATCGAAAAATGAGGTGTACGCTTCAGTGCACTACATTTAAAAATGGTGAGAAATCATCATCATCTTGAGCACCTTTTCAAGATTGTTCAAAAAGATTTTCAAAATCTTTCAAATATTTTGTGCTCAAGATAACTCCCTCTAAAACCCTTTAATTGATTATGCTTTATTAAAGGGGGAGTATAAAACAAAAATGTTCAAAATTCATGCTTAAATCAAATCCGTTTGTCTCCCCAAAAGATTCTAAAATGATTTTTAATCCGTGGATAACAAAAATATCACAATTATGCTATTTTTGAGGGGGAGGAGACGTGATTAAAATGTGATCAAAATCGTTGTTTGAATCTCAAATGAGCTCGACTCAGACGGAACCAATGAATTGACGAGCAATCATGTACCATCTCGAGAAACTTTCTATGGACTTGACCAGGACGGGTAATAATTTCAAGCTAGTTCTCTAGTGATGTAAACGTGTCTCGAATCGGTCTTGTTCATTTAAAGTCGGTCAATTCAAAAAGTGCGAACTCTACCCTCTATGTGCAGATTTCTGTCAAAACTTATGAGCACATGTGAAGGGGGAGTGTTTCTGAAAATATAAAACTCTCGAAGTGTTCCAAACATATTTTCCATCAAAAACACTTTGAGAGATTTTCAAGAAAAATGGTTTTATGGCAACAATAGGACAGTCATGGAGTTATAAGGTGACTAAGGATAGGAAATCCGTCCTATGATCCGCCATAGCCGGAGGGATCTACCCAAGGACATCACAAATAGTTAGTATTAGAAGTCCTTAGGAATGATTGAAAAAAGGAGTAATGTGAGAAAGGAGAAAGAAGGGGTTGAAGAATTAAAAAGAAATGTAATGAAAAAGGGTGAAAAGAAATAGCCCTCCATATTCAACCTTAGGGCAGAAACCGGGTTCAATACATATGCTACTAGTTGTCACTAGTTGACACTGGTATTGAAGACTAAGACGTCATGGACCCAGTGACGCACTGCACTAAACCTTCTAGCCACTCAATTCCTCTCAAAAGGGATTTGTTTCATTCTCACTGGGAACCCTACATAATCTATTGGCTTTCTCTTAGAGATAGCTGGTATTGAAGAAGGAGACCCCCTCCCTAGTCTCCGCTCAGGAAAACCAAAATGCACTATTGAGTCTAGAGCCACGAGATTCATCAAAAGATCTCATAGGAACACTTGACATGACATCGCTTGTTGTTCATCAATAAGGACACAAGTGATATATTCTAGAGTCCTACGCAGATCTTAGCAATTTGCCAGAACATTTATGAGAAGTTTCACATCTGTGATCTTCAATGATTGAATGGAAACTCCTGCCAGGGTCAACATCAAACAGCCCTGACAGCAGGTCACTTCGGTAATTCTCCGTGGATTACGCTTAGTGTGTCTCAAACGGTCTACAGTCGTGAGGTGATGCTTCGGTGTACCTCAGCGACTCATCTGAACTGTAGATGTATTTCGGTACATCGCGTTATCTCACTTGTGGGACTCCAGTTCAGGAACGGCCTTTGTGAGAGTTAGAGACGTGTTTTCACACTATGCTGTTAACACCCTCGAAATTCAAACTTGTAAGTGCCGGAATCCGCTTATTACTAACTTGTTTTATGTTTACTTCTTATGGAAGCTCCGGAGCGGATGGATCGTGCAGACTCGCCACATGCTCATACCAACAACACATGAAAGTTCTCATCATAATCAAAGGAGATGATTCTTCGTCAATGTCAAAGAATCTACAAAGTTTAAAAACTCGAGAACTTCACCATTGGTAACCAAAAGTCAAATAGAAGTGTGAGCATGGTGGAGAAAGAAATGGAGAATGACGTGGAGACACCTAACCAACGAAGTTGACAATGGCAGACAACCACATTATCTGATCACAAAGCATGAAGGAACAAAGAATCAAGACTATTCTATATCTACACGCAAAGTTCAAGCTCAAGGAAAGTAAAGACCTAATCAAGTGGAGCATCATTTGAATGACCACCCCTTAGGGGGAGATTGTTAGCCTTAATAGTTTTATTAAAAGTGATGGTCATTCACGATTAGGAACTTTGTAACGTGTGTTAGATATCGTGATAGAATAGTCAACGGGCTCGTGGATTGGGCTAAGCTAAATGGCTAATAGTTATGTTAAGCTAGCCTTTTATTGAGTGTAATCCAATCCAAGTCAACGAAAAGCCCAAAGAAAGCCCAAGCTAAAGCCTTTAGGGTTTTATGCCTCTTGTACTATAAATACCCCTCAAATGGTCATTTGAGGGGTGTGCTTGAAAGTGTGTGTGTGTGTGTGTGTATTTTCTCTCTCAAGGAATATACAACTTATTGTTTGCATATCTTATCATCACATACACGGATTTTATATCATCAAGTCACCAAACATCTTTATCTTTTCTTTCTTTATACGCATAGTATTTGTGTTAGGTTTCACGAGTTCCACGCATAACTTTGGTTAACGTGGGTATTACGTGATAAGGTTGATATATCGTAGTGGTCCTACAAGGACATTTCATATAGACTAGATTTAGTCTACACATCATTAGTAACATCATTTCATATCAATTTATGCATGGTTTTGCATTTTTTATTAAACGTATAATTTTTATTAAATAAACGCTGTCGCGTAATTAATTATTTTGAACAATTGATCCGATACTTCCAAAAATTATCACAACATATTTTTATACTTATATTAAGATTATAAAAATAAGATTATGAGTTTACCCAGTGTTTTAAATTTATTTTGTATATAAATTGTTATATTTATATAATTACGACGGTTTTCTTAAAAACTACACGATAATTATTATTTCACTCAAATTTTGTAAGGAATGTATTTTTATAATTTTTATGACTTCAATATATTTTATTTTGATCCGTTAAAATTTATTTTTAGTTAACGCTACCCTAAATGTTCAAATTTATACCTAATTATTAAACAAAACTTACAAATTCACATTTATACTACACATTTAAATACTTAATAAAAAAAATATACAAACTAACTCATAACCCCCTTGTCGACACAAGGGGGATGAGTCATCTCATGTTTCACAAAAGATCTACTTACATGCTTATATAATTATAATATACCACACATTCACACATACATACTAAATTATACAAAGTGAAAGATCAAACTATTTTTCTCTTCCTCATCTCCCTAAGGACCGGCCACCATAGTAATCAAGTAGGAGTTCATAATTTTTTTTTTCTAGACAAGTTATTTACACTCTAATTACACTCTTAGTTTAGGTTTTGAAATAAAAACCTAGGGTGTTTAGGATTAAACCTTTGTTCACTTCACCTCATCAAGTTACTAGTAAGCATCTCATGTTCATGTTCATATTTCATATTCATTTTATGTTCATTTCATCATATTTAAGAAAAACATGCAAGTCATATTGATGTTTATACCACTTTTTAATGTTTTAAGTGTTATATACATAATTATCATCCTATAATTACTCCTTGAAACATATCACTTTTGGTGATGTCTAGGAACCCATGACACCCTAAGAAGGTGTATGGTAGGATTAGAATAGCTTCGGAGTTGTTTTGAATTGGTTGGAATAGGTTTGGCGCGAGAAAAACTCATTTCGACAACTATTATTAAGGGTCTGTCCATATTTTGAAAATCTGGAAATCTCGACAGTAGATAAAAATTTTTGGCCAAGATATTTAGAAAATACACTTTAAAACGAAAACGTGCCGCTTGAACGGATTAAAACGGAGCTATAACGAAGAAGTTATGAATTTTTCAAGTTGACGACGAAAACTAATTGTTTCAGAAAATTCAGCATGCTGTCTCGACTTTTTACGAGTCAAAAATGAGTCTTAAGCGTTATAAATTGTGTCGACTTATCAAAAATATATTAGTATACTTTGATACGAAGCTAAGGACATATAAAACGTAGAAAACGGACTTAAAACGAAGAAATTGTGGCCAATTAAAGTTTAACGAAACTTATATTTTTAACAGCAACTTGTAAAAATATACATGCTGATATGATTTTAAATCGAGGTTTTGACCCCTTTCGGGTCCGAATTGGCTTAAGTGTAAAACACGAAAGTTGTCCGAAATGATATTTTACCATTATTAAGCTTAAAAGTGTAAAATGAGAGATTTAAGCATGGTCAAAGACGGACGATTTTTCTGAAAAAGTCAAAGTACCCATTGCTGATGGGAAATAAAATTGGTGTTTTTAAGCGTTTTCGTGTCCGTTTGAGCTTTGAAAAGTTTACCAAATGCTATTGTATCACCTATAAATTATTAAGGAACGTTAGAAACCTTATAAAAACGATATTTTATAAGCACAAGGGTTTATTAAAATATAATGGAGTGTTTGGATTTCTTACTTAAATTACTCATTTTAGAGTCCATAAAGGAGCGTTTGGATCGGTGTTGTTTTAGCACACGAGGCTAATCCTATGGATAACTTTGTTGTGGCTTAACGAACCGGATTAATATTTTTTGAAGGTGTAATTGTAATTGGGATAAATTATGACTATCGTACTTATTTTCACAAGTATTAACACTTATATATTTTCTACTAGACCAAAGTGGTTATCGCAAGTGACCATGTTTGGAGCCATTTTTCATATCGATAGAATACTTTTGAGAAAACGATGTCTTCTAGTATAAGTGAGTTCGCCTAGCCTATTTTCCAAATGTCCGACCGTTCGTCAAGCGGAGTTGTAATGAATAAAATACGGTCACTTAAACTTTGCCGAAAACCACCCTTAAACAATATTTTGGACACAAGTACCATACTTTATCTATATTTTTCTCCGTGATCGAGACCTTTAGGATGAAAACTTAAAAGCTAAAACTTTGAGATAATGATACAAGCTTCCCAAAACCGTTGAGTTTGCTTCCTAACACTCGATGTGCACCATTTTACGACTAACTTTTCAAGGACGTTTAGTCACTTTCATGAAATTGTCAAATGACATTATTTTACGACGAAAAGTTATAGTTTCATAATAAATCACTAAATGATTATCGTAGGAGGTTGTTTCAACGTAAATACTTGTAAAGTATTTTATAATATGATGAGATAACATAAACATATATTTCGACGATAAACATTATTTTCAATTGTACAAGTGGTATAGATATCATACGAATTGCATGCATAACATTACATCATGACTTATTATAGAACATATCATTCATAATAGGTCACGGTTAGAGATTGCGCTGCATTTTAGTGTATCCACTTTTATCATCATAAACATTGCACCTGGTGAGTCATAGCCCCTACTCTTTTAATTGTTTTGAATTACTTTTGGGGGAGATACATGCTCAACTATTTTTATGACAATCATGATTATTTGCAAACTATATGTTTAATGGAACTAAATGTCTTGGTATAATCATTGAACTAAATGTCGTGGTATAATCATTGAACCAAATGTCTTGGTATAATCATTGAACTAAATGTCTTGGTATAATCATTGAACTAAATGTCTTGGTATAATCATTGAACTAAATGTCTTGGTATAATCATTGAACTAAATGTCTTGGTATAATCATGGAACTAATGGTCTTGGAACAATTTGAAACAACACTCATATGTGTTATGTCAATTAACTATTGATACATAAAGTTACGCACTATTATGTGAATTCATTTGACGATGTGTGTTTGAACATAAACTATACACATTTTGGCAATAGGTTGTGAACACACAGGTTGCAAGTTTTGTATGGGCGGAACTTGGAACTGAGTGGATTTACAATGCCTTTGCTGCATAAACGATTTTGAAAGACTTTACATTCCAACTCAAACTCTATGAACTCACTCAACCTTTGTGTTGACACTTTTAGCATGTTTTATCTCAGGTATCTAAGGCATTCACTTCATGGCATGCATGTGGACATATCATAGAGTCGCGGTGACGACGCGTCTCACTTGGGTTTTATGAACTTTAAAACATCGTTTGGATTGTACAAATTTAATTCCGCACATGTCTAATTTCATTTGGGACCTATACTTTGTAAACTCTGATTGTTTTATTAAATCAAACGATGTTCTTTTCAAACGACACTTTAGGTCGTTCAATATAACTGTGATTGTGATGCTATGATAGTCCATCCCCAGGAATTCCATTCCGCTGCAAAACAGGTAATTTGGGGGTGTGACAGGAGGTTTGACCAAAGGACAAATCGCTTCTTATTTATATCAAAACAAAAGTTTCACTCTTTTACACATGTGGTCCTTGTGTTTAACAAACGGCATGAAGGGACACGGATTAGACAAACCACATTCAAAACAATGGCTTTAAACAAAACTCACACTTAAAAAACACTTATCATCATTTGGCAGATTCGATTCCTTAATTGTCATGGAACATCTATTAAGACCTTTTATATTCCTAACAGGGCATATATCACTTGATCAAAACATACAATAGCTTCACAAACCATTCCAATTAACACATTTACTCAGGAAGCATGATGACTATATTGTACGAATATCTAGGAACCAATTAGTCACTCATAAACACATACTTATCACAAGAAATCTTATAGAGCACAAGAGATAATACCGGGATTAGATGCAATAATGCTGAGACAAGTTGTCAGAAAGATATAGCAATAGATAATTAATTCTCCCCCTCAATCAATGACACGACATAGAATAGACATGAGCAGTCATTGATTGAATTTGAACCATTTATGCACCCAAAATTCTTAAAGTCTTAAGTGTAGAGGAACAATAGGCATGTTTTAAAACAAGTTTGAACTTGTGTCGAACTTCATCTAAAGACCCGTGTCATTATTGAATGACATTTCTAGGACCGTAGATGTTATCAAAAGCAGAAGACGTGCCTTTGAATCTATTTTTGAGATTTTCTGATTTTTCAAAAAAAAAATATATATATTTTTTTATTTTTTATTTTTTATTTATTTTTTTTTTTGAAAAAAATTTGAACTAAATTGAAAGAGATTATTTTGAAATAAATGAATGAATTAACACACACACACACACACACACACACACACACACACACACACACACACACACACACACACACACACATATATATATATATATATATATATAACAGGAGGCGTTACACGTAGATAATGCCACGTAAACGCCACCTCATTGGCCAGTAATTCATTATTAGCCATGTCATCACATTGTTGCCATGTAAGCATAAAATTTATTTTATTTGAATACATTTAATTAATTTTGAATTTTAGGCTATTTTTTAATTTTTTCCGAAATTATTTATGTTTTAATTTTTTTATTTTTTCCGAAATTATTTATGTTTTATTAGATTAAATGTTTAAAAATTGTAATTTAAAAATGTAGTTAGTATGGTTCGAACCTTGGTCACTCTCCAAACTTAACCATCATCTCTACCACTAGAGCAATTCAATTTTTGTTTTATATTTTGCAAGACAAAGATAATAAATCACAAAAAAAAAAAAAAAAGTATCCATAAATAAAAAAAAAAACGTATCTGTAAATATTTTCGAAATTTGGCCAGATGAATTTGGAGTTGTAAGTTTGATAATTATATGCTCTTCACTACTGAATATGAAGTTGTAAGCTTGATAATATTCATGTATTCATAGGCAAAGTTAAAGTTCGAGAACCATAATCGTAAAGGCTACAACTATGAATCTCAGTATGAGCGGCAAGTGAATAAGTGTGTATCACACTTTTATTGTTTGGACTCCTGAATTCCTCGCATAGTACGTATGGTTAGCCATTTTATGATCTAATCTATGGATTTTCTAACGCAAAAGCACATTTTAATAGGTAAATCTAAAAAGTCCATATGTGGATAAGCAACCCCAAACAACCCTTTCAAGTTAGTGCGCACCAATGCATAATACAGAAAACCAATAATTATGAGTCGGAGCTTATAATTCACAACACATCATGAACATGCTCTAGAAAAGATTAAACATTGAGATTGATTCATGGTAAAAAGGGTATTAGAGTATGTCGAGATTCTTTTTACTGTTTTTGAAGCTGAAATTTCTAGGTAATTTAGCTTTGAACTGACATGCTTCTATTTTTTTGATGTACTACTAAAATTTTCAATTGCAAGAATGTTCGAGCTCCTATTTTTCGTTTTACAAATCATATATTACAGTAGTGTTATTTATCCATGTAGACTAATAGATTTTTCAACAAGTTTGCACACATGTTTCACATCTTATGCCGATTTTCTCACTTAAAATATCGCAGTTGATAGTTTTTTAACAAAAACTTCCTTTGTCAGCCAAAATGCAACCAGAGATGAGCCGTCTCTTTTGGAGAAAACCTGTGATTTAATCAAGAAATTTCCGGAGTACTTTGACGTTGTGGTTAGTGTGGCAAGAAAGACTGATGGTCGTCATTGGGCAGATTTATTTTCTGCTGCTGGAAGAACTACAGAGTAAGTTTTTTCTCAATACATAAATAAATGACTTATGTGTCAACTTAACTACTGGAATTATGGAAGTGAGCTGATGCATTTTTTTCTCCACTTTATAAATCTTCATGGATATTTCATTTGCATCACTGATGTGTTTGTTGGTTGATAATTTATATTAGGATAAGTTGTTGTTAATGGTGGAATATTGAGATTTGATAAAATGGGCGTTTGAATTATTTTCCTTCTTCCAGATTGTTTGAAGAATGCTTCCAGAGGAGATGGTATTAGACTGCTGCTAACTATATACTTGATCAAAGTAAGACCTGCTCCTTATCATACAAGGTCAACTGAGTAGCTGCAGATGAAGACGCTGTGAAAAAACTACTACACTCTCTGCAGTTCACTGTTAACCATTCACTTTGCTCACCCCGGAACAATTGATATATTAAAAAAGAATGAAGAAGTACATGACCAAGTCAAGAACCGCAATGAGATTCTGCATTTTTGCCAAACCACCTGAAGCCGATCCAAGTTTGTACATCAAGCTTTTTCCGAACAAAGTGTTCTTCACGTGTTGCCCGCTTACTTATTTTCTGGCCTGCAAAAGGAGGTTGGTTCCTGGGTCTGCTGTTTCAGTTAATAAAAATGGTTGTACTGGGGAGGCAAAGATAAACCGGGTTGGTGTTGGGATGTCTGGCATAAGTAGTGGTTCACGTTTATACAGATATTTAAAATACACGGGTTTTCTTAGCCGTGAGTCTGTGAAAGAACCGACATCAGAAACTAATCTAGGCCAAAGATCAATAACGAAGAAAAGAATATAGGTACACGAATATGATACCGAGTCTTTAATAGATAGTCGTTTCAAGAGGTGGGACGCGGATCAAGTATAGGTGGTCACGTATCACCGTATCAAAGTCTGGAACCCACACTGTTTCTACATGGATCTCCAAAGGATAAAGTAATTTATGAAATGCTATTTGTCGTCAACCTATTCAAATGAACAAACAAACAAATGTCTCTGCAGTTTCTTCCTCAACACCGTCTGATAACACTTCCCGGTGTACTCGATGGCAGTGCTTGCATTCTCAGATCCACCTTCTTCGGCAACTTTCGATTCTGAACTCAGCAACACAATGCGAGCACTGTTGAGCTTCCACAATGAAAATGGGTGGCCTTTTATGATCAACCCTTACTCATTTTTTGCCTATCATTGTGATACACGCCCTGAAACGTTGGCCTTTTGTCTCTTCCAGCCCAACTTGGGTCGAGTTAACTTTAACAATGGGATCAAGTACATGAGCACGTTTGAGCACACGTCAGGTTTCAATTTTTGTTTTATATTTTGCAAGACAAAGATAATAAATAAATAAAAAAACATATCCATAAATAAAAAAAAAAACGTATCTGTAAATATTTTCCAAAAATAAAAAAGGTTTTTTTCCAAAAAAAAGATAAAGATAAGTATGGTAGTTATTTATTGTTATCTTAACTATTTTGTTTTAGGTTTTACATAATATTACACTATATATACAACATTATTTATTGTCAAACCTCATAGTCCATAAGTCGAAGAACATCATAGTCCATAAGTCGACTAACAGTGAAAAAAAATGCAGGCACAAAGATCTTCACAAAGGCTTTTAAAAGCGAATGAAACTAATTCATCCAAGAAGAAACAGGAGGAAAATAAAAAAACTAGAATGAATTCAGGTTAAGTTATCTTTAAATCTTATAAATTTGTTAGATACATCTTTAAATCTAACATATTACTAATGTGTATGTTTTGATTATTTGTTAGCAGGGAAGCAACCAGAAAACAAAGGTTTTCCACAGAATCAGAATCTAAGAGCTATCTTGGATATTAATAATTAATGATGGATTGTTGTATAATCATGTTAGAGTAGTATGCAAAGAAAAAGTTTTTTTTTTTTTTTTTTCTGAATTGCTGTTACAACAGCCCACCATCACCACCTTTTCACATCAGTTTATTTTAGTACTTATATAATATGTTTTAGCTTAATTATCAGTTTAGTAGTCCTATAAGTGCTTATTTATAAGCTAGAAAAGCCCCCTGTGGGCCACTTTTACCTTGCAATAGCAGAGCAGTGCCCCATTGTCCATCTTTGAGCCCCAATTTAGATAGGTAGAGTTAGTTTTACTCTTTGATTTTGTGCATTCAGTTAGTTTGTGTGTAACACAATTGCTAAAATAATTACATAGTTAATGATGAAGTAAGTTGTATCGTTCAATTTATTTCAGCATTCCATGTAGTGTTTTATTGCATAGAATCATGTTAGAGTAGTATGCAAAGAAAAAGTTTTTTTTTTTTTATTTTTTTTCTGAATTGCTGTTACAACAGCCCACCATCACCACCTTTTCACATCAGTTTTTAAGCATCAATTAGGATTATTTCTAGATCCAATTTAGCTTTTTTAGGTTTATTTTAGTACTTATATAATCTGTTTTAGCTTAATTCTCAGTTTAGTAGTCCTATAAGTGCTTATTTATAAGCTAGAAAAGCGGGCTATTTTTCATATGCTTGCCATAACCACAGTTCTAACAAGATCGGCTTAAAAAATTACATGTTTTTAACCTAAACTTGGTTATATCATGAAAATAGTACAATACTATATTGCTTCATAGATTGAGCCACATCATACCTAAGGTAAGCTTCCTTATTTTCTAAGGATCTAATCCTAATGAGAATGATTTGGAGATTGTCTCCATCTGTGTGACATGCTTGCATTTTTTTTGCACAGCTTAATTGTATTCAAAACTGTCCAAAAATTGTTTTTTATGAATCTTCAATCATTGGTTTCCATCTGATGTTAGTTTAATTGCACCTAGATTATCTCTAACTTTGTTTAAATTGAAGTTGAAAGTTGCCCTTTTCCATTTTTTATTTCCATATCAGCATAAAGTGTCCCCAAAAGATCTGATAACAGCTTATTTTTAAGCTGTTTGAGGGTCCAGCTTACCTCCCATTTAGCTTTTCCAGGTTATTCGTATCACTAACTTTGTTGTTTCAGCTTTGTTCTAACTTGGAGCTCATTTCAAAGCTTAAAACTAAGGTCAAAAAAGCTCTCATGGGGGTTGTTTTAATATATATAATATTTTTGTTTATTTGATCTTTAAATCTTATAAATTTGTTATATTCATCTTTAAATCTAATATATTACTGTTGTGTATGTTTTGATTATTTGTTAACAGGGAATCAACCAGAAAAAAAGGTTTTCCACAGAATCTAAGAGGTATGTTGGATTTTAAGAATTAATGATGGATTGTTGTATAATTTTTTTGATTATAAGATACAATTTAAATTTTACCATATTGATATGACTAGATACTGAGTAATATATTGTTCGACATATACTGTAACCATGGCCATTCATATGATATGATCACTAAGATATAGTTTTTAATCTCACTTGTGTCTCCATGATAAAATAGTTATTGTAAAAGGGCTGTGAGGTGACCAGAGTTTTTGATAACAACGAATGATTTAAGTGGAAAAAAATAACATTCATATGATATGATCACTAAGATATAGTTTTTAATCTCACTTGTGTCTCCATGATAAAATAGTTATTGTAAAAGGGTTGTGAGGTGACATGAGTTTTTGATAACAACGAATGATTTAAGTGGAAAAAATAACGTTTCACATTATTATTTGTTAGAGAATTGTGTCAATTGAATGCTTAGTGGAAAAAAAAAACGGACGGATAATCGACTTCTTTTTCTTTTCATGTAACGATAATATAGTGATAATAATTGATAATAAGGTTATTCATAGGTAGGTCTATTAGGTTGTTAATGTGGGTTATATATCATTTTTTTGGGCCTACTTTTTCTTCCTGATATTCTCTCAAAGAAAGCACCATCCTCCAATATTCCTTCGTCAAGTAAGCCTACAAAAAAGAGGGATCATATACACCCATTTAGTCATTAGTATTCAATCAGAACACTTAGTTAAATGGGTTGAAAAGCTCATCCTGGTTAAAAGCTAAATTGGTTTTAAAAAAATAGCTTGCTTTTCTTTTTGTACAAGCTCCTTTATAAAGATTAAAGATACGTTGAAGTATACTATAGAAAACATTACATGAACTGTAATCCAATAACGAAACATATTTAGGAATCACACCAGGGGTGCAAGTTTTTCCAAATAATACCAAAACATTGTTAAGTCTTATGTTGTGCCGGTGGCCATTGCTGCGGATGCGACTGTTGTTGTGACTGCTGATGTTTTTTTTTTTTTTTTTTTTTTTTTTTTTAATTTTATTATTTTGACTATAATCGACTTTTTTTTTTCTGTTCATGTAATGGTCATAAAAATTGTGTATTTGGTGACTTACCCATGCCTGTGTAAAAGTTTACAGTAGTTTTTTTTGTGCCTGACCCTCACATGCTTTCTTTAAATACCGACCCTTAAATTGATTGAAACCCATAAGTTCTCAAACTGATTGACCCTATATATTGTTTTTGCTATTTTATTCACATGTGAAATATTGATGGCAGTTTTGTCATTTGATAATGACGAGATATGTGTGTTTACATATTGTTTTTGCTATTTTATTTATATTCTCATATCCGACCAATGACTTAGGATGAAGATTAGTTTTAATTTTTTTGTTACTCAGATTAACGTTTACATGATTCTACACCATTAAAATAAATCCTCATGACCCTTCACATTATTAGACGATACCATGAATTTTAAGGTGCAATAGAAAAAAATTAAAAAGTATAATCAGTGAAAAACATTGATGCGTATGAAATTTACTTTTGGTAACATAAGGTTAAAAGATAATTAGAGTTTAAACATAAAATATTGCAAAAATTAATTGAAAAAGACCCAAGGACAGTTGGTAATTGTGTATGGTGTTGTGTCTGTGGTAAGCGGTGTTGTTGGGTTCGAATCCAATTCTTAATTTTTTTGAATATTTAAACTGTTGACAGACCTTGATTATTTATAAATAATTCTCATTGTGTGTGTGTTGATGATTTGTTAGCAGGAAAACAACAACTGAGGAAAGGTAGTCAAATGAATTCAAAAGGTATGTTGGTCATTAAGAAATAATAATACATTTGCGTATATAATTTTAACTTAATGCATACCATGTTATTTGTGATAACTTTACAGAACCAAACAATGTTGAGAATGATGTGATTATAGTGGATCGACCAGGTACTTATTTATTGTTATTATGTTATATATATATAAAAAAGTTATGGTTGTGGTTTTATAATGTTTTAGTTTATAGTGCATAAGATATGTATGTTGATTTAGTTACAGAAACAAACAATGATGATATCAATGAGACAATATTGGATCCATCAGGTATTTTAATAATAAAGATGCACGTGTTAAAATACATTAATTTTTCATTCAACCTTGAAAGATAACATGTTTTTTTTTGCAACAGTTTCACAATCAATAAACAAAGACACTTCTATCGACATGTCCATCTTTGAAAGTGACACACTAGGAAGAAACAATGGATCTCATGCTTTAAATTCAAGAAGGGCAAACAAAGGTACAAATCCTTCAGTTTCAGAACCAACAAACAAAGATACTTCTATCGATATGTCTATTTTTGAAAGTGACACACCAAGTCGAAACTACTGTTCTCATGGTTTAAATTTAAAAAGGGCAAACAAAGGTACAATATCTTTAATTTTTGTGTATTTTTCCTCCATATAGTGAATACTTTCATTATGCGTTGATTAATTGTTGTTAGGAAAAGGATATGCAACCAATAAGTTTGGCAAGCAACCGTCATCTTTTGATGGGAATCTATCTCATGATAACTCTGAAATACCCTCCATGTTTGAAAGTGACACACCAGGAAGAAACAATGGATCTCATGCTTTAAATTCAAGAAGGGGAAACAAAGGTACAAATCCTTCAAATTCAGAACCAATAAACATAAATAATACTATCGATATGTCTATTTTTGAAAGTGACACACCAAGTCGAAACTATGGTTCTCATGGTTTAAATTTAAGAAGGGCAAACAAAGGTACAATATCTTTATTTTTTGTGTATTTTTTCTCCATATAGTGAATAGTTTCATTATGCGTTGATTAATTGTTGTTAGGAAAAGGATATGCAACCAATAACTTTGGCAAACAACCATCATCTTTTGATGGGAATCTATCTCATGATAACTCTGAAATACCCAAATTGCATCTTTAAGGGGGCGCAATATAATTGATTCTGAAAGGCTATCTTACATTAAATATCAGCAAAAAAATCCAAGAAGCGCATTTTATTTTCCATCAGGAAGTATACCAAAAGGTACAATGTGTTGTAATTATCGAATCTACTCCAAATTGTTTTTAATTTTCTTTGTTACTTTTATTCAATAAATTATGTTTTCAAAATGTTAAAATTGAGTATATATATATATACCTATGGCAACAATATAAAGGTTCTGCAATAGGTACTCCAAGTTTTGGTTATCAAGAAAATGAGACAGGATTGCATACGACTCGGTCTAAAAGAAGTTTAACAGGTAATTTATATTTTGTAAATTAATAAACACAATTATATTTATATTTATATGTATGTTATAATACATATTATATTCCATGTTTAAATAATGATTAACCGTTGATTTACAGGAGTGAATTCACAACCAAATAAAGGGTTTGAATTAAACAGTTCCTCCTTTTGTAATGATTCACAAGGTTAATTCTTAATATATTGTTAATGTTGGATATTTTAGTGTAATTGGATTAACTTGTTTTGACCAATTTCATCATAATAATACATCATTTAGGTTTGGAGGTGCGGAGTGCACACCTACTTGAATTTATTATGATCTTAGGGGCGAAGCCCCTAAGGGACGGGGGTCCGGGGGCAGCGCCCCTGGTAGCAGGGTCCAAGGGGCGGCAGCCCCTGGCAGGGTCCAAGGGGCAGAGCCCCTGGCTGGGGTCGAGCTATGTATGTTTCTGCTGAAGTTGCTATGTAAAAATTCCTGTTGAAGTTATGTTTCTGCTGAAATAGTTGTGTTTCTGCTGACGTTATGTTTCTGCTGAAATGGTTGTGTTTCTGCTGAAGTTATGTACATCAGAAACTAATTTTCGGAAATTGAGGGACAAAACTTGACAACTTGGAAACCCTAAAACTGCTTTGGCAGTTATCCCGTATCATAGTTATATACGGTTTATTTGGTCATATATTTTTAACTGGTTCATTATATATCTCATACACAAACATACAGAAAATTCTCAACTCTGAATTGTATCCGATTGAATAATTTGGTAGAACCACCGAATTGATTCGATCTGAAAGTGTTCACACGCCTTTCAGAGTATTAAGCATATCCACAGTGTTCGTTATTATTACATATCCCTTACAGTTAATGCATTTTAATTTATATAAATCAAAACATATTCTTAATACTTATACATGTTTATTTGTAGGTGGAAAATCAGTACCAAAAAACCGTTTTGGAATTCATTCTTCGTCATTTGAGAGTGGTTCAACAGGTTTGATTGTTTATTTATTCTTGAATATTCATTGTTGTTATTATTAATTTTCTAAATTCAATTTTACAGGAATGAAACCACAGTTAAAAAAAGGATATGGAATGCAAAGTTCATCCGTTGGTAATTTCCCACAAGGTTGATTGTTTATTTGTTTTTCACTATATGTTTAATTTTGAATGAATTTGTAATTTTAAATTTGTTTTTAATAATTCAGCACAAAAGATGAATGAACTAAGGATGACTCATATTAAAAATGTCAACCCTATGATCAATAACATGGCAATTAAAGGAAGATGTATCTCCATTTGGCATTCACATAAACTTAACGAAGAACATGACCCATACAGTCTGGATTGTGTTTTTCAAGACGTAGAGGTATATATATGTATATTCATTTGTATACTTATAAATATTATTTTTTAAAATATATGTATAACATCTAATTGTTTGAATAACATTTACACGACGAGAGAATTCAAATTTACATCAAAAAGGAGTTCATGTTTAAATTCGAACCTCTACTTCAACAGGGTCAATGCTATATGATCTCTAACTTTGGTGTGGCAGAAAATGGTGGAAGATTGCCTTTGTTACCAAACAGGTGGAAAATTTCCTTTTTTAAAGACACAAATGTCACAAGAATTGACCAAATTGATGACAACTTTGTTGGATTCATAAATGAACCATTCACACGTATATTGGACCGAAACAATGAGTACCATGAACATGATTGTGTTGGTATGCATTTTATGCTTACATATAATGCTAAATTGTTTTTATTTTTATTTAAAAAAAAATACTAATACACATGTTACTGTATAGATGTGATTGGAACGGTTGTAGCTGTTTGATGAGTGTCTAAATACTCATCATTTTTGTGTAATCTAAAACTGCAAAATCATCTGAAAACACTCAAAAACACATCAAAATGATCAAATTATCACAAATCAGTGTTTTATGTGTTTTAATTGCAAAAATATCAAAATCAGATGAAAAATGTATCAAGTTTGCAAAATTGGCAGTTTTAGTCCCCCAAGTTTTAAAAGTTGTCAAATCTAGTCCCTGGAAATTCAAAAATGTGGAAATTTATCATTCAAGGTCCCTGAAGTATTCTAAGTTGTTTAAAATGATCCTTGAATGATTCTTTGGTCAATTGGCAAGAAAGGTCCCTAAACTTTGGAAATTTACAAAAATAGTCCTTGGACCTTTAAAAAATGGATTTTATACAAAAAGGGTTCTTGTTCTATCAAAAGTTGTCAAGTTTGGTCCTTGTGAGAGCATTGGAAAAATGTTCACTTTTAGTCCTTGAAGTTTGGCAAATTTGCACTTTTGGTCCTTGTTTACCACTAAAACCAAACGGACACAATATAATTGCTAAGGCCCAAATCCAATCCATTATACTAGCCCAACCCAACTGCCTTTGACCCTTGAACCTTGACCCCCCAGGTCACAACTCTTTTTGACCCCAGCCACAACCCATTTTGACCCCCTTTGTGTTATTAAAGCCTCGGTCAACGCAGGTCAAACCCACCAAAAACGCGCCCTTATACCAGAGCTACTGTAGCTCTGTCTCTCCCAACCCAGAAACACCAAAACCAGAGTGGTTTTCACCACTTTTTCAACTTCCCCTCCCATACCATGTCCCCTCCAACTCCTATACACTCCAAAACCTTTAATTACCTCAACCAAACCCAATTAAAGCTTAAACCTGCTCAAAGAATTATTTGGCGCCAAAAAAGCAACTTGGACGGTTCTGATTATTCTGAGTGATCCAATGGCTCTAGTGTGGTGGGAAAGATTCAGAGTACCTCAAGGATGCAAGAAAGTCTATAAAGGAGAGAGAGTTGCATTGAAAAAAGATCTATCTAGTGTAATATTTATTTTTCAAGTCGTTTTAGTCAATTTTCAATTTCAGTTTATGTTTTAAGCTTAAAAACTTTGTATTTCAAGCTCTTTTGTTATAAGAAAGCTTTTGTGAAACTTTAATTCAAGTATCCTATTGTATTTAAGTTTATGCAATTTCTCATATTTATGCAAAATTTCAAATATTGGTTTAAGGTGTTTATTGTTGTGGTTCTAAGCTCAGTAAGCTTATTTAAGCTTATAATAACTTATTTAAGCTTTTAAAATCATTTATAATTCAGTTTAGCTTCAAAATAGAAAAATACCAAAAATCACCAAGAAAATAGTCAAAAATCAAAAATCCATGGATAAGGTGCAAGCAAGCTGATGCAGTCTGGTTTTTGGATGGGAATGGGTTAGTGAACCTGTGGAGGTTCTATAGGAAGTTCTACTTGGTCATTGTTCTCAGATTTCAGTTGGGAAGCACTTGTAAGCATTTTTAACTAATTTGGTATATTACTGTTGTAGTGATTAAATAGCTCATATTTTTGTTTCTTTGAGTTCACTAATCATATTTAAGTGTGTTTAAACTTTTAAATCAGTAGCTTGTTCTTCTTAATTTGTAGTTTACAAAAAACTTGGTTTTAACAGTTAAAATGGAATAATCATCATTTCTGAGTTTGAGGTTGTTTTGATTGTTGTTTTAAGCTTAATTAGTATTAACAAGTGATTATTAAAGGTCTGAAATCAAGTTTGTGGTTTACAATTGTGATTTGGTTTGAAAATCTTCATAACAGTCAAGTATAAGGGGTGTTTGGTTTTTTATGTTCAAAGGTTCTTTGGTCTTTATCTTTGTTGGAAATCTGTCTAAATAGGTCTAAACCACTTAGTTCAGTCAAGAAAACAAGTCCTCATTAGCAAAAAGTCAAAAATGCCTTTGATCTTAATTGTGCAGTCACTGTTGGATTTTACAAATCCATGATCATCATTTTGTGTTCAAAAGTTGTTAACCTTGCTTAAGTTAGTCTTATCTTACTTTATAACAACATATTCAGTGATTTAGATCAACTCAAATCTCATTTTGGTCAACTTTGCACTTGTTCTAAAAAAAAAGTCAAAATCTCAATGGGTCGTTTTTGAATAAAACTTGGAATTTCACTGTGGGTTCATTAGTAGGATTCAGTTTATAAGATTTTGGATTTTTAAAGTCTAGTTGGTATAGAAAAATACAAAAATGATAGTTCTTATTTTCTTAGCTTTTTGAGTACTTATTTTATAGCTTTTTCTTGGGTACCTGTTCTTAAAACTGCCCTGTGCACAGTTCTTGGTACCAAATTGATAAGCTTGCATTAAGCTTATTACTTGTCCAAATCTTGTAATTCTTGTTTCTTTGGAAAGCCAACCTGGTCCTCTTGAATTGTCAAGTATCAGTTTTCACTTTTGAGCTTTTTAGCTAGGGCTGCTACAAGCTTGAATCTTGTCCCATTTTCTGTTTTTCATCACAACAGCAAAGTGCTTATTTGCCTATTCCTAGATTATCAGTGTGCTTCTTTTCATTCTTTGGTTTCATTTCAGTAGCTTGTACCTTATTCCATCTTGTTTTAACTTTGGTTTCAGTGTTCAAGCTTATTTGAGCTTATTTCCACCTAATAAGCTATTTAGTAACACTGTTGGATCAATAAGCTTTCAAATCAGCTTATTTGTGTTTTGTAAATTTTTTGTCTTTATTAAAGTTTCATATTATTAGTATATAAGTAGTTTTCAAAAATAAAAATCACAAAAACATCAATATAAAAATAGTGATAGCGTTTATTTAAGATTTTTTAGCTTTTTGATTTTTCATTTCAACTTATTAATAAGCAAATCTTGTTTTTCTCTTTTTCTTAGGTTTTTGTCATCATATAGGATTTTTAGAAAAAGTTTCAGATTTTTCTCTATCTTTTTAGTATTTATTATAATTTTAATTAGTTAAAAATAGTAATTAATTAGTAACAAATAATTAAAAAGTCTAAAAAATATCTTTTCTGTTTTAAAATTAGTTTTATCATATTTTAGATTTTTCAAAGTTAAAATTTTATTTTTCCAAGTTTATTTTCTATTTTCTAGTATTTAAGTGTATTTTAAATAGTTATTAATTAGTAATAATTAGATAAAAAGTGTGAAAAATATATTTTTAGTTTTAAAATTAGTTTTATAGTAATTTAGATTTTTCAGAATCATAAGTTTAATTTTCTAGCCTTATTTCCTATTTTCTTCTATTTTAGAGTATTTATTAAATAGTTAAAATAGTTTTTAATTAATAGTAATTAATTAAATAGTGTTAAAAATAATTTTCTTTTTCTAATAATTTTCTTTTATTTTTAGGATTCCAAAAATGTCATTTTTATATTTTTAGGTCTTTTATTTCTTAGTTTTCACTTTTTATTTTGTGCGTATACGTAGTTTTTAAAACTTACGTTTACGTTTTTCTCATCTGATTGTTGTGTTTTCCAATTCTGTGTCCAATTCTATTCCAAATCAATCAGTAGTGTAATTTCTTATCATAACCTTTACAGATCACTATCCTTAGTGATCACTCTATCATCTGAGTTTGTTTAACACACCATTGAGTCTCCTTGGGACTAAACGACCCGGGAATCCCCTGTATTCTCTGATCTTCATTGTATTTGTGTCTGAGCTGTTTTAAGTCTGTTTAGACTTGACGGTTTTGCGTAGATCAAAATTTTGGCGCCGCTGCCGGGGAGGCTTTAGCGTGTGTTTAGCCATTTTCAGAACCATTGTTGCACATACCCATCATTTGTAAAAAGTTTTTGTAAAGTTATAAAAAAATCAAAAAAAAGTCATTAACACTTTTCCTAAAGTGTTAAAACACCAAAAAAATATAAAACAACAAAACAATCGGAACGTTTTCTATTTTGTATTCTCTTTTAAGGTGATTCTTAAAGAGATACGATTTGGTTAAACGGGACGATAACAAAAATATTGTCCAAAAAGTTTTTGAACCCATTTGCACAGATCTTACCTACGTCTTTTCAGTGGTACTTAATTGAATACATAAAAATCAACCACCGCAAATCAAGGCAGTGCACTACCTAACTGGGGGTGCGACCATTAATAAGTTCCCGAACATCAGATTTAAAACTTGCCTTTGTGTCACTTGTGATTTGGTGTACCTTTTTCAAAGAAGCCATTTCATCTGTGATTATTGGTTAAAGTTCACTTGTGTTTTGCCTCATTTGTTTTGAAAATTGGTTTTTATACATAGTGCATGCGCACTCGTTCTTCCAGTTCTACAAGTCCACTTTCCGAACTTGGAAACATTCCTCGCAGACGTAGAGGAAGTTCAGCTCCTTCAGCCGTGACTGAGGAACGTCTACCACCACCACCACCTGTCGAAATGGCAGAAGACAAACCCATGAATGAGCTTCTCCAAGCACCCATCGAGGGTTACGGAGATGCCATTGTTGTTCCAGCCATCGTGGCTGACACTTTCGAGCT
Source organism: Chrysanthemum seticuspe (assembly GCA_019973895.1). NCBI lineage: Eukaryota > Viridiplantae > Streptophyta > Magnoliopsida > Asterales > Asteraceae > Chrysanthemum > Chrysanthemum seticuspe. Next base: position 131,717,112 of record BPTQ01000003.1, on the reverse strand, counting down.
CAAAACCGGGTTGCTCAATCTAGTAACCCAAAGCCAATTCTATGGTTTTGAGCTGGATGATCCTCATGCACACATTCGATGGTTTAACAAGATAGCATCTACCATCAAGTACAAGAATGTCCCACAAGAAGCTATCAAGCTTCTTCTGTTCCCATTTTCTCTAGAGGGACAAGCCCGGAATTGGCTTGAGAAACAACCCCCTCGTTCTATAGAGACATGGGAAGATCTTGTCACCAAGTTCGTTAACGAGTTCTATCCTCCATCCCGAACCACAAGTCTTAAGAATGAGATAATGAAATTTTCTCAGAGATTTGATGAATCATTCGGGGAGGCATGGGATCGTTACAAAGAGTTGCTTCGCAAGTGTCCGCATCACGGTTTTACCGAGTTAATGCATATGGATACTTTCTACAATGGTCTCAATCAGGCTAATCAAGATTCTTTGAATGCCTCCGCGGGAGGTAATTTCCTGAGCAAGACCACCAAAGAGGCCTTGCAGATCATTGAGAACAAATCTCAAGTCCGTCCTTTCAGAGCTAAGACATATCAGTCTAATGCTGGACCTTCTTCTTCTTCATCCCCCGTGAGTACATCTAGCACCGATGCTAAGATTGATAAACTCACAGACATTGTTCAGGCTTTGGTTCTAGCTAACCAGAAGAAAGTCTCCTTCACTCAGCCACCAACACATGCTGAAGTGAAGAAAGTCGAGAGTTGTGTCACTTGTGGTGGTCCTCATGCTTACTACAATTGTACTGCCACCGATGGTAGTCCTTTTGAAGCAAATGCTCTAGCCGGTAGTTCACAACAAGGAGGTAATCAATACCGTCCTCAAAATGAACCACACTACCGTGCTAACACTAATCAGGCACCACCCGATTTCAATCAAAATCACAACATGCCAAACCGGAATCAGAACCAACCAAGAATGAACCAAGGTTATCAAAACCAAGGTAATTTCTATCCTGGACCCAATCAAGGTTTCCAACATCAGGGGAACCTTCATCAAAACAATTTCAATCGAGGGAATCAATTTCAAGGGAATATGAATCCTAATCAAGGGAATTTTGGTCATAATCAAAACATACGACCTCAAATTGTCCCTCCAGCTCCTCCCGTCATTACTCCTCCAGGACCATCATCTGATGAGTTACTGAAGCAGTTCATGAAATCCCAAGATGAAATGAATAGGTTGTTGGTCAGTCAGATTGCTGATCTGAAGAAGTCTTTAAATGATCGACCCTCGGGCTCAGGTACTTTACCGAGCAACACGATCGCTAACCCGAGGGGCGATGCCAAGGCGATCACAACCCGAAGTGGTGTTTCATACACTGGACCTGCTGTTCCTACTACCTCTTCTTCTTCTTCTCTTCCAAAGGTAGTGGACAGTGAAACCCCAAAACATAATGGACCTACGACTCCTATGCCACCTCCACCAGTGCCAATGAGTCAAGTTACCAAGGACACAATGGACAAGGTGCATTATTCTAGCCCACGAAGTACCGCACACGTCCAACCTTCGGTAGTCCAACCTCAAGTGGTCCAGAAACCCCAGTCTAATCCAGGAGTTGTTTTTGAACCTCCTATAGCTCCTGTTGAGAATCAAAAATCCAAATCTTCTATTCCTTACCCATCACGCTTGAATGAGCAAAAGCTCCGCGAGAAAGCTAGTCATCAAATGGATAAATTTTTCCAAATTTTCCAAGAGTTACACTTTGACATAAGCTTTGCGGATGCTATCATGCTGATGCCCAAGTTTGCATCAACTCTCAAACACATGTTAAGCAATAAGGAAAAGCTGTTTGAAATGGCTAAGACTCCTCTTAACGAGAACTGCTCAGCAGTTATTCTGAAGAAGCTTCCTGAAAAGCTTGGAGATCCTGGGAAATTTCTCTTACCTTGTGTATTCCCAGGGATGGTTGAATGCTTTGCCCTAGCAGATCTTGGTGCAAGCATTAATCTTATGCCATATTCAGTGTGGAAGAAACTCTCTCTTCCGGAACTCACTCCTACATGCATGACTCTCGAGCTTGCAGATCGTTCCATATCCCGTCCTCTTGGCATTGCTGAGGACGTATTTGTGAAAGTAGGAAAGTTCCATTTCCCAGCTGACTTCGTGGTTGTTGATTTTGATGCCGATCATCGGGTTCCTCTCATTGTTGGTCGAGGATTCCTGAGAACGGGCCGTGCTCTCATTGATGTATTTGAGCAAGAAATCACATTGCGTGTTGGTAATGAAGCTGTCACCTTCAATCTTGACCAAACTTCGAGGTACTCCGCAAACTATGATTCTGAATCGGTTAACCGAATAGATATCATTGATGTTGCTTCTGATGAGTACTCTCAAGAAGTTCTTGGTTATTCTCATAATTCTGTGAGTGGGGATTCCACCACATCTTCTCAGCCTATCATAGCCAATTCTACTCCTTCTATCACTCCGTTTGAGGGAAGCGACTTCATCTTAGATGAGATTGAAGCATATTTGGCTAGTGATTCTGTACCTTGGGAAATTGATCACGCTCCAATTGATATTGAGGGGGACATACTTCTTATTGAGAAGTTGCTCAATGATGATCCATCATCAACCCCTCATCCTAGTGATTCAATTCCTGATAAGATTAGTCAAAATGAGATTAATCTGGAGGGAGATATTCTTCTTGAGAAAGTGTCAAATCTGGATACTTCTCCTCCTCTCCCTTCCATCAAGCTTCATAACGAGGAAGTCAATTCAGTTGAGAAAACTGAAGAATTTCCTGAGGTTGAGCTTAAGGACTTACCTCCTCATCTCGAGTATGCATTCCTTGAGGGTGATGATAAATTACCCGTCATTATTGCTCGAGATTTGAGTAAAGATGAAAAAGCTGCTCTCATTAAAATCTTGAAGTCTCACAAGCAAGCAATTGCTTGGAAACTCTCCGACATCAAAGGTATAAACCCTGAGTTTTGTACCCATAAAATCTTGATGGAGGATGACTTCAAGCCCGCAGTTCAACATCAGAGACGAGTGAATCCAAAAATCCATGATGTTATCAAGCAAGAGGTTATCAAACTTCTTGATGCAGGATTGATTTACCCGATCTCAGATAGTCCTTGGGTCAGCCCAATTCATTGTGTCCCGAAAAAGGGTGGCATTACTGTTATCACAAATGAAGATAACGAGTTAATCCCAACTCGATTGGTTACGGGATGGCGTGTTTGCATTGACTATCGTAAGTTGAATGACGCCACCCGTAAAGACCATTTTCCTCTACCCTTCATGGACCAGATGCTTGAGAGATTAGCAGGGAATGAGTACTATTGCTTCCTTGATGGTTTCTCGGGTTACTTTCAGATCCCTATTGATCCACAGGATCAAGAGAAGACCACATTCACTTGCCCATACGGAACTTTTGCCTACAAACGTATGCCTTTTGGCTTATGTAATGCTCCTGGCACGTTCCAACGATGTATGATGGCCATATTCCACGACATGATCGGGGAAACAATGGAAGTGTTTATGGATGACTTCTCGGTCATTGGGGATTCTTTTCAATCATGTCTCTCCCATTTAGATAAAATGCTTCAAAGGTGTGAAGACACCAATCTTTGTCTAAACTGGGAGAAAAGCCACTTTATGGTCAAAGAAGGCATAGTCCTTGGCCATAAGATTTCAAAGAACGGGATTGAGGTAGATAGAGCAAAGGTTGATGTCATTGCTAAGTTACCTCATCCTACTACCGTCAAGGGTATTAGGAGTTTTTTGGGTCATGCCGGTTTCTATCGTAGATTCATTCAAGATTTTTCCAAAATCGCCCGGCCTATGACCCATCTTCTTGAAAAGGATGCTCCTTTTATCTTCTCACCTGAGTGCATCATAGCTTTTGAAACATTGAAGAAAAAGCTAACTGAAGCACCCATTCTCGTTGCTCCCGACTGGGACTTGCCTTTTGAGCTCATGTGCGATGCAAGTGATTTTGCTATCGGTGCAGTCCTAGGGCAACGAAGAAACAAGCATTTTCAGCCTATTCACTACGCAAGCAAAACTATGACTGAGGCTCAAACTCATTACACCACCACAGAAAAAGAGCTATTAGCCGTGGTGTATGCTTTTGAGAAGTTTCGGCCGTATCTTATCTTGACCAAATGCGTAGTATATACGGATCACTCGGCTCTTAAATATCTCTTTGCAAAACAAGATGCAAAGCCGAGATTGCTTCGTTGGATTCTCCTCCTCCAAGAATTTGATATCATTATACGTGATAAAAAAGGAGCCGAGAATCTAGCTGCTGATCATCTGTCCAGATTAGAAAACCCTCACCAAGATGTCTTCGAGAAAAAGGAAATAAATGAAACATTTCCTCTCGAGACACTCAATGCGGTTTCTTTTCGTGGAAATTCCACCACCCCATGGTTTGCTGACTTTGCAAATTACCATGCGGGTAACTTCATTGTGAAAGGGATGTCGACCCAGCAGAAGAACAAATTCTTCAAGGATGTTAAACATTATTTCTGGGACGACCCTTTCTTGTTCAAAATCTGTGCGGATCAAGTCATCCGACGGTGTGTTTATGGACAGGAAGCTATTGACATTCTCACAGCTTGCCATGCTGGACCCACCGGGGGCCATCATAGTCCCAACTACACCGCCAAAAAGGTGTTTGATTCCGGGTTTTATTGGCCCACAATCTATAAGGATGCCTACGATTATGTCAAAACCTGTGACGCTTGTCAGCGTCATGGTAATATATCTCAAAGGAATGAAATGCCACAAAATGCCATTCAAGTTTGTGAGATATTTGACATATGGGGTATTGATTTTATGGGGCCGTTTCCATCTTCTCGTGGTAACAAGTACATACTCGTGGCTGTTGACTATCTGTCAAAATGGGTTGAAGCAAAAGCTTTACCCACCAATGATGCCCGAGTAGTTGTGAAGTTTTTGAAATCTCTGTTTGCCAGGTTTGGAACCCCGAGAGCGATAATCAGTGATCGTGGTACACATTTTTGTAATGACCAATTTGAAAGAGTCATGCAAAAGTATGGTGTTACCCACCGTCTCTCTACTGCATACCACCCCCAAACAAGTGGGCAGGTGGAAGTTTCAAACCGTGGTCTTAAAAGGATTCTTGAAAGGACAGTAGGCGAAAATCGTGCATCCTGGTCGGATAAGCTTGATGACGCACTCTGGGCCTTCCGTACAGCTTACAAAACACCAATTGGGTGTACTCCATACAAGCTAGTGTACGGAAAAGCATGTCATCTTCCGATTGAACTAGAGCACAAGGCATACTGGGCCTTAAAGCATGCAAACTTCGATATACAGACAGCCGGTGATCATAGAAAAGTTCAAATGAATGAACTAAATGAACTTCGTGATCAAGCTTACGAGAACTATTTGATCTACAAGCAAAAGACAAAGAAGATCCATGACTCCAAGATCAAGAACCGCGTTTTCAACGTTGGTGATCGAGTCCTTCTTTTCAACTCTAGATTGAAGATTTTCTCGGGAAAGCTCAAGTCCCGTTGGTCTGGTCCATTCACTATTGCTAAGGTTTATCCTTATGGTACCGTTGAGTTATCTCAACAAGATGGTCCTAATTTTAAAGTGAATGGTCATCGAGTTAAGCATTACTTTGGAGAGGACATTCCCCCTGTGGTTGTCCCGGATTTACAAACATTCCCCATGAACCAATGAATGCGGGGATCGAGTCAAGCTAGTGACTCGGTAATCAAAAACATTAGCACGCACCATATGGGTTTTCACCCATAATTCTGTCTTCTTAACCCCCTTTCTACCACCCTAGTGTGGGGGAGTCTTCCCACACTGTTGTATATTCTCAATCTTTCTAAAAAAAAAAAAAAAAAAAAAAAAAAAAATCTTCTTCTAAATAAATGGCCGTAATATTTCCCTTTTTCGTTCTTTGTTTCGGCATAACCGCCGGTACTTTGAATATTGAGGGCAATATTCATTTCTAAGTGTGGGGGGGAATTCTCACGAATTTCATGTATTATCTACCCAATTCCCCCGTTTTTGGCCAAAATTTTTTTTTTGGAGTAAGTGTTTTACACCAAGGTTGTCAGGATCGGGATCCTACCTAGGATCGTTTTCGGCTTTGCAAGATCGTAATCGTAGGATCGGATCGGGATCGTAAGATCCTATGAAAATGTATATATTTTTGTATAGGGGTTGTAGTTTTATATTTCTATATAATATTTCATATGATAAACGAATCTAAATGGATGATAAAAGAAAAACATTATATATTCAAGTACCGTAGTAGTAGAATATTAGATATATTGCAATGAATACTTGCACAAAGTTACTACATACGTGCACGGTGCATCTACTTCTGGTTTTAATGTTTTTTTATTATAGGTTTTTCGTGATAACATTTATGCAAAAAGATAATGTTAATTTATTAGCACGTGATTCTGTAACTTTTTTTTTGTTACAATATATAGATTAATGCAAAAAGATAAAAGGATTGTATCTGAAAATGAAACGACATAATTTATAATAGAGGGCAACACAGTTTTTTTTTCTTGATGACCAAATAAATTAAATTAGAATATTCTGATAATATTACTGAATTTTTTTTCTTGATGACCAAATACTCTAAATTAAATTAGTATATTCATGCTTTTATATGTGACATAAAATAAAATATGAACAAAATTGGGTCAAGTTTGTAGATAGTTTACTTAAAAAACAAGCTTCTAACATTTCACAAAGCACGAAATCGTATTTCATAATAAACCCAAAAAGACACATCTAAAAACTATTTCTAAATAGTCCATAAAAACATAATGATTTAACACTCATTAATCTTGCAAGAGACAATTAATTAACAGCACCAAAATAATAATTTTTTTTGAAAAAAATTTAGTCATTGGGCTTTAAGACATGAGCTTATACTTAATAAAATAATAAAAAAAAAAAAAAAAAAAAAAAAAAAAAAAAAAAATGGCGATCCTATAAGATCCGATCCGATCCTACGATCCTACGTGCGATCCTACGATCCTGCTACGATCCTACCTGGATTACGATCTTGTTAAGATCCTGATCGTTTTTTGTGTGTAAGATCGTAGGATCGTACGATCCTACGAGCAGGATCGCGATTTTGACAACCTTGTTTTACACTTTCTCATTTGGTTATCAGTCCGCCATGTTTGATAAACAAAAGGATTGGCTAATCCAGGAGCAAACGGCTCTTGGTAAAGATTTCTCAAATCCGTTTATATGGCTTGCAATTTGACCAAAATTGTATGGTTCTTCAGCTCCCCATCATCCTCAAAAGATAATGAGTTGGCTAGCCCGCAAGTTTATGGCTTGTGGTAAAGGCGGTGGAAAATCCATAATTGGTATTCAGCTCACCAAAGATAATTCTGATAATTTATCTAAGAGTTGGCTAGTCCAGAAGGGTACGGCTTCTGGTAAAGACACATCAAATCCGTTATATGGTTTATGATTTGCCAATAAATCATCTGGTTATCGTTGTACCAAGATTCTTACTTGAATCAAAACAATTGGCTACTCCAGAAGTGATGGCTTTTGGTAAAGAGTTTTTCAAATCCATCAAGGTTTTCTCAAATCATTGCTAGGGACTAGCAATATCTCAGTGTGGGGGATTGATGAGTGTCTAAATACTCATCATTTTTGTGTAATCTAAAACTGCAAAATCATCTGAAAACACTCAAAAACACATCAAAATGATCAAATTATCACAAATCAGTGTTTTATGTGTTTTAATTGCAAAAATATCAAAATCAGATGAAAAATGTATCAAGTTTGCAAAATTGGCAGTTTTAGTCCCCCAAGTTTTAAAAGTTGTCAAATCTAGTCCCTGGAAATTCAAAAATGTGGAAATTTATCATTCAAGGTCCCTGAAGTATTCTAAGTTGTTTAAAATGATCCTTGAATGATTCTTTGGTCAATTGGCATGAAAGGTCCCTAAACTTTGGAAATTTACAAAAATAGTCCTTGGACCTTTAAAAAATGGATTTTATACAAAAAGGGTTCTTGTTCTATCAAAAGTTGTCAAGTTTGGTCCTTGTGAGAGCATTGGAAAAATGTTCACTTTTAGTCCTTGAAGTTTGGCAAATTTGCACTTTTGGTCCTTGTTTACCACTAAAACCAAACGGACACAATATAATTGCTAAGGCCCAAATCCAATCCATTATACTAGCCCAACCCAGCTGCCTTTGACCCTTGAACCTTGACCCCCCAGGTCACAACTCTTTTTGACCCCAGCCACAACCCATTTTGACCCCCCTTTGTGTTATTAAAGCCTCGGTCAACGCAGGTCAAACCCACCAAAAACGCGCCCTTATACCAGAGCTACTGTAGCTCTGTCTCTCCCAACCCAGAAACACCAAAACCAGAGTGGTTTTCACCACTTTTTCAACTTCCCCTCCCATACCATGTCCCCTCCAACTCCTATACACTCCAAAACCTTTAATTACCTCAACCAAACCCAATTAAAGCTTAAACCTGCTCAAAGAATTATTTGGCGCCAAAAAAGCAACTTGGACAGTTCTGATTATTCTGAGTGATCCAATGGCTCTAGTGTGGTGGGAAAGATTCAGAGTACCTCAAGGATGCAAGAAAGTCTATAAAGGAGAGAGAGTTGCATTGAAAAAAGATCTATCTAGTGTAATATTTATTTTTCAAGTCGTTTTAGTCAATTTTCAATTTCAGTTTATGTTTTAAGCTTAAAAACTTTGTATTTCAAGCTCTTTTGTTATAAGAAAGCTTTTGTGAAACTTTAATTCAAGTATCCTATTGTATTTAAGTTTATGCAATTTCTCATATTTATGCAAAATTTCAAATATTGGTTTAAGGTGTTTATTGTTGTGGTTCTAAGCTCAGTAAGCTTATTTAAGCTTATAATAACTTATTTAAGCTTTTAAAATCATTTATAATTCAGTTTAGCTTCAAAATAGAAAAATACCAAAAATCACCAAGAAAATAGTCAAAAATCAAAAATCCATGGATAAGGTGCAAGCAAGCTGATGCAGTCTGGTTTTTGGATGGGAATGGGTTAGTGAACCTGTGGAGGTTCTATAGGAAGTTCTACTTGGTCATTGTTCTCAGATTTCAGTTGGGAAGCACTTGTAAGCATTTTTAACTAATTTGGTATATTACTGTTGTAGTGATTAAATAGCTCATATTTTTGTTTCTTTGAGTTCACTAATCTTATTTAAGTGTGTTTAAACTTTTAAATCAGTAGCTTGTTCTTCTTAATTTGTAGTTTACAAAAAACTTGGTTTTAACAGTTAAAATGGAATAATCATCATTTCTGAGTTTGAGGTTGTTTTGATTGTTGTTTTAAGCTTAATTAGTATTAACAAGTGATTATTAAAGGTCTGAAATCAAGTTTGTGGTTTACAATTGTGATTTGGTTTGAAAATCTTCATAACAGTCAAGTATAAGGGGTGTTTGGTTTTTTATGTTCAAAGGTTCTTTGGTCTTTATCTTTGTTGGAAATCTGTCTAAATAGGTCTAAACCACTTAGTTCAGTCAAGAAAACAAGTCCTCATTAGCAAAAAGTCAAAAATGCCTTTGATCTTAATTGTGCAGTCACTGTTGGATTTTACAAATCCATGATCATCATTTTGTGTTCAAAAGTTGTTAACCTTGCTTAAGTTAGTCTTATCTTACTTTATAACAACATATTCAGTGATTTAGATCAACTCAAATCTCATTTTGGTCAACTTTGCACTTGTTCTAAAAAAAAAGTCAAAATCTCAATGGGTCGTTTTTGAATAAAACTTGGAATTTCACTGTGGGTTCATTAGTAGGATTCAGTTTATAAGATTTTGGATTTTTAAAGTCTAGTTGGTATAGAAAAATACAAAAATGATAGTTCTTATTTTCTTAGCTTTTTGAGTACTTATTTTATAGCTTTTTCTTGGGTACCTGTTCTTAAAACTGCCCTGTGCACAGTTCTTGGTACCAAATTGATAAGCTTGCATTAAGCTTATTACTTGTCCAAATCTTGTAATTCTTGTTTCTTTGGAAAGCCAACCTGGTCCTCTTGAATTGTCAAGTATCAGTTTTCACTTTTGAGCTTTTTAGCTAGGGCTGCTACAAGCTTGAATCTTGTCCCATTTTCTGTTTTTCATCACAACAGCAAAGTGCTTATTTGCCTATTCCTAGATTATCAGTGTGCTTCTTTTCATTCTTTGGTTTCATTTCAGTAGCTTGTACCTTATTCCATCTTGTTTTAACTTTGGTTTCAGTGTTCAAGCTTATTTGAGCTTATTTCCACCTAATAAGCTATTTAGTAACACTGTTGGATCAATAAGCTTTCAAATCAGCTTATTTGTGTTTTGTAAATTTTTTGTCTTTATTAAAGTTTCATATTATTAGTATATAAGTAGTTTTCAAAAATAAAAATCACAAAAACATCAATATAAAAATAGTGATAGCGTTTATTTAAGATTTTTTAGCTTTTTGATTTTTCATTTCAACTTATTAATAAGCAAATCTTGTTTTTCTCTTTTTCTTAGGTTTCTGTCATCATATAGGATTTTTAGAAAAAGTTTCAGATTTTTCTCTATCTTTTTAGTATTTATTATAATTTTAATTAGTTAAAAATAGTAATTAATTAGTAACAAATAATTAAAAAGTCTAAAAAATATCTTTTCTGTTTTAAAATTAGTTTTATCATATTTTAGATTTTTCAAAGTTAAAATTTTATTTTTCCAAGTTTATTTTCTATTTTCTAGTATTTAAGTGTATTTTAAATAGTTATTAATTAGTAATAATTAGATAAAAAGTGGGAAAAATATATTTTTAGTTTTAAAATTAGTTTTATAGTAATTTAGATTTTTCAGAATCATAAGTTTAATTTTCTAGCCTTATTTCCTATTTTCTTCTATTTTAGAGTATTTATTAAATAGTTAAAATAGTTTTTAATTAATAGTAATTAATTAAATAGTGTTAAAAATAATTTTCTTTTTCTAATAATTTTCTTTTATTTTTAGGATTCCAAAAATGTCATTTTTATATTTTTAGGTCTTTTATTTCTTAGTTTTCACTTTTTATTTTGTGCGTATACGTAGTTTTTAAAACTTACGTTTACGTTTTTCTCATCTGATTGTTGTGTTTTCCAATTCTGTGTCCAATTCTATTCCAAATCAATCAGTAGTGTAATTTCTTATCATAACCTTTACAGATCACTATCCTTAGTGATCACTCTATCATCTGAGTTTGTTTAACACACCATTGAGTCTCCTTGGGACTAAACGACCCGGGAATCCCCTGTATTCTCTGATCTTCATTGTATTTGTGTCTGAGCTGTTTTAAGTCTGTTTAGACTTGACGGTTTTGCGTAGATCACTGTTGGTAATATCGTGTCCATAAATGGCCACAGTGGTTCTAAAATCCCGCGAACAGTTGTCATTGAAGATGCTGAGTAAGAAAAAGTTTATTCATTGTTGTAAATATTTATTTACTAAAATTATGTATATATAACCACAAATTCATATCATATTTTGCAGATCTTATACACTTGATTGCACTTTCTGGGACAACTGGGCACTCATGTGGAATGAATACGCCAACAGGCTTGAAGATATTGGTCATTTAGACATCCTTTTTATGCTAGGAAAGATTAAATATTGGGATAGTAAGTTTACGAACATGATTTTTTAATTTTATAATACATTAAAGTATAATTTATGTTTTCACTTATGATGATATAAAAAATAACAATTGACAGATAAACCATCCGTGCATAATGCGTTATTTGGGAGCAAGATATACATTAACAGGAAAATACCTCAATTATTGTCTTTTCGAGAAAGGTAATTTATTTTACATTAACAAATATGAGTTTTAATATATAAATAATATCATAAAAATAGCAACAAATTTTTTTTTATATGAAACAACTATGAATCTCAAGAGGGATACGATGCCAGCGAATTCAAGATTCAGGTGCATTCACAAGACAGTCATGTAGTAACACCATCAGAATTTATGCAAGGGTGTGTAAAGAGATTGGTAGGAATGATTCGTACTATTGAACTGGTAAGATTGCAATTAGGTTTGAGCATTTTGTATACATATTGATTCAAAATAATATACAACTATAACATGAATATCTAAAATAAATGTACAAAATGCAGAAAACATGTTGTGTTGTTTATGCAACTGTGCATAGCATCCAATATCAAAATGGATGGGTTTATACAGGTTGCAAAGAATGCAACACAAAAGTGACACCAATAGCAGCAAAAGGTGGAATGAATTCTAGAAACAAAAATCAATTGTGGTTTTGCAAAAGACATGGGGAAACATATGATGTTTCATGCAGGTATCAAATAAATTTTTATATAATTAGTTACAACATTTGTACATCTAAACTTTCAATAGACCAAACTAAAATCATTTTGTTTTTTATGAAAAGGTTCAAAATCATTGTGCGCATTGTAGACGAGAGTGGAACAGCACAAATCGTAATTTTTGACAACAATGTCCATAAGATGACAAAGGTGACTGCATGGGAGATCATGCAAGAACATGGCATCCATACAGATGAATACTTCCCAGATGAGCTTAATGAGATTATTGGAAAACAATATCTATTCAAGATTAAATACACGGAATTTAACCACAACAATAATAGCCATATATACCGAACTGAGAAAGTCACTGATGATGTTGACACAATCAACCACTTCAAAGATGGCTTCCTAAATGAAGAGGTATTTATTATTTATTATTAAAATAATTATTAATCATGAAATAAATAACATAAAATTTTATTTGTTTATGCCGTTTTATAAAAAAATTGTTTTTTTTACAAACCAAAATAGGATAATGAAGAAGAGTTTGAAAATGATGATGATGATTATTATGAGAATTATGGACATGATCATGAATATAATGAAGATGATTTTGAAAATGGTGGAGATAAGTCTCAAAATAGTGATGATGATTTAGCAACTGGCAAAGGTGAGTTTGAAAATGGTGGAGATAAGTTTGAACATGCCAAAGATGATTCACATAATACTAACAATGATTTAGAACGCAATGACCATGATTATGAGAATGATGAAGATGAGTTAGTTGATACAGAAGATGAATTAGAAGATGTTGATAATATGAATATACAAGCTTTAATTAATGTGGACCAGGTATCATATATTACATTATATACTGTGTGTAACACGCCTATCTTTTTTAAATAATACTTATTCTATTTTATATGTTACACATTCCAGAAAGATGACGATAACGGTTCAAATCCAACTGAATTTGTTAATGAGGTATTTACATTATATATTCATATATAGTTAAACAAAAACATAATTTTTTTAATCAAATTCTAAGTAATTTATTTCTTTATAAATGATTACAGGATACTGAGGGTGAAAACGAAATCGACATCAGGAACACAAGAATGAATAGTGTGGATTCCTTAACAAATAATGTTAGTGGTGCCATTGGGAAAAAAAGACCTCGGGAAATAGTAGACGAATCAGAACATGAAACAATTGATGACGATCATGCACAACAAAATAAGAAGATGGCATCAATGAATATCTCAAAGGATGTTTAAGATAAATCAGCACTACACCATCTTCATATTTTAATGCTTTATTTTTCATAAACAATAAGTTTTAAACTTTTAGGTTTTTCATTATCAATTGATATACTCGGATCTTATGTTATTGGATACTTTTTATTTTGCATATGAACGATTCTTCTTATCTGATAATATATGCTCATAAGTCATGAGTTTCCAGAAAGCTAAAAAAATGGACTTATGTAAAATAACTAGGCTAATTATAAGTTTAAAAGGTCTATTCAAATTTGCTGTAATTCATAAGCTACTTGGTGAAAGATTCAGGTTGGTAATTACATAAAATCAGTAGTTTAAATTGCAAAAAGTCAAAATTCCTTTTAATTTTCATATCAGTTAGATTAGGATAGTTTAAGTTTGCATGGTCTCAGTTGTAGTTTATAAAGTTGTTAATCTAGGTTATTTAGGTTATATTATATATTATTATTACATTACTTTTCATTAAAATAGGATCAAATTTCAAATTAGTCAAAGTAACAGTTTTCTGTTAAAAGTCATTTTTTTCTAAAATCAGTTTTTTCTCAGTTTTCATCAGCCTTTTAAGTCCATTTTAAGTTCTCAATAAAATTCTTAAAAATTAAAAATTACAATTTCACCATCTCCTTTTACCTTTCCCAGAAGGAAAAAAATCAAAAAATTCTCTAGCTTAAGCTGCTGATGGCTTAAAGTTGGTGGTTTAGAAAAAATCTCCCCTGCACCACAGTTGTTTCAGTCCACACAATCACTTTTACAAGCTCTCAAAAAGTTCTTAAAAGCTCCTTTAAGCTCTAATCTTGGTTTTATAAGCTGTTCGCCAAGCTAACTTGAGGTTTAATTTGGATTTGTGCCATAAGTTGTAGTTTATAAGCCTTAAGAATAGCTCAAAGTTGATGTGACAGCTTGTTTTGTGATCCACTTCAATACCGAAAATACAACCAAAAAGAGGTGTTTTCAAATTTAATATGACATGGACTGAGATGAAATACGTCAAATGTAAGTAGTTTTACCCCCAACCTGTTACCCAACCCACCTTTATTCACCTCTAAAGAAAAAAAATTCAACAACCACAAGATTAAGATTAGAGCTCACATAGAAGTTTGTTGCTATAATAAAAGATTATCTTCAAGAAAGTGCTTTTGTAACCCAAGATGGAACAACTGGAACGAGGAAAATGAAACGTTGGAGTGCTAACGAGAGCTTTATGCATTTAAATTGTTTGGAGCCTTCAGAGTTGGAATGCACTGCAACTCATACCATAAAAAGGCATCGGATTGAGGTATTATGTCTGTAGCTTTACATATATGTGTTTTCCTTGCATGTGTGGTAGGTTTTAAAGAGAGAATATATTTGTAGCTTATATATATATATATATATAACTTTGTTATTCTTTCCTAAATAAAAGATAAGATAAGTTTGGTAAATATATATCATTATTATCATAAAGATTTTATTATATTTAACCTAATGTTACACTATATATAGATCATTATTTATTCAACTCTATCATAATTTATACGACTAAAATTTTACAGCAACATGCAGCCACAAAGAGACTCACATACGTTTGCAAAAACCAAGGAAAGTAACGAATCCAGGAAAAAGCAAGAGGAAAAGAAAAACACTACAATGAACTCAGGTTAAAAATATATATATATATATATATATATATATATATATATATATATATATATATATATATAATGTTATTAAATTTTAGTTACTCTGTTATTTAAACAAAAACAACTTTGTTTCATCTTAAAATTTGATATATTAATGTTGTGTATTTGTTGATGATTCCTTAACAGCCAACATACATCTGAATAAAGGGAATCATCTACAGTTTCAAGGTATGTTGGTAATTAATAATTTTGAATCCGTTAGTATATAATTTATCTGTTAATGATATTAAGAATTAATGATGGATTGTTGTTGGTGACTTACCCATATGTGTGTATAAGTTTGTAGTAGTTTTTTTTGTTCCAGACCCTCACATGCTTCCTTTAAATACAGACCCCCTATATATTGTTGTTTCATTCGACCAAAAACCTGTGATGTTCTATTTTTTTTCCCTTTTTATTATTTTGGCTATAATCGACTTCTTTTTATGTTCATGTAACGATTGCTTGGTTCTTTTAATTTTCATATCAGTTATATTAGGATAGTTTAAGTTTGCATGGTCTCAGTTGTAGTTTATAAAGTTGTTAATATAGCTTATTTAGGTTATATTATAGATTATTATTACATTAGTTTTCATTAAAATAGGATCAAAGTTGAAATTAGTCAAAGTAAGAGTTTTATGTCAAAAGTCATTTTTTTCCAAAATCAGTTTTTTCTCAGTTTTCATCAGCCTTTTAAGTCCATTTTTAGTTCTCAATAAAATTCTTAAAAATTAAAAATTACAATTTCACCATCTCCTTTTACCTTTACCAGAAGGTAAAAAATAAAAAAAAATCTCTAGCTTAAGCTGCTGATGGCTTAAAGTTGGTGGTTTAGAAAAAATATCCCCTGCACCACAGTTGTTTCAGTCCACACAATCACTTTTACAAGCTCTCAAAAAGTTCTTAAAAGGTCCTTTAAGCTCGAATCTTGGTTTTCAGTAAGGAGTATAGTGATTTTTAACTTTTTAGCCTTCTCAACAGCTTATTTGTGCTTTAAAGTAGTTTATATAGATTAGTTAAAGTTTATTTAGTGCATCTCTTAGCTTATCAATATTTCTAATAGCTTTTCTTAGTTTTATTATTGTAACACCCCGACCCGACAAGGGTAAAGATATCACAATACGGTTTCATATCAGAACTTTAACTAATGTACAAAAGCGGAAGCCTTTACAAAAACTTACAAAAGATAATATAAATAACTTATATTCAAAATAAATCTAAGATCTCTATGGTCAAATCTTGCTCTCGTCTCTACTCTCAAACCCAGATCAGCTATCCCATAAGCTCATCTTGAATGCTAAATACCTGCCGCAGGAAAAGAAAAGTGCGGCTGAGCTTACAAAGCCCAGTGAACAGATATAACGAAACAAAAGCTAAAACAGAATAAATATACAATTAACGAAATCAAAATAAAATGATGACGAGGGATCTTTTAAAATTCTGCGGAAGCACAAATATACAGAAAACCAAACACATTGCATACCAAAATAACAGATTACGTATAAGCCAAACGGAATGTCTAGAGACTAACGGAAAACACTTCTAAACAAATAAACATGGCATTCATACAAATCAAGTAATCAACATCTAATACTCTTAATGCAATATTGTAGCAGCGGAATTATCATACAAGTCATGGCAGACAATATAGCAAAACCAGTTCTCAGATTTTGTCCTAACCTTAGCAGAGTTTTAACATGGCAGGTCACATACGCAGACAGATAATTAACCTTAAAAATACTCAATTATACACTAGCACATTAATCTCGCAGATCAACACATTCACGTGACGATAACAAATCATAATATCAGATATACGAATCATGTTTTAACGTATTAGTCTTATCCTAGCATGGCAACTAATAATCACTTAAACAAATACGTCATAAGCACATTCACAAACATATCATATCAAAATTTTCTTTCTTCTTTAAAAATAACTTCAGAAAATAAATGGAGTAGCTAGCTCCCAGATTTTGTGAAGACGCGTATTACACACGACATCATTCACCAGATAACATATCAGATAACAGATCAGATCTAGGATGCATCCATACGCCCCTTCCTACATATACAAAAATATGCTTCACCATCCAGAGACGTGGCAGAACATCACTCTACTGCCCTAGAGTCATATCAGAGGTGCATCACTGATACGGACATGGAACCCCCATGACTAGTGAAATATTTGGTTATTATCAACCAACTTAAGTCAAACAGATTTTCAGATATAGCACATATCATAGTCAAACTCAAGGTCACAGAATCATATCAGATAGTTCATATCATAAGGTCCATATTCAGATAATCGGAAATCATAAGTTCATATCATAGTGGCATATCATATGTTCCTAAACAGACGTTCATAACCAGAGGTTCATAATCCAATATAGCAGGGTTCAACAATTTTATATATCAAAGTCTTCCTACAAACAGTTTTAGAACTGCATTTACTCATTCTTTAGTCAATTCAGTCCTTTCTAGCAGAAATATCCAAAAAACCCTATACCTAAAACCAAGAGTAAAAGTAAAAAAGAAGAATAATCATATAAAGTATCAAATGAGTAACACATTGTCTATCCTTACTTGAAAAGAGAAAATATGTCTTCATGCATGCCTCTTCCATATTAAAACATAAGTTCTTAAACTGACAGACCCTACCTTTCTTGCGCTCTCTGATGCTTTAACTGATAATTTGTTAAATATTCTCATTGTAAAATTATGTTTTTAGAAAAAAAGTCAAAATATCCATTTTATGTTCAAACAGCATATACTTTTGTATTTTTAATTCACTCAATTTGAGTTCAATTAAGCTGAAATTTTGGGTTTAGTATCTTTGGTTGGTTGTGTTTAACAAGATATTTTTAGGATTTTTCTAAACAAGCTGAATAAGTGCTTAAAGTAGGCGATTAAGGGCCGTTTGGATATTGAGATTTTAACCTTAATTTGTGCTCAAATGCTTTAAACTTGTGCTTTTAGGTTCTAATCAGTTGAAGTAGGCTTAGTTAAGTTAGTTTAAGTTATTTTTATACTGAGGTAGCTTATAATAGCTTATATGTAGCTTATAGCTTATTTTCATGTGCTTATTACATCAGTTTCATGCCCAAATCATAGTTCCTGATCTCATAAGTTGTTTCTGTTATTTTACCTTAATTCTCAGTATTGTTTTAGAGTTTTCTGTAAATTTTCATATTTCTCAATCATTTATAACCAATCAAAATTCATTTTAGTCAAAATTCTGTTTTAAAAAAAAAGTCAAAATATCCATTTTATGTTCAAACAGCATATACTTTTGTATTTTTAATTCACTCAATTTGAGTTCAATTAAGCTGAAATTTTGGGTTTAGTATCTTTGGTTGGTTGTGTTTAACAAGATATTTTTATTTTATTTTTAGGATTTTTGTAAACAAGCTGAATAAGTGCTTAAAGTAGGTGATTAAGGGCCGTTTGGATATTCAGATTTTAACCTTAATTTGTGCTCAAATGCTTTAAACTTGTGCTTTTAGGTTCTAATCAGTTGCATTAGGCTTAGTTAAGTTAGTTTAACTTAGTTTTATACTGAGGTAGCTTATATTAGCTTATACGTAGGTTATTGCTTATTTTCATGTGCTTATTACATCAGTTTCATGCCCAAATCATAGTTCCTGATCTCATAAGTTGTTTCTGTTATTTTACCTTGATTCTCAGTATTATTTTAGAGTTTTCTGGAAATTTTCATATTTCTCAATCATTTAGAACCAATCAAAATTCAATTTAGTCAAAATTATGTTTTTAGAAAAAAAGTCAAAATATCCATTTTATGTTCAAACAGCATATACTTTTGTATTTTTAGTTCACTCAATTTGAGTTCAATTAAGCTGAAATTTTGGGTTTAGTATCTTTGGTTGGTTGTGTTTAACAAGATATTTTTATTTTATTTTTAGGATTTTTATAAACAAGCTGAATAAGTGCTTAAAGTAGGTGATTAAGGGCCGTTTGGATATTGAGATTTTAACCTTAATTTGTGCTCAAATGCTTTAAACTTGTGCTTTTAGGTTCTAATCAGTTGCAGTAGGCTTAGTTAAGTTAGGTTCTAATCATTCTCAACATTGTTTGGTTCTGTAAAGTTATCACAAATAACATGGTATGCATTAACTTAAAATTATATACACAAATGTATTATTAATACTTTAATTATGTGTTGATTAATTGTTGTTAGGAAAAGGATATGCAACCAATAACTTTGGCAAGCAACCGTCATCTTTTGATGGAAATCTATCTCATGATAACTCTGGAATACCCTCCATCTTTGAAAGTGACACACCAGGAAGAAAAAATGGATCTCATGCTTTAAATTCAAGAAGGGCAAACAAAGGTACAAATCCTTCAGTCTCAGAACCAACAAACAAATATAGTTCTATCGATATGTCTATTTTTGAAAGTGACACACCAAGTCGAAACTATGGTTCTCATGGTTTAAATTTAAGAAGGGCAAACAAAGGTACAATATCTTTAGTTTTTTTGTATTTTTTCTCCATATAGTGAATACTTTCATTATGCGTTGATTAATTGTTGTTAGGAAAAGGATATGCAACCAATAACTTTGGCAAGCAACCATCATCTTTTGATGGAAATCTATCTCATGATAACTCTGAAATACCCAAGTTTACATCTTCAAGGGGACGCAATATAACTTATTCTGAAAGGCTATCATACATTAAATATCAGCAAAAAGATCCGAGAAGTGCATTTTATTTGCCAACAGGAAGTATACCAAAAGGTACAATGTGTTGTAATTATCGAATCTAATCCAAATTATTTTTAATGTTTCTTTGTTAACCTAATAGACCTACCTATGAATAAACTTATTATCAATTATTATCACTATATTATCGTTACATGAACAGAAAAATAAGTCGATTATAGCCAAAATAATAAAAAGGAAAAAAAACATCAGAGGTTGTGCGTCGAATGAAACAACAATATATAGGCTTTGTCAGTTTGTGAACTTATGTGTTTCGAACAGATTAAGGGTAAAAACAAACATCGCAGGTTGAGAGAGCTCTAAACCTTAGGGTGATAATGTGTATGGATCATGACAAGTAGCATAACTTTATTAAATATATGACCAAATAAGTTGTAAATTTAGCTGTTCTGTAACGTCTTTTAAAATCAAATAGGGGTTGGTGTTGGATGTGGACTACATACATTTGTTGCATTTGTGAATATTGGATGTTATTATGTGGTTGGGTTTCTATTGGATGCTTTGTTACTTTTCAAATTTCACCATGGTGCTCAGTTAAAAATACTATTGTTTTATATATCCACATTGATATCATTCTTAACCACGATGATGGTTCATGCAGTGACAAAAACAACACATGACAGTACCCCATGTTCCACAAAAGATGCAAGGAATAAAGATACACAAATCATTGATAACTACGATGATGAGCAGGTACGATATATAACATATGTTTCTAATTTATAAAAAAAATCTTACACAACAACTAAATATTTTAAACGTAATTGTATAATGCAAAACATTTTAATTTTTTTTATTAATTGTAGCATAATCAGTTTACAAGGAAACGTCGAAGGCTGACTAAAAACAACAAAATTTGCAATGCAAATACTATTGACATTATTTCATCGGATGATGAAAACAAATCGAGACCTATAAGGAATCCAAAAATCATTCATCTAACTTCATCGGATGACGAGAAAACCGAAACCAAAAATGGAGTCATTAAAGCTTTCAATGATAATGAAGAAAACTCCATATTGGTAAGATTCTAAAGTAATACATGTTATATAAATGTGAACAAAAAAATTTACTTATATGTAGTAATATAATATTAATTTTCCATGTTAGATTTCTGATGAAGACGCACCAATTACTTTTAAACGTGCACAAAGAAAACAACATTCTTCAACATCGACACAAAAAAATATATGCTCATTGACGAGGAGACAGATGATGAGAATTTTAGGAATAATGCAATTCCTAAAGATGGGGTTTGGATAAATATTAATGATTGATGAGTGTTTATTCACTCATCGTTTTTACCCGCCTAAGACCACTAAAATGACTAAAAACACCCAAATACGATCAAAATATGTCAAAAATATCCTCGGAGTGTGTTTTATGTCTTGCACGTACAAAAGGGTTGAAAACAAAGCGAAAACGAGTAAAATCGAACCGAAATCGGAAAAATGCTGAAACAGACGGAGCCGAGAGTGGATTTTCTACATTTTCAGAGCTCGGGTCGTGTTTTGAGAGTGAGCGAGGGGAAAAACAACTAAAATCCAACCCGAACCCAAAAATTCCATTTTACCTTTTCCCGACACCCAAAATAAACAAATCACCCCTTTTTATAAACTTAAACACTTTTTATTAATAAACCCTTTTACCCAAATGCCCCAACCCAGCAAAAAAAAAAAAAAAAAACCGATTCTCTTTTCCCTCCCTTCTTCTTTCTCTTTAACCCAGGAACCCTAAAACCTTCCCTTTACCCAGCCAATCCCACTTCCCAACCCCACTGAGTCCTCTCCCCAAGGCAAGAGTCACGAGATGCCATTGACACCTTGGCGATCCTACATGCTCCCATTGGAGCTCAAGAATCCAAGAAGCCTTTAAGGGCTGTGATCAAAGGATGCTTCTCCAAGGTCTTTTTGATGGCCAAGATTTGCTCAAAGAAACGCAATGGACTCCAGCTCAGTTTCATCTCACAAAAGAAGCACAAGAAGCAAAAGAATGAAGAGAGAAGACCCTAGGAACTTTTAGTATAAATAATTCATTGTAGCCAAAGTTTTGAACTTGTCTAGAATTTCTAAGTTCTAGTCCTTTTTTATTTAAGTGTCATTTATGTTTAATTGTAATTTTCAATTTAAATTCAGTTTGCTTAATTAAAGTTTATGCAGTTTAATGTTCTTCATTTTTTTTTCTGAATTGAATGCTTGCCTTCATTTTGATTTTAAAAATATGTTTGTTAAAGCTCAGTTGAGTTTTTGTTAAGCTTGTTAATCAGTCCCTTAACAGTTTCTTGGTCTCGAAAATTATTTTCACACTTTTCTGCCCCTAAGGACCTGTTTGGAACAACCTGTTTGCTGGGTTAAGTCTCACCTTTTGACCCACGTCGACTCCCAAATTAGTGTTCAAGCCTTTGGTAAGGTCTTTGGTTAAAGTTTCGATCACTAGTTTAGCTCTAATTCAGCTTTGGTAGTTTTTATTTTTTTTTTCTTGCGGTTCTGAAACAGCATCATTGTCCCTTTTTTTTACTTAGATTTAGTTAGCTTTAGGTTGGAGTTAGGATTAGTGGTAGAGGAAATCAGTAGCTAGATGCACAATGTTCATGTTTTTATGCTTTGGCTAGATTGTAGTGCTTATTGAGTAGCGTATGTTTGCCTTGGAAATCCACTGTGGGCTGTTTAGCCGTTGTCCCATGTCCCTATTTCACAAGCCCTTTGACACCTGTTAATAGCTCTCCCATGAACAGCCATAGGAGGCAAATGATAGTTAGGGTGGTGGACTTCATGTGCCCATAAGCTCAGGAGCTTGCGTCTTCTTTAGCTTACTCAAAATAAGTTAAAAATTACCCCATTTGGCCTGCTTTGTAACTGCAGCAGCAGCAGACCCTTTTGTTTTCCCTTGTACTGCTTAACAGGCCTCTATTTTAGCTTATTTAGACTTTTTAGGTTCCTTTTAGATAACTTAGATTAGGGTAGATCCTTTATATTTTACGTAGTGGTTATTAGTTGTTATTTGCTTATTTGAACGTGTGCTTAGTTTAGGACTCCCCTAGTTATAGCTTTTTGCCAACTGTTCTCCCCCTCTTCTATTATTTTATGTAGCTTATTTCCAGACTACTCATAACTGCATCTTGTTTATTTCGTGATTTAGATAGCTTATTCATGATTGGCATTACTCCTTCAACTGCTTATCGAGTTCATATGTTACTTAAAATCTGAAATAGGGGTGTTTGGTTGTTCTGTCCACAGCTGTTGGTGCTAAGCTGTTCTAAACAGCTTATTAAGGTGTTTTATAAGGGAAGTTTTCACAAAAATCCTTAGGTTCGATTGTATCTTTGAATTCCAACCAGCAGTGTTAAAAAAAATGTTTAAAAAAAAAGAGTACTGCCTGGGATTCGAACCCAGGTTACTCCCCTCACAACAGCCATGACACAACACAACCACTCACAACCAACTCGCCCTTGGGACTTTTTCATTCTAATGTTGCATAATTTAAAACTTAAGGCAGTTAACTATTTTTAACTTAGTAGCTTAATTCACCTTTTTACAGCTTAATTCAAAAAGTGGTGGTAGGTTTTTATATTTTTTTCTTAGTTTTAGTATCATGTAAGGTATTTTCTGTGATTTTTGTAGAATTTTCTTAAAATGTTTAGTATTTTTAAATAATTAATTAGTTAAATTTAGTTTTTAATTCGTAATAAATAAATTAAAGTACGAAAAAATTCCCGGCTTTTTCCTAAAATCATTTTTAGTCATGTAGAATGTAGGAAAATTGTTTTCGCACTCGTAGGACTTAAATTGCATTTTATTTACTTTCGGGGCTCGGTGCGTTCCCGGTTTTTCGCGTTTTTGCATTTTAGCACCCTAGGACGTAGCTTAGCATCGTTTTATCATTCCTTAGGCTTAGTAGTAGTTTATTTAGTGTTTATATTGTTTACTTGCTTTATTTTCATTCTCGTTTTTTTAATTTGTTGGATAACGTAATCAAAAATCCAAATTCATTTAACCAATTCAAGTCCTAATCACGAAACTCAACGACACCGTCAATTTCACACCTCGTTGGGACACGACCCGGGGAAATCACTTTCCCGGTATCACTTTTATCACACCCGTGAGATTTGATACGTTAACCTTTTTCCTAAAGGGTTAATTTGTCGAGTTTTACGGATAATTTGATATTGTTGATATTTGTGTTTTTCTCACACTCACTTCACACGAATCAAATTTTGGCGCCGCTGCCGGGGAGGTGTGTTGCGACAATATCGTGAAGTTTTTGCGATTAGTGACTTGAAGATCCTTCCTCGTGAAGTTACCGTTTTTCATAAAATCCAAAAATACAAAAATATTTTTCTCGTTCCTCTTATCCTTATAATTCTATTTCTCTTACCCTCTTTTGCCGTTTAATTCTATCCTTCGTATCCTCTCGACCACTTAATTCTATTTCTTTAACCCTCTACATGTTTAATTCTCATGGCGGCGATCGATTATCGTCGTTGTTTTCATTGCAAAGGACGTATGGAAGAGGATCAAGTTTATTGTCAGAATCCGGATTGTTTATGCAAGCGATGTGGAAGGATGGGTGCAAGCAAATATTGTTATTGGTGCGAATTATCCGATAAAAACTCTCTCGATGATTCTCCAAGTTTTTCCGACCATCCGCCACAACCCGATGTTTCTTGTATTGTCTCTGAGCCCAAACCGTCCAGAATTGATCAAAATCTTTCGCGATTTACGATTAAGAGAAAAGAGCAAGAACCGGAGACCAAAACGGAAGTGGTGGAAATTGCTAGCTCTGAGAGCACACCACTTGTCCCACCTCCGGATTTTTCAAAATGTTCTTCGAGACTTGATAGTCATTCGGATCACCATGTTGGTTTTGTTGATTCTTTGAATGAACCGATTCCTTCTCATAACTCTCAAATGGAATCGTTTATTCCTTGTGTCGGTTGTGGTGAGCCTCTTTTTGGTTCACCCTGTCGCTGGTGTACGTGTGTACAGTGTGGTAATGATATTCGTAACGGGAGTTGTTTGTTTTGTGGTTCGAGGAATTCATTTGATTATGATCCTAATCCGAACTCATTTAACGACCCCTCAAACTTTTCCAATTACCCACCACAGCCCGACTTATCTTCATATAATCAACATAACTGCTGTGAATTTTGTGGAGGTCCTCACGATAATCTTCAATGTCAACCGTGGAATCAAAATTACTATACTTCCGGTTTTGACAATTTCCAACCTCCACAGCACCATACGGTTCAAACTCAACCTGAGCCGTTGTCTCAAGGAATTTCCAAAGATTTTGAAACGGCAATGAAAACACTTGATGATATGATTCAAAACTTTAAGAATCAAGTGAGTAATGAAAAAACCATGGGAGAATTGGTAGCCGAAGAACGAGAGGCTCGCAAATCTAGGGAAGAATTATTAGTCCTAGAGCATGCAGCTCTAAGGCGTTCCCAATTTCTTAAGGCAACTATGTATGATGATGACGAGGAGAGTTTTTATCCTTTTAAAGATAATATTTCTCAACTCCCTCAGTCTATTGTTATCACACCCGAGATTCACACTCACTCTCTTATTATGGGGGATGAGCATCTTGACACTGTTCCTGAAAAAGAACCGGACGAATTCATAAAGTCTAGTGTCGAGAACCTTGTCCCAATCCCAAGAGAGTCACAGGGAATTCTCGAGCATTTGTGTGATATCCCTACCCCTCTTGTCTTCCCAAAAGATCATGTTGAGATGTTCTCCGATTCTAATGATGATGATTCGTTATCTTGTGGAGACATCGTTTATGTGGAAGATTTACCTTCTGAGCTCGTCAGCTTGGAAGAAGTGAGAGATGTTGATCACGATGATCTTGATATGGACACTGATTTTGAAATGGACGATGAAGATATTCTTGTTGTGTCCGAAGAACCTTTTGCTACAACTCTCACTAATCCTCTATTTGAATTCGACTCTGAATTCACTTTAATTTCTGAGAATCCACTCTTTGATACTCAGATTGAGGATAGTGATGAGTCTACAGTGGAACAAGAATTCACAGATTTACATCTTGTGATTGATTCTCTTCACGAGGAGTTCGCCGGTGAACTCACTCATATCATATCTCCGCCGGAGTATGATAACTTCCACTTTGATCATGACACACCCGGGATTTGTCGTGATCACGTGAGCTTAAATGATGAGATTCATAATACTGAAATTATGGATTCTCCTATGGATAAAGATGAGTTAGTCATGATTTTCATCATGACTTTCTTCCTTTTCTTCACCTATCCCGTGACTTCTTCTCTTCTTCACTCATTCGGGAGTGAAGATACCATCTTTGACCCCGACATTTCCATGTACCATTTGTGAGCCGAGTCTGTCTATGTATATCTCGTCGGTGTGGAACTTTCGCGTGCTTCAAATGTTTATACAAACATTTTGAATGAAAGTCTGATGGAGATTGTTCTTCCACTCTGCTTCCCTATGAACAAATTAATTCGGGGTCGAGTCAAGCTAGCGACTCGGTTAACAAAAACAGTAGCACACTATATGGGTTTTCACCCGTATTTCTGACTTCTTTCTACTTTCTACCACCCTAGTGTGGGGGAGTTGCCCCCCGCTGTTGTATATAAGTTTTCTAAAAAAAAAAAAAAATCAAATAATGGCCGTAGTATTTCCCTTTTACGTTCTATGTTTCGGCATAACCGCCGGTACTTTGAATATTGAGGGCAATATTCATTTCTAGTGTGGGGGGAATTCTCACGAATTTTATCATGTAATTATACCACCCAATTCCCCCATTTTTGGCCAAAATTTTTTTTTTATGGTTATCAGTCCGCCATGTCTAATAAACAAAAGGATTGGCTAATCCAAGAGCAAACGGCTCTTGGTAAAGATATCTCAAATCTGTTGACGGCTTGCAATTTGCCCAAAATTGTATGGTATTCAGCTCACCATATCTTTAATTAGTGAAGAGTTGGCTAGCCCGCAAGTTTATGGCTTGTGGTAAAGGCAGTTGGAAAACCATAATTGGTAATCGACTCACCAAAGATATTTTATCTAAGAGTCGGCTAGTCCAGAAGCAAACGGCTTCTGGTAAAGACAAATCAAATCCGTTGAAAGCTGGTGATTTGCTCAAAATCATATGGTTATCAGTGTACCATAGTTCTTACTTGAACTGAAACATTTGGCTACTCCAGAAGTAATTGCTTTTGGTAAAGAGATAAAATCCATTAAATTTTCATAAAAGATTGCTAGGGACTAGCAATTGCCTAGTGTGGGGGAATTTGATGAGTGCTTATTCACTCATCGTTTTTACCCGCCTAAGACCACTAAAATGACTAAAAACACCCAAATACGATCAAAATATGTCAAAAATATCCTCGGAGTGTGTTTTATGTCTTGCAGGTACAAAAGGGTTGAAAACAAAGCGAAAACGAGTAAAATCGAACCGAAATCAGAAAAATGCTGAAACAGACGGAGCCGAGAGTGGATTTTCTACATTTTCAGAGCTCGGGTCGTGTTTTGAGAGTGAGCGAGGGGAAAAACAACTAAAATCCAACCCGAACCCAAAAATTCCATTTTACCTTTTCCCGATACCCAAAATAAACAAATCACCCCTTTTTATAAACTTAAACACTTTTTATTAATAAACCCTTTTACCCAAATGCCCCAACCCAGCAAAAAAAAAAAACCCGATTCTCTTTTCCCTCCCTTCTTCTTTCTCTTTAACCCAGGAACCCTAAAACCTTCCCTTTACCCAGCCAATCCCACTTCCCAACCCCACTGAGTCCTCTCCCCAAGGCAAGAGTCACGAGATGCCATTGACACCTTGGCGATCCTACATGCTCCCATTGGAGCTCAAGAATCCAAGAAGCCTTTAAGGGCTGTGATCAAAGGATGCTTCTTCAAGGTCTTTTTGATGGCCAGGATTTGCTCAAAGAAACGCAATGGACTCCAGCTCAGTTTCATCTCACAAAAGAAGCACAAGAAGCAAAAGAATGAAGAGAGAAGACCCTAGGAACTTTTAGTATAAATAATTCATTGTAGCCAAAGTTTTGAACTTGTCTAGAATTTCTAAGTTCTAGTCCTTTTTTATTTAAGTGTCATTTATGTTTAATTGTAATTTTCAATTTAAATTCAGTTTGCTTAATTAAAGTTTATGCAGTTTAATGTTCTTCATTTTTTTTTTCTGAATTGAATGCTTGCCTTCATTTTGATTTTAAAAATATGTTTGTTAAAGCTCAGTTGAGTTTTTGTTAAGCTTGTTAATCAGTCCCTTAACAGTTTCTTGGTCTCGAAAATTATTTTCACACTTTTCTGCCCCTAAGGACCTGTTTGGAACAACCTGTTTGCTGGGTCAAGTCTCACCTTTTGACCCACGTCGACTCCCAAATTAGTGTTCAAGCCTTTGGTAAGGTCTTTGGTTAAAGTTTCGATCACTAGTTTAGCTCTAATTCAGCTTTGGTAGTTTTTATGTTTTCTTTTCTGCGGTTCTGAAACAGCATCATTGTCCCTTTTTTTTACTTAGATTTAGTTAGCTTTAGGTTGGAGTTAGGATTAGTGGTAGAGGAAATCAGTAGCTAGATGCACAATGTTCATGTTTTTATGCTTTGGCTAGATTGTAGTGCTTATTGAGTAGCGTATGTTTGCCTTGGAAATCCACTGTGGGCTGTTTAGCCGCTGTCCCATGTCCCTATTTCACAAGCCCTTTGACACCTGTTAATAGCTCTCCCATGAACAGCCATAGGAGGCAAATGATAGTTAGGGTGGTGGACTTCATGTGCCCATAAGCTCAGGAGCTTGCGTCTTCTTTAGCTTACTCAAAATAAGCTAAAAATTACCCCATTTGGCCTGCTTTGTAACTGCAGCAGCAGCAGACCCTTTTGTTTTCCCTTGTACTGCTTAACAGGCCTCTATTTTAGCTTATTTAGACTTTTTAGGTTCCTTTTAGATAACTTAGATTAGGGTAGATCCTTTATATTTTACGTAGTGGTTATTAGTTGTTATTTGCTTATTTGAACGTGTGCTTAGTTTAGGACTCCCCTAGTTATAGCTTTTTGCCAACTGTTCTCCCCCTCTTCTATTATTTTCTGTAGCTTATTTCCAGACTACTCATAACTGCATCTTGTTTATTTCGTGATTTAGATAGCTTATTCATGATTGGCATTACTCCTTCAACTGCTTATCGAGTTCATATGTTACTTAAAATCTGAAATAGGGGTGTTTGGTTGTTCTGTCCACAGCTGTTGGTGCTAAGCTGTTCTAAACAGCTTATTAAGGTGTTTTATAAGGGAAGTTTTCACAAAAATCCTTAGGTTCGATTGTATCTTTGAATTCCAACCAGCAGTGTTAAAAAAAAATGTTTAAAAAAAAAAGAGTACTGCCTGGGATTCGAACCCAGGTCAGTCCCCTCACAACAGCCATGACACAACACAACCACTCACAACCAACTCGCCCTTGGGACTTTTTCATTCTAATGTTGCATAATTTAAAACTTAAGGCAGTTAACTATTTTTAACTTAGTAGCTTAATTCACCTTTTTACAGCTTAATTCAAAAAGTGGTGGTAGGTTTTTATATTTTTTTCTTAGTTTTAGTATCATGTAAGGTATTTTCTGTGATTTTTGTAGAATTTTCTTAAAATGTTTAGTATTTTTAAATAATTAATTAGTTAAATTTAGTTTTTAATTCGTAATAAATAAATTAAAGTACGAAAAAATTCCCGGCTTTTTCCTAAAATCATTTTTAGTCATGTAGAATGTAGGAAAATTGTTTTCGCACTCGTAGGACTTAAATTGCATTTTGTTTACTTTCGGGGCTCGGTGCGTTCCCGGTTTTTCGCGTTTTTGCATTTTAGCACCCTAGGACGTAGCTTAGCATCGTTTTATCATTCCTTAGGCTTAGTAGTAGTTTATTTAGTGTTTATATTGTTTACTTGCTTTATTTTCATTCTCGTTTTTTTAATTTGTAGGATAACGTAATCAAAAATCCAAATTCATTTAACCAATTCAAGTCCTAATCACGAAACTCAACGACACCGTCAATTTCACACCTCGTTGGGACACGACCCGGGGAAATCACTTTCCCGGTATCACTTTTATCACACCCGTGAGAGTTGATACGTTAACCTTTTTCCTAAAGGGTTAATTTGTCGAGTTTTAGGGATAATTTGATATTGTTGATATTTGTGTTTTTCTCACACTCACTTCACACGAATCAATGATCTACCTGAACAATTCTATGATTTAAAGGAATACAATCCAAGATATGTCATCCCTGATGACAATATCATCGAAGACTCTCCAACAGGTAGTTTAATCATAAATTTTTTATAAAAAGTTTAAATTTTTAATTGTTTATAAATATTTGTAAATTAAACTCATAAATATATACATATATTTATAAACTTTACACCGGTGATTCCAAATACACAGTCGTTGATGAGGAATATGATAGAGATGAGTTAGATAAACCAAACATTAATGAAGACGACATGTGGGATGAAATGGTTGATATTCATGGTAAACTGCAAGGAAAAGATGTTAATATGAATTACATTGATGAAGAAACTTGGGAAGTAGATTCTGATGCATATAGTCAACGATCCGTATCTGATACTGATGATATATCAAGTTTCATTAATGACAACACAACTAATTATGAAAGCACTGAAGATAGCAATAGCGAAGACTCCTTTTGATCAACCCCAAAAAGATTTATCAGCATTTATGTTTTTAAAGTATTTTATTTCATATAGTACTAGAATTTAAAGTATTTTATTTCATTAACTGATGTTACATCAACTATGAATATGCTTTTTATTAGCACTTTTATCAGGTGAGTTATATTCTGTAAGATATTGGATTTCACAAACACACTAAAACATGATCAAAGTAGGCGTATAGTATGTTAGAGAGAGAAAGTTCTAGTGAGAGAAAGGAAGAGAGTTGGGAACTATAGTGAGAGAAAGAAAATATTATTATGAGCTCCAACTCTCTACCTTGGGAGGTAGAGAGTATTTATAGTCTTACATAAAACGCCACACAACGGGCTGTGGATCAGGCATACAGTGGGTAAAGACCCGTCCGTCCTCCACGGTGTTACTTAACTAAATACTACTTAACTTAAAATAACTACGACTACGAGCTTTCTAACGATTACATATACTTGAGGTGACCGACTCTTTAATACCTGGAATTTCTAATTCCTAACAATCTCCCCCTAAGGGAGGTCACCTCAAACATATACTAAAATTACATTGAATACAAACAGATATTTCATTAACAATTGTTCTTGCATTCTTGATGTAGTACATTGCTCCGAAGCTCGTAGTCATTGATTCTTCTCAATGCATGCTTGGTTACTCCAGGTGGAGGTCTTTTACTGATCCACGTGATAATAAATTTGAGCCAGCTTTTGAGATCATCAGCTACTAAAAATCTCTGAGACATCCATTGTGGTGTTGGTTCTATGTGATGTTGTGACTTTCGGACCGACATGCTCACATTCTG
Source organism: Chrysanthemum seticuspe (assembly GCA_019973895.1). Classification (NCBI taxonomy): domain Eukaryota; kingdom Viridiplantae; phylum Streptophyta; class Magnoliopsida; order Asterales; family Asteraceae; genus Chrysanthemum; species Chrysanthemum seticuspe. The sequence continues at coordinate 131,685,661 of BPTQ01000003.1, read as the reverse complement.
GATCATGAAATCTTCTCATCAGAGTAACAGAAGCTTTCGTTGATTCATGATATTGGCAGCAGCGTAGCAGAAGCATGGAGTGAAAATATCAGAGTCATTGATGCACTAATCATGATTTCTTTTGAGATGAGTGTGTTAAGTGAGCATGCGGCTATGGATTGACCGCTTCATTCTGAGCAGCTGCAAACGTCGGGTGTACCTGCATACAACAGTTAGCAATAAATCGCACGAAAGTGTCTTTGATCACTTATGTTGAATTGAGGTACACGGCCCACGGTTCCCCGTTGATCAGTACACGTACTGCCTGTGATCAGGTATAATTCCGAAGAATTTCCTTGACAAGGTTTCGTAGCTGCTCTAGCTGTTATCAAACCGGAACATCTCAAAGAAGACAACACGGAGTGAGTGAACCAGCGAATTTAAGTCCACTGATTGATGAAAAAAGATTTGAAAGACAATCGTGTATTACTCAATAGAAATTGTTTTTGCAATACAACGAAGGTTTTAATGAAAATCAATTATCAATCATAAAACACCTTTTGATTTGAAATATTCGAACACGGTCAATGTGCTAAAGAAAAGAGTTTTTAAGCACAATGACCGGTTTTTCAAAGGTATTCGTCAATCCATAACCTGAACCAGGATTGATTCAAAAGATTGAATCGCCCCATTGTTTCTGTTCAGTTGTCACATGGTTGATCTATATAATAGATCTCACATGCCACCTACCAGGAGCTTGTTTGATGTTGGCTCCAGAAGGCTTTCCATCTTCATTGTGAATATGTATACACATCACTCAGATGTTCTGGCAATACCACAAGGATAATGCGTAGGACTCAAGATATAATCTCTCTTTCCGCATTGTGTGAAACAGAGAGTCTTCATTGAAAGTGTCCTAATGAGATTTATTGATGATCTCGTGGCTCTAGACTCAATATGTGCATATTTGGATCCTGTGCCGGAGACTAGGGAGAGGGTCTCCTTCTTCAATATCAACAATCTCTAAGAGAAAGTCGATAGATAATGTTGGTTCCCCGTGAGAATGAAACAAGTCCTTTTAAGAGGAACTTGAGTGGTTTGGAAAGTTGAAGTGCAGTGCGTCACTGGGTTCATGACGTCTTGTCTTTAATACCGATGTTACCATCAGTAGCATATGAATTGAACCCGGTTTCTGCCCTAAGGTTGAATATTTGGAGGGCTATTTGTTTTCACCCTTTTCTCATTCAATTCTTTTTAATTCTTCAACCCCTTCAGTGCTTACCGAGACTTCATAGCTAGAACCTTGTTGGGTTTATTCCAGTACTAGCTCGGTCTCAGTCCGCACTCTTCCCATATCTCATTTTTCTCCTTTTATCATCATACCTAAGAACTCTACACTAACTAGTGGATAGTCCCTGGGTAGATCCTTCCGGTTCTGGCGGATCATGGGAACACAACCTAACCTTATCATCCTTATATCACCGTACATAAAGTAAAGTTGGTCGGTCTATTTGGTATTGTTCATCTGCCATTTGAACCAATTGAAAACCATTTGAAAATCAATCCAGATACTAGTGATATAATATCAAAGCATTTTGTACCTGAATTGTTTTTGATATTTTTAGAACGAGAACTCCTGTTAGCCTTGATTATTTTTATTAGAAGTGATGGTCATTCACGATTAGGAACTTTGTAATATGTGTTAGATATCGTGATAGAATAGTCAACGGGCTCGTGGATTGGGCTAAGCTAATTGGGCATAAGTTATGTTAAGCTAGCCTTGTCTAGTTCGTGAAACCAAAGCCCAATCCAAGTCCATCTCAAGGCCCATGGCCAAGCCTTAGGGCATCATCCTCTCTTACTATATATACCCCTCAAGTATGTCATTTGAGGGGTGTGCTTGAGTGTGTGTGTGTGTGTTTTTCCTTTGAAGCAATATACAACTTATTGTTTCATCTTTCTTCTCCCTATCTCTCTAAACATATACACGAATTTATACATCAAGTCACCAAGTTCTTTACTTTATCTTTCTTTATCTACGCATACAGTTTGTGTTTAACGTGGTATTTGTGTTGGGTTTGCTTGGTAAAGTGATAAGGTTGATATATCTAAGGTCCTACAATTGGTATCAATCGCCAAACAATGGTTTAGGAGTGTTTGTGTTTGTTTTGAAGGTTGATACGCGTAGCTTTGTTCTAAACGTTGTCACGCTTAAAGCTTTAATTTTTGCACTCAAAAATTCAAGATTCTTGTGGTTTAAGGTTTATTTGGTGCTCAAGTTTCAGTTTTTTGCAAAAAGTTCGAAGCTTTACGCGTTTTGGTTAAGTTTTGAGCTCGTTTTTGGTTCTTTGGTCATTTCTACTCGTAACTTTTCTAGGCACTTTGGGTGAAAAAGGTCTACATTTTTGGGTTATTCGAGTGTTTTTAAGGATTTCTGTGCAAGAGAATTTGGTTGAATCATTGAAAATTTTTTACGAGTAGGTCAAAACCCTAGTTCTACTCGTAAGAAAGTCAACTACGCATAACTTTTCTACTCGTAACTTTTAGGTGAAGTTTCTTCGAGCTATAACGGTGACTCAGTGCTTCCCTCACTTGGATAAGTGTGTGGAACACTTCGACTTTTGGATATCTCTTACACTGTGATAGTGTAAAGGATTTTTGGATTCTACGCGTAAGCCATTCCTACGCGTAAGTCATTCCTACGCGTAAGCTATTCCTACGCGTAAGCACTCTTGCTACGCGTAAGTTGGGTTCTACGCATAAGAATTTCCTACGCCTAAGGATTCCTACGCCTAAGCATCCTACGCCTAAGGAATCCTACGCCTAAGCTTCCTACGCATAAGATCCTACTCGTAACTACATCCTACTCGTAACTACATCCTACTCGTAACCATATCCTACTCGTAACTTTTGTTCTCTACGCCTAAGCCCATATCCTACTCGTAACTTCTTCGGTCTACGCCTAAGCTCTTTCTACGCATAAGGTTTAAAAAAAAAAAAAAAAAAAAAAAAAAAAAAAAATTTTGAGGAGACTAAACGTTCAATTTTTACGCGAGATTCAAATTTTGGTTTAACTGTGAAAATTTTGGTCAAAAATTCAAATTTTTGGGCCTAAATTCAAATTTTTCGGGTCAAATTTTGCGTCAAAATTGTCATAACTCAAAATTTTCATACGACCTTAGAATTGATTTTTATAGTGAATTTCAAATTTCGGGCGAAAATTTTTTTTAAGAACCGAGTTTACGAGTACGACTTTCAGAAAAACCTAAACCAAGCTTAATCTTCATCAACCACAACTCCTTTATCGTTGAATCGATCCTACATCAACTTTATCAGATCATACCTTCATCAATGGCTACTCAACAAGACATTCATGCAGCCGGTGCCGAAAACCGACCTCCTATGTTGGCAAAAGGTGGTTATCTTCAATGGACAAGTCGAATGCTCCGTTACATCAAGACCAAACCTAATGGGAAACTCATGATTAAATCCATTCAGGATGGACCCTTCAAGCCTCGACAAGTTCATGTACCTGGAAATGCTAATGCAACACCTCCCATCCCACCATCCTCTCATCTTCAAACTGAATCAGAATACACTGAAGAGGATCAGAAACAAGTCGATGCAGATGACATGGCAATTCATATTATCCAACTGGGTTTACCAATAGACATCTTTGCTGCGGTAGACAGTTGTGAAACTGCTTTCGATATGTGGGAACGTGTTAGACGGCTATGTTTTGGAACAGAAATTGGTAAACAAGATATGGAGAACAAGCTGCTAACTGAATGGGAGAAGTTTACATCTACACCAGGAGAATCCATTGAATCCTACTATGGAAGGTTTTGCACTTTGATGAATGAGCTTATCAGAAACAAGTTGGCACCCAGAACAATCGTTCAAAACATCAAGTTCCTGAATAATCTTCCAGAAGAATGGGGACGATATGTCACTATTGTTAACCAAACAAAAGACTTACATCAGGTGAACTTTGATCAACTCAACGATTTTCTGAAACAAAACCAAGCTGAAGCGAATGAAGTCAGAAAAGAAAAATTGGAAAAATTGGCACTTATTGCTAAGACTCAAACTACAGTGAATACACAACAACAAGCTTCATCATCTTCCAACAACAACAACTTGCAGCAATACATTCCACAACCACAACAACAATTCTATCCAGATCAACAATACCAGGAACAAGGAATCACTGATCCTGAAGCTGAAGTAGAAGCGACCTTGCAACAGGTATTTTCTTTATTGGACAAAGCATTTAGCAGTCGCATGGGTAATCAGGCGGTTCCGAATCAGGGTAATCAGATGAGACAGAATGTTGGGAATAGAGCAGTGGGTAATCAGAATCGGAATGTTGCAGCTCCAGCCGTTGGGAATCATGGAAATGTGAATCAGGGTAATCAGGTTAAGTGTTATAACTGTCAAGGAGTGGGTCACATGGCAAGAAACTGTCCCACTAAGCCGCACAAAAAGAATGGTGTTTTTCTTCGGAAAGCTGCTTTGTTAGCAGATAAGCAAGAAGCGGGGTTCCAGTTGAGTGCTGAGGAACATGACTTTTTTGCTATTATGGATGACTTGGAAGACCTCGAGGAACTCAATGCGAATTGCATCTTCATGGCAAATCTTCAGGAAGCTAAGTATGACACTGAGTCAGACTCACCTCCTGTCTATGACGCCAATACAGTATCTGAGGTACCAATCATTGATCCATGCTATAACAATGTCATATGTGATGTGTTTACTCATGATAAACAGCATTCTGTGACATCAGCACCTACTTATGATACATACATGGACAATCCGAGTTGTAGCAATACTTACTCTGAAACTCCATATGTGGATCCTAATGGAGGCTGTGTGGCACAAAATACTGCGACTGATGAGGAAACACGTGCTTATTTTGAATCATTAATTAATCAATGTGGCATTGAAGTTGAGAAAGTTAGAACGGTCAATCGCAAAGTTAAGGCCGCGAATGTTAAATTGACCGCTGAGCTTGAGAGTTACAAGGAGCACGCCAAAGCCTATGAATTTCATACAAACAAAATTTCCGAATTAGAAATTGGTTATCGAGATTCTGTTTTAAGAGAACAACAATTGCAACTCAAGTATGACACACTTGATGTGAATCTGAATTTGAAAATAAAATCTTTAAACAAGGAAATTTCTGATCTAAACAACCAACTTTCTAAACAAAAAGCACTGTTCTCTGATCTTGAAAAAGAGAAGAAACAGTTGATTGCAGATTTTTCAAAACGAGAAGATTCTCTTCTTGATGAAATTCTGGATAAAAATGAAACTATCAAAAAATTGGATAATTTGCTTCTTACAACGGGTCATTCCGCTAAATCAAACAAGATGCTTTCTAATCAAGTAAATCCGATTTTTCACACTTCACATAAAATGGCTCTTGGTAACTCACCTCCTTCGTTCCTCAAGAAAGCTCAGAAATCTCAGAATGTGTTGAACAATGGACAACCTTTGCATGAACCTATAATTGTTCGTGATTCTCTTGAAACGTTGGAACTAGCTGAGGAGAGTAGATCAAAAATGAAACAAAAGAATCCAGATCTTAAACCGATTGATTATAACAAATGGAACAAAATTAATGGGATTACTTTTGTTAATCAAAAAGAAACGTCAAAGTTTTCCATCACACCAAGTGTTTCAAACAAAGTGTCAACACCAGTTTCAAAACCAGTTTCAAAACCAGTTGTAGTTTCCAAATCTCTTTCGAAAATCGAACAAATGTCTTCAAACAATCCTTTTAACACAAGTGATACTAGAAGCATTTTAGACGATGTTAAAACTAGAATTGGGAGTCTTCAAGAGACTGTTAAAACTAAAACCACTATGACACCTAACAACTGGTTCTCTACTTTTGATATCGAACAGAGAAAGTTTTTTGAAACTCAAATTGCCCCTCAGCTGAATAACATCAACTCAAGGGTAATTCATGTTGAACAAGCACTTTTGAAAGAAACAGCTGACTTTGTCAAGGACCATAAATCCCTGGTAAAGCAAGCTAATGAATGTTTTGAACACATCAAAGTTTTGGAAAATTTGAATGATTCTCTCTTCGAAGATGTTATGACTACCGATATCATGTCCATTATCTTACAAACATATTCTGTTGAAGATCATGAAAGACTCCAGGATGAGACCTCCGAAATTGTTTCAAAATACGAAAAAGCTCTTATGAAACTTGAAAAAGAAAACGTGTCCTATTTTAAACAGCTTGATCGAAAAACAGAGGAATGCAAGTATGACAAACTGTCGTATGAGCGTGCCTACAAGGACATGCAAGAGCAAAATGATCTTTTGAGAGCTCAGCTGGGATATCTAAAAGGAAAGGCTGTGGATACTAAGTTTGCAAAACCATTGACTGAGGAGAATACAAATGTTCCAAAATCGGTTTTCAAACCAAAAATGTCTATTTCTCAGTCTCCTCCAAAAGTCAATGAGAAAAATGATTTGTCAAAAACAGTCACTCCACAGACTTTGCCTATTAAAAAGAGAATTATCAAAGCTTTTGAAAAACCAGTTTTTGATAAAGAAAAAGTGATTACACATGGCACTTCTAGGAAAATTACACGGAATGTGACCGCAAATCCAGTTAAAGAATCTGTTGGTTCTAACAAAATGGTCAACAATCACTATCTAGAAGAAGCTAGGAAAAAGGCACAGACTCGAAAAGATGGAATTCTAGGTACAACATCTAGGGTGATGAATTCTACAAGATCTCAAGGCACTGCTAGTAGTAGTAAACCATTACCTAGGAACACTCTACAAAAGACTAGGGATTGGCTTACATCTAAGAGTAGTTGCACAAAAGAAAATGCTATGCCCTTAGAAAACAGCACTAGGAATTCTAAGTCTTTTTCGAACAAGAATCAATTTCCAAAAGACTGTAGTGACAGAGTTAAAGCTGATGTTTTAAACAAGAATATTGAATTTGTCTGTACTACATGTAAAAAATGTGTTTTTTCAGCTAATCATGATGCATGTGCCTTACAATATCTCAAGAAAGATAATTCTCGTGCCAAGGCACAATCCACTAAGACACCGAATAGAAACAAACCCGTTGACAAGATGAACATCAAAAGGAAACCTAATAGGTGGATATCTTCAGGACGTAGTTTTTCAAAAAATGAGTCTTCCGCTGCATCTGATAAGAAAACAACTCCTGGATCTTACCTAAGGTGGATTCCCACGGGCAAAGTATTCAACACAATAGGTCTTAGATGGATCCCCACAGGAAAGATTTTTGATACTTGCTCCAACACAGATAATAGTGAAAATCATCAGGATAAGAGTGAGGAATCTTGTACTTCTAACACTGTTATTTGTGAAAACTCTTCTTCTTTCGTTGCAGGTGAATCAAATATCTCTGAACCCAGCTCATCTGAGGGTTCCAATTCTGTAAAATCTTCTTCTTCATCACTCTTTCTATCTTCTTTATTGATTTTCCATCTTTTTTATAAAACCAACAAAAGCAAAATATAAAAATATAAAACTTTCAAAAAATACAAAAACAATATAAAATCAAAAATCCAAAAATATTCTTCTCACGACATGTCTCTTGTATAATCGATATTCTGTACGTTTCTAGAAATGTCATTCAACAATGATACGGGTATGTACAGATGCTTGAGCGAGAGTTCTTTAAATGTTTTCCAAAACATGTCGTTTCTCAAAATCTCTTCAATTTAATGGCTTTCGTATACTTCAGTACGAAACCCGGACTTCAATTTAATGGCTTCTGAACACATCAGTTCAGGACCCGCTCTTCAGAGAAAGGAAAGTGCTTATCAAAATCAAAGGTTTTAAATATTTTTTCAAGCGCTATTCCTAAAAACAATGGCTTGTAAGTATTTCCGCTTGCAACCCGATCTTTAAAGAAAGGAAAGTGCTACGCAAAATCGATTTTCATAAATATCGAGCACTTATCCTAAAAACAAATGAAGATAATTCTTCTTCATTATCTTCAAAAGATTTTTTAAAATCTTCATCTTGCGTACCATTGATTCGAAAATTTTTCAAAAAGATTTTTCAAAATCTCTCACATTTGGTACCAAGATAACTCCCTCTAAACCCTTAATTGATTCTAAATTTTCTGTTTGAAAAATATGCTTTCATTAAGGGGGAGTATAAACCAAAAATGTTCCAAAATTCATGCTAAATCAGTTTCTCTCCAAATGCTTTTCGAATAACATATCTTTTAATCATTTTGTTTCAAAAACATCATGGATATGCTATTTTTGAGGGGGAGAAACGTGATTAAAATGTGATCAAAAAGGTTTAATGATCGTTGTTTGAATCTCAAAAGAGCTCGACTCAGTTGAAACCAATGAATTGACGAGGAATCATGTACCATCTCGAGAAACTTTCTATGGACTTGACCAGGACGGGTAATAATTTCAAGCTAGTTCTCTAGTGATGTAAACGTGTCTCGAATCGGTCTTGTTCATTTAAAGTCGATCAATTCAAAAAGTGCAAACTCTACCCTCTCTGTGCAGATTTCAGTTAAAACAATATAAGCACATGTGAAGGGGGAGTGTTTCTGAAAAACAAAACTCTCAAGGTGTTAACAAAATGTTTTGATAATCATAAACACTTTGAGAGATTTTCAAGAAAAATGGTTTTATGGCAACAATAGGACAGTCATGGAGTTATAAGGTGACTAAGGATAGGAAATTCGTCCTATGATCCGCCAGAACCGGAGGGATCTACCAAAGGACATCACAAATAGTTAGTATTAGAAGTCCTTAGGAATGATTGAAAAAAGGAGTAAAGTGAGAAAGGAGAAAGAAGGGGTTGAAGAATGAAAAAGAAATGTAATGAGAAAGGGTGAAAAGAAATAGCCCTCCACATTCAACCTTAGGGCAGAAACCGGGTTCAATTCATCTGCTACTGGTTGTCACTAGATGACACTGGTATTGAAGACAAAGACGTCATGGACCCAGTGACGCACTGCACTAAACCTTCTAGCCACTCAATTCCTCTTAAAAGGATTTGTTTCATTCTCACTGGGAACCCTACATAATCTATTGACTTTCTCTTAGAGATCGTTGGTATTGAAAAAGGAGACCCTTTCCCTAGTCTCCGCTCAGGAAAACCAAAATGCACTTATTGAGTCTAGAGCCACGAGATTCATTAAAAGATCTCATAGGAACACATGACATGACATCGCTTGTTGTTCATCAATAAGGACACAAGTGATATATTCTAGAGTCCTACGCAGATCTTAGCAATTTGCCAGAACATTTATGAGAGGTTTCACATCTGTGATCTTCAGTGATTGAATGGAAACTCCTGCCAGGGTCAACATCAAGCAGCCCTGACAGCAGGTCACTTCGGTAACTCCTCGTGGATTACGCTTAGTGTGTCTCAAACGGTCTACAGTCGTGGGGTGATGCTTCGGTGTACCTCAGCGACTCATCTGAACTGTAGATGTACTTCGGTATATCACGTTATCTCACTTGTGGGACTCTAGTTCAGGAACGGCCTCTGTAAGAATTAGAGATGTGTTTTCACACTATGTTGTTAACACCCTCAAAATTCAAACTTGTAAGTGCCGGAATCCGCTTATTACTAACCTGTTTTATGTTTTCTTCTTATGGAAGCTCCGGAGCGGATGGATCGTGCAGACTCGCCACATGCTCATACCAACAACACATGAAAAGTTCTCATCAAAATCAAAGGCAACAAAGTTAAAGATGATTCTTCGTCAATGTCAAAGAATCTACAAAGTGTAAAGACTCGAGAACTTCATCATTGGAAACTTAAAGTCAAATAGAAGTGTGAGCATGGTGGAGAAAGACGTGGAGATACCAAACCAACGAAGTTGACAATGGCAGACAACCACATTAACTGATCACAAAGCATGAAGGAACAAAGAATTAAGACTATTCTATATCTACTCACAAAGTTCAAGCTCAAAAAGATTAAAGACCTATTCAAGTGGAGCATCTTTTGAATGACCACCCCTTAGGGGGAGATTGTTAGCCTTGATTATTTTTATTAGAAGTGATGGTCATTCACGATTAGGAACTTTGTAATATGTGTTAGATATCGTGATAGAATAGTCAACGGGCTCGTGGATTGGGCTAAGCTAATTGGGCATAAGTTATGTTAAGCTAGCCTTGTCTAGTTCGTGAAACCAAAGCCCAATCCAAGTCCATCTCAAGGCCCATGGCCAAGCCTTAGGGCATCATCCTCTCTTACTATATATACCCCTCAAGTATGTCATTTGAGGGGTGTGCTTGAGTGTGTGTGTGTGTGTTTTTCCTTTGAAGCAATATACAACTTATTGTTTCATCTTTCTTCTCCCTATCTCTCTAAACATATACACGAATTTATACATCAAGTCACCAAGTTCTTTACTTTATCTTTCTTTATCTACGCATACAGTTTGTGTTTAACGTGGTATTTGTGTTGGGTTTGCTTGGTAAAGTGATAAGGTTGATATATCTAAGGTCCTACAACTCCCCCTCAACAAGTGCATCAAATATTTGAAATCGTTTTGCACATGGAGGCAAGAGAAGGAATTAACTTCTTTGATTACCATTTTCTAAAAGATATCAACATCACTTCCCTAATCAAGACAAATAGATAAAGCATTTTGGGGAAGGATGAGGTTTTCATAATTTTGCTCCCTCTCAATATGTGCCTCGAGATTTGAAAAGAGTTTTGCACATACTAGAGGGAACCTGCACATTGAGATAAGTGATCACGTTTCAAATCATAGGTTTAAGATAGATGCTCCCCCTCAACATGTGCATGGAAAATTTGAAATCGTTTGTCACATGTGGGAAGGAAAGCATGTACATCCTTATAAAACCATTTACCGAATTATCAGTTTAAATCCAATTTAAATCACACATTCTCCCCCGATCACAATTATCAAATCATTTGAGATTCGTGATCTCTTATAGATTTAAATTGATTTTGAAAGCTTTTAAGGAGAATTGTGACTTGATTATGAAAGCGTTTTAACTGATAAGGATCGGATTTTAAGACTTTAAACTCCATTGATAAAACATGCATGTATATCTTTTGAAAACAATTTAATGTCAAATAACTTTTTAATTTAATTGAAATCATTCTCCCCCTCAATCAATGACATAGGTTGTTGATTGAGAGATTGATATTTTGACAAATAAGTCTAGATGATTATCAAAAATAGAGTCCGAGTTATTTTTCAAAACAATTTGTTTTCAGCTGGATAACATGTTAATAGAATCAGAGCATGGAATTTGGTTGATAAGAAGGCTTTTGATGAATGTTCAAACAAATTCTCAAATCTTGAAAAACATGAAAAAGCATGGCTCTGTTCTTTTTTTTTGAAAAACGGGTTACTGCCTGAAATGACAATAAACCATCGTTTATCTTTCTCTCAAAAATAATTTTTTTTTTTTTTTTAAAGAATTCGAACAACATCTAAAGTCCCGTGTCATTCTTTGAATGACAGCACAAAGACCGTAGATATTGCCGAACCGAAAAAAACATAACAAATTGACAATATTTTTTGAAGATATTTCGAATTTTTCAGATTTTTATGGATTTTGAAGGTTTTATATTTTTCTATTTGATTTTTTGAAGGTTTTATAATTTTGTATTTTGTTTTTCAAATAGATATATACAAGAGATAGATGAAGATAGACCTTTACTCCTCGTCTTCCTCCTGAAGACGTTTGAGTGTTTCTGGTTGAAGGCTTTTCAAGCCAAGACGTGGAAGAATAAACTCAAAACGTTCTCTTGGAAGAGCTTTGGTGAAGATGTCTGCTAACTGATATTCAGACCTCACAAAATAGAGTTCCACCACACCTTTTTCCACTTGTTCCCTGATGAAATGATGTCGAATGTCGATATGCTTTGCTGTTAGGAATTAGAAATTCCAGGTGTTAAAGAGTCGGTCAACTCAAGTATATGTAATCGTTAGAAAGCTCGTAGTCGTAGTTCTTTTAAGTTAAGTAGTATTTAGTTATGTAACACCGTGGAGGACGGACGGGTCTTTACCCACTGTATGCCTGATCCACAGCCCAAAGTGTGGAGATTTATGTAAGACTATAAATACTCTCTACCTTCCAAGGTAGAGAGTTGGAGCTCATAATAATATCTTTCACTTTCTCTCACTAAGTTCCCTAAACCTCTAACTTTCTCTCTCTAGAATTCCATCTATATGCTACTTTGTGTTATGGTTTGATGTGTATGTGAAAAGTTATATCTTACAATTGGTATCAAGAGCCATGGTTAGATCATATCTTGCACATCTTTGGATTTATAGTGGTTTTTAGGTGGTTTTTGCATCATTTGGGTGATTTCTTGTGTTAAAGTTTGAATTTTGTTGGTACTTTTATGTTTAGAATCATCACAAGTGTTTAGGTTTTCATTTGGTAAGCTTGAATCATCTTGGTTGGGTTGTTTTTGGATTGAAAAGTGATGTTTATATGGTTTTTCAAGCTAGCGACTTAGCTCACGGAGTGTTTTCTTGGTAGCGACTTGCTTCACATTTTTGTAGCGACTTACAGTGTTGGAGCTAGCGAGTTAGATCTAGCGAGTTAAAGTACAAGTAGTTGACTCTCCACTACGAGTAGCGACTTGGTGGTAGCGACTTGGTCTGTAGCGAGTTGCTCTTTAGCGACTTGTATCTCTAGCGACTTGTGTAGCGAATTGCTGCCAAAATTTGGCTAGCGACTTGGTCTGAAGCGAGTTACTACTTAGCGACTTGCTTTCTGTCTAGCGACTTGGGATTCTAGCGACTTGGCTGTCTAGCGAATTAATTGGTAGCGACTTAGTGCATTTGTTTCTAGCGACTTAGTGCATTTGTTTCTAGCGACTTAGAGCATTATCATCTAGCGACTTGAGTGATTGTTTACGGTTTTCTCTTGATTTAGTAAAATCCCGTGAAAGAATCTATTTCCCGGTTTAATCATAGAGTTATAAAATCCCGTATAATCTGTTAACATGTCTACCAACGTCCCTACTGTCATCTCCACTGTTGCCGAGGATGTACAAGCAGCTGGCTCAGATACTCGTCCACCCATGCTTGACAGAACTGACTACGATTCTTGGGCTCAACGAATCAGATTGTACTGCCTTGGAAAGGAAAATGGTGTCAACATTCTCAAATCCATTGATGAAGGACCATATCGGGTTGAGACGACTAGAGACATACTTGACACTAATGAAGATGGTACTCCTGTTTACGGAATGGACAGACCTAAGATGTACGATGAGCTTGATGATAAGGAGAAAAAGAGATTCGATGCAGATATCAGGGCTTCAAACATTGTTCTTCAAGGTCTCCCTAAAGACATCTACAAGCTGATCAATCATAACACTGATGCAAAGGCAGTTTGGGATAATGTTAAGATGCTTCTCTCAGGTTCAGAATTAACTATGAAAGACAGAGAATCCCAACTCTATGACGAATTCGAGCACTTCAAAATGAAACCAGATGAGAGTGTCTATGAGTACTATGTGAGATTCCATAAGTTAGTGAATGACATGAGGAACATCAGAATGACTATGCCTAACATTCTGCTGAACTCAAAGTTTGTGAACGACATGAATCCCGAATGGCACAAGTTTGTCACAGCTGTGAAGCTCACTAAAGGATTGAAGAATACAAACTATGAGCAACTCTATGCCTTCCTCCTTCAGAATGAGAGACATGCCATGTTTGAAAATTTGATTCTCAATCAGTTCAAAACCAACCAGGGAGAGACAAGCTCGTCTAATGACTCAACAACCTTCTACTCAAACATCAGAATCACAACCAAAGCATCACAAGTCATACCCTTGGGGAATGGTAATCACAAACTCATTCCTGATCCCATGTTCAAACAAGCTGATGCTGATGCACACGTGGGTAACATCATTAATCAACTAGCTCTTCTCATTAGTCAAAACATGAATTCTCTCCCACAAACCAACAACAACCTCAGAACTGCATCTAACCCACATAATCAAGCCACTGTTAAAGATGGAAGGATCGTGGTGCAACCAGTTCAGGAAAGACAGTATGATCAGGGAAGAGGTGGAGCTGGGAGAGGTTATGTTGGAAACCAGAATCGAGGAAGAAATGGTAACCAAGGTCAACCTAAGCCAATCAAATGCTATAACTGTGGTGGTGAAGGACACATTGCAAGCAACTGCACATCTCCAAAGCGTCCACAGAATGCTGATTACTTCAGAGATAAGATGTTGCTGGCACAAGCTCAGGACAATGGTGCTGCGTTGGATGAAGAGGAATTGTTGTTTCTTGCTGAGGGCAATGCCAAGACCTATGATGCAGATGTGGATGAGCAGCCTATTCAGGAGATAGGTCACAATCATCAGAATGCCTTTCAAGTCGCTGACAGTGATGCATACGACTCTGATGTAGATGATGGACCTACTGCACACACAATCTTTATGGCTAGCATCTCTCCAATGGTTTCTCCCAAGATCTCTTCTTCACCACAAGCTGGCCCATCCAAGGACAAACTCATCTCAGAGGTATTAAAACTATACGATGAAGCTGATGTGCAACAGATGCATGACAAAGTACAATCAACTGAAACTATTGAATCAAATGTTGAAAATATGGGTAATAACAATATTGTCCCATACGATCAATACGTGAAACAAAGTGAAAGTGAAGTTGTACCAAGTGATGCATCTTCTGCAGTCAATAATGACTATGTCTTTGATGAATACACTGCATGTGCTCCTGATGATTCCATAATTTCTGAACTAAATGCCTATAAGGAACGTGTTGCTATTTATGAACAACGTGCAAAATTTGAGTTGACCACTCGTGAGCAGGAAATGGATGTCCAAGTGAGTACAGTAATTAGAAAAAGTAAGTTTAGAGAAGAAGTATTGAAACAATAATTAAATTCCTTGCAAGAAAAACTTTCTAAAACAGCTAAACAAAAACAAGAACTTCAAGAAAATGTGAAAATGCTTAAGCAAGAATTTAATGCAAAGGAATCAAAACTCTTGAGAGATTTTTCTAATCTGAAAACTTTGAAAAACAAACTTGAAAACAAGTTGTACATACAAGGAAACACCATTCAGACTGCTCACATGGTCACCAAGCATAGAGTTCTAAGCGATAAGCATAGCATTCCCATTATAGATAAACCCAACCCTGAGTATGGAAAGATAGCAAAAGCAGCTCAAAGTGTTATCTATGATGGCAATGAGATTCTTAAACCTAGACAAAAACCTAGTTGCATTGAGTGCACTGAGGATGACAAGAAATTAGATGAAGTCACTAGGGAGAAGATGAATAAGAAACTAAATGATCCTAAATGCAAAGAGAAGAAAGTAATTATCACTCCCCATGACTACAAGAAGGAAAACTGGATTTCCTTGAACAAGTTTAAGACTCAGACATTGTTGACTCCCGAACAAGTCTTCTGGAAAATGGATTTAGATAAGCAGAAAGCTGAAAATATTGTAGAAACAAACCCTCCCCTTCGGAAAATGCCTAGAGCGACTGTGTATCCTCCTAATACACCAATGCATCTTGTACCTAGAACAATTGCCACTAAAAGCAAGACATTAATTAGCCAATACGTTATATTTCAACTATTTGTTGATTTTGAGAAAACTTGCAAGAAAAGGATCACACCCACTGGTATAACTGAAGGAGAAAGGGGTTTTGAACAAATGAAAGAATGTTATTTAACTGAGGTCATGCCTTTCTTTAAACTTGTAAAAGATCACTTTGAGAGTCTTAAAAAGGGGATAGAAACGGATATTAAGGGAATGGAAAAGGAATTTGATGCAATAATAGTTGAAATTAGTGACTATGAGCGTGCACTAAGATATAATGAGATTGAGAGGAAGAACCTGCATACATTGAATGAGAATCTTATTACTGAATGTGTTGCTCAAGATGTGTTTTTCACTGCTTCAAATTCCTCTATTAATGCTTCCAAATTTCATGAACTATCTGTGGCCCTGAAAGTCTCCCATGATCGTGTCATTGAGCTTGAACAAACTAAATCTAAACTGAACGAGAAAATTGAACCGGATGATCACGACAATTTCGTTAAACATTTTTCTAAACTAGAAGTTGAACATTTTAATTTACAACTAAAATATCAACACCTTAAAGAAAATGTCAAAACTTCAAATGTCAAGACATCTTCAGATGCTCCAGAGTTTGATGCAGTTTTTCAAATTAACAAACGTGATGAACAGATCCAAGCTCAGTGCAACACGATCAGAAAGTTAAAAGCCCAAATCTCTCAATTAAAGGGTCAAACGAACAATATGACAGGCTCCCAAATGCCTCCTCCTTTAGATTCTCAGAATTCTCAAACGTTTCATCTTCAAAACCTAGTAAATGTTTTACAAAAGGAAAACGAAAGTTTTCTAGAAGAAAATGAAAAGGTTAAACGTCATTTTAATGAGTTATTTGAATCAATTAAAGTCACTCGTAACAAAAACAACGAACAAATAGCTTCATTGCAAAAGGAAATTGAGAATCTGAAGAGTCAGGTAAAAGGGAAAATGCCAATGACCAATGGGGAGAATGTTGTATCAAAGGTTCACTCTTGTAATAAATATGCTTTATCTGTGACATATGTCCCTCGTCATCTAAGGAACAACAAACTTGCCATTCAAACATACTTCTCATCCCTTAAGGATTGCCTAGAATGTCTGCGTGAGATTGTTGAAGAGGATAAGCTAGAGAAACCTCATGATAATGCAATTGGACATGCATGCTTATATGCCAAACGATCTCAAGAAATCTTAGAATGCTTGATCACAATATGCCCAAAGACATTAGGTGAGAGAGTTAACCCTTTGATTCCATGCTCAATGCCTAAGGCCAAATATGATATACACTCGATTCCCAATGCTTTGAATGTGAGCCGTAGTGTACCCTTGAGCAGTTCAGATTCTAGATCTGTCAATGCTAAGAAAGAGAACTCAAGTGTGCCTTCTAGGAGTACAAATCTCAGTACCTCTAGTTTTAAGAATGTGAACCGTAGTGCACCTGCGTGTAGTTCAGATCCCAGCACATCTAAACAGGTGGTGCAAAGAGTAGTAAAACAAACTAATGTTCCCATTCCCTCTACAGGAGTAATCAGTGACATTAAAGGGAGCAGGTCAAAGTCTCAAGACAATACAAGGAATGATAGGACCTCGCAAGCTAAGAATGTCCACTGGAAAAGAGTAGAAGAACAATCTAGGAACTTGATGTTTGAATCGAATAAAACGAATCGTGTTGATTCTAGTATTAGCCATAGGCGTACTGTAATTAATTCGAATTCTGATACTATTTGCAAACCTTGTACTGATGTCTGCTTGAATTCTGTTTCTAATCATGAATGTGGTGTTAATGTTCTGCCCAATGATGTTAATTGTCCAGTTAATATTGTTAATGCTAAAGTTCATGCTAGGAAGGCTAAAAGGCAAAAACGTAAGAAAGTTAGAAAACAGTGGAAACCCACAGGAAGAACATTCAGTAAAATAGGCTTTTATTGGACACCTGTTGGTCTTAAGACTAATCAGATAATGCCCACTAGAAAATGGATGCCTACTGGTAGAACTATTCCTTTAAGAAGTGATCACACTGTGAACAGGGCTAATACTGACACTAGTACTACATCTATTCACATCGATTCCATTGCCTCACTTTCTGATATGAATGCTTCTATTTCTGATGTGGGTGTTCCAAACATTGTTACTAACCAAATGGAACCCATTCTTGCATGGGGATCCCAATTATCCAGTTATCCATTCTTGTCTGTGTTCAACTGCAGATCGTTCAAATCGTTCTGTGGTACCTGGACTCAGGCTGTTCCAAGCATATGACTGGAGACCGGTCGCGGCTCATGAACTTCGTGAGCAAATTCATCGGGACTGTTAGATTTGGTAATGATCATTTCGGTGCTATTATGGGTTATGGAGATTATGTTGTTGGTGATAGTGTCATCTCTAGAGTGTATTATGTGGAAGGTTTAGGTCATAATCTGTTCTCTGTTGGTCAATTCTGTGATTCTGATCTAGAAGTAGCCTTCAGAAAACATACCTGCTTTGTTAGAGATCTTAATGGTAAGGAACTGTTGAAAGGAACTCGTGGCTCAAACCTTTACACCATCTCTATCGATGACATGATGAGGGCCTCTCCAATCTGCTTGTTATCTAAGGCTTCAAAAACAAAGTCATGGTTATGGCATCGTCGTCTCAATCACTTGAACTTCGGCACCATCAACGATCTTTCCAGAAAGGACTTAGTTGTAGGTTTACCTAGACTAAAGTATGAAAAGGATCATCTTTGTTCAGCATGTCAATTGGGAAAAAGCAAGAAGTATGCCCATAAACCCAAACCTACTAACTCCGTCACGGAAGTTCTTCATATGATTCATATAGATTTATGTGGACCAATGAGGGTGCAGAATATCTTTGGGAAGAAATATGTGTTAGTTGTGGTTGATGATTACTCTAGATTCACCTGGGTCAAGTTCTTAAGGACAAAGGATGAAACTCCTGATGTCATCATCAAACTCATCAAACAGCTGCAGGTTCGACTAAACAAAACTGTCAGAATTATCAGAACAGACAATGGAACTGAGTTTGTCAACAAACAACTTAGTGAATTCTATGAAAGCGTTGGAATCAGCCATCAAAGAAGTGTTCCACGAACCCCTCAACAGAACGGTGTAGTTGAAAGACGAAATCGTACTCTTGTTGAAGCTGCTAGAACAATGCTGATCTACTCAAAGGTTCCAATGTTTCTCTGGGCTGAAGCAATTGCCACTGCATGCTACACACAAAATCGTTCCCTGATTCACACTATTCATGGAAAAACTCCATATGAACTCGTCCACAACAAAAAACCTAATCTATTTTTCCTTCGTGTGTTTGGTGCATTGTGCTATCCAACTAATGAGGGTCAAGACTTAGGCAAACTTAGGGCCAAAGCTGACATTGGAGTATTTGTAGGATATGCATCAAACAAAAAGGGATACCGAATCTACAACAAAAGAACCCGAAATATCATGGAAACAATTCACATTACGTTTGATGAGCTGACCGGTCAAATGGCTCCTGGACACTCCAGCTCAGGACCCGCACTTCAAAACAGTCCCATTGGTTCATCCCTTGTTCCAAACTCCTCTCAAGAAACTCCATATGTACCTCCATCTGAAGATGATGTAAAGAAATTGTTTGATCCTATGTTTGATGAACTGTATGATTCAATTACTAATGAGGTGCTGATCCCTACAACAGAGGTTGCTCATATTCCAGTGAATGAAGTCAATCCTTCAGTCTCAATATCTTTAAGCCAAGAAGCACCTGCTGCTGATCCTTCAGTCTCATCAACAAATCATCATTCTTCAAATGTACATCATGGAAATGTCTCTGGCATCAATGATGAAGTTAATCCCTTTGCTACTCCTGAAGATGCTCCATTTGAAAACATATTTGCTACTCCTGAATCATCATCAGAACCATCTTCTTCAGGAGACATCGACTCAGCTACCTCAGTTCCTCAACAAATGCCACATGAACACCTCAGAAAATGGACTCACGATCATCCATTAGACAACATCATTGGTAATCCCTCTCGTCCTGTATCAACCCGGAAACAACTTGCAACCGATGCCTTATGGTGTTTCTTCAACTCCGTACTATCTAAGGTCGAACCAAAAGATGTTAAAACCGCCATGAATGAAGACAGCTGGTTCAATGCTATGCAAGATGAAATTCATGAGTTTGATCGTCTTGATGTATGGGAGTTAGTACCTGCTCCAGACTGTGCTATGATTATAGCTCTAAAATGGATCTTCAAAGTAAAACTTGATGAGCATGGTGATGTGTTGAAGAACAAGGCTCGATTAGTTGCTAAAGGATATCGTCAAGAGGAGGGTATAGACTTTGAAGAATCTTTTGCTCCAGTTGCTCGAATCGAGGCAATCAGAATCTTTCTGGCTAATGCTGCTAGTAAGAACATGGTAGTTTATCAGATGGATGTAAAGACGGCATTTCTAAACGGAGATCTTAAAGAAGTCGTCTACGTCAGCCAACCTGAAGGATTTGTGAATCAAGAGCATCCTACTCACGTTTATCGTTTGAAGAAGGCTCTTTACGGTTTAAAGCAAGCTCCAAGGGCATGGTATGATACACTGTCAAAGTTTCTTCTATCAACCGGATTCATCAAAGGAGCAGTTGATCCTACATTATTCACCAGGAAGTCAGGCAAACATTTGATTCATGTTCAAATTTATGTTGATGATATTATTTTTTCCTCGACTGACCCAATGGAATGTGATCGTTTTTCAAATGAAATGAGTTCAAAGTTTCAAATGTCAATGATGGGACAAATGTCATTTTTCTTGGGATTACAAATTTCTCAAAGTCCCGGAGGCATTTTCATAAATCAATCTAAATATGCAACAGAGATTTTAAAGAAATTTGGATTTGATTCAAGTGACCCTGTTGACACCCCCATGATTGACCGAACCAAACTAGATGAGGACCTCTCAGGGATCATGATTGATCAAACGAAATATCGGAGTATGATTGGATCCCTGATGTATCTCACTGCTAGTAGACCAGACATCTTGTTCGCTGTTTGCATGTGTGCTAGATACCAGGCTAAGCCTACTAAAAAGCACCTTGAAGCAGTTAAACGGGTCTTTCGGTATCTCTAAGGAACCATCAATATGGGACTATGGTACCCGAAGGACACCGGTATGTCACTAACGGCCTATGCAGATGCTGATCATGCAGGTTGTCAAGATACACGTCGAAGTACGTCAGGAGGTGCTCAGTTTTTGGGTGATAAGCTTGTGAGCTGGTCTTCAAAGAAGCAAATGAGTACCTCTATTTCCTCTACAGAGGCTGAATACATAGCCATGTCATCTTGTTGTGCTCAAATCTTATGGATGAGATCTCAATTATCTGACTATGGCTATGAATTCAACAAAATCCCTCTGTACTGTGATAATAAAAGTGCTATTGCTCTCTCATGCAACAACGTTCAACACTCAAGAGCAAAGCATATCGACATTCGACATCATTTCATCAGGGAACAAGTAGAAAAAGGTGTGGTGGAACTATATTTTGTGAGGTCTAAATATCAATTAGCTGACATCTTCACCAAAACTCTTCCAAGAGAACGTTTTGAGTTTATTCTTCCACGTCTTGGCTTGAAAAGCCTTCAACCAGAAACACTCAAACGTCTTCAGGAGGAAGACGAGGAGTAAAGGTCTATCTTCGTCTATCTCTTGTATATATATCTATTGGAAAAACAAAATACAAAATTATAAAACCTTCAAAAATCAAATAGAAAAATATAAAACTTTCAAAATCCATAAAAATCTGAAAAATTCGAAAAATCTTAAAAAAATATTGTCATTTTGTCATGTTTTTCTCGGTTCGATAATATCTACGGTCTTTGTGCTGTCATTCAAAGAATGACACGGGACTTTAGATGTTTGTTCGAATGTTATTAAAAAAAAATAAAAAAAAAAATTGGGAGAAAGAGAAATGGTTTATTGTCATTTTCAGGCAATAACCCGGTTTTAAAAGAAAGAACAGAGCCATGTTTTATCATGTTTTCAAAATTCCATGCTCTGATTCTATAAACATTTATCTGCTGAAAACCAAATGCTTTGAAAAATAACTCGATCTCTATTTTTGATAATCATCTGGACTTATTTGTCAAAATCTCTATCTCTCAATCAACAACCTATGTCATTGATTGAGGGGGAGAATGATTTCAATTAAATCAAAAAGTTATTTGGCATTAAATTGTTTTCAAAAGATATACATGCATGTTTTATCAATGGAGTTTAAAGTCATAAAATCCGATCCTTATCAGTTCAAACGCTTTCACAATCAAGTCACAATTCTCCTTAAAAAGCTTTCAAAATCAATTTAAATCTATACGAGATCACAAATCTCAAATGTTTTGATAATTGTGATCGGGGGAGAATGTGTGATTTAAATTGGATTTAAACTGATAATTCGGTAAATGGTTTCATAAGAGTGTACATGCTGTCCTTCCCACATGTGACAAACGATTTCAAATTTTACATGCACATGTTGAGGGGGAGCATCTATATTAAACCTTTGATTTGAAACGTGATCATTCATCCCAATGTGCAGGTTCCCTCTAGTATGTGCAAAACTCTTTTCTAACCTCGAGGCACATATTGAGGGGGAGCAAATTTATGGAAACCTCATCCTTCCTGGAAATGCTTTATCTTCTTGATTTGATCAAGGAAGTGATGGTGATATTTTTTAGAAAATGGTAATCAAAGAAGTAATTTCTTCCTCTTGCCTCCGTGTGCAAAACGATTTCAAACATTTGATGCACATGTTGAGGGGGAGCACTTATTCAAAAAAATATCAAAAACAATCCTGGTACAAAATGTTTTGATAATATATCACAAGTATCAGGATTGACTTTCTAATGGTTTTCAATTGGTTCCAATGGCAGATGAACAATACCAGATATACCGACCAACTTTACTTTATGTACGGTGATATAAGGATGATAAGGTTAGGTATTGGTTCCCATGATCCGCCAGAACCGGAGGGATCTACCCAGGGACAATCCACTAGTTAGTGTAGAAGTCCTTAGGTATGATAATAAAAGGAGAAAAATGAGATATGGGAAGAGTGCGGACTAAGACTGAGCTAGTACTGGAATAAACCCAACAAGGTTCTAGTTATGAAGTCTCGGTAAGCACTGAAGGGGGTGAAGAATTAAAAAGAATTGAATGAGAAAGGGTGAAAACAAATAGCCCTCCATTTATTCAACCTTAGGGCAGAAACCGGGTTCACTTCATATGCTACTGATGGTAACATCGGTATTGAAGACAAAGACGTCATGGACCCAGTGACGCACTGCACTTCAACTTTCCAAACCACTCAAGTTCCTCTTAAAAGGACTTGTTTCATTCTCACGGGGAACCGACATTATCTATCGACTTTCTCTTAGAGATTGTTGATATTGAAGAAGGAGACCCTCTCCCTAGTCTCCGACACAGGATCCAAATATGCACAAATTGAGTCTAGAGCCACGAGATCATCAATAAATCTCATTAGGACACTTTCAATGAAGACTCTCTGTTTCACACAATGTGGAAAGAGAGATTATATCTTGAGTCCTACGCATTATCCTTGTGGTATTGCCAGAACATCTGAGTGATGTGTTTACATATTCACAATGAAGATGGAAAGCCTTCTGGAGCCAACATCAAACAAGCTCCTGGTAGGTGGCATGTGAGATCTATTATATAGATCAACCATGTGACAACTGAACAGAAACAATGGGGCGATTCAATCTCTTGAATCAATCCTGGTTCAGGTTATGGATTGACGGATACCTTTGAAAAACCGGTCTTTGTGCTTAAAAACTCTTTTCTTTAGCACATCGACCGTGTACTCATTTTTCAAACCAAAAGGTATTTTTATGATTGATAATTGATTTTCAATAAAACCTTCGTTGTATTGCAAAAACAATTTCTATTGAGCAATACACGATTGTTTTTCAAATCTCTTTTCATCAATCAGTGGACTTAAAATTCGCTGGTTCACTCACTCCGTGTTGTCTTCTTTGAGATGTTCCGGTTTGAGAACAGCTAGAACAGCTGCGAAACCCTGTCAAGGAGATTCTTAGGAATCCTACCTGATCACAGGCAGTATTTATACTGATCAACGGGGAACCGTGGGCCGTGTACCTCAATTCAACGAAAGTGATCAAAGACACTTTCGTGCAATTTATTGCTAACTGTTGTATGCAGGTACACCCGACGTTTGCAGCTGATCAGAATGGAGCGGTCAATCCATAGCCGCATGCTCACTTAATGCATTCAACTCAAAGAAATCATGATTAGTGCATCAATGACTCTGATATTTTCACACCAAGCTTCTGCTACGCTGCTGCCAATATCATGATTCAACAAAAGCTTCCGCTACTCTGATGTGAAGATTTCATGATCCAGAATGTGAGCATGTCGGTCCTAAAGTCACAACATCACATAATACCAACACCACAAAGGATGTGTCAGAGATTGTTGATAGCTGATGATCTCAAAAGATGGCTCAAAATGATTATCACGTGGATCAGTAAAAGACCTCCACTTGAAGTAACCAAACATGCAATGTGAAGAATCAATGACTACGAGCTTAGGAGCAAAGGACTACATCAAGAATGCAAGATCAATTGTTAATGTATTATCTAGTTGTATTCAATGTAATTTTGGTACATGATTGAGGTGACCTCCCTTAGGGGGAGATTGTTAGGAATTAGAAATTCCAGGTGTTAAAGAGTCGGTCACCTCAAGTATATGTAATCGTTAGAAAGCTCGTAGTCGTAGTTCTTTTAAGTTAAGTAGTATTTAGTTATGTAACACCGTGGAGGACGGACGGGTCTTTACCCACTGTATGCCTGATCCACAGCCCAAAGTGTGGCGATTTATGTAAGACTATAAATACTCTCTACCTTCCAAGGTAGAGAGTTGGAGCTCATAATAATATCTTTCACTTTCTCTCACTAAGTTCCCTAAACCTCTAATTTTCTCTCTCTAGAATTCCATCTATATGCTACTTTGTGTTATGGTTTGATGTGTATGTGAAAAGTTATATCTTACATTTGCTCTTGAGTGTTGAACGTTGTTGCATGAGAGAGCAATAGCACTTTTATTGTCACAGTACAGAGGGTTTTGTTGAATTCAAAGCCATAGTCAGATAATTGAGATCTCATCCATAAGATTTGAGCACAACAAGATGACATGGCTATGTATTCAGCCTCTGTAGAGGAAATAGAAGTACTCATTTGCTTCTTTGAAGACCAGCTCACAAGCTTATCACCCAAAAAATTGAGCACCTCCAGACGTACTTCGACGTGTATCTTGACAACCTGCATGATCAGCATCTGCATAGGCCGTTAGAGACATACCGGTGTCCTTCGGGTACCAAAGTCCCATATTGATGGTTCCTTGGAGATACCGAAAGACCCGTTTAACCGCTTCAAGGTGCTTTTTAGTAGGCTTAGCCTGGTATCTAGCACACATGCACACAGCGAACAAGATGTATGGTCTACTAGCTGTGAGGTACATCAGGGATCCAATCATACTACGATATTTCGTTTGATCTACCATGATCCCTGAGTGGTCCTCATCCAGCTTGGTTCGTTCAATCATGGGAGTGTCAACAGGGTTACTAGAATCAAATCCAAATTTCTTTAACATCTCATTTGCATATTTAGATTGATTTATGAAAATGCCTCCGGGACTTTGTGAAATTTGTAATCCCAAGAAAAATGACATTTGTCCCATCATTGACATTTGAAATTTTGAACCCATTTCATTAGAAAAACGATCACATTCCATTGGGTCGGTCGAGGCAAAAATAATATCATCAACATAAATTTGAACGTGAATTAAGTGTTTGCCTGACTTTCTGGTGAACAAAGTAGGATCAACCGCTCATTTGCTGAATCCAGTAGATAGAAGAAACTTTGACAGCGTATCATACCATGCTCTAGGAGCTTGCTTCAAACCATATAGGGCCTTTTTCAAGCGATAAACATGAGTAGGATGCTCTGAATTCACAAAACCCTCTGGCTGGCTGACGTAAACCACTTCTTTCAGATCTCCATTAAGAAATGCGGTTTTCACGTCCATCTGATAAACAACCATGTTCTTGCTAGCAGCATTAGCCAAGAAGATTCTGATCGCCTCGATACGAGCAACTGGAGCAAAAGATTCCTCAAAGTCTATACCTTCTTCTTGACGATAACCTTTAGCCACTAACCTAGCCTTATTTTTCAAAACATCACCATGCTCATCAAGCTTCACTTTGAAGATCCACTTAAGAGCAATGATCATAGCATAATCTGGAGCTGGTACTAATTCCCATACATCTAATCGATCAAACTCATGAATTTCATCTTGCATGGCATTGAACCAGCTGTCTTCATTCATAGCAGTTTTAACATCTTTAGGTTCGATCTTTGAGAGTACAGAGTTAAAGAAGCACCATAAGGCATCAGTAGCAAGCTGTTTACGAGTGGA
>BPTQ01000003.1:131424485-131624050 GCA_019973895.1 Chrysanthemum seticuspe | reverse complement strand
GATCCTTTTCATACTTGAGTCTAGGTAAGCCTACAACTAAGTCCTTTCTGGTGAGATCATTGATGGTGCCGAAGTTCAGGTGATTGAGACGACGATGCCATAACCATGACCTTGTTTTAGAAGCCTTTGACAGCAAGCAAATTGGAGAAGACTTCATCATATCTTCGATAGAGATGGTGTATAGATTTGAACCACGTGAACCTCTTAAAAGTTCCTTACCATCAAGTTCTCTAACGAAGCAGGTATGTTTTCTGAAGGCTACTTCTAGATCAGAATCGCAGAATTGACCAACAGAGAAGAAGTTGTGACCAAGACCTTCTACATAGTAAACCCTAGAGATAACACTTTTGCCAACAACATAGTCTCCATAACCCATAATAGCACCGAAATGATCATTCCCGAATCTAACTGTCCCGATGAATTTGCTCACGAAGTTCATGAGCCGTGACCGGTCGCCAGTCATATGCTTGGAACAGCCTGAGTCCAGGTACCACAGAACGATTTGAACGATCTGCAGTTGAACACAGACAAGAATGGATAACTGGATAATTGGGATCCCCATGCAAGAATGGGTTCCATTTGGTTAGTAACAATGGTTGGAACACCCACATCAGAAATAGAAGCATTCATATCAGAAAATAAGGCAATGGAATCATTGTGAATAGATGCAGTACTAGTGTCTGTATTAGCCCTGTTCACAGTGTGCTCACTTCTTAAGGGAATAGTTCTACCAGTAGGCATCCATTTTCTAGTGGGCATTGTCTGATTAGTCTTACGACCAACAGGTATCCAATAATAGCCTATCTTACTAAATGTTCTTCCTGTGGGTTTCCACTGTTTTCTAACTTTCTTTCGTTTTTGCCTTTTAGCCTTCTTAGCATGAATTTTAGCATTAACAATATTAACTGGACAATTAACATCATTAGGCAAAACATTAACACCACATTCATGATTAGAAACAGAGTTCAAGCAGACATCAATACAAGGTTTGCAAATAGTATCAGAATTCGAATTAATTACAGTACGCCTATGGCTAATACTAGAATCAACACGATTCGTTTTATTTGGTTCAAACTTAAAGTTCCTAGATTGTTCTTCTACTCTTTTCCAGTGCACATTCTTAGCTCGCGAGGTCCTATCATTCCTTGTATTGTCTTGAGACTTTGACCTGCTCCGTTTAATGTCACTGATTACTCCTGTAGAGGGAATGGGAACATTAGTTGGTTTTACTACTCTTTGCATCACCTGTTTAGATGTGTTGGGATCTGAACTACATGCAGGCACACTTAGATTAACTTTCTTAGTACTAACAGATTTGAAATCTGAACTACTTGAGGGCACATTAGGGTTCATATTCATAACCTTTGGCATTGAATGACTTGCATGCTTGGCACTAGGCATAGAACACGGTATCAAGGGATTGACTTGCTCACCTAAGGTTTTAGGGCATATTGTAATTAGGCATTCTAGAAGTTCTTGAGATCATTTGGCATATAAGCATGCATGGCCAATTGCATTATCATCTGGTTTCTCTAACTTATCCTCTTCTACAATCTCACGGAGACATTCTAAGCTGTCCTTAAGGTATGAGAAATATGTTTGAATAGCAAGTTTGTTATTCCTAAGATGAGAAGGAACATATTTCACAGACAAAGCATATTTATTACAGACATGTACCTTTGATACACCATTCTCCCCATTGGTCATTGGCATCTTCCCTTTTACCTGACTCTTTAGATTCTCAATTTCTTTTTGTAACAAGGCTACCGTTTCGTTATTTTTGTTACGGGTGACCTTTATAGATTCAAATAATTCATTGAAATGACGTTTAACCTTTTCATTTTCTTCAAGAAAAACCTCATTTTCCTTTTGTAAAGCATTTACTAAGTTTTGAAGATGAAAGTTTTGAGAATTCTGAGAATCTAAAGGAGGAGGCATTTGGGGACCAGTCACATTGTTCGTTTGACCCTTTAATTGAGAGATTTGGGCTTTCAACTTTTTGATCGTGTTGAAATGAGCTTGAATCTGTTCATCACGTTTGTTAATTTGAAAAACTGCATCAAACTCTGTAGCATCTGAGGATGTCTTGATATTTGAAGTTTTGACATTTTCTTTAAGATGTTGATATTTTAGTTGTAGATTAAAATGCTCAACTTCTAGTTTAGAAAAATGTTTAACCATATTGTCGTGATCATCCAGTTCAATTTTCTCATTTAGTTCAGAATTATTTTTTTCAAGCTCAATGACACGATCATGGGAGACTTTCAAAGCAACAGATAGTTCATGGAATCGAGAAGCAGTAATAGAACAGTTAGTAGCAGTGTAGAACACATCTTGAGCAATACATTCAGAAATCAGGTTCTCATTTAGTGTATGCAGGTTCTTCCTCTCAATCTCATTATATTTTAGTGCACGCTCATAGTCACTAACCTCAACTATCATTGCATCAAATTCCTTTTCCATTCCCTTAATATCAGTATCTATCCCCTTTTTAAGACTCTCAAAGTGATCTTTTAGAAGTTTAAAGAAAGGCATGACCTCAGTTAAATAGCATTCTTTCATTTGCTCAAAACCCCTTTCTTCTTCAGTTATACCAGTGGGTGTGATCCTTTTCTTGCAAGTTTTCTCAAAATCAACAAATAGTTGAAAGATAACATATTGGCTAATTAAGGTCTTGCTTTTAGTGGCAATTGTTCTAGGAACAAGATGCATTGGTGTATTTGGAGGATACACAGTCGCTCTAGGCATTTTCCAAAGGGGAGGGTTTGTTTCAACAATATTTTCAGCTTTCTGCTTATCTAAATCCATTTTCCAGAAAACTTGTTGGGGAGTCAACAAAGTCTGAGGCTTAAACATGTTCAAGGAAATCCAGTTTTCCTTCTTGTAATCATGGGGTGTGATCTTTATTTTCTTCTCTTTACATTTAGGATCATCTAATTTCTTGTTCATTTTTTCCCTAGTGACTTCATCTGATTTCTTATCTTCCTCAGTGCACTCAACGCAACTAGGTTTCTGTCTAGGTTTAAGGATTTCCTTGCCATCATAAAGAACCTTATGAGCATTTCTAGCCTTTTTAATGACCTCTGGATTTGGTTCCTCAACAAGGGGGATGCTATGCTTATCGCTTAAGACTCTATGCTTAGTGATCATGTGAGCAGTCTGAATGGTGTTCCCTTGTATGTACAACTTGTTTTCAAGTTTGTTTTTCAACGTTTTCAGATTAGAAAAATCTTTCAAGAGTTTTGATTCCTTTGCATTAAATTCTTGCTTAAGCATTTTCACATTTTCTTGAAGTTCTTGTTTTTGCTTAGCAGTTTTAGAAAGCTTTTCTTGCAAGGAATTTAACTCTTGTTTTAATACTTCTTCTCTAAAATTACTTTTTCTAATGATTGTATGCACTTGGTCATCCATTTCCTGCTCACGAGTGGTCAACTCAAATTTTGCACGTTGTTCATAAATAGCAACACGTTCTTTATAGGCATTTAGTTCAAAAATTACAGAATCATCAGGGGCACATGCAGTGAATTCATAAAAAATATAGTCATTGTTGACTGCAGAAGATGCATCACTTGGTACAACTTCACTTTCACTTTGTTTCACATATTGATCATATGGGACAACATTGATATTACCCATATTTTCAATATTTGATTCAATAGTTTCAGTTAATTGTATTTTGTCATGCATCTTTTGCATTTCAGCATCATCGTATAGTTTTAATACCTCTGAGATGAGTTTGTCTTTGGATGGGCCAGCTTGTGGTGAGGATGAGACCTTGGGAGAAACCATTGGAGAAATGCTAGCCATAAAAATTGTGTGTGCAGTAGGTCCATCATCCACATCAGAGTCGTATGCATCACAATCAGCGACTTGAAAGGCATTTTGATGATTGTGACCTATCTCCTGAATAGGCTGCTCATCCACATCTGCATCATAGGTCTTGGCATTGCCCTCAGCAAGAAACAACAATTCCTCTTCATCCAAAGCAGCACCATTATCCTGAGCTTGTACAAGCAGCATCTTATCTCTGAAGTAATCAGCATTCTGTGGACGTTTTGGAGATGTGCAGTTCCTTGCAATGTGTCCCTCACCACCATAGTTATAACATTTGATCGGCTTAGCTTGACCTTGATTACCATTCCTTCCTCGATTCTGATTACCAACATAACCTCTACCAGCTCCAGCTCTTCCCTGATCATACTGTCTTTCCTGAACTGGTTGCACTACGATCCTCCCATCTTTAACAGTAGCTTGATTGTGTGGGTTAGATGCTGTTCTGAGGTTGTTGTTGGTTTGTGGGAGAGAATTCATGTTTTGACTAATCAGAAGAGCTAGTTGATTAATGATGTTACCCACGTGTGCATCAGCATCAGCTTGTTTGAACATAGGATCAGGAATGAGTTTGTGATTACCATTACCCATGGGTATGACTTGTGAGGCTTTGGTTGTGATTCCGATGTTTGAGTAGAAGGCAGTAGAGTCATTAGATGAGCTTGTCTCTATGATAAGGTTTTAAAAGGTACCATTTTGAGGGGTCGTTTAAGTCCTTATTTGATCACTTTTGTATCCGTTATTGCTTAATATCGTTCCTTTTCACTTTTTAGGTCTCTTGAAGGCAAAATGCTGGAATGGCACTTATTTGGACGAAAAGGCGCGAATATATGAAGAAAATGGCCAAAGTAAAAATCGAGACACTCACAGTTGCTGAAATTAGAAGGCGACGGCGTCAGGTGCTAATTGCGACGCCGTCCGAAGATTTTTGTGACGGTTCAGAACCCAAAACTCGTATTTTCAAGTGACGACGTCCAATTGTAAAAGAGTAGGCCGTCGCTACTCAGACGGCCTAGATGCAATCCAGACGACGTCAGAAGCTGAAGAGGACGGCGTCACGGACATAAGGTGACGCCGTCGCAAGGTTAACAAGGCCAAGACGAAACCCTAATGACGGCGACACGACGGCGTCACGAAACATAAGGTGACGCCGTCGCATATGTAATCTTATATATAGAATCCGAATTTTTCAGTTTTAGAGAGAGTCTTTTGGAGTGAAAACCTAAAACCGAACCTAAGGTGTCTTGTACAGTATTTTAGGGTTTTAAACCCTATCTTACATCAAGATAAGTATTTACTTTATTAATTCAATTATGTATTTGATTATTTGTGTGTATGATTGCATGTTCTCCATGTCCGGCTAATTTATTTGTGTGTTTGCTTAGGAAGTATGAAACTTAATTATTGAATATTGATTGGTTGTTTCTTATTTTAGTTGACTAATGATCTAGTAATGCGATAGGTCATTCGTTGTGTACTTAATGCTTGATTCATCTTTGTGAACCTTAGAATATAATTACCTGAGTAGTTGTAAGCTAAACCATCCAAAGAGTGCCTTAGAGTAAGAGTTTATCATCCCTAGTGGGTTTGTAGACGAGACCCTTTGGTAAGTTCAAAGAGTTAGGGAGAAACGCATACCCTACAACTTTAGACACACAACGCGACTAAGAATAAGACGTGACAACTCAACCATCAATAGGAGATAATTAAGGAGTAGTACAACCTAAGTAAACACATCTTTAAACTATCATACGAGCACACATTAATTAGACATAGACTCCCACAACCTTATTTTAGATAATTAGATAATAGTAGAGTAATCGGTAGAAATACCAACCCCCCAAATCCAATACCCGAGATTCGTACCTTTCAATTTCATAAAATATAAAAATACAAAAATAATCTTCCTCAACCTTAATCTTAGCGTAGTAACTTCTTACTAGCATTCCTATTCCCCTAGAGAACGATATCAATACCCGTGGCTTACCCTAATTACTACACTACAACGATTAGGTTCACTGCCTAGGGTGTTATAAAACTTGCTCGAAGAAAAGGAAGTTTCCTTGACCCCGAACGACGCGTGTAGCGTTATCACTCTCCCTGGTTGGTTTTGAACTGATTAAGAATCATTTTTTCAAACATAGCATGTCTCTCATTCTGAAGGAGGAAGGCATAGAGTTGCTCATAGTTTGTATTCTTCAATCCTTTAGTGAGCTTCACAGAGGTGACAAACTTGTGCCATTCGGGATTCATGTTGTTCACAAATTTTGAGTTCAGCTGAATGTTAGGCATAGTCATTCTGATGTTCCTCATATCATTCACCAGCTTATGAAATCTCACATAGTACTCATAGACACTCTCATCTGGTTTCATCTTGAAGTGTTCAAATTCGTCATAGAGTTGTGATTCTCTGTCTTCCATAGTTAATTCAGAACCTGAGAGAAGCATCTTGACATTATCCCATACTGCCTTTGCATCGGTGTTGTGATTGATCAGCTTGTAGATATCTTTAGGAAGACCTTGAAGAACAATGTTAGAAGCCCTGATATCAGCATCGAATCTCTTTTTCTCCTTATCATCAAGCTCATCATACATTTTTGGTCTGTCCATTCCGTAAATCAGAGTTCCATCTTCAGCAGTATCAAGTACATCTCTAGTCGTCTCAACCCGATACGGTCCTTCATCAATGGATTTGAGAATGTTGACTCCATTTTCTTTTCCAAGACAGTACAATCTGATTCGTTGAGCCCAAGAGTCGTAGTCAGTTCTGTCAAGCATGGGTGGACGAGTATCTGAACCAGCTGCTTGAACATCCTCAGCAACAGTGGAGATGATAGTAGGAACGTTTGTAGACATGTTTCAAGCTCTACGGGATTTTACTATTCTTTGATTAAACCGGGAAATTGATTCTTTCACGGGATTTTACTAAACCAAAAGAACAACCGTAAGAATGTATCACGAAGAAGTAACAAGCCTAAATGAATAAGTACCTAACTACACAACTCGCTTAATTAACAACTCGCTTAAGTAATCAACTCGCTTAATAGCCAAGTCGCATCAGCATCAACTCGCAACACAGTCAACTCGCTTAAGGAATCAAGTCGCTAAATAGCCAACTCGCAACACAATAAACTCGCTTGAACACTAAGTCGCTTAAATTAACTCGCTAACGTTACAACTCGCTAAATAGCTAAGTCGCTTTAGATCTCAAGTCGCTTAAAGAAACAACTCGCTTAGAACCCAAGTCGCATAAATATCAACTCGCTTAACAGCTAAGTCGCATGTACCAACTCGCATCAAATAACAAAGCAACTCGCTTTGAAGAAACACAAGTCCGAGACTCAACTCGCTTAGTCCTTCTTTCACAAATAACCACTTTATCAATCCAAAACAACCAAACCACAATGATTTAAGCCTTCCAATTCAAAACATAACCACATATGATGATCCTAAACACAAAAGTACAAGCAAAATTCAAACTTTACCACTAGAATTTGTCCAAATGAATCAAACTCTCCTAAACCCTTAATACACCAAAAACCTTATGAAATCCACCAAAACAAAGAGCATGAAAGATGAGTGATCAAACCATGGCTCTTGATACCAATTGTAAGATATTGGATTTCACAAACACACTAAAACATGATCAAAGTAGGCGTATAGTATGTTAGAGAGAGAAAGTTCTAGTGAGAGAAAGGAAGAGAGTTGGGAACTATAGTGAGAGAAAGAAAATATTATTATGAGCTCCAACTCTCTACCTTGGGAGGTAGAGAGTATTTAAAGTCTTACATAAAACGCCACACAACGGGCTGTGGATCAGGCATACAGTGGGTAAAGACCCGTCCGTCCTCCACGGTGTTACTTAACTAAATACTACTTAACTTAAAATAACTACGACTACGAGCTTTCTAACGATTACATATACTTGAGGTGACCGACTCTTTAATACCTGGAATTTCTAATTCCTAACATATTCACATTCAATAAAACTAAGTTTGCATGTTTCATACGTAGTTCTAAAATAAACCATAACTATCTTTTTATTGTTGTGTGGTTATTCTGTATTACTTCTTTCAACAGCAAAGCAGAATATAATACTGACTTTAAGGTAAATAAAAGGAAGCGTCTTTGTTATTGTGCTTTGCTGTTGTGTAACACAGTTGCTGTATGAATATGGTTTTTATTGGCATTAACTGATAAATGGGCATTTGAGGTTGGTAATTACATAAAATCAGTAGTTTAAATTGCAAAAAGTCAAAATTCCTTTTAATTTTCATATCAGTTAGATTAGGATAGTTTAAGTTTGCATGGTCTCAGTTGTAGTTTATAAAGTTGTTAATCTAGCTTATTTAACAAACTTCCTTTGGCAACCTTCTCTTAACCGCTTAGGGAACCCATTAAAGTCTCCATATGCAGAGATCATATTAACAGCTCTTTTAGTAACAGCATGGACATGTAACGCCATTCTTATATTGGCTGCCACATCTTCTGTGCGTATGTGACTAAAACAATACAATTCTCCATGCTATCAAAAACAAAGACTATACAAGGTCTGCAATAAAACCTGATCATACTCAGTATATGTTGAGTGTGATCAGCGCACAAACTAGCTAAATGGACAGGTTTTTAAGTGCTTATAAGTGACTCCAAAAATTTAAAAAAAAAACAATTTTCTAAACTTAAGCAACAGAACTTTAATATCCCAAAATTTCAATTACTTTGGATCAGAAATGAAGCTATGAAAAATTGACAAAGTTTGGTGAAAATCAGCTTTGACACTTTGACTTTTGTTGACAGAATTGCAATTTTGACCAAAATGAACTTTCAAATCAATTTGTGGATGGATAATGATGTGAAATGATGATCAGCGCAAAACCAAAAAAAACATACTCTAGCTATCAAAAACAAAGACTATACAAGGTCTTCAATAAAACCTCATCATACTCAGTATATGCTGAGTGTGATCAGCGCACAAACTAGCTAAATGGACAGGTTTTTAAGTGCTTATAAGTGACTCCAAAAAATCAACAAAAATCAATTTTCTAAACTTAAGCAACAGAACTTGAATATCCCAAAATTTCAATTACTTTGGATCAGAAATGAAGCTATGAAAAATTGACAAAGTTTGGTGAAAATCAGCTTGGACACTTTTGACTTTTGTTGACATAATTGCAATTTTGACCAAAATGAACTTTGAAATCAATTTGTGGATAGATAATGATGTTAAATGATGAAATACAACTAATATAAGCTATCTTATCATTTTATCTACCTAAATTCAAACTATGATTATCTAAATGCTATCTGATATGCTAGCTATCATTGTTACTACATAAATATGGTGTAGCTATGATTTAAATTCATTTAATAAACCGTCATTGTGTATTCACAGTCTTAGATAAAATTAAGAGACAATCAAATGGGTTGATTTGGTTTTTGCTTTAATTCAAACGTGTCAATAAACCTTTCTAAGAGCAGCTGGTGAAATACAACATGAAGAACCAAACATTGCTAAAAACTATTTTTCTGTTACAGTATTGCACTTGTGGCGTCGGAAGCCACCATCTTTTACTTTGCTTAAGATTGCTACATCTTCCTTCTGCTCAACTACCCCCTTCCTCATACCAAAACTCCGTCTCAGTCATTGAATCCAAGGTTTCCTGTTAGTACAGTTATGCATACTCAATGCCTAACATCTGAATTTTATTCAGTTCACTGTAATGAGTGAAGAAATCACCTACAAGAAGCATAGAGTCTATTTTTCGCTGTTCAATTCATTTTACTCGATTAGCTTTCTATATATTAATCAGTTGTGCTGTATTGCATGCTTTGGTTTTAAACTCTTGTGCCTTTAAAGGTGGCACAAACCCTACACCACAAACAACACTAGACCAATCCCATACATAATTCCACGCATTACTCAAAGCATACAAGACACCAACTCCAGACGGAATCACAAGAATCACAGTATATCCACGTTGACCAAGTACATGAAGTGCATGAGAAAAGTAAACCAATAAAAACATATCCACATAATTTGCATTTATTTAACATAATAGTACATGAAGTGCATGAAGTACATATTTGCATTTATTCAACATAATTATAGCCGGTGGAGGATTATCAAGAGCAAATAAAAATATATCAACCAATATTGCTTTATCAGCAGCATCTTTTCTCCCATTCGGTACATCTATAAGCTTAACACACGTCCTTTGGCAACCTTCTCTTAACCGCCTCGGAAACCCATTAAAGTCTCCATATGCAGAGATCATATTAACATCTCTTTTAGTAACAGAATGGACATGTAACGCCATTCTTATATTGGTTGCCACATCTTCTGTGCGTACGTGACTAAAACAATACAATTCTCCATGTCCCAAAGTACAAAAAATTAACCCTCAGACACGTTACGAAAAGACTTTTTACATACCGATAAAGAGAAGAGTTGAAATATATTTCAGCAAAGTCGGCGTTAAGTTGATTCTCAGCAGCCTAAAAAGTCACCTCCAACAACCATGTAGCAGGATTATAACCATTCGTAATCATTGATACTCCCGAAATACCCTATAGCAACCAATGGGGAAAAACAAAATTATCACCATAAACCTAGCTCCAATTAAGAGTTACCAATGACACTCACTTCAAAATACTCTATCAGCTTGTGTGAATGTTGACCTAAGGGTCCAACATAAACAATTTGTCCTCCCATCTTCATCAAAATCCAAAAAGATGATGGATGGATTTGCCACGAACTCTACAGCTATTGTCAGCCGTTTTCTTTCTTCAATTGAGAGACCATCTACTCCAGGGAGACCCACGATATCATCCCTTATAGGATTGAGCTCCATCAGTTCAATCAACTCGTCTACAAACATCTATAGTTCAAAAACAAGTTAAATAAAAGCTAACCATAAAATAGGTGAGGTTATGGTTTTCTAAGAAGAGAGCATTATACACTTGGAGATAAGCATCGCCTTAAGTCTGAGTTGCATTTTCCCACTGGAAGAGAATTATTGTTATGTTATTATAGAATATAAATATTAGCAAATAACTTGCGTGACCTTGTATTTACATCTGAAGATAGTCGAAGCCAAGCCGAAATAGAAGAGATTCATGAACAGTTACATTTGGTGTGTGAATATCATTTTGTTCACAATAACCACTGACACGAGCAAATGTTGCTTGGTTCTTTGGGAAACCTGAAATAAAGATGCTTCCTTGGATGTATCCACCCGTCTTTCAACCAGCTAACACATCCATCAAGATGGTCTTTACAGCACCACTAACTCCTGCAAGAGCAGTCAATATCCCAGGCCTGAAAGCACCACAAACATCTTTAAGCAAT
Organism: Chrysanthemum seticuspe; assembly: GCA_019973895.1. Classification (NCBI taxonomy): domain Eukaryota; kingdom Viridiplantae; phylum Streptophyta; class Magnoliopsida; order Asterales; family Asteraceae; genus Chrysanthemum; species Chrysanthemum seticuspe. The sequence continues at coordinate 131,612,871 of BPTQ01000003.1, read as the reverse complement.
TGAAGATGATCACCTTTAACCCCTTTTGGCTTCATTTCCTGGAGAAAGACAAGCGAATTTTATAATAGTAATAAAATACGTCAGCATGGTTAATCATCATTCATCCACTCTCAGCATAAAATCTAAAAAAAAAATTCTTTATCACCGTCTGTGATAGAAAGGCTTTCTTGCATTGGTACACTGGTGAAGGTATGGATGAGATGGAGTTCACTGAGGCCAAGAGCAACATGAACGATCTTAATAATGGCAACAATGCCACCATAATGCCTACATAAGTAGAGTTGTACTAAAATGTTGTAGTATATCAGTTCATTCTACAACTTTTAAGACAAATAGGAGTTTGCTGTGCTAGAGGTTGTAGCCCAATTCGATTGCATCAACAATTTTTAATTTTATTTATACTAATGCATCCTGTAACAAAAGATAACCAACCATGCAATTCTTATAATTATATTGTGATCACACTTATTTATAAAAAAAGTAAATTACTTTGTTCCACTCACCTTTATGGCCGACCATAAACATTTAAAAATAATTTTAAGAAAATATTCTTATCCAAAAATATAAACACTAATCTAATAAATATATATATCAAAACTTAATAAAATATATACCATCATATAGACACACGTTTGAAGAACAATAATGGATCCATGTATACCTGTAAACATGCGACATTCATCACATGAAAAAATGGGTTCACATGATTCTTTAACAGATTCAGCTGGTCAACTACCTTCACATGCAGCTACACAACCAATAAAACATAAACCAAAAGGAAAAAAACAAAGAGGAAGACCACATATGTTCCCATACGATATAGGTAACCAATTATATTACACAAATAAGTGTTAAATCATCAAAAAAATTCTAAACAATGACTTTTTATATATGTATATGTTTATATTTTACACAGGTGACTATAATGAGACAAATATTCGCCGAACGGGCAAACAACCATGTGAAAACACATCAAACGGTGGATCTTCAGGTAAATTAAACATTGTAGATGCGTTCAAAGGTAATTTTATATACCTATCTTTAAAATATTATCATCAGAATAAATATATTATTAAAGTTTAATGTGTTTGATTGTTAGCAACTCTGAACAATGATCTACTTCCAAGACGTACAGGGAGACCGCCAAAAAGTAAGACAGCAACAGGTTAGTATCGTTCAATTTAAGTCATAAATCAGTCAAGGTAACCTATTTTGTATATCCTAAGAGATAAAAACCAACATATGTAGGGACATCTAATGAGAACTCCGTTGAACCTGCTCGGAAAATGGGCCGACCATTGAAGAACCCAACCCAACCATGTAATGCTCATTCTAATAAGAACATCAGCAAATACATAATTTTCTTTTCTAACTCTCTAATATTTCATTTTTTTTTAAAATTGTTTACAGCAACAACAGAAACAACAACTGATCTTGAATGCAACAAATATTTGAACGGTCATGCAAACGCAAGTCAGAAAGGCTTAAAGAAAAAACAAGAATGGTTAGACATAAACCTTTATTCAAACACCATGGCAGTCATACACGTCTTAATGATGGAGATGTCACACAACGAGATTCATTTGTTGGGATATCAAACGGTAAAAACAATACAATTTTAATTAAAACACACACTCATATTTCGTGATATAGTAATTAATGATCAACTATACTGTGCTATTTTGTATATTCACAGATTACATTGACCTTGGAGATCCGGATATTGAATGTGAATCGTGTCGCGCATTATTATGGAATGCAGAAAGCATGGTAGGAAACACACATTCTACGACACAAAAATATTCACTTTGTTGCGGTAGAGGAAAAGTAAAATTAGGAGATCAGGTGGAGCAGCCGCCAAAACTCTTGATGGAGCTTATTAATGGAGAACACCCAAAAAGCTCTACGTTCATTAACAATATCAGACGCTATAACTCAATGTTTGCATTCACATCAATTGGCGCAAAACAAGACATGTCAGTAACTGATGGACGGGGACCGTATTGTTACCGTATTCAGGGACAAAATTACCACAGAATGGGTACTTTGCTCCCCGAAAAAGGAAAAGCACCAAAGTTCGCGCAACAATATATTTATGACAAAGAAAACGAGATACAACACAGGATCAACGGTGTCAGGTAACAAGTTCTAAAAAATAACTGCTGTTAATACATACCGGTGTTGGTCATACTACTAAATTTATTTAAATTATTTCAATGATTGAAAATATTAGTAAAATCTAAATTGGCAGAAGATGAAAACTCAGGAGTGAAGCTAAGAGGTAAAAAAGTCGTGCTGCCATCATCGTTTACAGGAAGCCCAAGGTATATGATGCAAAACTATTTAGACGCAATGACGATTTGTAAGGCTTACGGATACCCCGATCTGTTCATAACATTCACTTGCAACCCGAATTGGCCGGAGATCCAACGTTTTGTTGCTGAAAGGGGGCTGAATTCAGACGACAAACCAGACACAATTACAAGAGTTTTTAAACAAAAGCTTGACAGCCTTATGAGAGAATTTGAAGATAAACATTACTTTGGGCACCTAAAAGCAGGTAATTACTTCTCCATCTAATATTACATACACAATTAGCATATCACTTTGATTAAACTTTTTAACAACAATTAAATTAAACTTACATTACAGCTGTATACACAATCGAATTCAAAAAGAGAGGCCTTCCTCACACACACATTATGTTATTTTTGAAAGAAAACGATAAAATAACACAACCGGCACAGATTGACCGAATTATCTCAGCAGAAATACTAGACAAAAATGAAGATCCTGAATTGTATAGAATCGTTACGGATCACATGATGCATGGCCCGTGCGGCGCACAAAATCCAAGTTGTCCGTGCACAGTCAAGAACAAGTGTACAAAAAAATTCCCAAAAGAGTTTAACGACAAAACTTTCATCGACGAGAGCGGGTATGCGATTTACAAAAGAAGAAATGACGGGAGCACTATAACAATCATACATAATCAGCAACCATAACAATCTTTAAACCATAAATACTTATCATATAAGCCAATTATCCATCCAAATACGTCTTTAAACTTATCATATAACGCAACTATCCATCCAAATACATCAATAAACTCCATCAAACCTTTCCACACAAAATACATACCAACTATCCATGTTATGCACCTTTGAAAAACAAAACACATATCAACACATGTCAAACACCGGCATCATTACTCAACAATATGGGTCTTCTAAAAACTGTGGATCATTCGGACCTTTCAATTCATAGATGTAGATCTCGGACCTATGAATGGGGATATTCCCAAAACTTACAAACAAAAAAGGAAGTGAGTTAGACAAAAAAAAAGCAACTTGGAAAAAAAGAAACAAAGTGGCTTAGACAAATCTTTTTTGTTGATAACCTCAAACCAAACAATCGAATATGGATTAATACGCAATCGATCATCTAGACACTTCTGATCATTTAAAAAACCTGGCACGCTATAGTAAAATATGCCAACGACAATTAAAAGACATAACCAAAATGACATATACCAAAACCATAAGCAGAAACAATACATCCATGTATAAAAAAACATATTAATACTTAATCACAAATAATCAATTACTACAATTAATTAACAACCATCTATTATTAAACAAACATCAAAATAAAATTATCCATACATAACAACCATACATAATCAGCAACCATAACAATCTTTAAACCATAAATACTTATCATATAAGCCAATTATCCATCCAAATACGTCTTTAAACTTATCATATAACGCAACTATCCATCCAAATACATCAATAAACTCCATCAAACCTTTCCACACAAAATACATACCAACTATCCATGTTATGCACCTTTGAAAAACAAAACACATATCAACACATGTCAAACACCGGCATCATTACTCAACAATATGGGTCTTCTAAAAACTGTGGATCATTCGGACCTTTCAATTCATAGATGTAGATCTCGGACCTATGAATGGGGATATTCCCAAAACTTACAAACAAAAAAGGAAGTGAGTTAGACAAAAAAAAAAAGCAACTTGGAAAAAAAGAAACAAAGTGGCTTAGACAAATCTTTTTTGTTGATAACCTCAAACCAAAAAATCGAATATGGATTAATACGCAATCGATCATCTAGACACTTCTAATCATTTAAAAAACCTGACACGCTATAGTAAAATATGCCAACGACAATTAAAAGACATAACCAAAATGACATATACCAAAACCATAAGCAGAAACAATACATCCATGTATAAAAAAAATATTAATACTTAATCACAAATAATCAATTACTACAATTAATTAACAACCATCTATTATTAAACAAACATCAAAATAAAATTATCCATACATAACAACCATACATAATCAGCAACCATAACAATCTTTAAACCATAAATACTTATCATATAAGCCAATTATCCATCCAAATACGTCTTTAAACTTATCATATAACGCAACTATCCATCCAAATACATCAATAAACTCCATCAAACCTTTCCACACAGAATACATACCAACTATCCATGTTATGCACCTTTGAAAAACAAAACACATATCAACACATGTCAAACACCGGCATCATTACTCAACAATATGGGTCTTCTAAAAACTGTGGATCATTCGGACCTTTCAATTCATAGATGTAGATCTCGGACCTATGAATGGGGATATTCCCAAAACTTACAAACAAAAAAGGAAGTGAGTTAGACAAAAAAAAAGCAACTTGGACAAAAAGAAACAAAGTGGCTTAGACAAATCGTTTTTGTCGATAACCTCAAACCAAACAATCGAATATGGATTAATACGCAATCGATCATCTAGACACTTCTAATCATTTAAAAAACCTGACACGCTATAGTAAAATATGCCAACGACAATTAAAAGACATAACCAAAATGACATATACTAAAACCATAAGCAGAAACAATACATCCATGTATAAAAAAAATATTAATACTTAATCACAAATAATCAATTACTACAATTAATTAACAACCATCTATTATTAAACAAACATCAAAATAAAATTATCCATACATAACAACCATACATAATCAGCAACCATAACAATCTTTAAACCATAAATACTTATCATATAAGCCAATTATTCATCCAAATACGTCTTTAAACTTATCATATAACGCAACTATCCATCCAAATACATCAATAAACTCCATCAAACCTTTCCACACAAAATACATACCAACTATCCATGTTATGCACCTTTGAAAAACAAAACACATATCAACACATGTCAAACACCGGCATCATTACTCAACAATATGGGTCTTCTAAAAACTGTGGATCATTCGGACCTTTCAATTCATAGATGTAGATCTCGGACCTATGAATGGGGATATTCCCAAAACTTACAAACAAAAAAGGAAGTGAGTTAGACAAAAAAAAAAGCAACTTGGAAAAAAAGAAACAAAGTGGCTTAGACAAATCTTTTTTGTTGATAACCTCAAACCAAACAATCGAATATGGATTAATACGCAATCGATCATCTAGACACTTCTGATCATTTAAAAAACCTGGCACGCTATAGTAAAATATGCCAACGACAATTAAAAGACATAACCAAAATGACATATACCAAAACCATAAGCAGAAACAATACATCCATGTATAAAAAAACATATTAATACTTAATCACAAATAATCAATTACTACAATTAATTAACAACCATCTATTATTAAACAAACATCAAAATAAAATTATCCATACATAACAACCATACATAATCAGCAACCATAACAATCTTTAAACCATAAATACTTATCATATAAGCCAATTATCCATCCAAATACGTCTTTAAACTTATCATATAACGCAACTATCCATCCAAATACATCAATAAACTCCATCAAACCTTTCCACACAAAATACATACCAACTATCCATGTTATGCACCTTTGAAAAACAAAACACATATCAACACATGTCAAACACCGGCATCATTACTCAACAATATGGGTCTTCTAAAAACTGTGGATCATTCGGACCTTTCAATTCATAGATGTAGATCTCGGACCTATGAATGGGGATATTCCCAAAACTTACAAACAAAAAAGGAAGTGAGTTAGACAAAAAAAAAAGCAACTTGGACAAAAAGAAACAAAGTGGCTTAGACAAATCTTTTTTGTTGATAACCTCGAACCAAACAATCGAATATGGATTAATACGCAATCGATCATCTAGACACTTCTAATCATTTAAAAAACCTGACACGCTATAGTAACATATGCCAACGACAATTAAAAGACATAACCAAAATGACATATACCAAAACCATAAGCAGAAACAATACATCCGTGTATAAAAAAAATATAATACTTAATCACAAATAATCAATTACTACAATTAATTAAAACCCATCTATTATTAAACAACTAAATATTACAAGTCATGCCCGCCCATTGGGCGGGCTTAGAAGTCTACAAAAAAACTTTCATCGACGAGAGCGGGTATGCGATCTACAAAAGAAGAAATAACGGGACCACTGTAAAAAAAAACGGTACTGAATTGCACAACGGATACGTTGTATCATACAATCCAGGATTGCTACGTCGGTTCCAATCACATATTAACGTTGAGTGGTGCAACCAGGTCGGATCAATAAAATATTTGTTCAAGTACATTAATAAGGGGCCAGACAGATCGACGGTAGGATTGGAAGACAAAGACGTTGACGAAATAAAAGAATACTACGATTGTAGGTATCTTTCGGCCTATGAAGCCGCTTGGAGAATCTATGGATTCAATATACACTACAAGTTCCCCCCCCCCCCCCCCCCCCCCGTCGAAAGACTACCTTTCCACTTAGAAGGAGAACAATCGGTACTATTTGAGGCCACCGAAAGCATTGATTATGCGTTGGAAAAAGCATCGGTTAACGAAACAAAGTTCTTCGCATGGATGGAATACAACAAGAAAAACACTGACGGCAGAGACTTACTTTACCACGAGTTTCCAAAGCACCACGTATGGAAGCAAGAAGAAAGAATATGGGCAAAAAGACAAAAAGGCACAGCACTAGGACGTGTACATCATGTACCCCCTTCGTACGGAGAATACTTTTATTTACGGGTATTGCTAAACAAGGTTAAAGGAGCTAAAGATTGGAGTGATTTCAAAGAATTTGAAGACGTCATATACCCAACATACAAAGACGCCTGTCAAGCACGTTGTCTTTTAGAAGATGACAAGGAATACATAGACGGTCTGATGGAAGCAAGCTACTGGGGTTCGGGAAATTACCTACGTAGATTTTATGTCATGCTACTTATGACAGATAGCATGTCAAGGCCAGAGGTTGTTTACGATAAAACCTGGGAAGTGTTGGCCGCAGATGTTGAGTGTATCGAACGGAAGAAAAAAAATGATCCAGGTAATAAATTCATTTAATTATCACCCACATAAACAATAGATAAATTCATGTCTATGAATTGTATAACTTAAAATTAAAAAAAAAAAACAAAACAAAACAAAAAAAAACAATTTCCAAAATGTTGTCTACCCTGTTAAGGGGTGTTAAGGTTTTAAAATTATTACCAAAAGCTGAAATTACAAGTCCAAGTTTTAAGAAAAAAAAAAAAAAAAAAAAAAAAAAAAAAAAAAAAAGAAAAAAAACCTGTCAAAAAACCTTGCGCAGAACACCAGCTATAGCTACTGTTCCAAGCGCTTTTTTTGTACCTTATTTCTTATCTAAACTTTTCCAAAATTGTTTTTATTACATCCTCACATACCCATTTCAATATGCCTTTAGTTTAAATGCACTTAGTATCACCTTATCTTAGCTAAATTTGCACTCAAAAGATGCCTAATGACCATTTTTCTGCTTGTGTTACAACAGCCATCTTGTCCAAGTGGCTTCACTTTTTGATTTTTAATTACATTATTATTAGCCCTTTTAATCTGAAATATGTTAAACATCTTATTCAGTTGGTTGTCTAGCTGATAGTATTTTTTAAAATTTTTAGTAATTGCTTATTCGTAGCTTAATTTGCACTTGAAATAGCCCCATTAGGCTGTTTTGATACTGCAAGACAGAAACCTCCATTGCATCCCCTTAGTTTAGCTTATTTTAGATTCTAGTTAGCTTATTTAGGAACTTTAGTGCTTATTAGGTAAAACTTCAAAAACTTAATAAAATACCAATACTATTCACCCCTTCTCTTCCATTTTACACTGCACCTTACACTTGCCCAGGTTCGCTCATCACTCCAATGGTACTCTTTCCCTTTCATTAAAGAAGACAATAATTTACAAAACATCAAAATAAAATTATCCATACATAACAACCATACATAATCAGCAACCATAACAATCTTTAAACCATAAATACTTATCATATAAGCCAATTATCCATCCAAATACGTCTTTAAACTTATCATATAACGCAACTATCCATCCAAATACATCAATAAACTCCATCAAACATTTCTACACAAAATACAAACCAACTATCCATGTTATGCACCTTTGAAAAACAAAACACATATCAACACATGTCAAACACCGGCATCATTACTCAACAATATGGGTCTTCTAAAAACTGTGGATCATTCGTACCTTTCAATTCATAGATGTAGATCTCGGACCTATGAATGGGGATATTCCCAAAACTTACAAACAAAAAAGGAAGTGAGTTAGACAAAAAAAAAAGCAACTTGGACAAAAAGAAACAAAGTGTCTTAGACAAATCTTTTTTGTTGATAACCTCAAACCAAACAATCGAATATGTATTAATACGCAATTGATCATCTATACACTTCTAATCATTTAAAAAACCTGACACGCTATAGTAAAATATGCCAACGACAATTAAAAGACATAAACAAAATGACATATACCAAAACCATAAGCAGAAACAATACATCCATGTATAAAAAAAATATTAATACTTAATCACAAATAATCAATTACTACAATTAATTAACAACCATCTATTATTAAACAACTAAATATTACAAGTCATGCCCGCCCATTGGGCGGGCTTAGAAGTCTAGTATATATATATATATATATATATATATATATATATATATATATATATATATATATATATATATATATATATATATATATATATAGACAAATCTTTTTTGTTGATAACCTCAAACCAAACAATCGAATATGTATTAATACGCAATCGATCATCTATACACTTCTAATCATTTAAAAAACCTGACACGCTATAGTAAAATATGCCAACGACAATTAAAAGACATAAACAAAATGACATATACCAAAACCATAAGCAGAAACAATACATCCATGTATAAAAAAAATATTAATACTTAATCACAAATAATCAATTACTACAATTAATTAACAACCATCTATTATTAAACAACTAATATATATATATATATATATATATATATATATATATATATATATATATATATATATATATATATATATATATATATATATATATATATATTGACTAAGTAAAAAAACAGTATATAGTGTATCAAGATTGGATATACTCTCAAGTGTTGAGGTACGAGTCCTGAGCTGAGGTGATCAGGAATCATAGTGCGCATATCAATTCTGACATGCTGAAGCTCCTGAATGAGGAGGCTTCATTTCTGTTGGAAACCATGTCATGATGTTCATGATAGAATTGAGCATTGTTCCTGTAAAGGAATGAGGAGTACCTGCACTAATAACACATGTAGGTGTGCATTTAGATTGGTTAGTAGCAATAATATCCAGACCTTTGGATGACTCACAGTCAGCCTTTGTGATGCCATTGGTGGCCAGCATTCTGATAGGAATCCATTTGAATCCAATATTCTTAAAATTTCTACCAGTAGGCACCCACTTAAGGCAAGAGCTAGGAGTGTTCCATTTGAATCCAACATTCTTTAAAATTCTACCAGTAGGCATCCAATTAAGGCAAGGGCTAGGAGTGTTAGATTCCTTAGTCACAGTAGAAGATGTAACCTTTTTCCTATCCCTAATTATGAAATCTTTGTTGTTAAATTGTTTTTTAGGAGAGGGGTTAACATTTTGAGACTTCTTAAGTGCATTAGATGACCTTCTTACATCCCTGGTCTTACGAGTTTGAGCTTTAACCTGAGCATTATCTTTCATTTTATCAGAATGAGGTAGTGAAGTGACAGGTTTTGACAAAACTTTGTTCTCATTAACTTGGGAGGCAAGACTTGATTTTGAAGGTTTAGATCTTTCTGATATAAATGCCGTAGGCTGCCTAACAATAGACCGCTCTCTAGTGAGATGAGAAACAGGCTTCCCCAAGGTTGATGGTTTTGCAAAATTAGTGTTCACACTTTTCCCTGTGGTTTTTCTAAGCTTATTTTTTAAGGCAACTATTGCAAAACTCCTATCCTGAAGTTGAGCTTTGAGATCATCAATGTTTGCTAACAAAGAGTTTGTTTGTTCTATTGACTTAGTTCTATCTTCTTTGGCAGGGACACATTGTTCTATGTGAAGCTTTCTTAGAGACTCATTTTCCTTTATTAATTTGGCCACACACAATGCTAATTCATCATTCCTAGTTTTAATGGCATCAATGACCTCTAAATCAAGATTATTCTTTAAATTGCAGATGGTTGAGTCTTTGTCCTGAAGCTGAGCTTTTAAATCGTTGATTTCAAAAAATTCATGAAATTCAGGGAATTCCAGATTTTTGCATGGTTTTGTAGTTTGAAAACTTTCTTTTTTTTTGTATTGCAATTTCAAGCGAAATGCAATGTTTTTCAAGTATTGAGTATTTGTTTGAAAGTTCATCAAAAAATTTCTTATCAAACACATTATTAGTCATGATATGCTTCATCTTTGACTCAGCCTCAGTTACAGAACATTTATCAAGAATATGTTCTGTAATGTAATCATTTTGCACAAAAGTAGTTGCAGATGTATTATTTATGACAGTTACCAATAATTCTGCACCCAATGCTTGTTCATTCACCATTCTGTATTCAGCATCCACCTTTTGTGAGACAAGAGTTTCTGAGCATCTTGTTGCATCAATCTTTGATGTTTCTGACATTCTGACTTCAGCAATACCCGATGATTCGACTGATACAGTACCCAACACATCACAACTCTCTGTCAACTGCACCCGACGTTCATTCACGTTTTCATTTTTCTGTGTAACTTTCTCAATATACTTCTTTACATTATCCATGAGATGGATAAGTGTCTCAATGAACACGTTAATTTCCATTCCAGTGTGTCTTTTGAAAGACATTTCAGTCATGTGATGATCATAATCTGATGTGAATTCTCCACTAATGAATGATTGAAATTGTTTGTGGATCACCTGCAGTGCAGCACTAAAACTATCTTCTTGGACCTTTTCTTTGTCAAGTTGTTGTTCCAATTGTTCTAAGTTCAATAGTAATGTTCCCGTTAATGTGGATAATTCTTGACGGAAAAGAGCATTACATGTTCGTTCCATTCTTTTAGGTAGAAGTAACATGCGGTGTGAGTGAAGTTGTTGGTAAGGTTCAATGCTACTTTCCTTTTGCATGGCATTCTGTAACCTAAACTGGTGCAATTCTCTCTCTTCAGACTCTAAGCATGAAGATCTCAAGTCATCATTAATTGATTCAATCATGTTTAGCCGTTCAGTGTAGCCAGCACTTTCATTGTTGTCCACAGCATCATGCAATTTAAGTACATTTGAAATCACTGGATTAGGAGTGTAAGACATGATATTTTATGTTAAAAGGATTGTTGGTATTATTGGATTTAGTAATTGACGTTGATTTATGATTTGACTGTGTTAAAATCATATGACAAGTCTCAATTTTCCGCAGGAATAGCAAACCACTAAACACAAACGCTTCTGTCAAACCTCTTCAGACAAACCGCTTTCAATAGCCCTTTTCTGACAAATCGCTTATCACAAACCGCTTCTTTCAAACCCCTTTTGTCAAATCGCTTAAGTGACAAACCGCTTAAGTAACAAATCGCTTAAGTGACAAATCGCTTAAAGGTCAAACCGCTTAAGTGACAAATCGCTTAAGTGACAAATCGCTTAAATGACAAACCGTAGGGGAACACAATTACGTCTACTACTTCCACTACTTTGTCCTTTCTTGTCTCTTTGTCCCTACACACAAACCGCTTATGTGACAAACCGCTTCAACAAAACAGGACAAACCGCTTAAAAGTCTGATCAAACCGCTTCCAAGAAATGCACTACGAGAGACAAATCGCTTCCTAGCAAAACTTCAAAAACTAAACTTTTTCAATCCAAAACACTAAAATCAAGATGATTGAGACCTTCCAATCCAAAACCTAAACACTTATGATGATTCTAAACACAAAAGTACTATCAAAATTCAAACTTTAACACCAAAAATGATCCAAATGATGAAAACTACTCAAAACTCATTTAAACCCAAAAACCTATGAAAACCACTAGAAATCCAAGAACATGAAGGATAGATGATCAAACCATTGCTCTTGATACCAATTGTTACATATTGGTTTTCACAAACACACAATCAAGCACACATAAGGTTCGAATGGTATGAGTTTTAGAGAGAGAAAGATGGGATGTTCTAGAGAGATAAAATCAAAATGAAAGGTTAGATTACCAAATGAACATCCAACCCTCTCCCTTGTGGGGAGAGAGATATTTATACAAATGTCTACGCACTCCTTCGGGTTGTGGATCAGGCATACATTGGATAAAGATTCGTCCTTCTTCCACGGTGTTACTTATACTACTAGTAAACTAACTAATATAACGTTATGTCTACGAGTTGTAATATACTAAACTATTGTTGGGGTGACCGACACTTCTACATGGATTTTCTAAATCCTAACAAACTCACCGCGGAAGAATCGCGGGGTACAATAGAGGACCTTGCCCTCTATGATAACGAAAGTTGGAATGACCCCCGTGAGTTGCCCAAAACCGTCGAGGAAATCTCCTTGCCTCCCATTGACTCACAAACTTCCAGTCGTAGGATGCTCGAACTTGAAGATCAAGTCAAATTCCTAATGAGCTCCTACGAGAATCCTAATTCTTCACACCAAGTGAACAAAATCACTCTACTGTGTGAATTATGTAGTGGTCCCCATGACACTCGTGATTGCACAAGACTCCCCGAACAACCTTTTGCGGACTACGCCTCCACACGTACCGACGCAGCAGAAGAGAATGGTACACTTTCAAGCCCGAGCAAAACAACTTAGGAAATTCCTACAACCCCTCTTGGAGAAATCACTCTAACCTTAAGTGGAGCCAAAACTCGAACCCGTCCCAAAATAACTCATCTAGTCCACCCAATAGGTCCTACAACAACCCTCCAAACACTGGGAATTCCACTAGTCTCGAGGCAGTGGTGTCTAAATTCATGTCATCTCAAGAAGCTCGATTGACTAAGCTTGAAGCCGATTTCAAGAAACGACAAAGCAAGATGACAACCAAGCTCGACGCCCTCTTAAAAGCCTTCAATGACCAGGAGATTGGAGCACTCCCGAGTGACACTATAAAGAACCCAAAAGTGAATTCGATTTCATCGAATTCATGTTCTTGCTCACCATGGGAGAGTGCATATCCATTCCCTTTACACCCAAAAGTCCACTCGGTCAACGCCATCAATACGGGTTCCAAGCGATCCCTCATGAGATACTAAGGACCTGAACCAATGGACCATCCAACTCTTGAGAAACCCATCAACCAAGAACCCAAACCTAATCTAGAAGAGGAGTATAAGGAGCTCCACCAAGAAAAACCGGTTCTTGAAGTCTTGACTCATGCGCCTTAATATGAGCAAGAACTAAAATTAGGAGAACGTGGTTCTGCATTTGTGCAAAATAAGTTACCTAAGAAGTTAGATGATCCCGGGCTATTCATTCTTCATTGTAGAATTGGAAATTCCAAATCTTTCGACACATAAGCCGATTTAGGATCAAGCATCAATCTTCTTCTGTTGTCCCTCCATAGAAGCCTTAACCTAGGTAAGATAGAACCAATGGAAACCATCTTAGGTCTAGCGGACGGTAGTATTGCATATCTGGTAGGGATAATTAAGGGCATGGTAGTGCACGTATGTCGATTAACTCTTTTGGCGGATTTCCATGTGCTAGACATGAATAAAGACCCAACATGCCCATTGTTAGTAGGAAGAAGATTCTTAGCTACTGCTAGTACCATATTTGATTGTAAGATATCCAAGATAGTGGTAGGAGAAGGGAGCGCTAGGTCAATTTACGATATCAAAAGCATATCTACTACAAAGAGGATGAACAAATTCCCTATGAGATCATGTTGGATAGAAAATCATCAAGATATGGACCTTGGATTAATGGAGATTTTGTAGGTCCTCAACGACCGTCCTATGTAGAAGAGACCTTCGTAAGTAACGCAACTCTCCATGAACAACAATTAGCTAGGGACATTAAAGTGAACCCGTTCGAGGATACCTTAGTGTTTAGGAAGATGACCGAGTTCCTAGGAACCTTGCCCATTAATCTTAACAAGAATAAGTGGAAAGTTGAGAGTGAGAAGCCTAAGCATAATTGGAGTTGGGATAGACCACCTAGTGATGGAAATGGAGAATGGCACATTAGGATTACAATCTATGATTCCGATAGAGAAAAGTTTGAAAAAGCATACCGGACTAAGCGTACCAATAGGAAAATAAAAGATAAGTTTGATCCCTATGACATTCTTGAGGATAAACTTACTTACATAGGTACGTAGGAGCACGACTTCGAGTCTAGCTACAAGACTCATAAATAAAGAAAAGCGCTTCGTGGGAGGCAACCCATGCTTAATTGTTTTCTTGTTTGTGTGTCATATATCTTTTTCATTGTTGTTTATTCTCATGTTTGATTTTGTGAAATTGCTTTATTTTGTCTTTAACCTCGTCTTAATTACATATAAAGGTATTTTACAAAAAGATAAGTGTAGGGAAGATCATATACGTTTTTTAAGAACATGAACATGAGAATTACAATTAGTGAAATTGATATATATGTGTGTTTGTTAGAGTCAAATGCTTGTATCGAGTCATAATGGATGTTTTGCATGAATTTTTCCAGGTTTTAAAGATGTAATTTTTTCAGAATTTTTCCAGAAAAACGCAGCAGACCAGTTTCAGTCATGACAACCTGACGGCGTTAGGATTAAAGCCTGACGACGTCAGGTTAAGCAGAAACAGCTTATCGTTTTTTCGTTTTCTGTGCTGCTTATAAATTTTTGGAATTTCTCAGGTCTTAATTTTCCAGAAAAACTGCAAACATCCATTCCACAAGCATTATATCCTAGTGTAGTTGTGTCATATATAGTTTTACCGCCAATTTTACGCGAAGGTTTCATTTGTTTTCTTAAGTGTGCAGGTTATATTTGGCAAGAAGAAGAAACTCAACATTGGATGGAGCTTATCACGTATGCATTCTTCTTGGACAAGAATTTAACCGCAACTTCACATGGATCCTACCGAGCTAATCAGGGGAGTACTAGTTTCTTTTCCTCACTTACCTTCCTTTATCATAACTTTGATACTTTCGGGGAATATTGGGACAATGTTCAGTTTAATTGTAGGGATGGACAATAAAACGGGAACTTAGAAACTATTCTTATCCTTGATTATTTGTCTTGTCCTTGGTAATTTGTGTAATAAACTATGAGAAATATTTGTTAGGGCAATTTTAGCACCAAATTTAAATTTATTTATAACATGTACGAGCTAAAACTTTAGTCTTAATAAAGCGTCTCATGGATAGAAGTTATATGACTAGCACAAAAAAACCGTTTACCACTCAAATTCCACCCAAAAAATGTGAGGTTCGCCCCTAGATCTTTAGGAATAAAAGCATTCACCTTTAATGCTTAGAGAGTGTACCAGTAGTATAATAGATTCTAGAACTTGTTTGGTGATGCATTCTGAGATCGCTAGTGAGACTACACTTGTGTAGTTAGGAATAACTAAGTGATAAGAGGCATTAGGATAACCCTTGTTTAAAACCTGTATTATAATTATTTCTTCAACATCGGTTGAGTAATTACCCCACACCCTTGCGATGTACTCATCTTTAGTATACGATACCCCTAGTTAACCCCTTAGAGCCTATCCTTTTCGCGGTTCTCGTGATGTTTCGGTTTTCAGGAATATCAATGAAGAGCATTGTTTACAATCCACCCCCAAATGTACACCCAAATTGCCTTAGCCTACCTTGTATGCACTCACCTTTAGTGCATTATTGTTATCATTACTAAACCCTTACGCTCAGTTCTCGAGTTGAAATGGAAGAGGAAAGTAAAAGAAATGGTATGTTTTTGTGTTCTTCAGTCTTTTTTAAAGGAGAAAAGGGAAATGGAAAGGAAATAGGGGAGAAGATTTGTTAATTCAATCTTCCTCCCACTTTTGGGAGGAAAGGGAAAGGAAACAGAACCGTATATTGTATAAAGACTAATATACCCTTTTTAAAACATTTGACATTAACAATTAAAGGACATATATGTAATTTGACCAAGTTATTTTTCTTTTCCTCTCACTCAAGAACTGATTATGATTACTTTCCATTTCCTTTCCCCATATCTCAAGAACATAACAACTAACACTTACTTTCCTTTTTCTTTTCTTTTCCCTTTCTTATTCTTTTCCATTTCCCTTCCCTAAAAACTCGAGAACTGAGCATTAGTTCAAATATCTAGTTACTTGCATGGTTGCTAAGTCGAGTCATATCTTTTGTACACAGTTTTGGGATGATTGGGACTCATGGGTAAAATTAATATTTTAAGGAGTAACGGGAAGGAACGATAAATTCAAATTCCCTTTGTCTACGTAATTAAATACTCCAAGTGTTTTGATCTTTTCAAATCAGGTCAATTAGTGTTAGAGAAATAAAAACTCAAGTGTAGGGATGCTCCTATAAATCCCTTATACTTTGATGTTATCATAGAGGATGGTAGAGTAAAAATGTATGAAAAAAAAATCGAAAAAAGCGAGTGTTCAAAAAGAATAAATAAAAAATAATAATAATAATAATAATAATAATAATAATAATAATAATAATAATAATAATAATAATAATAATAATAATAATAATAATAATAATAATAATAATAATAATAATAAATTGCAGAAAAACATACGGGCTACCATCCTACATCTATCTTTATATTTATGTCTTTAAATTTATGTTTGTTTGTTTGTTTCAAGTTATCTAGAGTTAGTGAGTCGAGTCTTGGCTTAGCAACGTCACGCTATTCATGCTCGTAACATATGATTTTTGACTTGCCACCACTAAGTATCGCCTATCCAACAAAACCCTTTGTTTCCCTACCGTAAACCTAACTTTGCAACCCTTGTAAAGACCTCTTAGATAGTTTTTCCTAGGTGTTTACGCCAAAGCGGTGGAGGTTTAATCTAGTCTCAAGCCTATGGTAATCTATGTACTATGCCAGGTAATGAGTGTTTATCTTCCATTTTCATTTATTATATTTCATATAAACCCGAGAGATGAGAGAATCCAAACACCCCTTGTGAGGTGCTAGTATATAATTTTCGTGCTTGTTATGACTATTGCGGTGCTTTTACTTGTTATGAATTATTTTAAACCAATGCTTCATGCCCCCTAACTTATAAATTGATTGGCCAAACGCACATTTGCTTGAGGACAAGCAAATACCAAGTGTAGGGATATTTGATAAGGATTTAAAACGTACGCTTTTAGGGGGTCATTTAAACCCTAAATCGACCACTTTTATATCCGTTACTGCTTATTTCGTTCCTTTTCACTTTTTAGGTCTCTTGGAAGCAAAATGCTGGAATGAAGCATATTTGGACGAAAAGGAGCAAATACATGAAGAAAATGACAAATTCAAGATCAAAGCCACTCAATGCTATTCAACAGAACCTGACGGCGTCCCAACCAAAGGGCGACGCCGTCACTCTATGAAGATTTGATCAAAACATGCACGCGACGGCTCAGCTAAATTTCTTGTCCTACAACCTGACGACATCACGCCTTAATTCTGGAAGGCGTCACTCAGAAAAACTACATCAGACACCCAAGATCCAAGATTCAGACGACGTCACTACTGAAAAGAATGACGGCTTCACACATATCAACTGACGACGTCACAAGCTGTTCAAGACTATCACAACATGCGCGCGAAGTAGCTGATACTGTTTTGGCCATAACTTTTGCATACGAACTCAGATTTAGGTGATTCAAAAGCCCACGTGACCGGAACGAGAAAATATACAGTTTGGTGAAAAAAAGTCTTCGTGACGCCGTCACTTTGTCGAGCTGACGCCGTCACCTTTTGACGACAGAAAATCTGCCTATAAATAGAACATTATTACTTTCCTTTTTGTAGGCTCTAAACCCTAACTCCGATTCCATGGTTTAGATAGGTGTTTTTCCAGAAACTTAAAAGGTTTCAATCACTCCAAAAATATCTTGTAATGGTTTGTTGATTATATATTAATCCATATCTTCAATTTATCATTATGTCTACCCCATGTTCAATTGATTGTATGTATGCTTGCTTGTTTACCATGTCAAGCTAAATATCTTGTATGTTTTCTTAGATCTATGAAACCTAGTTATTGATTATTGTTAGGTTGTTTCTTATCTTAATTGTAAATTGGCTTAGGAGTGCAACTAGGCATCATTCGTTGTATTTAATGCTTGAGTATGCTTTATGAAAGTGAGGCTTATGAATGAAATAGCTTAAGGGCTTGCCGATTTCGTATGCTAAACCTGAGAGATAACCTCAAAGAGTTAGAGACTACGCATACCCTACGACCTTTAGGAATACAACGCGTTAAGATAAGGTGTGACAATTCAACGACCAATAAAAGATAACTATGGAGTAATAGTATCTAGGTAAACACATTTTTAATCATCATACGAGCACACATCAAATAGACATAGCTACCCTTAGTAATAGATAATTAGATAACTAGATAAGTAGAAGTAATCGGTAGAGAATACCACCCCTCCCCCAACCAATTGCCCTGATATTTTACCTTAGCTTTCTAGAAAACCATAAAAGATTTAAAAAAAAAAAAAAAAAAAAAAAAAACGAATCATCCTCAACCCCCACCTTCTCGTCATACATTTCTTGCTAGCATTCCTATTCCCCTAGAGAATGATATCAATCCCCGATGCTTACCCAATACTACACTACAACGATTAGGTTCACTGCCTAGGTGGTTGAAAAACTTGCTCGAAGAAAAGGAAGTTCCTTTGATCCCGAACGCGCTTCGTACGCGCATCAATGGATGTGCATTCCATGGACTTCGTTCTGAAGATCCAAATCAACACCTCAAGGATTTCCTAAATAATGTTGATTTAATTGACCTTGATGCTACCATTCAGGAGACAACGCGATTGCGTCTCTTCCAATTCTCTCTATGGGACCAAGCTAGTAATTTGCTTGATCGTCTTCCCACGAGATCTATTTCAAGTTGGGATGATCTCACTACCCGTTTCCTCGCCCAGTTTTTCCCAACGGGGAGAACCACTAAGCTTAGGAATGATATCTTGATGTTCCAACAACGTCAATGTGAAACCCTTTATGAGGCGTGGACTCCATTCAAGGACTTACTCCACAAAGTCTCTCACCATGGCATTGATATTTGGCTCCAAGTCCAAATCTTCTATGATCATGTCAATCTCCCCACAAGGCAAACCGTTGACCAAGCGGCCGGTGGTAAGCTTAATGAATTAACCACGAAAGAATCATGGGGCACTATAGAGGACCTTGCCCTCTATGACAACGAATGTTGGAATAACCCCCGTGAGTTGCCCAAAACCGTCAAGGAAATATCCTTGCCTTCAATCGACTCACAACCTTCCAATCGTAGGATACTCGAACTTGAAGATCAAGTCAAATTCCTCATGAGTTCCTACGAAGCTCCTAGACCTTCATGCCAAGTGAATAAAATCACTTCCTTATGTGAGTTATGTGGTGGTCCCCATGACACTCGTGATTGCACAAAACTCCCCATGTCACTCGTGATTTGCCAACAAGATAAGATAGAGCAAAAGAAGTCAGGAGGACTATTGGAGCCTTTACCTACGCCCAAGGGA
Organism: Chrysanthemum seticuspe; assembly: GCA_019973895.1. Taxonomy (NCBI): domain Eukaryota; kingdom Viridiplantae; phylum Streptophyta; class Magnoliopsida; order Asterales; family Asteraceae; genus Chrysanthemum; species Chrysanthemum seticuspe. Next base: position 131,592,813 of record BPTQ01000003.1, on the reverse strand, counting down.
CCATGGGAAAGCGTTCCCATGGACTTTATCACATCCTTGCCAAAGTCAGAAGGAAATGGGAGTATTATCGTAGTGGTCGATCGATTTTCGAAGTATGTAACTTTCATTTCCGCACCACCCGATGTTACCGCCGATGATACGGCTAAGATTTTCTTTAAGAATGTGGTGAAGTATTGGGGAGTGCCATATGTGATCGTTAGTGATCGAGATCCGAGATTCACAAAGGCGCTTTTGGATTGAATTGTTTAAGATCATGGGGATGGAGTTGAACATCTCTACGAGCTTCCATCCCCAAACAGACGGACAACCGGAGAGGGTAAATGCACTATTGGAGCTCTATCTTCTGTACTATGTGAGTGCCAACCAGCATGATTGGGCTAAACTCCTTGAAGCTGCTCAATTCTCTTACAACATGCAACGAAGTGAAGCCACGGGGAAGAGTCCTTTTGAGTTGGTCATGGGGCGCCAACCATTGACTCTTAATGCCTTAGCCGCATCATACGAGGGGAGTAGCCCGACCGCTTACAAGACGATGAAGGAATGGGACGAGCAAGCGGACTTGGCCCGCGCATCATTGGAAAAAGCGGCAGATGGGAAAATGAGACATGTCGAGTTCGAGGTCGGAGATCAATTAATGGTGAAGCTCTTGCCTCAACAATTCAAATCACTAAGGAAGGTGCACAAAGGTTTGATACGGAGGTATGAAGGCCTTTTTCCCGTGATTGGACGTGTTGGGAAGGTATCGAATCGACTTCAACTACCGCCCAAGTTAAAGATTCACCTGGTATTCCACGTTAGCTTTCTCAATGGAGACGACGAAGACCTAGAACGAGGGGTGTCTAAGCGGACACCAACAGCGGTTGTTACTTCGTACGATCGAGAGGTTGAGGAGATCTTGTCGGATCGTATGATACGAAGACGAGGAGTGCCGAGCTACAAGGAGTACTTGATCAAGTGGTGTAATTTTCCCGATAGTGAAGCAAGCTTGGAAGCCGAAGACTTACTATGGCAATTTGCGGATGAGATTAAGAAATATCAGGAGGATGGCACAACGAGGACGTCACGAGCTTAGGTGGGGGAGGATGTCACCACCCGCCTACTCAACGAGATCGTTTTTGAGGATGTTCTGGATTCCGGATTATTCCACACTTCTCTTGGAAAAGCTTGGATAATCTTGGAAGCCTTTGAAAAATGTTTAAAGATGCTGGAAGGTGTAGGAATGTCTTGATACTCTTGGAAGCACTAGAAGCTCATAGAAATCCTAGAAGTTTCCCACCTAAGAACCTTGTAGAAACTTGTACATAGTATAAATAGATGTAGCCTCATTTGATGAAGGCATCCAACTAAGTTCACTTGTATTCTCTCTTGTAAAGTTCTAAGTAATACAAAGCATTTCCTTTCATTCCACTTGTTCCTTTCTTTGAAGCTTTCTTTAGTTGCATACATCGCTGAGTGTTCGAGCAAGGCTGAGCTTAGTCGAGACTAAGTGCCGCACGGAAGACCTTGTAGAGACAACTCTATGACATTAAGGTGTCATAACACTGTAACACCAAAAAAGTGTTGCTACCTCAGCGCCATTTCAGCTTTAACATTTTAACATCAACACCCAAAAATCAGTCCTTATCATAACACAACATTAACACCCCCTTTTGAGACCCACATTTTTTCTTTCTTTTCCATTTATTTAAACAAAATATTATCAATTATCAAATAAAACTACAAAATAACATTTTTATTAAAAGTTATATTTAATGAACTTTTTTTTTTTTTATTGTTATTATTTTTTTACTTTTGCAAGCTCAAAGCCTCAAATGAAACAATAAAAAATCACGAGGACTAAACTGCAAATTTTCATTAGTATCATCTTCTTCCTTTTGTTACCCACACACACTATTTACATATACGCACAGTCAAAACACACACACATAAAAAATCGGAAAAAAAAGAAGAAAAAAGAAAAAGAAATGTGTTACAACGCACGTTGGTGGCTTAACTTGGTCCTCAACGACATTGGTATTTTGTGGCTGCGGTATCATAACGTCGGATAACGACGCCACGTCAGCATAACGTCAAGGCCTGCGTTATCATATCTTGTGCTCTAAGGTTAAAATTGTAAGTAAACAGATAAAATAATAATAGTTACCTATATTTTTATTAAATTGCATGTATCTTTTAAAAAAAACAATTGTATTGAAGAGAATGAAATAATACTTATTGTATACTATTTTCATACAAAGTTCAAATGTATTTTTTTGCAATACAAAAGGAAGCCCTTACGGTGTATGATGTTTTGAGACAAAGATGATTAAGAAAGATAATTACTCCGTGTTTAAGTTGAGCATACACGAATGAAATGTCATTTTAAACACATGTTTTTATCTACTAGGAGGGTACTCGCGCGTTGCAGCGGCGGGTACTTTAAAATAAAAAAATTCGATTAATAATGTATTTTAGTTTATTATGTTTTTTTTAACAATAAATTTACGGATATCAAGAATTTCGTATAGCCCGTGCCCGTTCGGGCTCGAACCCGTTGGCTCGTGTCTGCTAGGGCTCGAGCCCATTTGGTCCACGCCCGTTCGGCTCAAGCCCATTTGGCCCGTTGCCCGTTTGGGCTTGAATATTTGTATAATATGCTTTATTATTTGTAGTAGTGAAATTTAATGCAGGAATTGTGTTAATTTGGTTGTACAATATGCTTGATAATTTGTATTTCTTATGTAAGAGGTGTTTTAATAACTATATTAATTGTATCTATTAACCAGTTAAATAATTGGCTATATTAAATAGAATTAATGTGGTGTTTTGTTGTACAATATGCTTGTCTTGTACGTCTGAAAATTATGTGCATTAAAGTGTTGTACACTATGTTTCTTTTCTTGTAAGTAGTAGTCATTATAGTCATTAATAACATTGATCACTTTAATAGCATTAATGTTGTAAGTCTGAAAATTACATCATGCTTATTTTGTTGTACACTATATTTATTTTGTTGTAAATCTGAAAATTTGTTGCAGCTATTGTACATTGTGCTTAAATGGTTGTAATTTTTGGTGAAGAAGTGTTTTTAATAGCATTATGTTGTTTGATAGAATTTTGGTCTTAAAATAACACCACGCTTTATTCTGTAGTACAATATGCTTACTTGGTTGTAATTCTGAAAATTGGGTGCATTAAATTGTTATAAACTATTTTTATTGTCTTGTACATCTTAAAATTAAAAATAAGATGTCTTTGTGCATTATATCTAGTATAAATATAGATTACAAATGGGGGGTTGATACTCACACCATTTTTTCTTATACATACAACACATTGTACAACAATGTAATGCATACTGTACAAAACAGTAATGCACAATTATGATGTATGTATAAAAAAAAATGGTGTGAGTATCAACTCCATTACAAATGTTCGCACCTATTTGTACTTGAGCGGTTGAACAACCTGTGAATTGGGCTCTGAGCTTCTGAAGCAAGTACCGGGTACTACTAAGTCTACAAAGCCCAGAAGTTTGAAAAGCCTATTCAAAAGATGAGGTACTCGATTTGACCTATACGTTGAAGGTTTAACCCCTCATTTTGGAGCCCACATGCCATTTATAATTGGCATTTTGATACGAAAAAAAGTTGAACGTAAAAGCGATCAGAATTCGAACAAGCCGCGTTTTACCGGGAAGGATCGAGCTAGGATCAAATTATCAGATGTCCCTTTCGTTTACAACAACCTTAACCGCACAAGCCTAGGCTGGGCCTACCTCGATCCGATATTCTTTAAAGATACAATTAATTAATTTTAGTTATTTATTATTTTTTATCAAAACAAATAAAACAAACTTTTTATCATTTTTTCAAATAATTAAATATCTCACAAACCGTTAATCGTTACTCAAAATGAATCATACCATCACAACGAGAATTAAATCATCTTTTTATAAAGGGGTACTTCAATATACTTTCGACGAACTGTTTTTTCGATTTTTTTTCAATTACGGACGTAACAAAAATAATCAAAAAAAAAATCGTCGAAAGTATATCAAAGTGCTCGTCTACTGAAAGATAACAAAATACTCGTCGCGATAGTGTATTTTTACTTGACGATTTACCTTTGCAAGATATTTTATTTTTAAAAAAGAGATGGAAAACGAGGTTTTATTTATTTATTATTTTTTTTTGATGCAAAAATAAATGTTTAATATTGGTTCATCAGATCTTTAATAGTTTTAGTTATACAGTAAAATCTCTATAAATTAATGATGTTGGGACCGGGATATTTTATTAATTTAACGCGATATTATTATATCGATAAATTAATAATTTATTAATTTAAAGAGGTTTTACGTATTGTCTTTATATTTCTAAGTCCAATATACTAGTTACAATGCATACCAGTTAGAAATAAAAAAATAAATTGATAAACAAGTTCCAATTAACATTTGATGAATTCACATTCACAAATTAATTGAATTCGTTAAGTTCATTGTTTTTGAATAAGTAAAAAAGTTGGTTTCGTTGGGACAAGTTCCAATTACGCATAACTTTAATTGAATTAATTGATTTGTACAAGTTCCAATTACGTATGACCTTTATATATATGAAAATTTTTAGTAATTATTATTATATGGTTTCGTTGGGACCAATATATATACATTTGGTTTCAAAAAAATTATTATCTTATTATTTTATCGATTGTGATTCAAATTTATACTGGTTCTAAGTCGAAACTGAACAAATTATTAATTTTATCAAGGTTATTAATTTATTGAGTATTAATTTATATTAGTTTTATTGTATATTGATCTCAACTCTCTTAACATGTGCTATAGTTATAATAATATTGATACCGAAGATGTCATAAAAAATTGTATACACACAAATAATTTTTATTTTTATTTTTTTTAAGGTGTATACACACAAATCTCAATCACTTATTCTTCACTAAAAAAAACAGAAGGATGATTAATGATAACTTTTAATTAAAAATTCAATTACACGCATTCATTTATAAACCAAATATTTTATAAACCGTTAATCGTTAAGCAAAATAAATTATAACATTGCGACAAGCATTTTATTATCTTTCAATAAACGGGGCACTTTCATATACTTTCGACAAATTTATTTTTCTTTTGGTTTTTTATGGCTTTTTTCCTTTTTTTTTTTTTTTTTTTTTTTTTTTTTTTTTTTACAGTATTGAAATTCGCATAACATATCACATAATTTTGTATTAATCTAGATATTCGAACGTTGAATAGTTTTACACATGAACATATGTATTTATATATAAGTCCAAAAGCTTTCTCAGTTTTCGCAATGAAAAGTACATATTAATGATTTTTCAACCATATATGATATAGGGGTGAGCATCGTGTCAAAACCGACCCGACCTGACAAAGCCGAAACATGGAAAAATCCCAAAGTGAAACCGAAACCGAAATTGCTCAGTTTTTCTCGGTTCGGTTTGGTTTCGGTTCGTTTTTGTCGGTTTTTCTTGGTTTTTTGCTCAAACCAACCCGAACCGAAACCGAAACTCGATAAAAATCTAAACCGAGTTAGAACCGAGTTTTGTCGGTTCGGTTTCGGTCGGCTCGGTTTTTTCGGGTTTCTTGGTTCGGTTCGGGTTTAATTCGGTTTTGCCCACCCCTAATATAACATATTGTATAAAAGCTTTTAGATTCGAGCAGTTTATTTATAAAAAATTAACAAAATATAACAAAAAGATTTAGTATCAAAACTCGTTTGATATATTACATGTGATTAAAGTCTTATATGTCAAGCGCAAACCTTTTGCAACATATAGTAAAAGTTAACGTAACTCTTTGTATCAAACTTCTAAGTTTTTCATTTTCTTGCATTAAAAAGTAAACACTCATAGTTTTCCAACTATATACAAATAGAATTCTTTTAACTTTTAACATAAACTCACTGAACAAAATATGTTAAATCACATGTGATAAAATTATGTACGATAAAAGTTGCATGTAAATTTAAACAAAAAGTTATAATTATACATGAATAAACAGAACTAACTACACATTTTGAATAAGACAAAATTCTAATCACACAATTAGTAAACACAAGTGTTCACTTATATGTCAACTAACACGAATCAATAATTATATGAAAAATTTTAAATTCATACTATAAATCAAATGTGATTTTATAGTGTAAATTATCAATACTCACAAAAACCTAAAGTTTTTTTGATTTTGTCCAACTTCAACGAATTAAATGCTCTAATCTAGAAGTTGAAATATAATATATTACATATGGTTCGAAAGTTATGAATTATCTAGTTTTTAGAAAAAAAAAAAAAAAAAAAAAAAAAAAAAACTGGCAAAACTTTTAAAACTACGTAAAAATAGTTATGTTCAATTTACTTGGGCCTGTTTGTTTAGTTTTTATATTAAGTTCTGTTAAACTAAAGTGTCTGTCTGGATATATGTTGTCTGTATGTAAATGAATAAATGGTTGTTTGTTTTGCATGCTGAATAAAGTGTCTGAATTAATAAAATTATTGTTATACCCTTTTATTTGAAATAAGTGATGATTAGTGGTTAAGAAGTGGAAGGGTAAATATGTAAAAGTAGGATAAAAGTGATGACTTAATATAGAGACCCTCATTCTCATGGCTTTTTCTAGAAGGTCATCCATTTAAATTAAGCACCAAACAAACACTCCATTAGTGACTTAATTAAACTACCTATTTTACAATTAAGACTCTTTAAGTCATTATCAAACACCACCTAAGACTGTTGAGTATTGAAAATTTTAAATTAGTGTTAAATTACATGTGACTAATAATGAAAGTTCCAACAATGAAAAATATAAAGAAAAAAGATGTGAAAAAGAAGTTATTATTGAAAGTATATCGAACTCTCACTTCATAGAAAGACAATTAAATGTTCGTCGATATATGTTTAACTATTTTGGTTAACAAGTAGGCTTTTAAATTTTTTTTAAAGGAATAAGTGAGTTGGTTTTTTTTTTTTTTTTTTTTTTTTTTCAAAACAATAAATGACTAAAATTGATCTTTTGATATGCAACTTTTTTATTGGTAGGTACCAATATTAAAACTTCAAACAAAATTCTAAAAGTTCTTTATCAAAGTTAAAAATGTTAATACATCTTTACATCAACTTCTAAGGTTGAAGCAATATGGATTTGTAACAAAAGTGCTTTGACTTAGTTGGTATCCGCTTTCGAAAAATTTATAGGTTTACTGAAGAGATTTGTGGATAAAAGGTCAAGAGTTCGAAGCTCGGCTCGTGCTTACTCCGATTGGTGTCTCACTATGTCAGAAGAATTGCCGGAGCAATTTCTTATGAGCTGGACAATGGCCGATGCAAAAAAAAACACCTGAAGTCAGACGTTTATTAGGATTTGCAACTTTTGCATAAATAGCTCGTTAACTATCATGTTCATTGGTAGTGAGGGAGAACATTGATCCGAAAACTAAACACTAAAAACTAGTTAAATATTATTACTTGAAGTCTTGAACTGACTCCGATCGCCTCTTTAAAGTATGTAACTCAATTGGTATGAAACTCTTAAAAATTGTCTTACCGCAAAACAATAAGCTTTGCCTATAATTATCCAGCTTTTTAGCAGATAATAATACTTCTTAGGAAATCAAAACTCACATACAACAAATCCTTCTAGACCTTAAACTAAAGAGATACTTTTGTGTGATGTATACATACATGTATACTAATACACTAGGCGAGTACCCGTGCCTAGCGGCATCGGTTTCTAGCGGCAGACAATTAACGATATGCGATATTGTGGTAAGTGTTTCGTATAACGTTCAAAATAGATAGTGAAAATATCAAAATGTAATTATAAACGGTTGTAACATGTGATAATTCAACTCTAGCAAAAATCTTAACATGTATGCACGTTACTCGTCGCGTAAAACTTCTTGGTACATGAAATTTGATGTGTAGACTCCTCCTTGACTGGTTCCACTAATACCTTTGTTGTTCTACGTGATATCCCTCTAGAGAACGTAACATAAAGCTGGAAATGCGAGAAAATATAATCGGGCAAATACACACCCACATTTAGAATTGTTTGACCCTGAGCTTTATTGATAGTCATTGTAAAGCTAAGGCACACAGGGAATTATGTTCTCTTTAGTTTAAAAAGAAACATATCTTGTTTAGATAGAGCAAAATAAATTAAGTATCTTCACGGCCAATTCCAGGATTCAAAATCATAACTTACAAAAATTTAGAGTGTGCATTCATTAAACACATTTGTAGCGCTGGGAAGTATTTCAGAGTGTGCATTCACTAAAGGTATTCCTCCATTAAACACATTCCTTATTAAGTTTTCTAACTTTCTCCCATTAGCATTTTTCAAACTTTTCACCTTGACTTTTCCCTCCATTAAACGTTTTAACATTTCAAGTTTAAACTCTCCCCTTGACTTATTTTCAACATTTCAAGTTTCAACAATTCCCCCTTAACCATTTTTACATTTTATGTAGTATAGATATAGTATATAGCAGGGTAACCCGCTTGTTTCGGCGGCGGGTATCCTGTGACAAATAACCGGAGAAATAGATCTCGATGAGACCTGATTCACCAGTTTGTATTGGTTTCAACGGGTCCTCTCTGTTTCGTTTTTCGGATGGCTATAATTGGTTAGCCGAATCGATGGCGACAACAGTTCCCGGTTGAACACGTAAGTCCGGTCCGGTTTTCAAAACTATATGTAACATCACCTTTTTAGCTTGTATGAAGTTTTGTGTGTTTTATTAATTTGTATAATGTGTATAATAACATTTACTTTTCATTTTAAGATGTTTTAAAAATAACATTAATTAGTGTGTTTAATTATTTTATATTTTGGATTATGTTGTAGCTTCTTTAAATTGTATGTTATGAAATTTGTATTGTACTTTTTAGTAAGTGGTGTTTTAATTGGTTGTTTTTAATTTAGTAGATGTGTTTTTAATTGGTTGTACAATGTGAATAAATTATTGTACTTTTAAGTAATGAGGTGTTTTAATAAGAGTATTAATTACACTATGCATTTCTCTCTCATTTGACCAATTTCAACTATTCAATTATTCAACTTTTCACCTTTGACTGTTTTTCTATTATATGTAGTATAACACATAAACGTACCATAGTGGAGACGGGGAAGGCTTGGTCCTCCTAAAACTTCATAGTTTTGCTTATATTTACATAACAAATTGATCATATTTAATTATTTATAAAGAAAAATATAACTTTGGCCCTCTCAAACTGAACGCGACCCTCCCAATTAGGTTTTCAAGTTTCGTCTTTGCAAATACATCAATATACAATAATTATGATATGATTAAAATTAGTATATAATTATCTAAGAACATCTATAGGTCATGATGGCACTAGAAAAAGACAATATACACATCAAATATTTTTAGGTCTTAAATCATTAAAGCCAAATGATCTTCGAAAGTGAAAATCGAAAGGCAATGATGAACCCGTGATGCCAAAATTAAAGCCACAATATAATATGAACCTTGAAGTGGTCCAACCAATCCAAACTTACTGGTCATAGATCCATATTTGGATTGGTCCACTGATCTAAAAGGCCCAAACCACATATAGTGTGCTATTTATGTTCTATAGCCGTTGGACCACCTTATACCTTTAACCTTTTCCCTATTGTATTTCCAAAATTCCAAATATGAAATATTAGAAGTCGTTAGTTTCAAAAAAAAAAGAAAAGAAAGAAAGAAAGAAAGTAGAAGAAACTAAAATACTTAGCTTGCTGCATCACAAACAAGTCCCTTCATAAAAGATAAAATGAAAAAGTTTTTACATTTTTATTTTTATCAATATGAGACACATATCCAACTTACCTGAATGATTGTTTACTTTCATATATGAATATGTACATAACTACAAATTGGGATGAATTTTATATGCACTCCTCTTTAAAGTGCATATCTTTTCTTAGTCTATCATTGTAGACTATTTAACAATTATTTTTTCTCATTTAATGGATATATCTCAAAAAGCTATTTTAATCAGTCATAAACTTGATATCATAAAATTATGAAGTAGCAAACGAGTACCGCATACCCTTTCATTGCTTCATCTATCAAGCATTTAATGTAACTAACGAATATTTATAATATCTGTAGTTTAATATAAAGAAAGGAATGTTATACTTAATATCATATTACAAAACGATAGGTAGAACAATAATGTGAAATCTAAAATATATATATATAAGTGCAATGAGAAAAGCATGCCGAGGAATCATTATACGTGTGACCTTGTAAGAGAATCCATAGAATCGCGAACATGCTAGTAATATATTCCTAACTTAGTTAGGAATTGTTTACTTTCTAATTAATACAGTAATATCTCAGCATGGCTAAGTTAATTAGCAAATACTTTTAGGCCATCGATGCAACCGTTTTGCGAGACAGCTATCGCAATTAGAGTCTCGTATGGGTCACAAATTAGGATCGATCAAAACAGGTTGAGTTAGATGGCATGGACGCTTTTAAAATTTTGATCTGATTAAGTATAATTATGTATAGGGCAAATCGCATAAAAGTGTACCCAACTTATACCCAATTTCAATTTAAGGTACTCAACTTTTTTTATCTCAATTTAGTGTACCAAACTTTTTTTTGATTGCAATGTAAGACCACTAGCGGGTTTCCAAGTCACTTAACCGGTTAACAAATTTTCCGGCGACCTTTTCCGATGACCCACCACCGCCACCTTCATTTATCACCACCACCACCATAACCCACCACCAATACCTTCATTTATCACCACATGGTGCAGCAATACGCATTCTCACAAGTTTTTCTGATATCTAATGCATTGGTTTTTGTTTTTTGAATAGCTTACATGCTTCAGGACCAAGAGGCACACGCAGCAGAGGTATTTAGTTTTTTTTTTTTCCTATGATTGATACTTTCTTTTTATTGTCATAATAATATTCAACTTATGTGTGAAGCACGATTGATCCTTTATCTTTTCTGTGCAGATGGAGCGCACATTTATTGCTATCAAGCCAGACGGTGTGCAAAGAAGACTGGTATAGTCTCTCATAACCTCATTATAAAATTTAAATAAGAGAAAAGTAGTTTTCTTTCATCTTATATTCTTTTTAAACACACTGTTCTTAATCAGGTATGCCTTTTTTCTTTCAGATTTCCGAGATCATTGCTCGCTTTGAACGTAAAGGTTTCAAACTTGTAGCTATTAAACTTAGTTTGGTTCGGATTATGGTGGTTGTGGTGATAAATGAAGGTATTGGTGGTGGGTTATGGTGGTGGTGATGATAAATGAAGGTGGTGGTGGTGGGTCATCGGAAAAGGTCGCCGGAAAATTTGGTAACCGGCTAAGTGACTTGGAAACCCGCTAGTGGTCTTACATTGCAATAAAAAAAAAGTTTGGTACACTAAATTGGGATAAAAAAAGTTGAGTACCTTAAATTGAAATTGGGTATAAGTTGGGTACACTTTTATGCGATTTGCCCTTATGTATACTATATAGACGATTGATTATGTATCAATTGTTAGTGTCATGATCATCATCTCGGTTTACACCGGTTTTCATGATATATGCTATGCAATTGATTATGGCTACACTTTAGTTGGATTTCGATTGCAGGAATTCCTAATTCGACTATTTACATTTTTCGTGGTTAATTAGTATCGTTGTATAACAATGTACTTGCTAGTTAATACTCTCTGTGACAAAATAAGTGTTTATTCTGAAAATGCATAAAATTTAAGAAATGTTTACTAACTGCGCCTTTAACCAATGTTGCAAAAATCGTGAATCGGTAGTCGGGCGGTCGACCACCTTGCAGCGAGTAATCGGTCAAGTCGGGATTAATCGGATTGGCATTTCCTGCATTTTTTGGTATTTCTGGAGACCAAACTAAAAATCTTAACCGATTCCAAGTCTGCTATGTTTCCAAACCTCAATAAAAAGCTTCAATTCTGATTATGATGCCCATTATACGTTATAAGTGAAATATACGATCCCCAAATTAAGTATAATGCCTAAATTATTATTTTTAAAACGCCCGATTAGGCCGATTTTTTACCGATTCAGCCGATTTTTTGACTGCTTAGTGCCGATTTTTATCCTAGGCCGATTTTTCGACCGATTTTCAAAAATCGACAAGGTACCGATTAATCGGCCGAGTTGACCTATTTTTGCAACATTAATAAAATATTATATTTACCTATTGAAGTTTCTTCTGATTACTTAAAATAAAAATTGAACAATTATTTTGGAGACAATATAAAATAGAAATGTTGACGGTTATTCTGAGACAATAAAGTAATATATAATGTATAACTAACATTCATAAAAATGTTATGAAATTAAAAGAGATTTTTTAACTTGTGTCTTAGGGCATATGTTAAAGAGGGTTCTACAGTTTTAGTGTCATCTTCTGAATGGCCAGTAAGTAGTTGTGGGGTAATGGGTATGATGCTGAATGATAATAAAGACCAATCAATAGTTGTTGGTCATTCGATAGGTGACACTCAGATTGTGAGACCCTCTTTAATATGTGCTCCTGAAGCGTAAGTAAAAAAAAAAACAAATTAAATACTTACTAGTTGTAGATAAAAAAAAAACAATGGAATATAGTAGCTTGATTCTTAAGAGTTGAGTTGAGGTAACGTTATACTTGGAGGAACCACGCGATGGTAATGATGCATTTTCTTTTTTCTGATATGTGTGGTCCAATAATACGAGTAGTTTCTTACAAGTCTCTGAAGATTTGAAAAACTACAAATTGAACCTTCAACTTATTTCAGGGGTCCATATGAATGAATTAAGGTTGACCTATTTGCAAGATGGAAAAGACGTGCTACGGTTGGAAAAATAACTAGTTGGTGCTCCATCAAACTTCATCAATGCCAACTCCCCATGCTTCCAACCAACTGGTTTTGCCAACCTCACTAATATTTTCTCATACTTGTTATATAGACCAGACGAATATTCGTACAAAACGACGGTGTATAGCGGCAAATAATTATAGTACTTACGGACTTGTGTTATGGGGCGACGATTTATGCAACTTACGAGTTCAATACGTAGCAATTGCAAAAAAAAAAAACAAAAAAAAAAGGTTATAAACGAAAAATAATAAAAGTTTGAGAATTAAACAATATTTAATATATTAAGTTAATAGTAGATGTTGTTACCATTTTTAATCAAGAGTATTTTAGTAATTGAAATGATTGTTTAAGTTTTCAAGATTAAATATTAAATAAAATGGTGTAAATGTTTTACAGATATTATACCTGTTTTTAAGTTTTGTTTGACAAAACTAGCTTGCAGTTAAAGCATATGAGAGTTGTAGCTTCGAGCTTATAATTAAGAAATGATAGAAAGACAAATAAATTAGCTTAGACTTAAAACCTTAAAAGTGTTTATGTAAATGGACATCTTCATAAGTTCAAGCTTCTGTAGAAGCCGCTTTTAAAGAGATTCTTTTGTAAGATTTTAAAAGCTTTGATTTTAACTAACTTGTTTTAAAAGCTCAATTTAACATAAACTCTAATATAATTTACTTTTATATGTGTTTGACAAGTTAATTGGAGTTGAACCTTACCTAAAATGCATTTTCTCATTCTCTATGTAAGTTGTGGCGGCAATGTTGTTGTCTCATCGTATGAACGTGGTTTTGCTTACCGGTGTGATTTTATTAAGCTCCGAGTTTTGAGAAGCATACAAAGATTTCAGTGAAATACATTTGAAATATAATTGCATGTATAAGCGATGACATCGAGAGACAAATTAGTCCAAATGGCTATCGCGACAACCTCAACGATCAAACTGTGCACAGAAAGCTTTGACTATTACACTCTAAAAGTGAGTAAATATGTTAAAATAAATGCTTTTCCCACGAAAGCTCAAGGATCATATTTGAGGTACTAGTCATTCTTTTTCCTGATGATATAAAAGCTCATTTAGTGTAAATTATTTATAGCCCATATACATTTGGAATGGACCAAAATATACATTCACAAGATGATGTGAACACACTAATTTATTAGGCATTTATTATAGTTAAAGAGTTAATATCTTGTAATTAAATTGTGTTATCATGTATCAAGACAATTCATTATGTTAGTTAAATTCTTTTAATTGTCCATGAGGTGTATTAACTCATATCCTTAAAGGAAAGTACTATGCAAACTGACGACCATGTTATAACAAGAATTAAAATTTGTACCAAGTAAACGTGTACTGTTGTACAATAACAAAAAGATACGGCTACTAATTGCAACAGGTAAACGGTGAGAGATATTTGTTTAGGTTACCGGCAAAAAGTGAAACATTTTTTTTTCCTGATATACGCGGCCTAATCAGTATTTTGCTGACTAATTTTTGAACCCTTCTCGGCGTATATTAAAATGTTTACCTAATGAAGTTTAAACCCAAATTTATTCTCTGTCTTAAAAGTTTATAAAGCTCTTTATTTTTTACAAAGATACTCATAAGATTAAAATTATTCTAGTCCAATAATTTTCACCATTTTGAAAAAAGTCCTTGAGTCACTTTAACAACATCCATATATTCCACACCATTTCAACTAAACAAATTTCAAACGCGCTTTATTCCATTCCATACCATACCAAAAAAACAATGGGAATATGTTTGTCAAAAAAATCAAAACGATCAACAGCAAGAATTTACAACAAACGCATTTCGAATCAAGCAAGTAGTAGTAGTAACCAATGGTCACGTATTCGCTCTTCTTCTGTTCAAAGTGATGATGCTGTTATTAATGAACATACCATTGCTGCTGCTATTCTTTTTCAGCAACAAAATGGTGGTTTAATGCCGTTTAATCGGTCAATGTCTGTACGTAATCAACGACAGCAGGTTATGTCTAGGAATTCTAGTACTAATAGACGTCGTTCTGTTAAGGATCCTTTGCTTCTTCCTCCACAGATGATTATCCAGGTTTGTTATATAGTTCTTTCTTCGTAAATTATGAAATACATGCAGATTTTAGTGACAATCAAATAATTTGTTATTGGTTTGTTACGTTGATGTAATTAAAAGTAGAATTGTTAGTAGGTCGGGACATAACCTCAGAAAAAGCCTCGAATCAATTATAGCAAAAAAAACATGTTTTTACCGCGGTATGTTGTAGGATAAACAACTTCTTACTGTAGTTAAGGTATTTAACCATGTTTCATTGTTTTGATGAAAACTAGCTATAAGTGACTAGTCAAAGTTTTGGTACAGTTTGGGATCAAACCGATTCAAAACTATCATCATACCGATAGCAGTGAAAAATTTATAGTTCACTTTAAAAGTTGGGACCAAACCATTTTTCACACTATTACCTACCGATGCATACTGGTTTTCGGTACTCTTATTAGGTTTCTCACATTTTTAATGTATCCAGCTAACAAATATAAGCTCCAAATAATTACATTATATATTTACATTTGTTAAATGTTAAATTTACAAATTGATGCAAGTATACAAATTTACAAATTTGCTACTGTTGTGGTGTAGATTATTTACGGATAATATACATGATTAGTGTATATATGTTTGTTTTATCATAAAGACAGTCAGTTCTTAACTTAAAATATTTTTTGTTAAGCAGGAGGTGAATCATGATGAATTAGAGACTAGTCATATTGTACTTGTTCATGGAGGTGGTTTTGGAGCTTGGTGTTGGTTTAAAATAATTGCACTTTTACAAGAATGTAAATTTAAAGTTACTGCAATTGATTTAAGTGGTTCTGGAATCGATCGGTTTGACCCAAATGCTATCAAAAGCCTCTCACAGTATGTGAAACCACTCACTGATTTCCTCGAAATGCTTCCTGATGGAGAAAAGGTTAGTTCTTCACTATCTAGAAAGATAGATCTCGTTTGTAGTTTTCTGCATTCGGCTTAATAAAGTTGGGAATAAGTGTTGGAAAATGTAGTCAAATGTGGTGAATGACAATTGATTTTGTCATCATGTTTACTAATGAGAATTAAGAATAAAATTAATTTATGGTTTTATTTTTAATTCATGAGACATTAGTAAAATTAATTGTATTAATTAATTGTGACCGTTTTTTCCATTCCAATTCCCTATATATTGGAGCTTACTCTTTCATTTCATACACACCAAGAAATAATAACTCACTCCTCTCCTTTGTTCACCATTAGTCTTGACCTTGTGTGTATCCGTTCGTAATAGAGGGAAGGCACGATTTTGGTTTGCTTTGATAACCCGTTTGTGCTAACGCGGTTATCAGTTGTTGTTGTATCCTGGGAGATAGACGTTCACGATTCTCAAGCACAGTGGAGAGGACGAATCTGTCTTAAGGAAACTGTGAGCATCACATGCCTCAACATTTTCCTTACTTGTCTTTTTTAGTCTCAACAATCAAAAGAAGTATGGTATGGTTTTCTACACTTTTATGTTTTTTTTTCTTCATGTTATGATTTATTTGTCTCTAATAGCAATACACACGTTATATACAACAATCTTAAGACAGATTATTTGTTGCTATTAGAGTGGCTGTTGATATGTTTGAAATAACAAAATATAATTGACCGGCATAAAACAATTTGATGATAGTCTCTTGGAAAAAAAAACGAAGAAAACTGCATTGAAACTTTGGTTTATGTAGGCATATTTATTGATGAAATATATGCGCATGTTGATAACGGTTAGTTATTTAAATATGACTTAATGAGTCATGAATTATAAACACTATTATGGTTTTATATTTTCACTATCATAGATCAAATTAAATAAATATACTGGGATGCTTTATTTTGATTTGATAAATGACTAATCCTCAATGTCAAGGCATAAATTAAGCTACTTTCTTTGGCAATTTGAACAATTCTTTTTTGTCACGGAAAAGAATTTGTTATATTAAATTGTTGGTTAAACAATTTTGATTACAGCTGATATTAGAATAATAATGTCCAAAAGATAACAAATTGTATTATACAATTTTTATTGAGTTTATATGTTGGGTTTGGAAAGAAATACTAGAATCTATACTTCGATAGCTCATATAGGTTTAATGTTTTGTTTGACTTTGTCTTTAATGAAATGCGACACGTTAAGCATACTTGACTGATCTATAGAATGCAAACATGTAACTGCTCAAGTATATTCTAGTTTTGAAATCTTGTTTTATATGTATCGAACTGACAAAATCATGAAAAAAAAAAAAACAAGTTTATGGTTTTTTGTCTAACCAATCCAAACGTTTTGGTTGTTAGTCGATTTTTTATGAGTTATAATGATTACCAATAAATGACTTGTGGCATTATCCTTGTCTACTGTATGTAGAAGGAAAATATTGAGATAATATTGTGTGAAGTTGAATATGAAATCCATCTAATGGCTACTGGATGTTGTATTGTTTGGTTGCAATTGATCTTAATATAATGTTATTGTGAAAGAAAACATGTATATTCAATTTTACTCATTGTGCATATTTGGTTTGGAAAGATATATGAAATATGTACTTTGGTAATTCATAAATGCTTTGTGTATTTATGTGGTCACTTATACTACATGTGTTATCGTTATCACATAATTAAGTTTTTATTTGATTGATGTAAAAGAAATTAACATGAAGCTACCCGTGCTTTGAAATTTTCGTAATTATTATGGACCACAGCTAAGTGCTTAAAGTTTTGAACTTGAATTTGATTTCTAGAAAAGCTATAGTGAGTTTCTTCAAGTCGTTTTAAGAGATAACCTACAAACCGGTTGTTCTGTATGATGTTATAAAAGTATGTGAATCAACATTATGATAGAACAATCGAGTGTTCAAAGCATGTTGTCCGAAATCTTGTCATGATACTGGTTTGTGTAACTAGTATTGGTTTCATGACTAAATATTGAGATTAAACACATTCTTGCGAAATGCAAAGTTTGGTGTTATTTGGAATCCAAAATAATTGTTGTAATAGCTACGCACTCGTGAAAAAAAAAATGCTTTGTCTCCATAGTACAATTGCGTTTTTGAACCCAACTCTTTGTAGTGCGTAGCTAACAAATCAAACTTGATTTCTGGTAAGTTTGAGCTTAAATTGATGAGCCGTTCAATAGCAATTTCTATTGTTGATACATAAATTCATTTTCGACAAGTTGATGTTCCATGTGCATTGTTGCGAGAAAATGTGTTTTTCTCATAGTAAACAAATGAGTTTTGCACCCAAAATTTTTTCCCCTTTTTTAAAGTGATTAGGTAAAATCTTAAACATGATTTCTTTAAAAAAAAATAAAAAAAAAAAAAAAAAAAAAAAATGGTTGAGCTTAAACGGAAGAATTATTTAACTGCGGTTAATTGTATTTTAATACAACCATTTTTTTTGTGTTGTTTAAACGTACATTTGAGGTTTTGGTACAACATCGTCCGGTTGTTTTATGCATAATTATGCGATGTTTTGTGCGATATTTAATGTAAAATTGTTTGTTTTTTATTTGGTGCAAAATATTGTGGGAAAGTAGTGCATATTTAGAGCTGTTTGGTGCGGTGTTGTGCAACTAATTTTGTAACATGAGAATAAATAAGTCGCTTGAATTTGTATAAAGTATTGGAAGTTTGGATGTTGCAAATATCGTGTTGTGAATACTGTTGCAAATAATCAAACTAGTTGTTACTCTAGAAAGATGAACAATTGTTAAGACTTGTTCGAACTTATGTTGCTAATAATGTAACGGTTTGTCATTTTGTAAGAAATGACTAAATGTCGAAGATAACCGTCTACGACATTATGAAATGTCAAGAAAGATCACACATATAGATGACAACAAATTACGTTGGTTTATGTAACTAACATGAATGGTGTGATTGTCATCCAATGTGAGCTATAGTCCATTCGCTAAGCTGGACATATTTTGATTGTGTAAAATGATTACACATTGATTTTATGTGATTATAATCACATAAAAAATTGTGATAATCATATAATGATAAGAGATTCAATGTGATTATATATAATCACAAGTGAATTGGAATGACATGTTATAAGTGTAGGACTTACACATATAACTTATGGGATCCTCCTAAAACATGTACGGTTTAAGGTGGTGATTTGTCTAAAAGAAGAATGTTAGTAGATGAAATTATGAGTAATCAGAATGATGCATCTTCTGTCATACGCTTGATTCCTTGGTTTATAGCATGCTAGATTTGGAATCTTTTAATTATGATACGGAAAATAATTAACATAAGACATTCAAAAAGTTTGCATACACTAGTATGAAACTTGTGAAATGACAAATTACTACGGATCATGATGTCATATCCATGTGAGAAACAATCTTATAAACAAGATTAATACATATGAAAGAGAGAACCTTTCTACAAAATTCTTGAGATAAATTCCATGTGGGGGATTCCGGCCTAGCTAGAGTTCAAAAGAACGTCAACAAACATGAAGTTCTTGCCTGGTTGGAATACTCAAGAATTACCTAGAGCATGATATATTTAGAGTTGCATGAAACTCAAATTTGTACAAACATATTATGTCGATACGACAACTACTCTCAGTATGGGTTATCCCTATTGACAATATGAAGTCATAGAATAACTTTGCGGATCCGCTTGCGAAAAGCTAAATGTGAGAGTTAGTTAGCAAGTCGTGAAGAGGAATTGACTAAAGCCCTTGAAAAGTTTATATGAAGGAAAACCTAACCCAGCTGACTGGAGATCCCAAGATCTGGGTTCAATAGGACAACCTACTTGTATAAACTGAGGTCACTGTGGGGGAGTAATAAACTCCACATTTATTTTAAGGGAGTTAGCAAACTTCCTAGTCCATTCCTATAACAGTGACAATATGAGGTTAAGCATATGGCTTTTAATGATTAATCGAGAATCACCTATGTGAGAGAGAAGTGGGGTCGCTTCTAAGGGAATTGTGGGGGCGCAATTCTTAACAGCTCTCGTAGAACCAGGCTAATGTTCATGACCATAACGAACATAACTATGAGAACCAAAAAGTGTCAAGGAGATATTTGTGTGAATATATATTGTCGTCTCCACAAAACAGCAGACAGTTCAAAGACATCGAGTTCTACTGGCTGCTAGGAGTCTAAGTATATTTCACGAGGGGAGGTTCAAAGGGTAACACCTACCTATCCCATGCAAATATCAACTGCAAAACTCTATTACAACATCGAGTCGTTGAAATTCGTTTCCCTTATCAATTTCATTCATGTGGGGGATTGTTGGAAAATGTAGTCAAATGTGGTGAATGACAATTGATTTTGTCATCATGTTTACTAATGAGAATTAAGAATAAAATTAATTTATGGTTTTATTCTTAATTCATGAGACATTAGTAAAATTAATTGTATTAATTAATTGTGACCGTTTTTTCCATTCCAATTCCCTATATATTGGAGCTTACTCTTTCATTTCATACACACCAAGAAATAATAACTCACTCCTCTCCTTTGTTCACCATTAGTCTTGACCTTGTGTGTATCCGTTCGTAATAGAGGGAAGGCACGATTTTGGTTTGCTTTGATAACCCGTTTGTGCTAACGCGGTTATCAGTTGTTGTTGTATCCTGGGAGATAGACGTTCACGATTCTCAAGCACAGTGGAGAGGACGAATCTGTCTTAAGGAAACTGTGAGCATCACAGGCCTCAACATTTTCCTTACTTGTCTTTTTTAGTCTCAACAATCAAAAGAAGTATGGTATGGTTTTCTACACTTTTATGTTTTTTTTCTTCATGTTATGATTTATTTGTCTCTAATAGCAATACACACGTTATATACAACAATAAGAACAGAATAATTGTTTATACGAATGCTTTTCTGTAAACTAAATGTAATTTTTTTTTTCATTTCTTTTTGTACTATATATCATATTTCTTCTCGATTTTGTAGGTGATTTTGGCTGGCCATGATATCGGTGGTGCATGCATATCATATGCAATGGAGCTATTCCCAAATAAAGTTGCAAAAGCTATCTTCATTGCTGCTTCAATGCTTAAAACCGGAAAAAGCACTCTCGATATGTTCTCCCACAAGGTTTGCACAGTTAAATATTCAGTCTGTTTTGCCTAGAAGCATTTAAGACATGTCGAACAATGTAAAACTTACCTCATGTTTACAATAGTGTTTATAAAAATCAAATGAGGCTCAGTTGAAATACTAAACAAACTAGAAATTTTACACTGAATTTCATAGAATACAAATGATGGCCATAAACTCATAATTGGTTTGAAACAATATATCAGGATAATACAAATGATCTGATGAGGCAAGCTCAAAAGTTCTTGTACGCGAATGGGAGCAATCAGCCTCCAACTGCTATAGATCTTGATAAATCGCTGTTGAAGGACCTTCTATTCAATCAGAGTTGTGCCAAGGTATGAGTCACCTTATATTCAAGGTGACAAGAAGGGCAGGTCGGCAGTTTGGGTAATGGGTCAAACGAGTTCGGGTTGAAACATATCATGTCGTATTTGGTTCACTCACAAATACTTTTTTGTCTGGTTTAAAAATAAAATCTCTAAACAGTATATTTAGAATAGTTAAATCTTAAAATAAAACAATTTAGGAGGTCGTACACATTGAAATATAATTTGTGCCTCTTCATGACCTGTTTCATATTTAACACAACTCATATCAACCCATTCATTATAAGCAATGGGTTAAACAAAGTGTCGCCTCTTATTTTTAATATCCATCTCGTTAACAGGTAACAAGTTCAATAAATCTGTTAATGCCATATATATTTCTATGTGTAGGACGTGGTTTTAGCATCTGTCTCAATGAGGCCGATTCCATTTTTACCTATTCTCGACAAGCTCTCTCTTACAGACTTGAACTATGGGTCTATCAGACGATTTTATATAGAAACACCCGAAGACAATGCCATACCCGTCACTCTCCAACAGATAATGCTAAATGAAAGTCCACCCGAAAAGGTTTTCCGTCTCAAAGGTGCTGATCACTGCCCATTTTTCTCCAAGCCTCAAGCCCTACACAAGCTTCTAGTCGAGATTGCTAAAATCAAATGAACCCGAATGAAGTTTGCTTGATTGCAACAAAACCAGAATCTTCTAGTTCTGAGACTTGGCATGAATTTTCAGCAGTCGTATACAATCATATACTTTTAGTTTTGAGACATAGCATAAATTTTCAGCAGTTGCCAGAATGGACAGATTTTTTGTTCATGTTTTAGAGATTTGGTAACCAAATCTTCATCATGTTCTAGAATATGTTTATGTATAAAACTTACATACTTTGATAAGTTTTAAAATTGGTTTCGTCGCAAAAGAAATATTGAAGTCGATGAAAATAATATCGGTTTTCATGTGCTTTGGCATATTTATTTGATTTTTAATCAAAAGTTAGGTTCTTATAGTGATCAAATTTAAGAACAAAATGAGATACTAATCACAAGTCCAAAGGCAACATTTTGATTTCATTATGTTTGGAAGTCTGAACTACATTTACTTTTAGTATCAACTACAGTGGTGATGTCAAACAATTTCAATAAAAATTTGCAACTTCATATTCGTGTTAAACTGTTAATTATAATGTGTCAAATGGGTAATGTATAGAGAGATAGCTGTAATGGGTTGAAATGTATTTTGATGTTTGCTGTTTCTTGAGTAGTTTGAAGGGCTAATGACTTGAAAATGTATCCAACTTGTCATTTTTTGTTGTTCCATGTAGCATTTTTTTTTTTTTTTTTTTTTCTTATTAAAACACAAACCTTTTGAATTTCGTCTATTGTGTATATTTTATGACCATTTTATCCTTACCTTTTTTCAAACTTTTAAGGGTAAATGGTCATTTTACATGAACAAACGGTCATAAAATACACACAATAGACGAAATTCAAAAGGTTTGTGTTTTAATAAGAAAAAAAAGAAGACTACACAAAACAAAAAAAATTGACAAATTAAATACATTTTCAAGTCATTAGCCATAGTTTTAATTCATAAACTAAAAATAAAGTTTAAACTTGAATACCATAGTTTTTGCCACCTAATCGAAACTTGACATCTCAAATGAGTGCAACAACATGAAACAAATTAAACTCAATAACTACTATGCTTAATCCAAGTGTTGTGTTAAATGTTTCCTTTGGCAGTTCTATTTATATGTTTTTATGAGAAGTCTTGCTAACAAGTGATCATTGGGCATGAGTTAGCGTGTAGTTAATAAATACAAAATTTTCTAAGTTAAAAAAAAATACATTAAATACACATTAAATAAACTGATAAAATACTACATTTAAATATAACTTTCACTTATATGAACCAAAACATTTTTTCATTTGCACATTAATACGTGCCTAGTGGGGCATACGGTTAGCAAAACCTTTTATGATATGTGTGGAAAACTAAAAGGGGGTTGAATAGTTTACCGATTAAAATATTTGTTTTGAAACTTATTGTAATGATCAATTGATATTGATCAAAGATATGTTAGTAAATAATAAACAATATGCAAGCAATATATAAAGAGTAAATAAGGAAAGAAACAATCAAACCACGACAAGTTGTTTATAGTGGTTCGGTCTACAAGAACTCTTTTTCCTTGCCCTACTCCACTCCCCGAGTCTCCAACTCGAGAGTTTAACTTCACTAGTCAACAAGCTCCTTTCACCGGCGGAGAAACCTTTACACTTCGCTTACACACTATTTCCGACACTAAACTAGATGTCGAGTTCTTTTGCAAGGGTACAACCACTCACACACATAATGTATTTTAAGGACTAAAATACTAACCACTCCCACTCACAAGTTTAAGGTGGTTTGGTACAACAATGATGTATGAACAAGACTAGATCATACAACAATAAAACAAACAAGACTTTCAACTATTTGTTGAAGCTTGATTATGCCTTGATCTTCTTTGCTACAAAAGAGGATCACTATAATGATATGAAACCGAGTTAGAAATAATAGATAGAAGGAATGTATGTGATTATGCTAGAAAGGGATAAGAAAACAACTTGGGTTGGCTTGCTATTTATAGCCAAAACCTTCTGCTGTCACGACGGACCACGAAACCAAAAATATGGTTCCACCTGTGTAACTTTTGGGTGCCGCCGGGTCTGACAGCAAGATTACAAAAATCTTACCAAAGTTAACCAAAACTAACCAAGATCATGTAATATATGTAGAGTCCAAATCTACACAAAATATCTTATAAAATCCGCTGGAGATTTCAATGATGCACCACATGATGTCATATGTTGTTTTCTATTTTTAGAAATATGTTAAATGTAAATACATATGTAATGTTTTCTTTTGAGAAACTAAAACATGCTTGATCTAAAAATGTTAACATACATTGATGACGTATAGTATGTATTACGGGCCCGCGAGGCTCAATACACACTATACACATACTGGGCTTAGGCCCAACAATTACAAATCCTAGGCCTACAGAAAGTCTAATGGCTAAATTGGCTATGGTCCAGGCTTTGAGGTACACGCAAGGCGCATAACGGGCTGAACCCTCAACCGTTAGACCCCTTACGTCCGCATCCGCGATTAACACGGAACTCTTGTCCGCCAAGAGTCCGGTTCCGGCAACTAACCACTATGTTAATACAAATAAGCCGTAAAAAAGTCTATTTATATTTTACGATCTTCTAATGTTTTGTCGATAACAAACGTAAAATCATTTTAACGAAACAAATAGAATACGTAAATAGTTTGAGTCAATAGTTTCCTAACACACTTACGTTTTCACATAAAACACTAAAACAAGTATAAGTGATTTTATGATTTAGATACATATGTACAAACAACTAGTGTTTACATATTGAGTTAGCATATACTTAAACTAAGTATACTAAAATGGGTAAATACAAGTATATACTAAAATGGGTAAAAACAAGTATATATTAAATGGGTAAAAAACTAGCAAATGGTATTGACCCATAACCCATGGTTTTATATATACCACTTGACCAAGTGCATTGTACTCAAAGATACATTGTATCTAGAAAGAAAACCATGGATCAACCCATAACCCATGACCCATGACCCATAACCAAAAATACCCATGGGCAAAGAGGAGCGTCCCACGGATCCCTAGCTTTGTGCTAGCCGGATCCCTTGTGGGAGGGATCCGTGGGATCCGGGGAACAGTAGAAAATTTCGTCTATAAATAGAGAGCCATTTCTTCCTTTCTACTCACCACTTTACACGCATACTTCCCCAAGTATTATAACCCTCTAATCTCAGATCCAAGTGATCTATGTAGTTTGTATTTTGTTTTTGTGTGATTCTCTAGGTTCCTCTTTAAGGCGAGATCACCACTTCTTGAAGACGAGCAAGCTCAAGTCCATGAGTTGCCATGCTTCTTCATCATCAAGACAACTAAGGTTCTCTTGTTGATAGTTTTCTCTTCCACCGTAGATGTTAGGTTGAAGGCATTAGTGAAGGATGCCGAAAGTGTCAAGATGAAAGCATTAGTGAAAGGTGCTTATCGTCCATGTCAAAGCATTAGTGAAGAATGCTAAAGGTGTCAAGATGAAGGCATTAGTGAAGAGTGCCAAGCGTTGTGTCAAGGGCGTTAGTGAAGGATGCCTATGAATCAAATCAAGTAGCATTTGGGAAGAATGCCTAGGTCGTGTAATCGATGAGGTGCATCGTTATACATATAAGTATTTGTTTATTTCCAAGGATGGTGATATCCTTGATGGTGTTGTAACAAGGAGTGGATCTCCTTGATATTAGGTGTTGTGTTGTGAAGGGTACTAGTTCCTCCATAGTAATGGAACTAGGTGCTTAGCCTAGTACCTAATAAAGGGTAGGCGACGTTGTGATAGGATTAGTTCTCCTTGGTGTGAAAGAACTCGGTGGTTAGCCTAGCACCGTATAAAGGGTAGGCAACGTTGTCTTAGGTGTGGTTCGCCTTGGTGTGAAGGAACTTGGTATTTAGCTTTGTACCGGAAAAAGGTTAAGCGACGTTGTGAGGCTTCTCCGCCATAAGGAGTTGGTGTAGTGTTTACGAACTCTCGAGTAGGTGACTCGGGGAGTGGAGTAGGGCAGGAAGGTGTCCTTGTAGCCGAACCACTATAAATACTTGTGTCGTGGTGATGTGCTTCTTACTCTTTATCTTTCATTACACGTTTATATATCTATATATCAACGTCCAACATAAAGAACCAAATAGATTGACATAAGTCGATCTAAATATTTAAAAGGAAGTTTTAAATTGGTAAAACTATTCAACCCCCCGTTCTAGTTTTCCACAATTGGTATCAGAGCTTCGTTATCAAGTTTCTTAAAGTATGTTGTACTTTAAAGACTTGATACGATCCGTGTATGTTTGAAAACTACAAAGAAGGATTTTTGTTTGGTCATAAGTTTCTTTTAAATCATTTTTTTTGACATTGATAGATCATTCTAACAATTTTTTTAAAAGAAATCTTCATGCTAGAATCGTTTCAAAACCTTCATCTCTATTCAAAGAATAATGAAGTCAACAATTCAAGGAAGGATCTAAAAGTAATCACAACTTACGTACACCAAGTACAAAGGATTACTTTAAAAGCTCATGAAGTATTTTTGGTATTATGCCAAACCAAGAAGCATAGAGGTATGTCTTACTTTTCATTAGATAGGTTACATGAGTTTAATTTATTTCATAGTTATCCTTATTTAATAATTACTAGCATCGTTAGAAGTCTCTTTCGTCACCTTTCCCTCTTATTCATCATCGGGAATGGTATTCCTTTTGATTCGTCATACTAACGCCGTCGTCACATATGAACCCTCGATATGTGATTCATCAAAACCTGTTATCCAAAAACAATCTTCATCTAATACATGCAAACTTTTTTTTAGCTAGTTTATAAACCTACTATAAAAATAATGCCAAACAACCCTTTTTCTGTCCACAGTAGCCGGATCCCTCTAGTTGTACTAGCCGGATCCCAAATACAAGGGATCCGGGGGAACCGTGGAACAAAACTCAGCTATACGCTTTCAAAAATTCACCGCTGATCTTTTCCCTCTACTCACATAACACAAAAACGACTAAACCACTGATTTCATCCTCATTGGATTCCATACTCTCAAGTATTCCTTCCTAGAACACCATTGTAAGTAATTACATTAACTTGTTCTAATTTTCATCATCCTCATTCTAGGGTTTATGGTTTCACAAATTTCTAATCAATTAGTTTAATTAGGGTTTTTCAAAATTAATCATGAAAAGGGGCTTTTAACATAACTAAGTTCACATTGTGTTCACAACATTGTTAATACAAATCAAAACCATAAACCCACCTCAACTAAACTTACCTAATTGAATAATTTGTGTTTTTAGGGCCAACCATGCCTAAAGCCACTCAACAAGATCATCATGATACTATCCATTACCTTACTCATTATTATCGAAATGATGAATTCTCAAAAACCGACCGCAAGGTCTTCAAAAAGCTCAAAAAACGAATTATCCACGAAGGTCGTGTAATCAAGGAATGTTTCCTTGAGGATACCGACATTCGTCAAGTCTTCTCGGCAATCAATTTTGATTGTCTTCTTGACATTGATGAACAAATTTGTCCGGTCTTCATCTTTGAATTTTATAGAAGCATTAGGATCATTCGAAACGTCGATGATAGCATTTCAATATCTTTCATCATCAATGAACGAAACTTCACTCTTCCTCTCAACACCTTTGCTCAAATTCTTCGCATTCCTTGTGAAAGAATTTGTATGTACTCTCAAGATTGGGAAATTAACACTCAAAACCTTGCACTTGACTCTAAACCAATGTACCATACTCCTCTTGATGAACCCGAAACCATCCGAGACACCATTTTCAAAATAAGAGCCAACCAATCCCGTTTCAACCGAAACAAGAAACTTATTCACCGCAATCCTTTTCAAATGGAACTTTTCGAAATCCATCCCATGTATAGAAAATGGGAAGAAATCCTTAGGGAAAACGTCATAAGCCTAGTTGGAAACAAAGATCATCCAAACGCATGTCTTATGCAAATAATCTATTGTCTTATCCACCAAAGGCCATTTAATCTCGCCTATTACATGGTAAGGAGAATGGCTGGGGTATTCAAAGCTTCCAACATGGTACTTCCATATGGTATGCTCCTAACACGACTTTGTAAGTATGTTAGTGCATTGCAACCATCCCCTATCAACAATGATCATTTCCTTGCCGATCATGTAATGGTACCTCTTACCAAAATACCTTCTAAATGCTTCAAGGTCAATGGAAAGAAACCTAAAGCTCTCTTGGACTCCTCGGAAGGAGAAGAAGAAAATGAAGAAGAAGAAGATATCGACCCCATAGCCAACATCAAATTGGAACCCTTTGATTACTACGAACAACTTCCAACCATTCCAAACGAAACCGCAGAATTCAAACAATTGAGGGGCATGATTCAAAACCTTGCTTACAACCTCACTAAGCCGTCAAAAAGAAAAATAAAGGATTGACGAAAGAGACAATAGGGATATGCTTATTTTCTTTTATTTTATGTATGGATGATTACGTTTTAGCACTTTGATTTGTGGTAATTTGAATATTGTTACTTTATCATGCATTTATAAGTGGTGATTTGTGATGACATACTTGTTCTCATTGTTTAGTTTAACGATTTATTAATGTGCAAAATCTGCACATCATTCTGTAAAGATTCTGATCTGCAGATGCCGGATCCCTAGGATTAGCCTAGACGGATCCCTCCCTTGAGGGAACCGTGGGATCCGTGACATCAGATCAACAATACAGCATCCCTTACATCAAGATAGCTTTCTAGATAACAAACATATGATATTAGAACCCAACTAAGTCCACTTCAAGGATAAGAAAGGCTTAGACACACTTATGGCTTACTTGAGATCTTAGTCAAAGTGCCTTCTGATTTATCAACACATCAAAAATCACCATATTTCCGCTTCAATACTCACAAATTGTTTCTCATCTTTCAAAACACTTAGGTGGACATATTGAACAATTTTATGAAATTGTTTCTAGTCATCTCTATCTCAAAATGGGTCAAGAATTAAGCTTTTCAATTCTTTTAATTTTTAAAGATTTTTCAAATTCCATCTCAAGCCAAAATCTGATCACTAGGATCATTTATTATGACTTGACACCATCAAATCACTTAGTGTTATCCTTGAACATCTATTGGTAGTCATTTAAGCCCATCTCCCTTTCATAAAAGGCAATCATTTGCTATAACACTTATTACCCTTGATCATTCAAGTACCTTCTCATCTTAAACACTTAGGAGAA
Organism: Chrysanthemum seticuspe; assembly: GCA_019973895.1. Classification (NCBI taxonomy): domain Eukaryota; kingdom Viridiplantae; phylum Streptophyta; class Magnoliopsida; order Asterales; family Asteraceae; genus Chrysanthemum; species Chrysanthemum seticuspe. Next base: position 131,563,571 of record BPTQ01000003.1, on the reverse strand, counting down.
CTGAAACACTCAAAATAAGATAGGCTTTAGCTCCTAGAAACCTCATTTCAAACCTGTCATAACTGCTGAGAGCCGGATCCCTAGGATTAGCCTAGTCGGATCCCTCCAAGGAGGGAACCGTGAGATCCGGGTGACAGATTATGTCAAACCTTGCTAAAACAATCATTTCAACTTATCTTCCTAACTCAAACACTCTATCTCATCTTAAATGAGTTCCTAGAACAGTGAAACTCTGAACTTCAACCTTGTGCATGTTAATCATCACATCTCTAAGAATATTAGTGGCTTAAGTCTTAAATGCACTTGCCAAGTTCTTCCCTTTATAAGCCATATTGCTAAGAACACTTTAGTCATCAAACACAAAAACAATTATCAACAATTGCAACCATCTCCCTTAGTCATTTCATCACGAGAAAGGCTCCTAGTGCTAACTCATCCACTCAAGAACCACCCAAGAAACTTGCTAGGATCATATACGAAGTTTCCTCAACCGAATCATCTCCGGTTAAGTCCATTAATGCTAGGATTTCCCCTACACCAAAGAAACCAATCAAACTAATCCCCAAGAAGAGTTTTCCCACTAGGAATTCATCACCAAACTCTACTAAACCAAACATACCCTCCACAACTCAACCAACATCATTGGTGCCTAGAGCCACCTCACAATCATCTCCACATTCTCACAATGTAGAAGACTTACGTCCTTGGCCATCTCACCTTCCACCACTACCAACAAACTCAATTGAAATGGTTAGGCAACAAAATCAAAATGTTGAATCAACAGATCCAATATCAAACTCTCTCATTCCCCCCAATAGTCCATTTTGGATTATGAGAAGACATCAAAGTCAACCACCCGACCACATAGAAGTTGATGCTTCTTTACCTCCACCCTTAAACATTGTAGAGCCATCACTTAATGAGCCTCCACCAATTCCTCCTTCATTTGAAGATCCTCAACCCACTTCACTTAAACTTCCACTTCAACAAACTCAAAACCATGACAAGGGTTGCTATCATTGTAAACATGTTGAAAGGTTGATACATGAACTACGTGATGAGCAACGTTTCATGTTTTATCACCTCCTCAAACGTTTTGAAGAGGTCAACAAACCTAAACTACAATGAGCATCATAGTCACAAGCTCAAACTTAGAACATTTAGGAAACTTATCTCATCCTTGATCATCATTAAGCTCTTAGTTGAATCTTGAGTTTGGGTAACTCATTAGCATTAGTAGCACTTGTATGGCTAGTTCATTCTCTTAGTTTTTAGAGATTTGTTTGATCATCTCTTGTTTTATTGAATGAATATCTATATGCCATAATTGTGTTGTGCTTTGTGCTTGCTTTATCGTATACTACTTCACATCTTCATTAGCATTGATTGAAACACTCTCACTGCTGAAGAAACTGTCAACAGAAAACCGGATCCCTCCAAAATGCCTAGCCGGATCCCTCCAAGAAGGGAACCATGGGATCTGTGGTACAGAAGCACAAATTTCTACTAACTTGAGTTTATTTGCAGTAAATTATGCACTATACTCTTGTTTTCTAACCTTTACTTTATAGATTTTCAAAATACATATGAAGATTTTGAAACCATAAAGCTAGGGGGAGCTTTGTGTCAAACGATATTGCAAAAACATTTGCAACTTAATCCGATTTTGGATTATACCTCATGACACCCCATTGCAACTTTACAATCTTCAAGGGGGAGCACGTTTTCGTCACTTAGACGAACCATTTGCAAACATATTTGCAAACACACTTAGTTTAATTTACGTCATGTCCTTGACGCCCTCTCAAAGGGATGGACTCGTCAAGGGGGAGTCAAGACGAGTACCATTCCCGTCACTTACGCTCTTTACATTTTTACATATTTTTCTTATAAAATTTGTGTTAGTTTCTTTTAACACTTTTTGTTTCGACAAAAAGGGGGAGAAGAAAGTAAAAACTACTAACTCAAATTTGCTACGAATTTTAGTTTTTCTTAAAATAATTTTATGTTTTGTCATCAACAAAAAGGGGGAGATTGTTAATACAAATAAGCCGTAAAAACGTCTATTTATATTTTACGATCTTCTAATATTTTGTGGATAACAAACGTAAAATCATTTTAACGAAACAAATAGAATACGTAAATAGTTTGAGTCAATAGTTTCCTAACACACTTACGTTTTCACATAAAACACTAAAACAAGTATAAGTGATTTTATGATTTAGATACATATGTACAAACAACTAGTGTTTACATATTGAGTTAGCATATACTTAAACTAAGTATACTAAAATGGGTAAAAACAAGTATATACTAAAATGGGTAAATACAAGTATATACTAAATGGGTAAAAAACTAGCAAATAGTATTGACCCATAACCCATGGTTTTATATATACCACTTGACCAAGTGCATTGCACTCAAAGATACATTGTATCTAGAAAGAAAACCATGGATCAACCCATAACCCATGACCCATAACAAAAAATACCCATGGGCAAAGAGGAGCATCCCACGGATCCCTAGCTTTGTGCTAGCCGGATCCCTTGTGGGAGGGATCCGTGGGATCCGGGGAACAGTAGAAAATTTCGTCTATAAATAGAGAGCCATTTCTTCCTTTCTACTCACCACTTTACACGCATACTTCCCCAAGTATTATAACCCTCTAATCTCATATCCAAGTGATCCATGTAGTTTGTCTTTTGTTTTTGTGTGATTCTCTAGGTTCCTCTTAAAGGCGAGATCACCACTTCTTGAAGACGAGCAAGCTCAAGTCCATGAGTTGCCATGCTTCTTCATCATCAAGACAAATAAGGTTCTCTTGTTGATAGTTCTATCTTCCACCGTAGATGTTAGGTTGAAGGCATTAGTGAAGGATGCCAAAAGTGTCAAGATGAAAGCATTAGTGAAGGTGCTTATCGTCCATGTCAAAGCATTAGTGAAGAATGCTAAAGGTGTCAAGATGAAGGCATTAGTGAAGAGTGCCAAGCGTTGTGTCAAGGGCGTTAGTGAAGGATGCCTATGAATCAAATCAAGTAGCATTTGGGAAGAATGCCTAGGTCGTGTAATCGATGAGGTGCATCGTTATACATATAAGTATTTGTTTATTTCCAAGGATGGTGATATCCTTGATGGTGTTGTAACAAGGAGTGGATCTCCTTGATATTAGGTGTTGTGTTGTGAAGGGTACTAGTTCCTCCATAGTAATGGAACTAGGTGCTTAGCCTAGTACCTAATAAAGGGTAGGCGACGTTGTGATAGGATTAGTTCTCCTTGGTGTGAAAGAACTCGGTGGTTAGCCTAGCACCGTATAAAGCGTAGGCGACGTTGTGTTAGGTGTGGTTTGCCTTGGTGTGAAGGAACTCGGTATTTAGCTTTGTACCGAAAAAAGGTTAAGCGACATTGTGAAGGCTTCTCCGCCATAAGGAGTTGGTGTAGTGTTTACGAACTCTCGAGTAGGTGACTCGGGGAGTGGAGTAGGGCAATGAAGGTGTCCTTGTAGCCGAACCACTATAAATACTTGTGTCGTAGTGATGTGCTTCTTACTCTTTATCTTTCATTACACATTTATATATCTATCTATCAACGTCCAACATAAACAACCAAATAGATTGACATAAGTCGATCTAAATATTTAAAAGGAAGTTTTAAATTGGTAAAACTATTCAACCCCCCCTTCTAGTTTTCCACACACTATATGCGAGAATCTAGGAAGCCCCAGCGGCAAACCTCGCCTATAAAAGGGGCTCTAATCCCCATACAAGGTACAACTTTCTCTCTCATAACTACACACATATACTTCTACTTTCCTTCTCAAGAATGTGTACTTACTCTCACGCCGGAGTCTAATCGTGGGGTCCGTCCCCACGGTAAGACTAACGGTTTACCTTTCTTGTGCAGGGATCTCATTCAAACTACTTGAATTAGTACAAGACCAACCCACTGGACACTTGTCGGCCCTGTCCGATCAGCTACATTCACATCTGTTACCACCCATTGCATAAATTGTACTAACAAGTTGGCGCCATCCGTGGGACCCAGTACACAACTGCGTTCCGAAAAAGAAAAAATGCCTACCGAAAGAGCTCATTCTGATCCTAGTCCCGCCTGAGTTTCTGTGGTGCGGAATAAGGGAGGAAAGAAGAACGCGATAGATCTGGAAGGATCTGATGGGTTCGCATCCAGTGCAGCCATCAAGAAGTATTGTGATAAGTACTACGAACAGATCTTACCCATTGTGACAGAGAAAGTTCGGAAACAGGAAGGAAGAATCAAGGCTAGAGAAACGGTGAAAACCCGATTAGACTTTAGCGAAGCATCACAGCAATCCGAATCCGGAAAGCAGGCGCGAAGGAAGGATCTGAGAAAGAATATCGAATCTCGAAAGCGTCGGAACACGAGGGAAAACTCCGAGCCAAGACGCAGCCGATCCAGATCACCGCGGCAGAAAACTGCCGAAAAGGAAGAAGTGTTCAGGAGGTCGCGCAAAAGCACGTTGAAAAGGCTTGGAAACAGAGAGAAGAGTATCTCCATTTGTTCCGGAAGCTCAGAGAGAACTAAACGTGGCAGATCCGAAGGAGACAGGGGTACTCACCACCATTCTTCTTCGCAAAAAACAGAACCCTATTCTGGAGGATACGAATGTAGTCGGACATACTCACGAAGGTCCGATCGGCACTCCGGAAGCGAAGACAAAGGAGATGAACACTGGAGTTCCGGGTCAAAGAGGCAAAGGTCGGATGTCGAGAATGACGACTTAGCTAGACCATGGGTGTGCAAGGAGACCGACCCGTTTACTTCACGCATTCGCTATTTCGACATGCCTAAGAAGACGCGAATGCCTACTAATGTAAAGACATATGATGGACGTGAAGACCCAGAAGATCACCTCAAAAATTTTCAAGCAGCGGAAAAGGTAGAACGTTGGGCTATGCCAACATGGTGCCACATGTTCAACTCTACCCTCACCAGATCTGCTAGGGTGTGGTTCGACGATCTCCCACCGGAATCGGTAGACAGCTATGACGAACTAAAGGAAGTTTTCTTGTCAAACTTCCTTCAGCAAAAGAAGTGCATAAAGGATCCAGTGGAGCTTCACCATATCAAACAAAAGGAAGGAGAAACCACATAAGAATTCATGAAAAGATTCAAGGTGGAAAGTAGGGATGTCAAAGGAGCTCCGGAAGTCATGAAGGTTTCAAGCTTCATGCATGGAATCACTAATCCTGAGTTAATTAAGAGACTGCATGATAATATAACCAAATCGGTGGACGAGATGATGAGGGTAACCACATCTTTCCTCCGTGGGGAAGTAGCCGCTGGCAACCACGAAAAGAGGAGGACGCTACCCCAAGTGCAATGGAAGCCGCATGAGTCCGGACAAAATCAAGGCTTCAAGAGAGGATACAGAAATCCGCTCCGGACAGATCGGAAGCAGGATAGGTTCACCCTCCTTTCCAAAACACCCAAAGAAATATTGGCATTGGAAAAGGCGAAATTCAAGACTCCTTCTCCAATGCTTACGCCGATTGAGAAAAGGAACGACAACAAGTATTGCGAGTTCCATGGAGAAGTAGGACACAACACGGACGAATGCATGCACCTAAAAAGACAGATAGAAGAATTGCTAAGAACTGGAAAGCTGTCAAACGTAATAAAGGAACTTAAGCAAAATAGTGGTAAGGATCAGTCCAAAGCACCTAAGAAACAGGAAACGTCAGGAAAAGATAAGCCTCTTGAAATCTTGATGGTGCAATCTCAGCAACGGGTGATCAGACAAAAAGTTACACAAAGCTTTTCTCCAAACCAGAACATTTCGTTCCCACCACTCACGGGAGAAGAAGGGAATGCCGGACCAATGGTTATCGAAGCAGAGATAGGTGGACACTTTATACACCGAATGTATGTCGATGGAGGCTCCACATTAGAAGTCCTATATGAACATTGTTTCGAAAGGCTCCGGCCAGAAATAAGAAAGCAAATGGTACCTGCTACAACCCCTCTTATGGGATTCAGCGGAGAAATAATATGGCCAATTGGGCAGATATCACTATTAACTAAAATCGGAGACGACGAGCATTCGGCATCAGCATTGATGAACTTTGTGGTGGTTAGGTCCCACGCCATATAACGGGATCATAGGAAGGCCGGGAGTGCAGAAATTATAGGCCGTGCCTTCAACAGCGCATGGGATGATGAAAATCCCAGTGAAAGGCGGAGTGCTCACGATCCGCGGTAGCAGAATGGTCTCGTTAGAATGTACTATGGTTTCCGAACCAACACCGCAGCCCGTGGCAGAAAAGAAAAGTGAAAAACGAATACAGGTGGCAATACATCCGGAACATCCGGACAAACAATAGCCATTGGGTCAACCCTATCAGCTGAAGGGCGAAAAAAGTTATGTGACATGCTAAAGCAGGACTTGGATATATTCGCCTGGTGTCCAGCCGACATGACGGGCGTCCCCAGACACATAGCAGAACATAGCCTAAACATACGGGAATGATATACTCCAATAAGGCAGAAGAAAAGAGGCCAAGCACCGGAAAGGAGCAAGGCGATACAAGAGGAAGTAGAGAAACTCGTGGACGCAGGAATCATGAAGGAAGTACATTATCACAGCTGGTTGGCCAACCCGGTAATGGTAGCAAAGCATGAAGGGAGCTGGAGAATGTGTGTCGACTTCAAGGACCTTAATAAGGCCTGTCCAAAAGATGGTTACCCCTTACCAGAGATAGATTGGAAGGTGGAGTCACTCTGCGGATATCCCTTCAAATGTTTCCTAGATGCGTACAAAGGCTATCACCGAATCCAGATGGCAAAAGAAGATGAGGAAAAAACAGCCTTCATCACAAATTAGGGAATATTTTGCTACACTAAGATGCCATTCGGACTAAAAAACGCAGGAGCAACATACCAGCGGCTAGTAGACAAAGCTTTCCACAAACAAATCGACAGAAACTTAGAAGTGTATGTCGATGATCTGGTGATCAAAAGCCGCTCGGAATAATAAGAGACATAGCGGAAATTTTCAAAACGTTAAGAGAAATAAACATGAAGCTAAATCCCAAAAAGTGCACTTTCGGAATGGAAGAAGGGATGTTTTTAGGGTACACAGTAAACACTAAAGGAATTAAAGTATGCCTAAATAAAGCAGAGGCGGTACTAAACCTCCCATCTCCGAAATGCCTCAAAGATGTTCAAAGACTGAATGGAAAGCTAGCAAGTTTGAATAGATTCTTGGCTAAATCCGCTAAAAAGTCACTACCATTCTTTAAAACACTCAAAAAGTGTACGAAAAAGAGCGACTTTCAACGGACACAAGAAGCGGAGGAAGCTTTTAAGCAGATGAAGAAGATGATAGCAAACCTCCCCACCCTAACCGCAACTCAGGAGAAAGAAGAGTTAATAATATACTTAGCAGCAGCCAGAGAAGCGGTCAGTGCGGTTCTGATGACAGAAAGGGAAGGCAAACAGACGCCAGTATACTTTATGAGCCGAGCCCTGCGAGGACCATAAATAAATTACACACCAATGGAAAAACTAGTTTTATCTTTGGTACACGCTACAAAGCGACTGAAGAGGTATTTTCAAGCGCATACGGTAGTAGTCATCACGAACCAGCCAATCAAGCAAATACTATCAAGGCCAGAAGTTGCAGGTAGATTAAAAAAGTGGAGCATTGAATTGGGGGAGTATGACATACAATACAGACCAAGAACGTCCATTAAAGGACAAATTCTAGCAGACTTCATAGTAGAGTGTCCAAAAGATGAAGAAGAAGACGAACCAATGGAAGAGGAGGAACTTCCGCAACCATGGGTCCTGTTCACGTACGGCTCATCTTGCATAGACGGTTGCGGAGCTGGCCTCATACTGATGGACCCTCAGGGGACAGTTTACTTATGCTCTAAGGTTCGGTTTCAACACAACAAACAACGAAGCTGAATATGAAGCCTTGATAACAGGATTACGGATAGCAGAAAAAATGGGGGTCAAGAACGTGCAAGCAAATGTAGACTTAAAACTGGTTGCAAATCAAGTCAATGGAACATACATTGCAAAAGAATCAGGAATGATTCAATATCTAGAAAAAGTAAAAGAACTCCTAAAGAACTTCCGAATGTTCTCAATCAAGCAAGTGCCCAGAAGCGAAAACAAAAAGGTAGACGCCCTAAGCAAAATGGCTTCAACTAGCTTTGCACATCTAAAAAAGCAAGTACTAGTGGAAGAACTTGGTCAAAAGTCAATAGAAGAAACACCGCTCGTAGCAACCACGGAAGAAGAGGGGTACACGTGAATGACACCAATATATGAATACCTGACAAAAGAGGCACTCCTAGGAGAAAAAGAGATAGCACGAGAAGTTAAAAGAAAATCACAAAGATTTGCAGTAATCAATGAGATACTTTACAAGAAATATTTTCTTGGACCATGGTTAAGGTGCGTTGGGTCCCTTCAAGCTAACTATGTGTTACGAGAAATTCATGAAGGATCTTGCGGCATGCACGCAGGGACAAGGTCCGTAGTGGCCAGAGCCATGCGTACCGGATACTACTGGCCTACCATGCACGGCGATGCCCAGAAACTAATCCAAGCATGCAAAAGTTGTCAGGTGCATAGGCCAGTTCCAAAACATCCACAAGAAAAGCTAACGCCTATTACTTCCCCATGGCCATTCCATAAGTGGGGAATCGACATTGAAGGACCTCTACCGGAAGGGCCTAGGAGAGTCAGATTCCTCATAGTAGCAATAGACTACTTCAAAAAATGGATAGAAGCAAACATAGAAGAAAATGATGAGGCGCTGGAAATGAACTTGGACCTCCTTGAAGAAAGAAGAGAACAAGCGGCAATACGTGAAGCAAAAATCAAGGCACAAATGGAGAAATATTATAACTCAAGAGTCTGAAATACAAGTTTTAAACCAAGAGACCTAGTATATCGGAACAATGATGCAAGTCATGCCGAAGAAGGAGGAAAGCTAGGACCTAAATGGGAAGGACCTTAGTAGTCACAAAAGCATTAGGAAAAGGCGCATACAAGCTAAAGGACCGTGCGGGGAATCTAATCCCACGGACATGGAATGTTGGCAATCTTAAGAGATGTTACATACATCAAGTGTAAGAAACCCATTCCTCGCGGATTCCGTGAAGGAGGGTTCATGACAAACCTATCTTTTTATATTGTAATGTCTTGTTCTTTTTTATTGAATGAAAAAAGGTGAAGCTTAGCTACCTTCACCAGTTTTACTTCAGAAAATTCTTCTTTTTAATCATTTAATTTGCAAAAAAATACTTATGTACATAAGACGCGCATACACATGGGCATGACCGATACAATGTTATTCCGAATAACAAAAGGCTGAGTAACCTCCAAATTACCTCAAGATACGTAAGAGATATTGCAAATCCAGTATCGGGCGAATAACCCACAAGTATTCAGAAAAGACTATTATAATAGACACATCAGTGTGAAGATTAAATAGCAAAAAGTTTCGAAACAAAAGAAATATGCATACAATAGACTGTCTACATAAAAAGAAACAAAAGCGCCGCGCTTCGGCAGGCTAAACAACAAGAAAGCATAATCACAATAAACTACTGTTAAATGGAAGGGTTCACAAACGGACCCATCCCAGCTTGTGAACAGGTATTCGCACCAAGGCCACTAACAACACCACCATGCTCAGGAACGAACAAACGAACTGATTCCACTATAGGCTCTATGCACGAAGAATCAGCAAAAGAAAACCAAGTATCCGTGAGTGCCAACCAATCATGAAGGGAACCTTCCCTCGCTTTTTTAGCTCTATCAAAACAACCTTGGATTGAAGCAGAGATGGAAGACTCACTCGAAGAGCACCCAGAAAAACAAACAGGAGCGACCAGCTGCTCCAAGTAAAACTGCTTCTCAACAGGAGATAAGTCATCAGAGGATACGTCGGGACGAAGCAAGCGAATGATGTTTCAACAGAAGAATCCTTGAGAGCCTCTAAGGAAGAGAGAAAAGGAAACTGGAGACCGCAAAGCACTTGAAGAGCATTTTCATAGTTGGCCTTACAGAAGGATTAAAAGCAGCAACGCGGGAAAGAGGCGTATTGGCCATACCATGAAAATGTCCGGCAACAAGCCCATCTTGCATCCCTTTATCAACATCACAGCTAATAACATCAGCCAATGCGTCCAGGTAACCTTGCCAACGCCAACATCCAGATACGGCAAGCTTGAAGCCTTCAGACAATAACGAACGATGAATGGACATAGCAGTAAGCAAGCTCGGATAAAGTTTTTCCTCTAAATGCAAGGCAACCTTAAGAAAGAGCTCCTTCAAGCAAGCCAGCTCTGAAGCACGAGGATGGAGCTCCAAACATTCACTGTCCAAAACTTGTACCTAACAAAGAGAATTCCGGAGGTCAATAAAAAAGAGATGAAAAGAAAGAACGGAAAGAAAAACAAAAAATAAAAGAGAACCTGTTTAATAAGGTCAGCGTTACGGGATTCAAGAGTAGAGGTAGCACACTGTAAACGTTCAAGCTTGACGTCCTTGGTGACAGAAGAAGCTTCCAGCTCTTTGATCTTGGCACGTAACACTTCGTTTTCTTTGACAACCGCCCCTAAAGATGATACTTCACCGCGAAGAGACAACATCTCAGACGCGATAGATTCAGCCTGAGCCAATTGGGACTCTAACCCATAAATCAAGTTAGCTTGAATATCACACCTGGCGGATAATTTCTCTTTCTCTTGCAGATAATGTTCTGCACGAGTCCGCAACTCAGAACCAAAGCACAAATGGCGAGCTGACAAAAGGTCAAAACCTGAAAATAAATCGTCATGGCTCATTTCACGAAGTAAAGAGGAAAACTTCGAAGGAGCAACACCGTCAAAAATCTCATGGCAGTCCAAGGGATTGTCAAGCAGAGACCCGTTCAATAATTTCCACTCTGGATGATGGCGCTCATGTGAGCACAGGGGGTCAAACTCAACAGAAGCTTGGGCATTACTAGTCAAAGGTTGGCCAACAGAAGGTCCAACAAGATCTTCGGCACTACGGTTAGCCCCTTCACCGGAAGACGAATTGAGGAAAGGAGTAACATTCTTCAATATAGGAATAGCAGCCGGAACAGTTGTGGCAGCAGTAGTAACAACACCCAAAAGATTCTCGGACCTGGTACAATAAGTAACCTCAGCTTCAACAGCAGCAGTACTAGAATAAGAAGAAGAATCAGAAGAAATAACCAACCTTTCGGGAGAACCGATATCAGGTTGATTCCTGAAAGAAGAACCAACAGAAAACCCAACCTCACGCTCTAGGGTGGTGGAAATAGAAGAAGTAATGAAAGGCCCAGTGTGGGGAGCCGTATAGCCTAGCTCAACCTCCAAAACACTACTATTCAATAATTCCTGAAAGCCACCAACAGGAATGTTATTGCTGGAGGGACCTGGTTAAGATTCAAAACGAGGCCTCTTGGTAGGACTAGATGGTCCCGGAACACTTGAGAAAGGTCTTTTCTCTTCAAAGGACCAAAGGAAGAAGGGTTAGCATCAGAACCTGTAGCCTCAAAAGATGATCCACCATCAGTATCAACACTAGCACCTTCCAACTCAAAAAGAAGATTAACATCAGCCTCCAACTCACCATCCGCGCGAGCAGGAGCAATCGGGATAAGTGGCACGGTGCGACGAACAGAAACTTCAATAATAGACGGTTACCCTTCACGACGCGGACGGGTGGTCATCGTGGCCTTCAGAGGCTCCGGAGACTGAATATACTCGGGCCAACTCATCAGTGCACAAAGCAAAGTATATTCGTTTAAAAAAAAAGAGCAGCATTAATGAAACTCACCAGTTTGATCATCACGAAGATACTCAGGGTACACATCCTCACCCAAAGTATAATAATGACTTAAACCAACCCAGCAAAGAAAGGGCTCAGGGAATGCCCGGAAGGGATAAGGATTAGTAGCAAGAGCAACAAAATGGTCAGCATTATACTCGTCAGGTCGAGGAACAGGATCTTTAGAGATGTTTTTCCTAGAATGCCATGGGAACAAGACAGGACAAGCAAAGGCATCAACCCAGAAAAATCGGTCGTTCCAATTCTTGACAGAATCAAGAGTTTTAGTACAAAGGGCAGGGACACCATCGCGTTTACTAAAGGAAAACCACCCTTTCAACTTTGAGTTAACATAAAAACAACGAAACAGAGTAATAGCGGGAGTAATGCTATGAACACGACATAAGATCTCAAAGTGAGAAACTCTGCACGTGCCGAGAACCGATAGTTGAGAAATATTAATGCGATAATACTCAAGTAAGTCAACAAGGAAAACAGACAGGGGCAGACGAAAATTGGCAAGATCAAAAAAGCGGGTATATAAGCCACTCTTCCCAGAAGGGCACTCATGCATCTTACACTTACGGTCAGGAAAGCTCCGGATGCACCTGCGGTTAAATATTGTAAGTCGCAAGGAAGGAGCCAAACATCCCTGGAGGAGTATTACATTTTATATCAACAATCAAAGCCATAGCGAGTGGATCAATGGCAGACGGATGAGGAAAATTTTTACTGTGTTCTTTTTTCCAAAGGGAAGCAACAAACGGCGATGGTGAAAGATGGAGCAGTATTTATAATAAGGAAAAACCTAGAACCGGATGATGACTCGTGCAAAAGAAAGACGTAATGAATGGCCAAGATCAAAAATAAAAAAGGACGCGTGGAACAGTAGGTCATGTCAAAGAAGAAAACGAAGAGTCAACAAACGTCCACGTCGCACGAAACGCTTCCCAAGTAAAGAAAAGGACAAAGCATGGGATAACAACACGTCCTGGTCAAATCTACAGTCTAGTAAGTACTTACCGCACGCGACAATATCCGCATGCAGTAAATACACTAGAATAGGGGGGACAGGATGACGTGGCAATTCTCATCAAAAAAGAAAAAGGTATGGGACAGCAAAATGCTTAGTCAACTTGAGTCCAGTAACATCCACCGCATGCAACAATATCCGCACGCAATACACATACTAGACTGGGGGGACTTGATGACGTATAGTATGTATTACAGGCCCACGAGGCCTAATACACACTATACACATACTGGGCTTAGGCCCAACAATTAGAAATCCTAGGCCTATAGTAAGCCCAATGGCTAAATTGGCTATGGTCTAGGCTTTGAGGTGCACGCAAGGCACATAACGGGCTGAACCCTCAACCGTTAGACCCCTTACGTCCGCATCCGCGATTAACACGGAACTCTTGTCCGCCAAGAGTCTGGTTCCGGCAACTAACCACTATATGCGAGAATCTAGGAACCCCTAGCGGCAAACCTCGCCTATAAAAGGGGCTCTAATCCCCATACAAGGTACAAATTTTTCTCTCATAATTACACACACATACTTCTACTTTCCTCTCAAGAATGTGTACTTACTCTTACGCCGGAGTCTAATCGTGGGGTCCGTCCCCACGGTAAGACTAACGGTTTACCTTTCTTGTGCATGTATCTCATTCAAACTACTTGAATTAGTACAAGACCAACCCACTGGACACTCGTCGGCCCTGTCCGATAAGCTACAATCACATCTGTTACCACCCATCGCATAAATTGTACTAACATACAATATGGTTTAGAGGGATATCAAAGTTAATTGATATGTGACTAATCAAAATGTAAATGCTTGAGTGATGAAGATTTTATTTAAGGAAAGCTTGTTTCAATATCTATTAATCTTGACAAGCTTTATGCTTTACAAAAGTTAAATTTACTTTTGTCGTTAACAAAACTTAGGTAAAGATCATAAAATATAAATAACGTTTAATGACGATATTTGTATTAACAATCTCCCATTTTTTGTTGAGGACAAAACATAAATTTTATTTTTATAAAAGATGTAAAGTTGTACAAGAGTTATAAAAATATGAGATTAATTTTAGAACTTGAAAGAACTAGTGAGTTAGATAAAGTTGATAAAAGGTTTATTTTATCTTATGACTAGTTTGTCCAATTATTTGGTTTTTAACAATTTTGACTTTTCATAAGTCAAAGTATGATGTTGACTTTTTAGAAAGTCAAAGTATGCAGTTGACTTTTTATAGAAAGTCAAAGGGCCAAGTTCTATAATATTTCTCCCTCTTTTTGTCGAAACAAAAAAGAAGAGGCGAGGCGGAAGATGTAATGAGTCCGAGCCATTATCTCCCCCTTGGCCAATGCTGCCCCTAAATTGGGTGCCAAGAGAAAGATACATGGATTGTAAAAAAGCTACAAAAAAGATATTAGTAATAAGCATCATCACAAGTATATAAGCATTTCCAATCACCAAGTAACAATCAACAACAATATAAGAAACACCATTCACTTGTTAAAATTTTCATGATTTGAAAATCATGAAAAGGAACACAATGATGTGTTAGTACATAAAGAAAATCCTAAAAAATTAGAAAAATGAAAGAAATCCTAGAAAAATAAAAAAAATAACTTAGAATTTTTAAAAGAAAAACTAAGACCCTCCTATTGTGGTGGTTGATGAGCAAGAGCATTGATTCGCTCTAGGATGTGGTTGAGGATGAACCTCATTTCATCTTGTAGCTCATGGACCATCACCCGGGTCTGTTCGCTAATGTTGGCGTTCCGCTCACAATTTGAGCAACCGTGTCTAGGTGGGTAATAGGGTTTATGATTTTGTGGTGGTGAAATGGTGGAGTTGTTAGTGTTGGTGGTTGGAGTGATTAGGGAGGCTAGCAAAGCATTTTGCATTTGCATAGTTTCACTAAGGTGAGAATCCACCATATTGGAGAAGTTGTAGAGGTGTTTTAGTTCATCTTCTATCTCCGCTTTGGAATGTGGGTGATCTTCCCACATGGATTAATCGATGTCCTCTATATAATAAGATAAGGATGTTGGAGGTAGGGCATGTTCCCCATACAAAGGTCCATGAATGTCATTGTGAATAGGATGGAAAAGACGAGGTTGAGACCATAACGGGGCATTTGGGTCAAAGGATGGACGTGGAGACTCATGAGCGATTCGCTCAATTGTACCAAAGGATGGTAGTGGAGGTGGATTATTGGGCCTATGAGATAAGTCCTCCAAGTCCTCCAAAAATGGGTTTGGAGATGTAGGTGGTGTGGAGAATAGTTCTAATGGTATGAGAGTTGGAGATTTAGGAGGTGATGGTAACTTGGATATTTGGATGGGAGCTGGTGGCGGAGAGCTAGCAATGGGAGTTTTTGTTGGTGGTGGAGTGGTGACTAAAATAGGTGATTTTGGAGGTGGTGTAGGAGTGATCAATGGAAGAAAGTTCTCATCTCTTATGGGAGATGAGATGGTTAGGGGGAGGAATCGGAATATGAGCTAATGTTGACAAAGCAACATGGTCTAACACTCATTCTAGCCATTTTCTTGCAAGGTTTGTTTGATGGAGAAGAGGTGGATGACTTAGTCTTTTGTCCTTGTTCTAGTAGAAGATGAGAGAAATTGGAAAGGTGTGAGGATGATCATCTTAGAAGGTCTTAATTTATAGGATTATGAAATTATGGAGAAATGTGTTTGATTTGATGTTAAACCATAGAAGAAAGGAGGTTTCTAATGATTTGGAAGAGTTTTTAATGCTAGTCATATCATCTAAGTCAAGCCATATAAGAAGGTTTGAGTGAAGAGACAAAGATATGCAATAAATGTATTCTAATGTGTTAATACAAATAAATCGTAAAAACGTTTATTAATATTTAACGATCTCTTTGTGTTTTGTTGATAACAAATATAAAGTTATTATAAGGATACATGTTATTTTTGTAAAGCATCTATATATATAGTCATTTAATATAAATTGTTTTAATAATTAATTTATTGTAATAGTTTATTAGGATGGGTAAAAACCATAACCCATGACCCATACCCATGGTGCCTATTTATAACCCATGGAGCTAACCCATAACCCATTGAATAGATGCATTGCATCTTCTAGATACATTATATCTACTTGGATACCCATGGTCCAAAGTGTAGGATCGTTATTTATTGTGTTTATGATTCGGGTGGTCTTGGATGATCAAAATACATGTTAGCCATTAGAGAGAGAAAGTTAGAGAGTTGGGTGTTTTCTTGGTAGAGAGTTACTTCACAAATTGTAGAATATTAGATTGAAAGCACCACCCCTTCCATGGATGGAAGGGGTATTTATACTTACAAATACACGACCTCCTATCGGCCTGTGGATCAGGGATACAGTGGGTAAAGACCCGTCCTTCCTCCACGGTGTTGTACTACACTATTCTACGCTACAAATTAACTAATTAACTACTACATAACGTAAATAACTACAAATCTACGAGCTAATATATGCTAGACTCTAATTGGGGTGACCGACACTTTAACATGGAATTTGCAATTCCTAACAATCTCCCGCTAAGGGAGGTCACCCCATGAAATACATTATGCATCCTAGCATTCTTTCTTTGACATTGTTCTTGAGCTCGTAGACTTGAATTCTTCACTTTCACAATCTTTGTGCTTTAGTAGCGATTCTTCAAAGTCCGCATAGTTTTGTACTTTCAGTGGAGGTCTTTGAACTGATCCACATCTTTGATGATCTTCGAGCTTTCATTAAGATCATCAGCCACATTAAATCTCTGGATCACCTTTTATTGTGTTGCCATCATGTGAAGTTGTAACTTTTGGACCGACATGCTCACACATTTGGATCATGACATCTTTCCATCAGAGTAGCGGAAGCCATACTGGTTCATGATATTTGCAGCAGCGTAGCAGAAGCATAGTATAAAAATATCATAACCAGGTTATGTAGATATGCACCAGTCATGATTTCTTCAATTAAGTGTGGTTGCTGTGAACATGCGGCATTGGATTGACTCCTCAATTCTGATCAGCTGCAATCGTTGGGGTGTACCTGCATACGACAGTTAGCAATAAAGCGCACGAAAGTGTCATTGATCACTTTCGTTGAATTGAGGTACACGGCCCACGGTTCCCCGTTGATCAGTACAAGTACTGCCTGTGATCAGGTAGGATTCCTAAGAATCTCCTTGACAGGGTTTCGCAGCTGTTCTAGCTGTTCTCAAACCGGAACGTCTCAAAGAAGACAACACGGAGTAAGTGAACCAGCGAATTGAGATTCACTGATTGATGAAAAATGATTTGAAAAACAATCGCGTATTTCTTGAAGAAAGAGTTTTGCAATACGACGAAGGTTTTATGAGAAAGATCAATTTTCAATCAAAATACTTTTTGTATTAGAGAATGAGTACACATTCGATGTGCTAGAGAAAAGAAGAGATTTGCACATCGAACGGTTTTTCTAAAAGTATTGTTCAATCAGAGATACTTTTTGAATTTGAAAACATAAGTACACATTCAACGTGCTAGAGAAAAGTAGGTTTGCACATCGAACGGTTTTTCCAAAAGTATTCGTCAATTCCATTCCTGGACCAAGGTTGATTCAAGATTGAATCTCCCCATCGTTTCTATCCAGTTGTCACAAGCTTGATCTTTTGCAAGATCTCACATGTTACCCACCAAGAGCTTGTTTGATGTTGGCTCTTGAAGGATTTCCATCTTCATCGTGAATATTTTCATATCACTCGGATGTTCTGGCAATACCACAAGGATAATGCGTAGGACTCTTAATATATACTTACTTTCCACATTGTGTGAAACAGCAAGTCTTCATTAATTTTGTGTCCTAATGAGATATTGTGGATGATCTCATGGCTCTAGACTCAATAGTGCACATTTGGTTCCTGTGTCGGAGACTAGGGAGAGGGTCTCCTTCTTCAATATCAACAATCTCTAAGAGAAAGTCGATAGATAATGTTGGTTCCCCGTGAGAATGAAACAAGTCCTTTTTAGAGGAACTTGAGTGGCTTGGGAAGTTTAGTGCAGTGCGTCACTGGGTCCATGACGTCTTGTCTTCAATACCAGTGTTACCTTAGTAACAACCAGTGGCATATGTATTGAACCCGGTTTCTGCCCTAAGGTTGAATTGATGAAGGGCTATTTCTTTTCACCCTTTTTCACATTCAGTTCTTTTTCATTCTTCAACCCCTTCAGTGCTTACCGAGACTTCATAACTAGAACCTTGTTGGGTTTATTCCAGTACTAGCTCTGTCTCAGTCTGCACTCTTCCCATATTCTCATTTTTCTCCTTTTTTCAATATTCCTAAGGACTCTACACTATCTAGTGGATTGTCCCTGGGAAGATCCCTCCGGTTCTGGCGGAACATGGGAACGAATACCTAACCTAACCATCCTTATAACTCCATGCATAAAGTAAATTGGTCGGTCTTTTGGTATTGTTCGTTCCTTCATGAAACCAATCGAAAAATCATTTGGAAAAACAATCAAGGTACTTGTGATACGAGATCAAAGCATTTTGTACCTTAATAGTTTTGATCATTTAGAAAACCTCCCCCTCAACATGTGCATATGATTTAGAAATTGTTTAGCACATGGAGGCAAGAGGACTTTGAAATATTTTCTTTGATCACAATTTTCATAGAAAAGCCATTTGATTTTCTTTGGTAAATTCTCCCCCTCAATATGTGCGTAAGATATTTTAAAACATTTTATCACATAGAGGCCAGAGTTCTTTTGAAGCATATTTACGATCACACAAGCTTAGGAAAACCATTTGAAAACTTAATCAAGGTACTTAAAAATCTCTTTAAAAACTTTTGTACCTCGATAGTTATGCTCCCCCTCAATATGTGCTTCAAGATTCGAAAGCGTTTAGCATATATGAGAGAGCAACGTGCACAATTAAATCAAAACGATCACCTTTTATCAAATTTCATTATTAAATCACAAATTCTCCCCCGATCAAAAATATTAAACCCTTTAAGATTTTGGATCCCAAGTGATTTAATTAGGTTTAGAAAACATGGGAGAAAATGTGGCCTTGTTTAAATACTCATCTGGTTTTTGGATAAATCCTCCTCCTCAACATGTGCATTGTGTATTTGAAATCGTTTGGCACATGGAGGCATGAGTGCCTTTGAAGGACTAAAACCAATTCCATTAAAACAGATTTGAGATTTAAATCACGATCTCTCCCGCGATCAAAAATTTCAAACCATTTGAGATTTGTAATCCCAAAAGATTTAAATTATTTAGAAAATTTTAGGGGAAAGATGTGGCAAGATTTAATTCTGAAAGATGACAGATAGGAACAGATTTAGACATTAAAGATTGTTAGTGTCAGGTATGATTTGTTTTAAGAGACCTTTAAGTAAAATAAAACAATTTCACAATCAAACAAGAATAGAAAAAATTTCATTTTGACAGATCTTTGAGTTTTAAAGAAAATCATACCATGACATAACATTAAATCTTTAGATCACCACTTTTTGTTGTACAAAATGGACTCTTTTGAAGATACATTGTCTGAAAATATTTTAAAATAAATCACTCTCCCCCTCAATCGATGACCGAAGTCGATAATTGAGTGACTTGAGTTTTGATAAAATGAAGTCCGGTGATTTTCAAAATTAAGTGCATTTAATTTTCAAAACAATATTTTCCATTTTCAAAACAATATTTTCCATTTTCAAAACAATTTAATCAAATTATTCAAAATTGTTTAAAAATGGTATCCTGCACAAAGACACGTTAGGTGGTTGAGAAGCTTCCGTTGTTGCTGTAGGGCTTGGAAGAAAAACCGTCTGCAGATGCAGTGAGACTTCTTCTTACGTTGCATTTTGAATGCCAACTGAGGTCAAATTAAGCTCCGTTTCTTCAATCACTTAGAAGAAAACCATCTGCAGATGCAGTGAGACCTCTTACGTTGCATTTATGCCAACTCTCCATTGAAGTCCAATTAAGCTCCGTTTCTTCATTTGTCAACCCAAGAAACAGTTACCCTTTCCTTTCGGCATCCAATCATCTTCATTAGTGGGATCCGGATCGGGAACATTCTTATATCCATGATATCTGCATACGTTAGTGAACACACACAGATATATGGTGGTCGACATCACCCAAACAACAATCGACTAATAAAAGTCAATGTAACATATCAATCAGATCATATAAATGTATGGGAATAATGTATACATCAAACTCTAATCATCTAATCCTAGCAATCATATCCTAGGCACCTAGTCCTTCAACATAGGTTAACATCATTTTTAATTAAGCATATTAGGATAATTAAGAAAGCCCGTTAGATGAAATAGATTTGAAAACATTATCCCCCTCAATCAATGACTCAATTTGTGAAAAGTTTAAAAGTGCTGAAGTCATTGATTGAGTTTGCAGATTTAATAAAAACTCTGAAACTGATTGTTGTTAAAGCAACTCATTTTACCACCATTTTTGGAAAACAACAAATATTTTTCTGAAGAATTTTAGACGGAAAAACATTTGTGTAGGAACAGCAGTCCTTCGACATACTTTCCTCAAAGTGTTATTAGGATAAGTGCATGATATTTTTGAAAATATGTTTAGTGCAGCACTTTCCTTCTTTTGAAGAGCGGGTTGCTATCAGAAATAATAGCAAGCCATGATTTAAGCGCGGGTCGCAGTCTGAAATAACTGCAAGCCATTTTTGAAGCGCGGGTTACAGTCAGAAATAACTGTAAGCCATGTTTTGAGACATGTTTAAAAAGAAATATTTACACCTCCTGCTCGAACTTCATCTAAAGTCCCGTGCCATTATTGAATGACATTTCTAAGACCGTAGATGTTATCGATACCAGAAGACATGTCTTGAGAAAACATATTTTTGGTCTTTTTCAAATTTTCTGATTTTTATGGATTTTTGAAGATTTTATATTTTTCTATTTTCTTTTTGTTGGTTTTTTATATTTTTGTATTTGGTTTTTTAATAAATATATACAAAGATAGAATAGATGATATAATTTAAAAAGATGATGATACGAGTACCGAGATAAGGATATCGAACAGCACGTCGTAGAAGATAGAATTCGTCATCTCTTAAACTTCCACCACCAAAGCTTCCAAGGCTCTTGCATTGAAGAAAGAAATTGAACCATCTGAAAGTGAGACTTTGGCAGCTTCCCCCCAAAACGAAAATCCTTTAGCTGAGCAGAATCAAAGCTTTCTTACAAGATTCTCTTAGCCAGGTGCACAAGGAAGCACACCATTATCATAAATCCCGCTGCTCCATTTAAGAATGATGATCGAGGATCTCCATTCGGGGTTATATCATCAAGAAGAACAGCAACGTATCATCCCACACATAAAATAATCTTCTCAAATTTCTTTTCTACTGACGTCTGAAGCAATCCATTCCAAAAAGGTGTCAAGAGAACAATTCCCCCAAGTAGTTGAATTGATGCAGTCAGTTTCTTTGTATAATGCTCAAGAATTCTCCCAAACACACATCATGAGGGGAATGTAAACACCTTCCCATGTTCACATTTTTCTTCCCGGATGATCGTGTATGAAGCTCAAGAACCCGAAGTACACCAATACCCAAGAGCTCTCCCGAATACACATCATGAGGGGAATGAAAACACCTCCCCATGTTCACATTTTTCTTCCCTGATGATCATGTATGAAGCTCAAGTATCCGAAGTATACCAATACCCAAGGAAGGAATAACTGATAACACTGAAGAAGCAGGCCAAGTCACTGATTATCTCTGCGGATGACAATCTCTGCGGATGTCAACTCCGGAATAAGTGATTATATCTCTGAATCACTGATTAAGCCCTCAAGTGAAACAGCTGAGCGCCCCCAATGTACACACTCTCTCTCCCCTGATCATTGCGATACCATTGAAATCACCACACACTAGTGTACCTCTTTTATCTTCAGAAACTTTCTCTAACATCACTTCCCCCATGTAGTTGAAATACTAACACTAAAAGCCTTGATGAGTAAAACCTTGAGTTTCTCTGCGGTCATGACATTTGTTTTCCCGGGATATCTTCAATCACTTAGAAGTATTGAGCTCATCAAGTTTACTCGCCATGAGTCAAACCTTGAGTTTCTCTGCGGTAATAACATTTGTCTTCCCGGGATATCTTCAGTTACTTAGAAGTATTAAGTTCATCAAGTTTACTCGCTTTGTGTTTAGATGTGTGTCTCCTTGCCCCTTTCTGGTTTTGACACATCAGAATCAGCAACATTGTATAAGCCCAAATACTTGAAATCTTTATGAGAAGAACACTTGAACTCTTGTGAGAATCAACTTGCTGAAGACTCTCTCTGACTATTTTTATCAACCCTTATGTAGACAATTTGAAGTGACCACTGATGAAGAAAACCCTATATACCATACTTAAAACTGAAGTCAACTTCCCCACATTTGTATCTTAAGCTTGCACCTAATGATGGAAGAACGGTGTAGAGAAATTATGCTTCAAGCAAATCTCTAAGTACTCACTACCCAAACAAAGTATGAGACAATAACACCTCTTGCGATTATCCACACCGTCATATGCGTGTGACACTGAGTAAAACAAAGTAACTCCTAATAGTGATAGTTAACCAGGTCTTCAACCATCCACCTCGACTGCTGGTAACTAGATAAACCAAGTCTTCAACTCAAATTCTTAAGCCCGAGCAAGTTATCAAATAAGAACACGCCTTTGTGAAAGTCAACTTTAATCTCAAATAAGTGATAAATGATTAACTCTGAAGTAATCAACTTGTGTCAAATGTCCAATACGTGAAATAGTCAATAACAACGTCTCGAGGAGTCACTGCAAAAGAATATGAGCAAGTCTAATTGGGGATTGAATCTGAATTATAACTGTCTCCCAATTAGTGCTCTCCCCTAAACCGACAATCTGTTCGATAAAAGCCCAGATTAAGAAGAAGTCTTTAGATCTTTAAATGAAACTCGTCTTTAGTCTTCTAACATGTAGCAGAGAATGTAGAACAGACTGTAGACTCGACCTTCTTCAAGATTGTGCAGTTGGGGAATAGATAGTTAACATCTTCAACTCACACCAAAAAGCATCCCAATTAACTTACATCTTGCAAATCCCCTTAACTAACATCCTTCCCAATCAAACAAGAACAGAAAGATGTTCATCAAGGAAATCAGCAATCAGGCCGCAGCGAACACACGAAATGGTAACACCAAACTACCAATCACATCAAACAAGAACAGATAGATTGTTCGGAATCATCATGTTGATGTGTACGTGAAGCATTAACCGGAAGCACTTTGTCGACAAACTCATCAGTCCGAGTGAAGATGTCAACTAACGGCTCTTAGAAGAAACTCCATGTGAAGATTACCCGATAAGAAGAAGCTCGGATCTTACATGAGTTTAGAGCCGTATGACCATTTATATTCTCAAATATCAATCAACTATGCAAAAAATTCACACTTCTTCTCCCCCTCAAGAATTGCATACGGAGATGCCATTCTTGACTAAATAAGTGAAATCATCCAAAAGTATTCTATTCACACTTCTCCCCCGCAAAATTAGCACATGATGTCGCCATCGTCATAATAGTTGAGCAAGTGGAATAAGAAAAACAATCAGTGGTAGCCCGGTTCACTTGATGACTGAAGCGCATGGAAAAAGTATGAAGCATGTTGATGAGAATGGTCATAATAAGAAGATTTCTCTTCTTCAGAAGATAAAGCGCACTGACACGTACACTTTTCTTTTCTTTTCTTTGGAGAACGAGGCATGAACTGTTGTGTTCATACGTCATAAGAAGATTTCTCTTCTTTTGAAGATAAAGCGCACTGAGACGTACACTTTTCTTTTCTTTGGAGAACGAGGTTTGAACTGAAGTATTCAAACGTCATAAGAAGATTTCTCTTCTTTCGAAGATAATGCGCACTGAAACGTACACATTTCTTTTCTTTAGAGTACGAGGCCTGAACTGAAGTGAACAGACGTCATAAGAAGATTCTCTTCTTTCAAAGATAATGCGCACTGAAACGTACACATTTCTTTTCTTTAGAGTACGAGGCATGAACTGTTGTGTTCATACGTCATAATCTCTCTCTTTTCATCATCTCTTGGCAAAACATGTAATCAACTCCATTATCTTTCAGTAGGCTCTTTGTCGTGACAACTGATGGAGAAAACCCAATATGATGAATTTGACCCTGAAGTAAACTACCCCGAACTCGTGACTTAAACTTGCACATATGTAACAAAGAGCGGTGCTGAGACTTCATGCCCATTTGAATCTCTAAGAACTCTATACTCTTCAACCAACCAACCATCGAGTAATAGATGTATATCACCTCTTGAAAATCCACAATTGAATGTGACACTGAGCACTACAACGTAACTCCTTAAAGTGATAGTTATTTTGTGATGGTAAGAGCCCAATTTCCCCAAGTGGTAAAAGAAAAGGTAAAAGACACCCAACAATAACTAGATTTCCAAGTCTTCGTTTTTGATAATAAGCTCGAACAAGGATCTTGAAGAATCTTCATCCATCCATCCCCGATACCTTCAGATACTAAGTACACTCGCCCGTGATAATTCACGTCAACCTCAAATAAATAATAGTGAATTAACTCCGTTGTCACATCTTCTGATTAAAAGCTCAAATCTAGCCTCCTTTGACGTTTTAAGTGAACTATGATAATGGTTCCATCCCGACCATGGTTAAAAGCACATAACCCCGTAAAACCATGTAATAACCAAACTGCCATGAAGACAACCCAAACACACACCCAATTCATGAAGTACATCCTTTTATCCCTTCTTTGAAGCAGAAACCGTAGAACCAGTATCAGAAAAGATCCCGAAATACACTTTCCTTTTCTCCAGGATGGTTCCATCATTACGGGATTTTACAACTCTATGGTTTAAACCGAAAAATAGATTCTTTCGCGGGATTTTACAAAACCAAGAATAAACCGTAAGATAGATCCGGAAATGCACTTTACTAATACCAGGATGTTTCCATTGTCACGGGATTTTACAAGTCTATGATTCAAACCGAGAAATAGATTCTTTCGCGGGATTTTACAAAATCAAGACAAAACCGTAAACAATGTCAGCTTGAATATTTTATGACAACATTGGTTTCGGTGAATATCTGTTTTAGGGGAACATGCAGCGGTTCATCAACTGTTCATAATCCAACATCAGCAAAATCATCAATCATCCAATCAACACTTTGATAAACACATCATTCACGCATTCTGTCGGCTATTGTAGTGACCACATGGAGAAGTAAACCCGATATACCAAACTTGATCATGAAGTATAATTCCCCAGATTTGTTACTTAAACTTGTACGAATCCTTGTGAAAAAGAAACGGTGTACCCAATGTACAAAACCTCTTGACATTCTCAACTGAGTGAGACACCGAAGTGATAGTTACGTTGTGGGTTAAGCGAGAAAGAATCACAACCGTAATTAAATGTCCAAGTCTTTCTCACACTCAATAAATGCCCAAACAAGTCATCTTCGTGGAAGGGTAGAAAGAAAGAAGACAAAAATAAGTAAGCGCGCCCGGAAAACCTCACTTCAAATCCAAATAAGAAATATCGTACAAACAACCCCGTAGTCATTTTAGTTCTATAACCAATTCAAGCCATGACGAAATATCCTCCGTGAAAATGTATACACCAAACTAATCTCATATCACAACAAATCTTATCATCAAACCTCACCATCATCTCGCAGTTTGCACGTCTCAAATCAACTTAACAAATCTCATTAACAGAAATAGTCATTCTATTCAAATTCCAAATTAGATCCATTAATCCCTGTCCATTCCAACTCATGGTCACAACTATGGTCCATAATCAAATTAATTTACCCGGTTTTTAACACCACTTAAATACGACCCATAATTGATTTTAATAACATTAAGGCCCAACTTATAGTAAAATCACATATCCAAATCCATATTTTCACAAATCACATGAAATCCCAAAACGCATATAAAAACCCATGAAAATAACCAAACCACTCGATCCACATTCATTGTCACAACATTCATAATAATATTACGCCACTCCATTTCGCTCAACATGAAAATATTATTATGAATGTTGATCTAATCAAATTGCATGCTATTATCACGGTTTCGTATGGCCAACTTAATCCGTAACCCTGATATACCACGCCCAACAATGTGTGATATCAGTCCATCAATTCTTCATCGTGGAAAATCAAACAAATATCAAACAAATTAAAGACCATCACGTGGAAGATCAAACAAACTTCAGCCCAAGTATAACCACGTGATGTATTGTTCATTCAAACAAATACATACCGTGAAATACTCACGTGATCCTCTTACTTGTATGAACAGTTAATCAAACAAATGACAATTCATTTCATCCCACATCTAATGCCTATTCATTTCAGCCCGAATGGAATTTAAACACAAGGCCCATATCCATATTTGAGATATCAACCCACGATCCATCAAAAAATAGGGTACCCGGTTAAGAATACAATTGCTCACACCTTTTATATCACTTAACCTATCCCTTAAAATAGCCTTAAACACATCGCCTCCCACCAAACATTTTCACTTACCAAAACTCATCAAAACAGATCTGGAAACAACAAAAAAATATCTCAACCTTCATCAAAAATTCTTTCAATAGTAGTCAAATGAGTCTCAATATCTAAACCCCTTATACTGCTTCAAACCCCAATAACAAAAAAATCCGCCTCCTTCACTAAATCGCTTTGTCGATCAATATTATGTCCCCATCACTTTGATGCCACAGAGATGGTATAGGGACGAGGAATAACATAGCCACAGGGATGGCGTTGATTATTTAGAAATCAATATAGTGACAGAAGGTAAGTAAACTTTGATCCTTTTTGTTTTGAGAGTTAACCGAGGCATGAAGCTGAGTTAACATTATTGT
This sequence comes from Chrysanthemum seticuspe, assembly GCA_019973895.1. Taxonomy (NCBI): domain Eukaryota; kingdom Viridiplantae; phylum Streptophyta; class Magnoliopsida; order Asterales; family Asteraceae; genus Chrysanthemum; species Chrysanthemum seticuspe. The sequence goes on along the minus strand of BPTQ01000003.1, from coordinate 131,536,767 downwards.
TACACTCATTTCTTGAACTCGTAACATATCACCAATATAGATCAATGATGACTTGATTCTTTAGGTCACCATTTAACCGAACAAGAGGATTGAGAATGAAACCTTTTTCATGGTTTTGTTCTTTCTTCACAGTTTCAGAAATAATCATAAGTTGTAGATCGATGATGTATTAATCTTTCTTATGAAAATGATTAAGGAAAGAGTAGACTGAGATCTTGGTTTTATTTAATTAAAGTCCGAGTCTTGTGGTTTCTTTGTTGTTACATTTGGGATTCAGTGATGGTAGTTTCAATTTTTTAGAGTTGGGTTTTAGGTTAAGTATGTTGAGATTTGGACTGATGATGGTATTTTAGCCTGAAGTCGATGTTGGTATATGGTCAATGTGATGTAGGTCGAGGGTCATATGTTATCAATTCTTCTTCTACCTTTCTTGTCACCAAGTCGCTAACCATATGTCAAGTCACTACCACTTTCATAAAAACAACTCGCTACCCATTGATTTTCAAAACAACTCGCTAAGCCTTTTTTACATCACAAGTCGCCAACTTGTTAAGTAACAAGTTGCTAGTCAAGTCGCTACATTTTAACATGATACAAGTCGCTACCCAAAAGTGAATAGCAAGTCGCTAGGTATACCTTGAATCTGGACAGTTTTAGAGCAACTCGCTACGACTTGTAAAAACAAGTCGCTATACAAAAAATTGCAGTACAACTCGCTACCAAGAATATGACCAGTTACCAACCCAGAAAATAAGACTAAAACTGCATCTTTTGACCCAGTACAATGCATATGAAATTCATTGTTTGCCCAGTTTGACCAAGAAAAGGACTTTGACCACATATGTTCACATAAATAATGGTAACAAAAATGATATTTGACCATAACTGTTTGGGTAAAAAGAATGACACACGACATAAATCATGTAAAGACCATATAAGACCCTCAAAAAGATACATAACATAAACATGTATAAACTGTATTTCAGAAAAAGTTAGGAAATAAATCCGACCATTAGAATGATATAAAAAACAGTTTAAGACAAGATTCAAAGCACCAAAAATCATCAAAACACAAACAACCTTGGCTCTGGTACCATTTGTAGGATCGTTATTTATTGTGTTTATGATTCGGGTGGTCTTGGATGATCAAAATACATGTTAGCCATTAGAGAGAGAAAGTTAGAGAGTTGGGTGTTTTCTTGGTAGAGAGTTACTTCACAAATTATAGAATATTAGATTGAAAGCACCACCCCTTCCATGGATGGAAGGGGTATTTATACTTACAAATACACGACCTCCTATCGGCCTATGGATCAGGGATACAGTGGGTAAAGATCCGTCCTTCCTCCACGGTGTTGTACTACACTATTCTAAGCTACAAATTAACTAATTAACTACTACATAACGTAAATAACTACAAATCTACGAGCTAATATATGCTAGACTCTAATTGGGGTGACCGACACTTTAACATGGAATTTGCAATTCCTAACACAAAGTCTAGGACCCATGACCCATGACCCATAACCCATGGATAATGAGGAGCGTCTCACGGATCCCTCATTTTACACTGGACGGATCCCTCATGTAAGGGATCCGTGGGATCCGTACAACAGTAGCTAGATTTTGCCTATAAATAGAGAGCCATTTCTTCATTGTAACTCACCCCTCTTCTTACAAACTCTCTCATATATTCTTACATTCTTCTAATCTCAGATCTCTTGATCTAGATAGTAGTTCTTCTTTCTTTTGTTGTGATTCTCATATAGGTCCTTCTCTAAGGCGAGATCACGAGCTTCTACAAGTCATCCAAGCAAGGGGTCCTTGATTGATTTGTTCCTCCACAAGATTTCTATAGCAAAGATCTTGTATTTCATATTTCACATACTTGTTGTGTTATAGTAGTGTTGGTTTGGTCCTCCGTGTTAAGGACTCGGTATTTAGCTTTGTACCGGAAAAAGCGTAAGCGACGTTGTGAAGGCTTCTCCGCCAAGTTGAAGGAGTTTTTTGACATAGTGCTTGAACTCTCGAGTAGGTGACTCTGGGAGTGGAGTAGGGCAAGGAAGGTGTCCTTGTTGCCGAACCACTATAAATCGGTTGTGTCATTTCTATCCTTTACTTTACTTTTTTTCTTTACTTGCTTTACTTATAGATATATATTTTCTCTCCATCCACACGATTTCACATAACATCGAATCTAACGTTTTTGAAACTAAGTTAAAATCGGCAAAACTATTCAACCCCCTTCTAGTTTTCTACAATTGGCATCAAGAGTTAAGTTTACAAAAGTTTTAAAGTAAATAGTATTTTAAAAACTTTTCGATCACTATGGGTTCTGAAAATTATAAAGAAGGGCAATCTATGCAACGACCTCCACTATTTGAAACTAATGGTTTTATTTATTGGAAAAATAGATTCGAAACGTATGTGAATTCAAAAGATATTGATCTTTGGTACATCATTGTTGAAGGTAATTTTGAAGCCACTACAAAAGATGAAACCGGAAATTTAGTAAACACACCTCATGATCAACTCACCGATGATCATAAGAAAAATCTTTCCAAAAATAGTGAAGCTAAAATGGTTTTATACAATGCTTTACCCAAAAAAGAATTCGAAAGAATTTCTATGCTTAAAACCTCTAAAGAAATTTAGAATTCTTTAGTTGTAACTCATCAAGGAAATCAACAAGTTAAAAATAATAAAATAGATTTGTTTGTTCAACAATATGAACAATTTTCAATATCGGATGAGGATCTTATAGATCACTCTTTTGCTAACTTTAATACTATAATTACATCATTACAAGCACTTGATGAGTCCTTCTATAGTCGTAATCATGTTAGGAGATATCTAAGGGCACTTCCATCTAAGTGGAGATCTAAGGTGACGGCCATCGAAGAATCAAAAGACTTGTCAATCCTCACCCTCGATGAACTCATAGGCAATCTAAAGGTCTATGAGCTTGTCCTCGCTAAAGATTCTGAAGCCTCAAAAGAGAAGAAGTAGAAGCACAAATCTCTTTCCTTAAAAGCCAAGAAGATCTCAAGCGATGAAGAAAACTCTTCTTCGGATAGTGATGATGAAGAGTATGCCATGACGGTAAGGGATTTCAAGAAGTTCTTTAGAAGAAAGGGAAGATATGTCAAGCAACCAGATGACGACAAGAAGGGGTTTCGGAAAGGTAAAGACGACAAGAAATCAAGGGATGAACGCGCTTGTTTTATGTGTGGGGACCATAATCACTTCATTAGTAAGTGTCCCAAATGTGACGAACAAAAAGCGTTCGTGAGTGGTTCATGGGGAATGAGCGAGGAAGAGGACGAAGAAATTTGTCTCATGGCAAATGACTCAAACGAGGTATGTCCTGAATCTCTCTATTATAGTAGCTCTTCATTAGATGATGATTCATTCTATCGTGAATATGATAACTTTGAAAAATTAGTTTAAAAGTAATTAACAAAAACAAGATTTTGAAAAACCAAAATGAACGTTTAGAAAAGGAATTCTTTGAGTTAAAAGCTAAATTAAAACGTTTAGAAAAGGGTAAGATAGCAAGTGGGGAATGTGAGCTTTGTGTTCAACTTCAAACACTAGTTGATAATCTAGATTCCAAGATCGCTAGAATGAGTATTCTAGATATGATATTAGAGAGTGTTAACCAGGAAACAACCAAAAAGGTTTAGGTATTCAGCAACTTGATGCATTAACTAGCGAAAGTAAAGAAACACAATTCGTCAAAGCAAGAAAAAAACAAGACACTGTTGTCACGGATCCCACGGGTCCCCTGAAAAGGGAACCGTCTAGTACAAAATAGGGATCCGTGCGTCTGTAACAACAAACAGTAATAATAATATAGCCACTTCATCTAGAACCGATTTTGTTATTGTTAATAAGAAGAAACCAACTCATATTACTGTTAGACAACTACCTCCAAGACAAAATCAAAGTTTTATAAGAAACAAAGGTCCATTATTTTCAAAACCAAACACATTTATAAGGAGACCTAATAATGTTTATCCGAGAAGTAGCCATCAAATGGGATAGAATCCTAATGTACACAACGGTTTTCCATTTCAAAACTTTGCACCATGGAATGCATACTCACCTTTTCCATATATGCCTAATATGAATGAAATGTATAACACTAATGGACCCATGAACAAATGGGGACCAAACTTTTGAGTTAATTGCTTTCTTAGGTGTGCTTAAAGGTCGAACTAGATCTGGATGAATGGATCAAGGATAGCGGGTGCACGAGGCACATAACCGATAATAAAGACTTATTTTCAACATATGAATCCTTCAATGGAGGAAATGTGATATTTGGAAATAGCAAAAGCAAAATCATAGGTAAAGGTACGATTTATAACAAATCTCTAACCATTAATGATGTGTGTCACTTAGAAAACCTAAACTTTAACCTTCTAAGTATAGGACAAATATGTGATAAGAAGTGTAACGTAGTCTTTAGTGAAACCGGTAGTAAGATATTGAAAAACGGTATCACTATAGGAAGAGGAATTAGAAAACATGGAGTCTATGTCATTAAAATCGGTAATGAACCTAAAGACAAACTTTGTCTTACCTCTATGGATGATACTTCGACCTTATGGCATCGAAGATTGGGTCATGCCAATATGCGACTTCTTCAATCGCTATCATCCAAAGATCTAGTAAGAGATCTACCAAAATTAAAATATGAACATCACTTTTGTGACGCTTGTAAGTCCATGCTAGTCACAAAGCAAAAAATATGGTCTCTACTACTAAGTGTCTATAATTACTTCACATGGATTTATTTGGTCCATCCGCTATCCAAAGTTATGGAGGAAACTACTACACTTTGGTTATAGTGGATGATTACTCTAGGTACACATGGACTAAATTTTTAAAGAATAAAACTAAAACGTTCGATTACTTTGAAATATTAAGTAAGAAAATATAAAGACAATTAGGAAGTCCTATAGTGTCTATTAGAACAGATCATGGCACGGAATTCGATAATGAAGTTCAATTTGGAGCTTTTTATGACGCTAATGGTATTACTCACTACTTCTCGGCTCCTCGCACTCCACAATCGAATGGGGTAGTTGAAAGGAAAAATAGAACCCTACAAGAAATGAGTCGCACTATGTTAAATGAGCAATCTATACCTCAAAAGTTTTGGTGCAATGCCGTTGATACATCAACGTACATACTCAACCGAGTCTTAATTAGACCATTTTTAGGTAAAACTCCATACGAGTTACTTCGAGGCAAAAAGCCTATGTTTTAACATTTTAGAGTCTTTGGTAGCAAATGTTTTCTACTTAACACTAAAGATTACCTAACTAAATTTGATCCTAAATCAACCGAAGGTATCTTAATAGGTTACTCTCCTAATAGCGAAGCTTATGTTATATTAAATAAAGAAACAATGAAGGTTGAAGAGTCATTAAACGTAAAATTTGATGAGAGTCCACCTAAACCTACCGTACCTCTTGTTGATGACGAGATAATCGAAAGTGAAGCCATAGAAATAAAGAAAAATACAAACAAAGAAGATGAACCATTAAACAATGAAATCATCAATATTAAAGAGTCTAAAGATGACCCTGTAGATAAGGTCATAGGAAAGTTAAATGAATGAACATTAAGGTCTCAAGTCCAAAACCAAAGTAGTTTATTTTGTTTTGTCTCAACCATAAAACCTAAGAATACACAAGAAGCCATAAAAGATGAAAGTTAGGTAATGGCTATGCAAGAAAAGTTAAATCAATTTGTTTCTAACGATGTTTGGACACTTGTCCCTCCACCTAGTAATCAAACCATAATAGGAACCAAATGGTATATAAAAACAAGTTGGATGCAAACGGTGTGGTGTCTAGAAACAATGCTAGACTCGTTGCCTAAGGATATAATCAACAAGAAGGGATAGACTTTGATGAGACCTATGCCCCCATGGCTAGATTAGAGTTTATAAGAATACTTCTTGCTTATGCTTGTGCCAATGATCTTAAGCTTTTTCAAATGGATGTTAAAAGTGCTTTTCTAAATGGTTTTATTAATGAAGAAGTTTATGTAGCTCAACCTTCGAGATTTATCGATTTCAAAAAACCTGAACATGTGTATAAGTTAAAGATAGCTCTTTATGATAGACTCAAGTCATTTTTTTTTATCAAAAACAACTACACCATGGGGTTAGTTGATAATACACTTTTTACTAAGAAAAAGGAGTCTCATATAATTATTGTTCAAATATACGTGGACAATATTATATTCAGATCTACTTGTCAAGACATGTGTGATGATCTCTCTAAAATCATGCATGACGAGTTTGAAATGAGTATGATGGGAGAACTAAGTTTCTTTCTTGGTCTACAAATCAAACAAGTAGAGAATGGTATCTTCTTTAATCTATCTAAATACATAAAAGAGATGTTAAAGAAATTTGGTTTAGAAACCCATAAGAACACCAATGTCATCTGACACTAAACTTACAAAAGTTGAAGACAGTTAATCCGTTGATAACACAAAATACCGTGGCATGATTGGTAGTCTTCTTTATCTATGGCTAGTCAGTCGGATATCATGTTTAGTGTTTGTCTATGTGCTAGGTTTCAAGAAGACCCTAAAACATCACATTTAGAAGCGGTCAAAAGAATATTTAGATACATTAAGGGTCGACTCAACTAGGATTATGGTATCCTAAGGGTACGGGGGTAGAAACTATTGTATATGCAGATTCTGACCATGCAGATGATTATGTTGACCGAAAGAGTATAAGTGGTGTATGTACTTTTATGGGATGTTGTTTAACATCTTGGTTCTCGAAGAAGCAAACGACATTGGCGATATCAACAACCGAAGCCGAATATGTCTCCGCCGGCAAAGCATGCCAACAAGCACTATGGATGAAACAAGCGTTAATTGACTACGACATTCTTCTAAGTGACATAGCCATTCTATGCGACAACAAAGGTGCCATCGACTTAAGCAAGAATCCCGTGTTGCATTCTCGCACCAAGCATATAGAGATCCGTCATCACTTCTTAAGAGACAATGTTCAAAACGGGAACATCTCTATTGAGAAGGTAGCATCCAAAGAAAACATAGCCGACGTCCTCACCAAACTGTTGAAGCGGGAACAATTCAACTTGCTTTGCCTTAGTCTTGGTCTCATGGAACAATCGTCATAATTTACCTCTCAACTCTACAAGGTATGTAAACATTAGCCTTCTTAGTTTCCGAGTCTAGGATCTCTATTTCACGCACAATTCACTAACAATACGGGAGGTAAATTTTATTTTACAACATGTAATTTCATATCTATTTTTCTTAACCAAAAGGTAAACTTTTCTTTAAACAAAAGAAACTTTTTCGAAATGCTTTTCTAAAAGATACTTTTTCCCGTATCATTTTCCTAAAAGCTATTTCTCACGTCTAGGACGAATTTTTCTAATTATTAATACAAAGTAAAAGCCCATTTTCATTGTATCTCATGTCTTTTGAATGCTAAAGGGAACACATAACTTATATGTGTTTTCGGGTACATTCATTTAAGCAACAATGAATTTAGGAGCACTCGGGTTATCTCACATAACAGAATGCTTTTTCACTTCTGGTATATTTTTCTTTTTTTTTTGGAGTCAAGATAACCGCAACTCCAAATGGTTTGTGTAACACCCTCGAAAACCTTAATGACAGCGGAAGACTAATTCGGGTGTTACTCGAATAGATATCATAGTCAATAATTATAGAAAACGACTCGAAAGAGACGTTTTATTAAAAGTAGTTATCATTCATCAAAAACTCATAGTTTTTACAAAACATTGTAAATTGTTCAAGAATTTTTCCCAAAATAAAGATCATGAGTTTGAAAGAAATGACAACTTTATGTTTTGCACCACCAGAAAAGCCTTGCCAAGCCCCACTCCGCGCCTTGGTCATAATCTTCACAGATTACCTGAGATGACATGCTTGAAAAGGTCGAAAAAAATGTTGAGTGAAATTCATAGGTTTGAATAAAGTTGAACACAAGTATAAGAGCATGATCATTGTAAACTAACAATATCATAAGAAAATTCACAGATTATTATGCGCTAAGCTCATGCAACCAAGACTCAACTGCATACACCGAATTACTGGTGTACGTAAGTGATGATGTACCCTCCGAGTAGCTCGAAGGACACTCCTCCGAGACGTGTCGAAGCCCTTCTATACGAAGGCCCAAGTTAGGATTCCAAAATATCCATAGGCGTTAAACCATTCGTTGGCACGAAGGTTACCTAAGGGGAATTCGCCATCCAAAGCCCTAAGCCCTTTGGGGTATGGCTGACGAAGGACAATGGATAAGGGAACCTCCTGACTTGGTCAAACCCACGATCTCCCTCTCTCTCTTGGCTTCCCCGTCAAGTCTGAGAACGTGGGTCACTAAGCCCTAGCGGTTAACCACAATCATGGAACGCCCCCATGATCTCCGACATTCATGCAGAAGTGCTCTCAACCCTATTTCATTCACTATAAATAGGTTGGACGGGCAATGGATTATGGTATGCTCATTTCACACTCATCTCTTTACTTTCACACACTTATACAACCATAACTCATACTTACTCTCACGCCGGAGGTGGTTCGCAGGGTCCTACCCCTGCGCAATCACTTAACGTAGTGTCTTAGTATTTCTTATTCTCAGGTTACAGGCGAGTCTTGGCTGGAACACACACCCCTCATTACTTTGATCCTCATCGAAGCCTGGTAGTGCAATCTTTTGCACAATCAGTGGCGCCTTCCGTGGGACCACAACTATTAGTCCCGTAATCACCCAGTCCTAATACCTTAACCAACTACGCTACTTTTCCGTCATGGAACCAGGAAGAGAAGATTCACCTCCACCAGGTTTCTCTACTCTGGTCCCACTCACCACAACTAACACCGATAACCTCGCCCCCATAACAACCTCAACCTTCACCACACGATCTCGTTTGGAAACTACTCCCGTGCATCACGCCTCAACATCCGCTAACCCTACTCCGAACATCAGTCCCACCTTCGTAGAGGCAAACTTTGTAGGACCCTCGCTCAGTTGTCTCAAAGATAATGAAGTTGGGCTACTATTGGCCCTCGATGCACAGGGACGCAACCGAAATCATCCTCAAGTGTGAAGCTTGTCAGATACACTCAAACGTTCCAAAAATGCCGAAGCAAGATATGACAAGTGTGACATCCGCATGGCCCTTCTCCCAGTGGGGCATCGATATTGTAGGGCCTATGCCTATAGCTCCCGGAGGAGTCAGGTTCTTGCTAGTAGCGATCGACTACTTCACCAAGTGGGTGGAAGAAAAACCCCTAGCCTCGGTGACAGGAAGACAGATCGAGAAGTTTGTATGGGAACACATTGTGTGCAGATTTGGAGTACCCTACATCATCATATCTGACAACAGGAAACAGCTTGTCGAAGGAGTCTTTTATGACTTCTGTCAAGGGCTCAACATAAAACAATCCTGGACATCCGTCTATCACCCACAAGGTAATGGACAAGTGGAGGTTACAAACAGAGAAATCGTCAAAGGGATCGAGAAAAGGCTAGGTCGAACTCATCACGGATGGGTGGACGAGCTCCCTCAAGTCTTATGGGCTCACCGAACACATCCTAAGTCAAGCAACGGAGAAACCCCCTTCAGCCTAACATACGGAACATAAGCGGTCATCCCTTCGGAACTAATTGTACACACGGAGCGTGTGGCAACGTATGATGCCTCCCAAAATGACGATAAGATCAGGGAAAACCTTGATCTCCTAGAAGAAAGGAGAGAAATAGCCTCCATCCGAGAAGCAATACACAAACATAAGATCGAAGGCTACTATAACAAAAGGGTCAGACCTTCCACTTTCAAGCCCGGAGAATATGTACTGCGCCTCAACAGTGCAAGCAAAGCAGAGTATCAGGGAAAACAGGGACCAACTTGGGAAGGACCCTACATGGTAGCTGAGGCCTACGGCAATGGAGCATACAAATTGGCCACTCTTCTCGGAGAACCCATCGACAGGACATGGAATGGTACGAACCTTCGAAACTTCTATGTTTAAAAAGTACTTTAACTTTTTTCTTGTAATCAAAAGCTTCTCAAGGGAAAGCATACATTATTGGTAGTTGTCTTAGTTTTCATTTCAAGAATGATGTAATCCTCCCTACCAATTCAATGATAAATAAGACATTTCCCACAAATCTCTTGCTTCGTTTCTTAAACACAAAGATTTGTTCAACCAAGTCGTTAATGAGTTTCAATGTCGAATGGCTTGAGGTGTAACATATGCCTTATTATTCAAAGCCAACTTAAACATTCACATTAACTCTCCTAGTAGATTTTTGCGCTTGTAAATTTTTTTTAACAAAGCCATGCTATGTAAAGGATCTGAGATAGAGTGGGTCGCGACCCTCTGTCAATGGTCAAGTTGGCCATTATATTCTTGGTGTTGTAATTTACACACAATGAGGTTGTTGAACCTTAGGTTGTAAAATTTAAGCGTCGCAAAAATGGCGTAAGAGAAGTTTACATAACAAACTTAAGCTAAATATGTAGAGGTATGTCCTCTACACTATTGCATTCAAAATACGGGCTACTGCCCTTATACCTGCATAAGGAGCATAGACTCCTGTCAAATTGTTTTTGGCACATGGCCATACATCACAAGCAGTTAAATTGTTTGGGAAACATGACACACATTGTCACATAAAATAAATTGTCTTAAGGGTACATACCACCCTTTGGAACCAAATTACTGCTAACAGAGCAGCCTTCATTCTTGTTTCTTCAGAGAGGGAGTGGAGGAGGGTTGCACTGAGCCTGGTTTAGTAGACATGGTCTTCTTGGTTGGAGTGGTAGGCTTCAGTTTCCGAGGTTTCTTAGACAGGAGATCTTCAAGGGGTGCCATTGGATCTTTGGTTGCCTCAGCAAGGAAGGAGTACTCTGCAGTTGCAAATGCATTTCCTGCCTCATCATATTCAGCCTGCGAAGTGGGACGGTAGCATTCAATCTTGGAGAGGTCCACATGCTTATTTGTTTTGGCGACCTCCTCCAGAGCTAAACACCGTCCATGAAATAGGGCTGACTTGATGACCTTCCACATCTGAGCTCCCAGCTCGTCACTATGATAGAGTTCCATGGCTATGTAAGGCACCACCTTCGAAACAACTTCTGCACAGTCTTTCTGCAGCATCTTATACCTCATTTGCAGGCCGTCGATCTCCTCCCTCAACTTTACCTCTACCTCTCCAAGCCTAACCTTCTCACTTTCCAACCCAACGCATTTAGCCTCGAGAGCAGCATTCTGAACAGTGAGAGTAATAACCTTGGCTTCTTCCAGTTTGAGATTGCCACGTTCCACGGTCAACTGAGCTATCTTTTCTCGAAGGTCTTGGATGACGGGATTCTTCTCAACGTTCCCCTCAATCTCGTCACACTTTGCTTCCAGCTTGGCCACAGTTCTGAGCAATCCCCTGGTCTGGGCATTCAAGTGATTATCCATCACCGCCTGCCTCGCAACCCCATTATCATGCATGTCACAGAACTTATCAATGGACATGTTCTCTAGCATACTCTTCCACTGTAGAGGGGTCACATGGTCAACAATCCGATGGCAGGCTAAGGCATTTGGAAGCTCCTTCGTCTCTGGAAGACCTACGAGCAACAAAATATACACAGGTTAGCATAACAGTTATATTTTTACCTTCACAATGTCTCATAAAACAGAAATACTTACCATGAACCTCAACGGATTCATCGGGCAATTCAAAGGCAGACTTGATAAGCTTTCTGCCCTCGGTACTTTTATGCTTCACAACCCTACTCCCAGAGGTAGGCAGGAGATTCTTCCTTTTGTTGGATTTCGCAGCCTTGGCCGCTGTCCCTTTCCTACTCTTTAGCCTATCAGCTATTCCTGTTGAGCCAACGACGGGGACATCCTCATCCGCAGGATCGTCCGAGTCAGCAATGTTCTCCACCAGTTGGGATGTGACCGCCACAGCAGATTGTGGGGGTGCTGATGAAATAGGCTCTGACTTCGGGATGCTTACCTCATTGTTATTCACAGATGTTGAAGGGGAGCCAACGCCATAAGACTCCTCAGCTTTCTCCGCAGGCATGAAACTTAAATCTTCATCAAATTCTTGGAACATGAAGTTTCTGAACGACATCTCTGCAAAATCAAAGCAAAAAGAATAAATATCAGTGCTACATTGGTCCTATTTAAATAAAAGTGGATAAACATACTTTTTCCTTGGTATATGATCATAGGCTTCTTGGAAGACCCCTCCCAACTCTGAGCAATCCCAGCCATGTATAAGATGGCTTCAGGGAATACTTGCACATCCACAGGATACTTTGCCAAACGCAGGTAACAAGGATCACTCCGAACCTCGTAGGGCAGGGGGTCATTATACCGTTTAGCATTATACCTATTCTCTTTGTTCAACAACTCTGAATATGTAGGGGGAACAATAGTGTCTTGCACGTAGAAAAAGCTACCCTTCCAACTCGATATGTTTGTGTAAACTTTTTCAAACAGATTGGGTACATCTGGCTCAGGTCTTTTTGCTAGTGTCAACCAATTGCCCCCGGGGTACAAGTTCAAGAATCCTCTTAAAACTGTCAAGGTTGGTTCATATCCGTAGCCTTTGCACATTACTATGAATGTAGTCAATTTGGCAAACCCAAAGGGATTAAACCTAGAGATGTGAACTTTGTAGTATTGCATAAACTCTAAAATCAATGGATGTAACGGAATCCTAAGATTTGAGTGACTAAATGCATGTGTATACAACCCTACGAAACCTGTAGGAACATCAAAGATACCCTGAGAAGATTTGGGTAGCATCACTTTGTGTTCTATTGGGATGGGATAATCGGCTAAGTGATCATGAAGATCTTTTGCAGATAATGTACACTTTTGCTGCTTTATAATAAACTTGGAATCCATTTTTTATATATAAAAAAAAACAGCAAACTTTCAGTACGAAGGAAGGATTACCTTTAGTTTCGGAAGTGAAGGCGATGAAGTTTTACTGCGTGTGGAAGTGAGACGAAGAGAGTAAAATAAACTAGGGTTGCATCTACCCCCTTTTTATACTCTCTTTTCTCTCTCAAACACCGTACACGTGTCCCAGGGATAAGTCTTATCCGAGTAAAATTTTTAAATTTTGAATAAAGGCGACTTTTGGTCTCCGGGTAAGTTGGGGAAATGTGTTTCCTGTAACGGGCAGTAGTAATAAGTGATTAGCATTAAATGCGCTAAGTCAGGTACATTATTATCCTCTAACTAACACACTTCGCAGCAGGATGATATTTTTTCGCAGCATGAAGTCGAAAGCAATGTCTCCTCGCTCATATACATCACTTTCGACTGGGGGGCTTGATGATGTACCCTCCGAGTAGCTCGAAGGACACTCCTCCGAGACGTATCGAAGCCCTTCTATACGAAGGCCCAAGTTAGGATTCCAAAATATCCATAGGCGTCAAACCATTCGTTGGCACGAAGGTTACCTAAGGGGAATTTGCCATCCAAAGCCTTAAGCCCTTCGGGGTATGGCTGACGAAGGACAATGGAAAAGGGAACCTCCTGACTTGGTCAAACCCACGATCTCCCTCTCTCTCTTGGCTTCCCCGTCAAGTCTGAGAACGTGGGTCACTAAGCCCTAGCGGTTAACCACAATCATGGAACGCCCCCATGATCTCCGACATTCATGCAGAAGTGCTCTCAACCCTATTTCATTCACTATAAATAGGTTGGACGGGCAATGGATTATGGTATGCTCATTTCACACTCATCTCTTTACTTTCACACACTTATACAACCATAACTCATACTTACTCTCACGCCGGAGGTGGTTCGCAGGGTCCTACCCCTGCGCAATCACTTAACGTAGTGTCTTAGTATTTCTTATTCTCAGGTTACAGGCGAGTCTTGGCTGGAACACACACCCCTCATTACTTTGATCCTCATCGAAGCCTGGTAGTGCAATCTTTTGCACAATCAGTAAGTTTTGCCCCAAAGGAGGTAATAGCCAATTACCTAATGCAATTCAAATATGGTGCGCCCCAGTTATTTCTCTATAACCAAGATGGGGTCATTACTCCCCATAGTACTATTCACAATATATGCGTTCACTCGCGGTGACTAATGGTTCATGATACAGGGGACTTATGGCTAAATACTTAGGCAATTCTAATAATCAAGAAGCGAACATTTATGAAAAACCTTGTGTTCTAGTTTAGAGCATGTATCTCCCTCGCAGGGTTTTCAAATAAAAGTAAAAGCGAGGCTATGAACTCACTTTGATGATATGAATAAGCACAAATAGATCAAGCACAATGTAGCGGAGGTTCAAAACCGAAACCTAAAAATGATAAGATGGCGAGTCTCAGTATGATGAACATTTTGGTTCGCGACCAAAATAATAGAGCATTGAATATTCTTATTAAATAGATCATTGGATTGTCCAATCTAATAGTGTGCGTGCGTGCTTAACGTTTTAAGTTAATTTTTCTTGCTACATTGCCTTATTTAATGATCCTCACTTACGCATAAGTGAAATGTTTTTCCTCCATTGTGATCTTGATAGGTTTGTTGAGAATTTTAACTTGTTTAGATTCCCCGTGCGTTTTATCGGATTATATATATATATATATATATATATATATATATATATATATATATATATAATTATTTTCTTATAAATATATATATATTCATATACGTAATATGTTTATCGATATCCGAAAATAAGATACTCATATGATCAAAATACTCATTTTTACGAAGTTACGATAAGATTATAAGTTTTTTCTAAACTTTTCCCGAATTTACACTTTTTACCCTTAAGTTACAAAAAGTACGAGTCTAGTCCTCCAAGTTTGAGAAAATGACATTTTCTACCCGAATTTATTTTTATACCAAAACTTTTACATTTGACAGTTTTACCCCTTGGTAAAACTGCTTTTACAAAAACAGCCCTCTAAGTTTGTTTTTATACGCTTAAACCTTATATTTTCCAAGTTTACACTTTTCACCCCAAGGTTTTCTTATATCTAGTTTAAGCTAATTACAAAACTGGTCCTCGTGGTTTTTATACGTGCGCATGCACGTGAGATTCTCCCTTATACTTTCGAATATGGCCATAATAGTCCTTATACTTTTCATTTATGTTTGTTATACGTAAATTATGACCCCTTTATCTTTAAGAAAAGTTACAATTTCAACCCAAGGACTATATTATTTGCGAATTTGGTCCGAATACATTTTAGAAAAATGGAAACTTTGTAAAATGGACACAAACTTATTTCCAACTTATTTTCCTAGCTTAATAGCTTATTTTTATCATATTAGGTCGGGTTGGGTTTCAATTGGACATGGTTTTGGCTTGTTGGGCTCAACGGTTGGGCTTTAGGCCCGTTAATGTTTTGCGTGTGTTTTAAGGTGTATGAGAGTTGCTTATAGAGTTGTGATGTATTTTTGACATTTCTAACTAGTGTTAACATGTAGACTATGTGTCGTGTTTATCTATAACAAGCGTATAATATGAGTTATGGTAAAATGGTGCATATAACGTGTATAACGTGTGATAAATCAAGTGTATACTAACGAGTTGGAAATGAAATGAGTTTAGGATTACTTACAACACTCGTTATGAGTGGAGATGAACAAGGTGAAGGTGGCTCGAGCTCTAACCCGTGTTCTCCTTATAACGTTACCCAAACTAATATTTTACACACGTTTCCTTAGCGTTAAACCCTATTCGACACCCCTTGCTCCTCCTTGAGACTCTCGGTGGACGATTTAAGTGTGTGTGAGAGTAGGTTTTTGTGAGTTTCCTTGTGATAGTGTTGTGTGTAAGTCTAAGTCTTGTGGTGATTTATAAAGAAGCTTAGGCATGGTTCTTCCTATATTAAACTCTTAGGTTGCCTAGTCTTAGAAGTATTAGGCATGTGTGTTTGATATTGGTATTCGCCGTGCCCATGGCAGCCGAAAATATGGGAAGAAAAGGGTGACATGTTTGAGCTAGTTAGACAAAAGTAAACACAATATCCATTGTGTATAGAAGTCAAAGCATGGTCAATCTAGTTTAGGTCATTATATAATTGATTTTTATGGTGGCTAATGTTGTGTTTGTCTCCTCTTGTCCATTCTTACACGTTTGGTTTAGGATCCAAAGAAAAGTTTCTAGTTTTTAGTTTGGTTTGGTCCCTTTTCTACTCGACCGGTTATATAATCACAAGAAATGTGATATTTCAAATTGCAAGTATTACTAATTTTGGGTGTGTTGGGCTTAGATGGTGGATGAGGCCCAAGGAAGAAGAAAAAGAAGTTAGGCTAGTTGGTGGGTTCGTGTACAATAGCTAGGCCCAAGGCATATTAAGAGTGTGTGTGGGCTCGAGTTGGGACGAGGCCCAATGACAAAAAAATATTGTGTGGGCTTGGTTCGGTTACGAGGCGCAATAGCATGTTGGGTTGGGTCGTGAGGTGGTATAAAGTCCAATAAGTACCGAAGCCCAATACGAGCTTTAATATATTTTTTTTATAATTTATTTCGTATTTTTTCAAATTTTTACGTATCCGTTACGTATTTTAAGATTATCAAGATCGTAGGGAATTTTGTTCTGATCACAACGGTATATCTATAAACGCTCAAGCTGCGTTGATCATGCATATGCCAAATTGATATGCAAATGTGATGTTCAGAAAATTTCATGATGATATAAATCGTGCTTAATTTCTGTTTAAGGTCTTAAGTACAATGAATTTTTTCGGGAACTTACAGTACCTACCCCTTAAGAGAACCGCGTCCCGCGGTTTAACTTGCAGAGGTTGTCATGGGTGGTTAGATGAACAGGTGGGGATACTTGAAACGCATTACATCCTCGCGCTCCCAGGTGAACTTTGCACCTCGTTTCTTGTGATTCCATCAAACTTTAACGATAGGAATGCGACTTTACTTAAGCCTCTTGACTTCCCTGTCCATGATCTCAACGGTTTCTTCAACAAAGCTAAGTTTGTTATTGAGCTGTATGTCCTTGAGGGGTACGACTAGAGTTTCATCTGATAGACACTTCTTAAGATTCGAGACATGGAAACTGTCATGTACTCGACTAAGCTCTTCGGGAAGTTCGAGTTTATATGCCACTGGACCAATTCTTTGAAGAATTTTGAACGGTCCTACGTATCGAGGTTTGAGTTTTCCTCTTTTTCCAAACCTCACCATTCCTTTCCAGGGTGATACTGTGAGCATTACTCGGTCTCCGACTTGGAATTCCATTGGTTTCCTTCTGACATCTGCGTAGCTCTTTTGTTTATCTAGAGCTGCTTGCAGTCGTTGCCTAATTTGCATTATCTTTTCAGTTGTCTGCTGGACAATTTCGGGGCCTGTGAGTTGTACTTCTCCAACTTCTGCCCAGCAAACTGGCGATCGGCATTTTCTTCCATAGAGTGCTTCAAAAGGAGCAGTTTTAATGCTGGCGTGGTAACTGTTATTGTAAGAGAATTTGGCCAGAGGTAAGTGCTTATCCCATCCTTTTCCGAAATCGATCACACATGCTCTTACCATGTCTTCCAGAGTTTGGATCGTTCTTTCACTTTGTCCATCTGTTTGAGGATGGTACGCGGTACTCATATCCAAGTTGGTACTCATGGCGTTTTGAAGTGTTTGCCAAAATCTCGAGGTGAATCAACTATCACGATCAGATATGATAGAGATTGGTACACCGTGACGAGAAACAATCTCTTTGATGTACAGTCTAGCGAGTGTAATCATCTCATCGTTCTCCTTTATTGGAAGGAAATGACCGGATTTCGTGAGACGGTCTACAATGACCCAAATGGTGTCAAAACCATTAGAAGTTCTCAGTAACTTTGTGATGAAATCCATTGTGCTTCTTTCCCATTTCCATAAGGGAAGTTCTGGTTGGGTTAACAATCCTGATGGCTTTTGATGTTCAGCTTTGACTCTCAAACATGTCAAACATTTACTGGCGTATTCGGCGATATCAGCTTTCATATTATTCCACCAGTACAAAAGCTTTAGATCTTGATACATCTTGTTGGGACCAGGATGTATGGAATACTTCGATTTATGTGATTCATGCATGATGAGTTTTCGGATACCTCCTGTTGGAATCACTCCTAAACCTAAATCAAGTGTTAGTAATTCATATGTAATTGTTAGCTTAATTATGGCCTTTATGTTTGTTATTAGCCTTAAGCTTATGTAGAAGGCCCATGAGCTTAGGCCCAAGCCCATAGGAGAAAGGAAGGGACTAGGAAGTGTTGCCCTAGCTTCCCTCCTATAAATACTCTTGTATAACCCTCACTTGAGGGTTGGTTGTTCAATTTATTTCTTTCACTCATACCTTACGCATAACCGTGCTACTCATATCGTGTGTGTGTATTTGATTTATTGTTCAATCGCCTTTATCTCTTTCTATTAAGCTTGTGTTGTAAAACTAGTGACTTAACAGTGGTATCAATCGCCAAATAGTTGGGTTAACACTTTCATTTTTGAAGTTTTTGTTTTCGGTCTTACGCGTAAACGTGGTTAACACATTGGATCGCTTAAAAACATGTTTTTTACACTTTTTAATCCAAGATTCTTGTACTTTCAATGTTTTAAGGTGTTAAAATAACTGTTTTTGGCAAAAAGTTTCAAACTTTATGCGTGGATCATAGTTTTTAAGCTTGTTTTTGTTCGTGGGTGTCGTTCTACGCGTAACCTGTTTAGCCGTTTTGATTCATCAAGTTTCACACTTTTGTGTTATTTTGGTGATATTGAAGCTATTCCATAACAAAAATCTGGTTTAGAAACAACTTTGGGCAAAATCAGTTTTACAAGTAAAGCTACGCGTATCAAAACCCTAGTTCTACGCGTAACTTTATCCGTGGTTTGATCTTCAGTTTCGTGATTTACTCCGTGTTTTCTTGCTTGGATAAGCCTGAAAATACGTCGACTTTGGATATCTTTTGCACTGTGATAGTGTAAAAGATCACTTGGGATAAAACCCTAAACTTACGCATAAGCATAAAGCTTACGCGTAGAAATCCTACGCATAAGATTCATCTTACGCCTAAGCCTAGTCTTACGCATAAGGTAATCCTACGCCTAAGTTTCTACGCCTAACTTTGTGTCTACGCATAACTTTAGTGTCTTTTCCCTACTTACGCGTAAGCTAAACCTACGCGTAACTCTTGATTGTTACGCGTAACTTTGGTGTTTTACGCATAAGTGCTACTTGGTTTATTGTGATTTCTACGCCTAAGGATACTTCATCAACAAAGGTTCATCAGACTACAAAGATCCATTTTTACCAACACAAGTTTTCAACATGTCACAACCACCATACTCTAACTATTTCCCTTACACTTATTCTCAACGACAACAACAACTAAGTCCACAACATCAACAATGGAATCAACAACAAGCAATTTATCAACAACAATTTAATCAACTACATACTCCACAACTTGGAGCAATTCCTCCACCACAAATGGTTTAAACACCACCAAGTCTTCAAGTTCAACCCTACACAAACGATTTTAATCAACATCCATCAAGGAACACTATGAAGGAACCCACTTGGTTTGAAAATATGTGTGAAGCTTTAAGCAGCCAACAATCAATTCATGAGGCTGGATCACTTGATAGACCTCCAATGCTCACTCCAGGAAACTACGATCAATGGGTAATTAGGTTCTTTAGGTTTTGTGATATGAAGAAGCCACATGGAAAGTTATTAAAGAAGGTTATCTTGGAAGGTCCATTTCAGATGCCTACTGTCATTGTACCCGGAGATCCAAATGCTAATCCACCAAGAGATGAACAATCAAACATTGCTACTGTTGCAGACCTGAATCCAGAAGAACTTCTACACTATGAAGCTGATGAGCTTGCAATGCAATATATCCTTTTAGGATTACCAAACCCAATTCTTCGAAGTGTTGATGCTCAAAAGACTGCAAAGAAAATGTGGGAACACATTCATCTACTTATGGAAGGATCTGCACTCAATCAGGAGGATATGGAATCCAAAATTTACTTGGCTTATGAACACTTCATGATTGAACCTGGAGAGACACTAGAGTCTTATCATCATCGATTCTTAAACATCATAAATGATTTGGATAAACACAACATCATCATGCCAAGAATTCCAGTTAATACCAAGTTCCTGAGTAGTCTTGGTCTTGAATGGGAGAAGTATGTCATTTTTCTCCGTCAAGCGAAGAACATGCATCATTCTACATACGGATTGTTGTATGATTACTTGAAGCCTCATGAAAAGGAAGTTGATAGGGAAAGGATTCTCCGTGCTCAAATTGCTTCAACAACAACTCCGGAAAATCAACAACTTGCCTTGTATGCTCAAAACAGTTATCCTCCTCAACAAGCAACTCAACCAACTGCCACTATCACACCAAATGATCAATCACAACAATCTCAACATAATCAATTGGTTCCATACAACAACAACAATGCTCAAGCATTTGTCAGTGAAGCTAATGAGGAATCCGATCCGTTCGAAGCATTGCAACAAGGATTTGTTATGATTGCTAATGCTTTTAGCCGTTATACCAACAAATCCAACAATCGTATTCGTTCCTCATCTAACACACGAAATCAAGCTGTTGTGAACAATGGACAAGTTGAAGTTCAGAATCATGGTTATGGTCGTCAGATGGGCGGTGGTCAAGGGTTTAATGCTGTGGGTAGGAATAACAACAGAGCTCAAGTGGTGGAACAGGGAAATTCTCAGAATGGGTTGAATGGTCTTCGATGCTACAACTGAAATGAGAAGGGACACCTGGCTAATGCATGCCCAAAGCCGAGGACTAGGGGCAGTGCTTATCACAAAGAGGCTCTTCTTTTGGCTCTTAAGGATGAAGCTGGTGCAACTCTCACAGACAAAGAACAGAGTTTTATGGCAGATGCAGACTCAGATGATGATATGGAGGACTTGCAGGCCAATGCAGCTGTTATGTTGATGGCTAATATGCATGAGTTACACATGAGTGACACAGGCCCAGTGTATGACATTGATGGCTTGTCTCAGGTACCCGAACAAACCATATTTATCTCTGATCTAATATCTCCGCCAACATCTGAATCCGGCAAGGTTCAGAATGTTCAAAATGAGTCATCCACATCTCATTCCGACGATTTTCAATTAGACCCCGTAGTTACATTTGACGATCAAGATGACCTTATGGTTTCCATTGATAATTAAATTGACTCCGTGGTTATACTTGAGGATCTAAGTAATGATCATGTTGTGACTCACGTTGAACACGCCGAACTTTTGCCTCATCCAGATCTTGCTCTTTTACTTAAAGACCAGCAATCCCAAATTGAAGAATGTTGTGCATTAAATCAGACCTTAAAAAGTAAAAATGCATTGTTAACCAAGGATTTTGAATGTTTACAAAAGCAACTCAACTTTTTCAAAACTCAAGATAAATGTGAAAAAGGTTTTGAAGCAGCCTTTACTAAATCTCATCAAAACGAAAAATATTTAGAGAGACAGATGCGTGATCTAGCCGCTTCGAAGAATGCTTTGTTGTCTGAGATAGAACAACTGAAACATGAACATAAAAAGCAAATTAACGCTCTCACCTTGGAAAATCAAAAAGCTAAGGCTGAGTTGTTAACTTGTCAAAAACAGTTCTCTGCATACAAAAAGCATTCAACGAAACGAATAGATGATCATCTTGAAGAAATCATCGGCTTGCAAAACAAACTTAAAGAGTTTAAAATTGTTGTTTATAAACATGGTGAGTCGGTCACAACTATTGAAAAGTTTACTTTAAAACCCAATCCAAATGGATATGGACCGAATCTTGCTGATTACAAACCTAAGCTTTCAACCAAAGCATTCAAACCAAATCCTGAAGTTTCCAGTGCAGAATATAAAATTGATAATTATGTTATGAGTGTTGTTGAATATCATCGTCAAGAGGAATTAGATGCAGAAGACGAGAGTCGATCAAAATTAAAAACTGTTGTTTACAACAAACCTTTTAATTATTCAAAACCAGTCACTTTTGTCACACCAGCGGATTCTTCTAACACACCAAGGGTTATCATAAAAACGTCTGAGTCTTCTAATGTTAATCCCCAACCAGATTATGCACAAATTTATGGTCCTTTACCTTCCATCAGTAAAGTAAACTCAAAACCTGAAAACCGTAAAATTCTTAGATATTTTGACATTTTCATGGCTGACCTCAAAACTGTACAACATGAGATAGAATATCATTCTGAAATCGAAGTTCAACATTTTCAATCGCCTCTGGCGCGAGAACAAAGAGACATTTTTCAGAAAAATCTTTTACCAAATGTTAAAAATTTGAAAAATTGTGCATTGTCTTGGGAACGGGACTTTCATAAAGAACTTGGACTGATGAAGGTCGTTTTCGAGAAAACAAAAACATCTATTTCTAACACTAAACGTAAAAAGAAAATGTTGAGAAAAGATGTTGATCGACTCTTGAATAATGTTATCTGTGCTGATATCCATAATATTGTGTAATTGAATTCTGTGTCATATGCATCTGATTATATCTCTGCTGATACTGTTGATAATGTTGTAACTGTTGAGAATACTGATAATGTGCTTCAGATCGAGTCTTTAAAAGTTGAAAACGAACGTCTCTTACACGAGCTTTCAAATGCAAAACGTCGTCTTCAATGGTGTCAAAAAGATTGTCAAAATCGTGAACTTGCTTTGCAAAACAAAATCCACCAGTTGCAATCAAACAATTTTAATCCAAAATCTGAGCAACTGGATGAGCAAAACGTGTCTTTGAAAAGTGAAATCTCAAAATATGAACAAGAACTTGTAAAAGTTAAACAGGAATATGGTGTCATATTTGATTTACTCAATAAGACTCGTCATGAAGCATCAAACGAACTTGATCACTATCTTGCACACACTAGAGAAGTAATGAATTTTGCTGGTAATATTCGTTCTGAAAATCAAGATTTGATTCACACTATCTCTAAGTTAAGAAAAATGTTAGGAAAGTATGAACAACTTCCGCCTACCGTGATTAAGAGAATAGCACCAGTAACACTTAGTAATCGTGAACCTAGAATCCCTACTGCCAAATCACAAGTTGCTAACGTGCTTCCATCTACTGATACAGGAATAGTTGCGTCTTTTCCAAACGTCCGCACTTCACAGCCTAGGAGCACTACATCGAAAAATAGGAAGTTGCGACCTAAGAAAAGATCAATAAGGAATGCTAAAGTAGAAGAACACCCTAGGACTATGAATAAGACTCACGTTGCTTCCACTATAGATATTGCGTCTGGCAAATGTAATAGAAATAGTGATGTAACGAATGCTAAACCTTTAAGTACTTTTGATTTTCAGTCTGATGCACCTTGTGTTATTTGTCGTAAAAGTATGAATTCTGATTGTCATGACAAATGTGTTGCTAAAGCTATCATCTCTCGTTTACAGAATCCTAAGAATCGGAATACCTCTAGGCCCACTAATCTTTCTAAGTTTGTACTTGGTAAACCGCCCTTTTTAGATTCTAGGAAACGCATTACTGTCCCAGTAGCTCCAGTTTCACCTCCAAAGAATGTAGTACCACCCAGTGCATTCACTAAGACTAAAGCAAATAGTAGTTATAGATGGCAGAAATGGATATATGACACACTAGGATTTAAATGGATGCCTAAAGTTATTAATGTGTGTATGTCTACTATAACTGCTCCGGAACCCTCTAGCATTTTGGGTTCCACATCTACTTCTATTCCATCTGTGTCGTCTGTGTGTAATGCAGGTGATACAGATCATTCTCTGGATTGTTGATAGCGGATGTTCCCGACACATGACAGGCAACCTTAAACTGTTATCAAACTTTATTGCAAAGTTCATTGGCACTGTCAGATTTGGGAATGATCACTTCGCAGCTATCATGGGCTACGGAGACTATATCAATGGGAACATCAAAATTATCAGGTTTTATTATGTGGAAGGCCTCGGTCACAATCTGTTTTCAGTAGGTCAGTTCTGTGATGGAGATTTGGAGGTTGCTTTCAGGGAGAAATCTTGTTTCATTCGTGATCTACAAGGAAACGACCTTATGTCTGGCTTGCGTAATTCTAGTCTTTACACTATCTCTATGCAAGACATGGTTGCTTCATCTCCTATCTGCTTACTTTCAAAGGCAACATCAACAAAATCCTGGCTATGGCACCGTCGTCTCTCACATCTAAACTTTCAAACCATCACCAACCTTGCTCGACACAAACTAGTTGAAGGACTCCCACAATTCCGGTATTCTAAATATCACCTTTGCTCAGCCTGTGAACAAGGGAAAATCACTCGTGCTCATTTTCCTTCAAAGGTGGAACACAGCTCTCAGCATGTGCTTCATCTTCTTCACATGGATTTGTGTGGCCCGATGCGCGTGCAAACGATAAATGGCAAATGCTACATCTTAGTAATTGTTGATGACTATTCACGTTGGACTACTTTCTTCGAAGCAAAGACCAAGCTCCATAGATGATCATCACCTTTCTCATGAAAATACAGGTTCAGCTCCGAAACACCGTCAGACAAATCAGAACAGACAAAGGAACTGAATTTGTTAACCAAACCCTTCGTGAATTTTATGAGAAAGTGGGAATTCAGCATCAGACATCTATTGCACGTACACCAGAACAAAACGGAGTTGTTGAAAGACGAAACTGAAAGTTAGTGGAAGCTGCAAGAACAATGTTAATCAATGCTAAATTTCCAGATTACCTATGGGCAGAAGCTGTATCTACTGCATGCTATACTCAAAACCGTTATATGATTACTAAACGCCACAACAAAACACCGTTTGAGCTTCTCCACAACCATAAACCGAATCTCAAACACTTTCATGTATTTGGATACCTTTGCTATCCGAATAATGATCGTGATGATTTTGGAAAGCTCAAAGCCAAAGCTAACATTGGAGTCTTTATTGGATATTGTGAGAATTCTAAAGGTTACCGGATCTGGAATCGTCGTACAAAACAGGTTATGGAAACGATTCATGCTTATTTTGATGAACTTACGGAAATGGCTTCTGAGTATAACAGCTTGGAACCCGGTCACAACCGCTTAAACTTCCCTCAAACCCCATCATCAGCTGAACAAAGCCCCCAGCTCACTCGTCAACAAATGGAAAGGTTATTTGCTCCGCTGTTCAGTGAAGATATTGATGAACGTGCTCAAGGTGTATCCGCTGTTTCCGCTGCTCAACCTGATACTACTCTTATACCTGATACACCTACTGCAACAACTACGGTTGAAGAAGCACCACCAGTAGACTCCACCACAACAGTTGAACAAACCGCTTCCAACAATGATGAACCGGCTGATGATATTCTGAATGAAGTACCCCCACCTGCAGATTTTGATCCAAATACGTTCTTTAACCCGTTTGCTAATGACACTGCTGCACCAGATGTCGCGAAATCTTCAACAAGCCATTTGATTCCTCAGAATCTGCACAATGTATACCAACATCAACCCTCTACACATAGATGGACAAAAGACCATCCTCTGGAAAATATTATTGGCAACGCGAATCAACCAGTCGTTACGAGACAACGTCTTCACACAGATGGTGAACATTGCATTTATGCACTCACTGTCTGCCAATCTGAGCCTAAAAACATTAAAGACGCAATGACAAAAGATACATGGATTGAATCCATGCAAGAAGAACTCAACCAATTCAAACGACTTGAAGTATGGGAACTGGTTGAAAGACCAACAGGGGTCTACGTCATTGGTCTCAAATGGATTTGGAAGAACAAATTGGATGCTGAAGGGAACGTCATCCGAAACAAGTCACGTCTAGTTGCTAAGGGTTATCGTCAGGAAGAGGGCATAAACTTTGAAGAATCTTTTGCTCCGGTTGCTCGTCTTGAGGCTGTTCGGATATTTCTCGCGTTCGCGGCTCATATGAATATGACGGTCTATCAGATGGATGTCAAAACTGCGTTTCTCAATGGACAACTTAAAGAAACGGTTTATGTCAGCCAACCAGATGGATTCGTTGATCTCGAGTTCCCGAACCATGTCTACAAACTGAATAAAGCTCTGTATGGTCTCAAACAAGCTCCTCGGTCATGGTACGATAAGCTATCATCTTTCCTCATTGCTAATAATTTCACCAAAGGTTCGGTCGACCCTACTCTTTTTATACAATATCACGGGGCACATATCTTAATTGTTCAAATTTACGTGGATGACATCATTTTTGGGTCTACACATAAAAAGTACTCAATCGCTTTTGCAAAACTAATGAAGAAAAAGTTTGAAATGTCCATGATGGGTGAACTTACGTTCTTTCTAGGATTGCAAGTTCATCAATCACCCCGTGGTATTTTCTTGAGTCAGTCCAAATATGCCCTTGAATTGTTAAACAAATTTGGAATGAAAACCTGTGACACTTATGCCACACCAATGACTCATACCAAGAAGCTAGATGCTGATTTACATGGGAAATTAGTGGACCCTACCAAATACCGAAGTATTATTGGGTCTCTCATGTATCTAACAGCTAGCCGACCTGACATTGTCTTTTTCGTTTATCTTTGCTCCCGTTATCAGTCAAGACCAACTAAAACCCACCTCTCTGAGGCTAAAAGAATCCTCCGATACATCAAGGGAACCATTAACTTGGGGATCTGGTATCTGAAGGATTATGGTTTTGAACTAATCGCCTTTTCAGATGCTGATCACGCAGGATGCTTAGATTCACGGAAAAGTACTTCAGGAGCACTACAATTTCTTGGTGATAAACTGGTGTCTTGGCAATCAAAGAAGCAGGATTGTACATCGCTGTCATCAACCGGAGCAGAATATGTAGCCATGTCCGCGTGTTGTGCTCAAGTCATCTGGATGAGAACACAACTCAAAGACTATGGTTACGTATTTGACAGAATCCCGATGTACTGCGACAATCGGAGTGCCATTGCGATATCATGCAACTCAGTTCAGCATTCGAAATCAAAGCACATCGATCTTCACTATCATTTCATCAAGGACCATGTGGAACAGGGTACAGTTGAATTATAATTCGTGGGTACAGAATACCAATTGGCAGATCTACTCACCAAAGCCTTGCCTCCCGCTAGGTTTAATGAGTTGGTCCACCGGATTGGTATGCGGTGTTTGACTCAAGAGGAATTGGATGACCTCTTAAAATAGTCTTAAAAACCTGTCAAACACCAAAATCTCTTTTGTAAATATTTTTCAAAAACAAAATACAAAAATATAAAACCTGATAAGACAACAAAAATATTCTTCTATCTATTTTTCTTTCAACATGTCAAGTACCTTTCTTTCGTCAACACTCTAATCTTTCAAAATTCAGTAGTTTTCCGATCAAGTGTTGAGGGGGAGAAAATAAATACTTAACTGTTTCAAAACACCCGTGTACTTGCATGTTATCCTATCCCGGTTGATTCTTTAAAATGGTGGTCTCATTTCTGGTTTACTGACTCTCCTCAGACTAATATTTATAACCTTTCATTATTTCTTAAGTCGAGGGGGAGTGTCGTCAAGTTTCTTTCTTAAAATCTTATGTTTGGTAACCAAAATGGAAGTTAAATGGCTTTGGATGAAAAAGGAAAAGGTGGAGGGACTGAAACTGCCAAAAGCACAAAGTCACTTTTAATAAAATACCTCCACCTAACTTTAACCTTTCACATTTATTACTTTCATCTAATATCATCTACGATCCAAAATCATTTAACAAATCCGTGCTTTCATTTATCAATTTGTAAGTGTTTATACGTTCTTTGCATCAATCTAAACATGTGTTTTGAATCGTTTCTCAAACTAACGGTTAGATTTTCGCCTAGAAGGGATTTTGTGTTCTACGCATAAGCGTATGAACACATGATCAATTTTGTGTGTTTATGATTGAAATGATAGTGCCAAAATGTTTTTCTTACATCAATGAATACATTTTCATCATTTAAACATACCCAGATACACGAATTGAGTGATTTTGAAAATTAGGGTTTATGCGTGGTTTTGGGTGTTTTCAAATGTGAATGTTTTTGGTCAAAAAGATTGTTGTGTGATGTTGATATCATGATGTATTGATGATATCCAGGCCTTAAAACAACCCAGAAACACTAATTGATTGAAAATTAGAGATTAGGGTTTAATGTTCATCGCTTTTGGGTATTTTTGATTCATTGGGAGATTGATGTTAAAACTTGGTTATTACACTCACATGACATCTAAAAACCATTAGAATAACTTTGGTGAAATTCCTATGGCTAAAGTTCTTACGCGTAATCTATGAACTATTAGGGTTTTGGTTTACGCGTAAGGTTTTCTACGCCTAACTGTTTAATTGAGTGATTGTGATTAAATCTGTTATAGAATGAGTGTTAGTGTCAAAATTGATGTTATGATGATTTTATTTCAGGCTTGCTACGCATAAAACTCAGAATCAAGGTCATTGAAACTCTACGCATAAGGATCACCTTACGCGTAGAAAGTTATGCGTAAGAGAAATTTTACGCGTAACTATTACGCGTATGGTTCTACAAAGGGACTACGTGTATCCTGTGAAGGATATGCGTAAACAGTGATCTCTACGCATAAGGTCTACTCTTACGAGTAAGCCTTACGCGTAACGTTTTTATACGCCTACGCGTAAGCTCTACGCATAAGGTCCCCTTTTCCTACGCGTAATATTTCTTACGCGTAAGTAAGGATCCTACGCATAAGCTTGCGTCTACACGTATACTTCTCCTGTTTACGCATAAGCTACCATTTCTATGCCTAAGCCTTGATCAAACCTTCATTATGAATTGTTACGCGTGCAAACTTGTTAATAAATAAATCATAATGTCACGAAACCAATAATGTCACTAATAAACTTAAACGTTTAATATGTTGTGTTAAATAAGTGATAACATAAACTTTAAAACTTAAAGTTAACTAACTCACGAAACTTATCACAACGTCATTAAGACTATTAGACAAACAAGTGAATTTGGACTCGTAACAATCATTGACATTGTACATTCAATAATTAGACACTAAAACCTTCTGTTGACTAACATTATCTCTTTCGATATGTTGGTTCTTTTGGCTAATGCTATTTCAGATCACAACATGGCTGGTCAAATGAATGTGGATGCACTAGATCTTCTCACAATTGCTGATATCTTCCCTAATGGCTACCCAAGAAAGATTGGAAAGAACAACCTTCGGGTTGACTTTGAAACCCTCACCTGCTCAGAATCTTCCTGTTTGATTGCTGTGGGTATTCTCAAGAATCATCCTTACCAGAACATGCTCTCACATTCTGATACAATACCGGAAATCTACATTCAATAGTTCTGGAATTCAATGCAGAGGATCAAAGGTCAAAGTGCAGTGACAGTGACGCTCAATCACAAACAAGTCACCATCACACATGCAGACTTACGGGCTGTTCTTCTCATCCCTGACATCGAGCCAACCGACTTCTATGCCACACCTGCTGAAGAGACAGTTTTGCAATTCTTGATTGATATTGGCTATGATGAAGCTTCAGGAATTATCACTAAGCATTCTCATGTGGAGCTTAAGAACATTCCTCAACCGTGGAGAACTCTCTACATCATCATTACCAAATCTGTCTCTGGTCGTGATAGCGGCTATGAGCATCCCAAGCTCATAGAACTGCAAATTTTTTGGTCATTAATCAACATGAAGCACATCGAGCTTGAAGCTCTGATATGGGATGACATGATGTCATTTCTCAAAAAGCTTGGCTCAAAGATTCCCTATGTCATATACACTAAACTGTTGATCCAGAGAGCACTTGGACTTCATCCTGATATTCCCAAGAGGCTCAATGACCCCGACAATCACGACATGTTGACTGAGCCTAGTTTATCTGTCAGAATCAAGGAATCGTCAACAAAGAAACAGGGTGCGGTATTACCGGATCACCTTATGTCAAACGAAATCAAAAAGCTCAAGACATACAAAAGGTATCTGGTAGCAGTGAAAGATGGCAAAGTAGGTCATCTTGATGAGAAACCTTCTGGGACACCTACACGGAGAACCAGAAGAGGCAGTGCAGGGAGTGTTTCAAGCACTGAGACTCAGAGGAAGTTCCCCAAGAGGAATCCTCCTCGTAAAAAGACTGTTCCTTCTAAGGAAGCTGGTCCTATTCCCATTCCGAAGCTTGAACCACAAAGAAAGCTAGTGGACGAAAGCTCTGAAGATACACAATCAGACGAAGAGGTCTTCTACTCTGAATCTGCAACCGAAGCACCTCCTTCAGTAGCAAAACCTCCCAGTCCACCAGCAGTTATAAGCAAAGGGAAGACTCCAGTACTTGTGCCTTATGAAGAGGATAGCTCGGAAGAAGAGCAAATGGATACATCCTATAGGAAGAAGTTTAAAATCGTTAGACACCTACAAAAAGATAAAGAATTTGAACAAGATCAAATGCGTGGCCCCGGAGGTTCGAGTGGTGGTGTCCACTCTTCACCAGATCCTGATGCGGTTAATCGACCCGATAAGGGAACTGGTGCCACCACTCTTATGCAACAGCAAAAGCTTGTGGAGGATTCTACTGAGCATGACATTGAGGAACTAGAAACTGAGAAATCAGAGAAAGATAAAGCTGATGAAGAAGCTGCAGCTCAAGCTAAAGCAGATGAAGAAGCTGCAGCTCAAGCTAAAGCAGATGAAGAAGCTAAGTCTGGAAATGATGAAGATATTGATTATGAAAAGTTTCTTCTTGACAGTCCCGTACGGTCTACGGAGAAAACTTCTGAACCTCCTAAGGACCCGGAGCCTCCTCATGTCTCCTCATCATCAGATTCATCATCTCACTCTTCACCACCACCATCAAAAAGATCAACCAAATCAACATCCAAATCAGTGAAGAAGCCAACTCGATCTTGGATTTCTCATACTCATAAAAGAATTGGGAATGCTGTCAAACAAGTCAGAAAGAAAGACAAGCTCTACAGGAAGATGAATTTCTTTGCTGATCAAATACAATATCTTCATGACGAGAATGACGAGATGAAAGTTGAAAGGGAGTATGTTAAGAAGCTCATGAAAGATGATCTTCAAGGGAAAATGGACGAAATGATCAAAGGTTACACTCACAATTACCTTCTTGACATTGTTCCTAAAGTTACAAAGGAGTTATTCATCAAACAACTCTATCCGAATCTACTTCATCTGGCCAAGCAGACTATGAAATCAACACCAATGCACGTGAACATCCATGCTGTTGATCCCATAATCTTTTCAGATGCTGAATTAGTTGACCGACTGGTAGCTTAACTGTCCAAACGATCTGCAACACTTGCCTCTTACGAAGGTAAATTGCTTGAAGCGTTGCTGGAATATCAACTCAAATCAGCATGTAGAGAAGAAGCTGAAAGGCCGAAACGTCCAAGAGACGATGATGACAAGGATAAGGATAAAGACAACGAGCCCAAATGCCCGAAGAAGTCTGGTGAATCATCTTCAATGCAACCTCCACCCCAACAGACTCCAGCATAACAAAAGTCTCCTCCTCGTTCTTCTGCTAAAAAACCTCAGGATTCTTCTGAGTTACCACCCGAGACTCAGAAAACCGGTGATCACTTTGAGTATACGGTGGTGACGATGAAGAATTCCATGAGCCCCAACAACAACCTGCCTCTCCCGACAAAGTACAGAAACCAGAATCCTCATCTAGGCCTAAGAAAAAGAAGAAGAAGGCGCCCAAGGCTGACGTCGTATCATGGCTAGATGAAGATAAAACTGAAGAATTTGAATGGTTTTCTACACTTGTTAACTCCACCCCCTATCCAGCTGAAGGTCAAGATCTGGTAGACGGTAATACATTGGAGCATGCTAAGATACTGTAAGAAAAATTCCGTGTAAAGAAGATGACAAAATCTGAGTTGAGGCGAATCAAGAATGAAGCTTTTCAACTGTTAAAAGATAGCTCAGAAAGTGCCATCGAGGTCGAATATCACCTTGAAAACATTGCTCGAGCTATGTCTAACAACATGGATTGGCTCAACCCAGAAGCAAACATTGACTTCACCAAACGGGACAACCCTCCATATTACACCGACTGGTCTAAACCACTACCAACAATTGGCCAACCAGATGAGCCTAGGATTTCATTATGATATTTCTTCAACAAAGACTTGGAATTCCTTCTACACGGCAGTGATGATTCAAGGAAATATGCTACATCTCTGACACTTCCGTTCCCGGTAGCCAAATACTCTAACTGTATAGCCATCGAGGAAAGAGCTAACCACATGTTCTCCAACAATGTGGCAGAGTATGACCGTGATGCACTGTATGTGATTCACCATTGGCCGGAACGCCGAAGAATCTACTACAGAAGCTGCCAGGTTCAGAAGTCTCAACATGTAGTGTTCAGTACTAAGAGTATCGTTGCCATCAAACACATTTATCTTTCGTCCAAATGGGACTACACTTTTCTCAAGAATATTGTGGTCAAAAGGCAAGACGAAAGGGATTATGCATTCTCTGAAGCTGACTTTGAGAATTTGTCTATCAACGACATTAAAGACATATACCTTGCCAAAGTACAGGGTCGCATGAGACAATTTTCAACTGAAGTACAACGTGAATTCATCAAGTCATTGCTCATCTTCATCAGACACATAGTCATCAAAGAACGTGTAGAAGATCTCCAGCTTGCAGTTGAATCTTATCAGACCCGTGTCAACTTCTCTCCACCTCAGCTAGATCTTCCCGACATCAACCAACTCTCACAATATAGACTCATCAGCAAACCATTCGGCGTCGTTTACCGCAGTGAACTTCAAAGAAATTGCTTAATGGCGTGTAGAGATCTTCACAAGTTTGGGGATCACACTTTGAAGATGGTTAGGGACGGATTGGCTTATAGGTTGAAGGATATACATCAAAAGATTGGGTCTCCTAAGCGATGGAATTCTCAGGATCGAAGGGATGTGAAGAGGATCATCACTATGATTGATGAAAGGTTGTATCGAAGGGATCAGTTCAGAACATTGGAAAGCTTTGTTGGTGGTCAACCCAGGATTAACATCACCGGCTATCAACGCCCTGTTCGCACTCCTGGCAACATCACTGGACTTTCTGGTACCCCTTAAACTGCTTCTATTTCATTATTACATTTAGATGTGTGATTATATTATGTCAATGGCTTGTGCACACATAACAGTGTGCAACCCGTAATTGTCAAGAAAGGACCCTGTGGTACGCTTCAGTGCCACAATCCTTATAAAAGGAGCGAAAGCTTCTTACTTTTGAGTAAAACCTATCAAACCTTTCATTTTTCAAGGTTTTGCTCAAAAGAACAAGTACTTCCCCATATGATTTTCAAAACCTCAACCGTTTTATATCACTTGTTGAGGGGGAGTACTTGAGTTAAAACTTTTTTCACAAATTGTTCATAGTGGTCATCTTCCCGCAACACTCGAAATGGTCATATTTATTCTCAACTTTTCAAAAATAACATTTATATATGCCATTTTTGAGGGGGAGAAAATTTTGTGATAAGAAATATGTTGTGTTAATGCAAATGAATCTTTGTGTAATAGACTTAACCAACGAATTAACGGTACTAAACTGTCAGTAACTCGAAAAGACTTGTCCTGGACGGGTAATAATTTCAAGCTAGTTCGCTAGTAATGTAAACGTGTCTCGCAAAGGACTTGTCCGAGTAGAATGTACCATTCGAGAAACTCTTAGTAGACATGAACTCTGACTGGTTTGACAACCTTTCGAGGTTTGTCTACACCTTCAAGGTAGTTATTAGAGCTAGTTGTCACCTAAAAGCTGACAATGTAACTCTTTAACTATGCAACGTAACTGTGTCTCGCGGGGGATTATCTATCTTGAGTTGATCAATTCATAAAGTGCACGCTCTTTCCTCACTGTGCAGATTTGTGTAAAAACTCTTAAGCACATGTGGAGGGGGAGTATTTCTGAAAATCTAAAACTCTTGAAGTGTTCAAACATATTTTTCATTCACAAACACTTTAAGAGATTTTCATGAAAAATGGTTTTATGGCAATGAAGTTATAAGGAGATTAAGGTTAGGATTAACCGTCCTATGATTCGCCAGAGCCGGAAGGATCTACCCAAGGACATCACAAATAGTTAGTACTTAGAAGTCCTTAGGTACGATTAGAAAAAGGATAAAATGAGAATCAGAGAAAGAAGGAGTTGAAGAATTAAAAAGAAACGCAAAGAAAAGGGTGAAAAGAAATAGCCCTCCAAATTATTCAACTTAGGGCAGACACCGGGTTCAATTCATATGCTACTGGTTGTCACTTAGTGACGCCGGTATTGAAGATTAAAAGTCGTCATGGACCCAGTGACGCATGCACTA
This sequence comes from Chrysanthemum seticuspe, assembly GCA_019973895.1. NCBI lineage: Eukaryota > Viridiplantae > Streptophyta > Magnoliopsida > Asterales > Asteraceae > Chrysanthemum > Chrysanthemum seticuspe. The sequence goes on along the minus strand of BPTQ01000003.1, from coordinate 131,502,360 downwards.
AACCTTCTTAGCCACTCAAGTTTCTCTCAACAGAAGCTTGTTTCATTCTCACAGGGAACCCTACGTAAACTATTGGCTTTCTCTTAGAGATCGCTGGTATTGAAGAAGGAGACCCTCTCCCTAGTCTCTGCTCAGGAAAACCAAAACGCACTATTGAGTCTAGAGCCACGAGATTCATCAAAAGATCTCTTAGGAACACTTGACATTTCATCACTTGATGTTCAACAATAAGAACATCAGTGGTACGTTATCGAGTCCTTCACAGATCTTAGCAATCTGTCTAGAACATTTATGAGAAGTTCACATCTGTGATCCTCAGTGATTGAATGGAAACTCCTGCCAGGGTCAACATCAAACAGCCCTGACAGCAGGTTACTTTGGTAACTCCCCGTAGATTACACTTAGTGTGTCTCAAACGGTCTACAGTCGTGAGGTGATGCTTCGGTGTACCTCAGCGACTCATCTGAACTGTAGGTGTACTTCGGTACATCGCGTTATCTCACTTGTGGGACTCCAGTTCAGGAACGGCTTTTGTGAGAATTAGAGTTGTGTTTTCACACTATGCTGTTAACACTCTCAAAGTTCAAACTTGTAAGTGCCGGAATCCGCTTATTACTAACCGTTTTAAATGTTTTCTTCTTATGGAAGCTCTGGAGCGGAATGATCGTGCAGATTCTTCTCATGTTCACGCCAACATCATCACTAATGAAAGTTCTATCATAAAGCAACACAAAAGTCAGAATGATTCTTCATCAAATCAAAGAATCTACAAAGTTAAAAACTTAAAGAACTTCATCAGTACTATTATTCAACGTTAAAGAGCGTGTGAGCATGTTGAAGAATGAGGTAGAGACACTGGAGCAGCGAAGCAGACCTGAGGCAGACTTGATGCAGACAACAACATACTATCACTTCCATCACAAAGAACAATAATCTAAGAACAAAGTTAAAGATGACGTCAAAGCAGAACCGTTTAAAGAAAACAATTTCTCTACACTGGGGAGATTGTTCGAATCAAGGCAATTCTTCTCACAAGAAAGAAGAATGTCAGAAGACGTCAAAGCTACCATTACATCAACGCCTTCACCGTTTTCATCACTAACACTTAGGGGGAGATTGTTGGAATCACTCCTAAACCTAAATCAAGTGTTAGTAATTCATATATAATTGTTAGCTTAATTATGGCCTTTATGTTTGTTATTAGCCTTAAGCTTATGTAGAAGGCCCATGAGCTTAGGCCCAAGCCCATAAGAGAAAGGAAGGGACTAGGAAGTGTTGCCCTAGCTTCCCTCCTATAAATACTCTTGTATAACCCTCACTTGAGGGTTGGTTGTTCAATTTATTTCTTTCACTCATACCTTACGCATAACCGTGCTACTCATATCGTGTGTGTGTGTTTGATTTATTGTTCAATCGCCTTTATCTCTTTCTATTAAGCTTGTGTTGTAAAACTGGTGACCTAACACCTCCGTAGAGTGGAATCTAACTTCAATCTTTGAAACATAATGTTCCGTCCGATCTCTTCGCAAATCCTTTTTCATTCTCTGGCATGCCATAAATCTTCTCATTCGACCTATTTTCTTCTTTAAGTGCTTCGATCTGAGCTTCCAGAATTTTTGATGGTAGGGGTGAATTGATTACCATACCCAATGATATCACTCTAAGTGGCTTAGTGCGATCTTTTCTGCTCAAGGCGTCGGCAACAACGTTCGCCTTTCCAGGATGGTAACGAATCTCGCAGTCATAATCACTGAGCAATTCTAGCCAGTGGCACTGACACATTTTCTGTTCTCTTTTTATCTAAGATGTGTTGAAGACTTTTGTGATCAGTGTACACTATACACTTGGTTCCGTACAAATAATGTCTCCATAACTTGAGTGCAAATATTACAGCGCCAAGTTCTAGATCGTGAGTAGTATAATTCTTCTCATGAGTTTTGAGTTGTCGTGATGCGTAAGTAATCAATTTGTTCCTTTGCATGAGAACAGTGCCTAAACCCATGTGTGAAGCATCGCAATATACTACACAATCTTCTACCCCTTCAGGTAGTGCCAAGATGGGTGCTTCGCAAAGCTTGTTCTTTAGGAGTTGAAAACCTGATTCTTGATCGTCTCTCCATTCGAATTTCTTCGTTTTCTGGGTTAACTCAGTCAATGGTTTGGCTATCTTCGAGAAACCTTCGATGAATCTTCAATAATAACCAGCAAGTCCTAAGAATTGATGAATTTCAGTGGGGTTGGTGGGTATTGACCAATTCTTCACATGACCAAGAAATTGGACTGTATCAATCCAAAAATCACATTTGGAAACTTTGCGTACAGTTATTCATCCTTGAGTAACTTCAGGCTAGTTCTCAGATGTTCCACATGTTCTTCTTTATCACGAGAGTAGATAAGAATATCGTCAATGAACACAATGACGAATTTATCCAGATATGGTTTACAGACTCTATTCATGAGGTCCATAAATACAGCTGGTGCATTAGTTAAACCGTGTTAATACAAATATCGTCATTAAATGTTATTTATATTTTATGATCTTTACCTAAGTTTTGTTAACGACAAAAGTAAATTTAATTTTTATAAAGCTTAAAGCTTGTCAAGTTTAATAGATATTAAAACAAGCTTTTCAAATAATATCTTCATCACTCAAGCATTTACATTTTGATTAATCATATTTTTTATATGACTATAAACCATAATGTATGTTAATATTTTTAGATCAAGAATGTTTTAGTTTCTTAAAACAAAACATTACATATGTATTTACATTTTAACATATTTCTAAAAATAGAAAACAAACACATTACATCATGTAGTGCATCATTGAAATCCTTAGAAGATTTCACTAGATACTTTGCGTAGATTTAGACTCTACATATCTTACAAAATCTTGGATAGATATGGTTGATTTGGTAAGATTTTGGTGATCTTGCTGTCAGACCCCGGCGACGCCAAAACTTAACACGGACGGAACCCTTTTGAGGGATCCATGGTCCGTGGTGCCTGCTGAGCATTTGGCTATAAATAGCAAAGCCAAACCAAGTTGTTTTTCATACCTTTCTATCATATTCACATACATTCCTTCTCTCTAACATTTCTAACTCAGTTTCATATCATAATAGTGATCTCTTTTGTAGCAAAGAAGATCAAGGCATATTCAAGCTTTAACAAGTTGTTGGAAGTCTTGTTTGTTTGTTGTTGTATGATCAAGTGTTGATTCATGCATCATTGTTGTACTAAACCATCATAATCTTGTGAGTGTAAGTGGTTAGTATTTTAGTCCTTAAAATACATTGTGTGTGGGAGTGGTTGTACCCTTGAAAAGAAATCGACATCTAGCTTAATGTCGGAAATAGTGTGTAAGCGAAGTGTAAAGGTTTCTCCGCCGGTGAAAGGAGCTTGTTAACTAGTTAAGTTAAACTCTCGAGTGTGAGACTCGAGGAGTGGAAGTAGGGCAAGGAAAAAGAGTCCTTGTAGACCGAACCACTATAAACAACTTGTCGTGGTTTGATTGTTTATTTCCGTATCTACTCTTTATATATTGTTTGCATATTGATTATCATTCACTAACATATCTAAGATCAATATCAATTGATCTTTCAATAAGTTTCAAAACAAAGTTTTAATCGGTAAACTATTCAACCCCCTTCTAGTTTTCCACAATTGGTACCAAAGCCTCGTTGCTCAAGAATTTCTAAAATATATTGTATTTTATAAACTTGAAACGATCCATGGATTCCGAAAACTTTCAAGAAGGGCAATCTATGCAAAGACCACCACTCTTTGAAACCAATGGACTTATCTATTGGAAAAACCGTTTTGAAACATATGTAAAATTAAAAGATATAGATCTTTGGTTTGTTATAATTAAAGGAGACTTTAGTTCTACAACAAAAGACATTTCTATTGATAATCAAAAGAAATTAATAGCTAAAAATAATGAAACTAAAATGATGCTTTATAATGCTTTGCCTAGAAAAGAATATGAAAGAATTTTTATGTGTGAAACCACTAAAGACATTTGGGAATCTTTGATTATTACATATCAAGAAAATTCACAAGTCAAGGATAACAAAATTGATCTTCTTGTTCAACAATATGAATAATTTGTTATCCCTGAAGATGAAACCATTGATTGTGGCTTTGCTCGTTTTAATACTATTATTACATCTCTTAAAGCACTTGATGAATCTTTTCGTAGTAAGAACTTTGTCATGAAATTTCTTAGAGCACTCCATCAAAAATGTCACTAGACGAGCTAATCGGAAACCTCAAAGTACACGAAATGGTGATGGAGAAAGATTCGGAAATCATCAAAGGAAAAAGAGAGAAAATCAAATCCGTTGCTCTAAAAGCAAGAACGAAATCAAGTGATGATGACGAATCTTGCTCCGGTAGTGAAGATAAGGAGTATGCCATGGCCGTTAGAGATTTCAAAAAGTTCTTTAGAAGAAGAGGAAAGTTTGTAAGATAACCTCGAGAAGAAAAGAAGCCATTCCAAAAATATCGGGATGACAAAAAGGGTAAAGGTGAAAGAAAGTGTTTTAGATGCGGTGATGCAAGTCATCTAATAGGAGATTGTCCCAAGCCACCTAAAAGCAAAACTCAACGAGCTTTGTAAGTGGTTCTTGGAGTGATAGTGAGGATGATGAAGAATCAAGCAAGGATGAGATCGCTCTAATGGCACATGAATCAAACGAGGTACATTCCGACTCATCTTATTCCTCTATTGATGATGACACTTTGCAAAAACAATATAATTAATTGTGTGAGCTTAGTTTAAAAATCATAACTAAAAATAAGTTTTTAAAGACTAAAAAGGAATTTTTAGAAAATGAAGTCTATGAGTTAAAAGAAAAGGTAAAACGATTAGAAAAGGAAAAAGCAAATGACGATTGTTGCAAATCATGTCAAGAGCTTAATCTTGAAATAGAAAAACTAAAGCTCACACAAGAAGTTCTAATCAAACATAATTCTAAATTTAAAAGGTTTAACAAAAACATTACTTGTGCCGATGAAATAGTTAGAATTCAAAAAACACCAGGAAACATGAATGGACTAGGATTTAATGAAGTGTTAATTCCAAAGAGTGAAACCAAAATGGTCGAAAAAGACAAACAAAATGTCAAAACTGCTGCAGTACAACACGGACCAGACGGACCCAAAAATAGGGTTCCGTCCTTTGTAAATATTGGTGCCGTGGGGACTGCAGCAGGACAGAATGTTTGTAATACGGACCGTAGTGAATTTGTCAAAGTAACAAAGAAAACCAAGGATAATTTTAAACTAAAACCTGATGTTATATCAGGAGTAGCACTTTCTAGAAATGAATTTAGATCTAAAACTACTCAACAACGATATAAAACACCTATTGCCAAACGTCCCTTTCCTAAGAGCAACCACAACATACAACCCAAGTATCAACATAACGGTTGGAATCAAAACTTCCCTAGACCATATCAAACTCCAGATTACATGCCATGGAACCCTTACCCATCATTTCCATATATGAACCAAGTAAATGGTATGTTTAATGCAAACGCACCCATGAGATATTGGGGACCAAACGCTTGAATTTTTTGTGTCTTAGGTATGCTTGAAAGTTGGGTTGGAACCTGATGAGTGGATAAAAGATAGTGGATGCTCAAGACACATGACCGGCAACAAAAGCCTCTTCTCACATACTAAGAGTATGACGGAGGTAATGTCACTTTTGGTAGCAATCTCGAAAGCAAAATCATTGGCAAAGGTACGATCGCTCATAACTCCCTAACTATTGAAAATGTTGCTCATGTCGATAGGTTAGGATTTAATCTACTTAGTATTAGCCAATTATGTGATAAAAAATATAAAGTACTATTTGAAGAAAATGGTAGTAAAATACTAAAAGATGGTATCACCATAGCTAAAGGAGTTAGGAAAATAACATATACGTCATGAAAATAGATAAAACATGTAATGACAAACTTTGTCTAACAATATTAGATGATAGCTCAACTCTTTGGCATAGACTCTTAGGTCACGCTAATATGAGACTTATCCAAAACCTATCTTCGAAAGAGCTAGTTAGGAATTTACCAAAACTTAAATATGACCAACATTTTTGCGACGCTTGCAAAATTGGTAAACAAACTCATAGTAGCCATAAGGCTAAAAACATGGTGTCCACATCTAAGTGTCTAGAACTTTTGCATATGGACTTGTTTGGTCCATCCGCTATAAGAAGCTATGGAGGCAAGTTATACACTTTGGTCATAGTAGATGATTACTCAAGGTTTACTTGGACGATATTTTTGAAAACTAAAAATGAAGCTTTTGATAAATTTGAAATTCTTAGCAAGAAAATTCAAAATCAACTAGGTGTTAACATTGTGTCAATCCGAACGGATCATGGTCGTGAATTTGACAATGAAACACAATTTGCAAACTTTTGTGATACAAATGGTATAACACACAACTTCTCAGCTCCTCGAACACCTCAATCAAATGGAGTTGTAGAACGTAAAAATAGAACCATTAAAGAAATGAGTAGAACAATGCTTAATGAACAAAACATTCCTAAAAAGTTTTGGTGTAACGCCGTTGACACTTCTACATATATTTTAAATAGAGTCTTAATACGTCCTTTCTTAAACATAACACCATATGAATTATATAAAGGTAAAAAGCCAACTTTAGGATATTTTAGAGTGTTTGGATGTAAATGTTTCATTCTTATTACTAAATACTATCTCACCAAGTTTGACCCAAAGTCTTATAAAGGTGTATTTCTTGGTTACTCACAAACTAGTAAAGCTTACATTGTCTTAAACAAAGAAACAATGAGAGTCAAGGAATTGTTGAACATAACATTCGACGAAAGTCCACCTCCCTCTAAGACATCACCTTTGGTAGATGATGACTTAGTTGAAAGACAACTTGTAGAAAGTCAAGAAATAATTGAAAATGACAAGGAAGATGAACCATTAAATAATGAAATTATAAACATCAAAGAACCCAAAAGTAATCCTTTAGAAAAGGTCATAGGACAACTAAATCAAAGAACGTTAAGATCACAAGCCCAAAATCAAAGTAATCATTTTTTCTTTGTATCTACCATTGAACCGAAAAACATAAATGAAGCAATAAAAGATGAATCTTGGGTAATTGCTATGCAAGAAGAGTTAAACCAATTTGTTAGAAATGATGTTTGGAAGTTAGTTCCAAAACCTAAAGATCAAACTATAATTGGAACGAAATGGGTTTTTCAAAATAAAATGGATGAAAATTGTGTAGTGTCTAGAAACAAAGCTAGGCTTGTCGCACAAGGTTATAATCAACAAGAGGGGATTGATTATGATGAAACTTGTGCACCCGTAGCTAGGCTCGTGTTGGGTTTGTTATTTTGAGTTGATAATGGCAAAACTAATAAACTACAATGTTACAAGAATGGAACTTGAAGGAATAAATATGACAAAGGAGCAATCTTCTAATTATAGAAGATTACAGGAAAATCTTCTATATGCTTTAGTTTATTTAGTCATTAATTCCCTGTAAAACCTAATTCTCTACTTTATAAAGAGAATACAGGTTCTTGTTTTAGTGTGTGTCAAGATGTGAACACCATTAGTAAAGGTGTGTGTGTGTACAGGAATTAGGGGACGCCTTGGGTATTGGTTAATCGACTAGTGTTTAGCCTCAAGGATCCATGATTCCTTGTTAAAGATAGATAACACGTACTATCATTGATCAATACAGTATTGGGGCTGTTGGTTGTGTTTGTAATAGTGTAGGAGATGATGACGAAGAAACCTTGTTTAATAACAATTATGTTTTGATGTATTCCGCTGCGTGTTATTGTTAATTGTTATTGTGATCCTAGATAAGGTCTAAACAACCTCGAGCATTGATTCTATCAAGTGGTATCAGAGCGGACGGCTCTTGATATCTAGGGTTCGTTCAAGGTTTTATTGGTGAAGCAGTTTTCGAAGAAGAGCAGATTATTTTTTTAAGGAAGCATACAAGGTTGATCTGATCCCACAGTTAATACTCGTTTCAATTAAAGTTTGTGCTGGTTTCAGTTTGATTATTGATCACGTGAGGTAAATTGTCATATGTTTATTTTGATGTCACGTGCGTACGGCATAAATCAATTCTTTGTGATTGGTTATAATTTATGATGATAGATTTACGTACTGTTTCCTTACTTTATTATATCCGATCTTGATGTCATCACGTGGGAATATGTTTCACATGATTTTTAATTGGCTAACACATATTGGATCTCAATACTGGTCAACGCGCATCTTTTAAATGGTTCTTGATATTTTCGATGTGCATATTGTGGCTTTGTCAGATTATTGCTGTTGCTATTAAATTTGATTGGTACATCAGTTATAGTGGTCATTTGGTACTGGTCCCACATTTGAGATAAGTCTCAAATGTTAATACTAGTTTTTAGTCAAGTGTGTTGGTTGTACACGGTATGTACAATGGTCCATATTTAATTGGTACTGCTCTGTTCGTGATTGTTTATACAACAGGTATTCATACAGCTTTTTCGAGTTTATGTTGGTACAGAAGTTATGATCAGTGTGATGTTATGGTAAGATGATGCATACGCTGTTTATATATACTTTGTGATGAAAGAAGTACTCGTTGATGCTGTACATATTCTTAGTTGTTGCTGCTGATTTATAGTGAACAAGGGAGCAAGTTATGGTTTTTGTGATTCGTGGTTAAATATGGAGTTGTGGAAAATACAAACACAAGAGATTTTTGTTTGTACTGCTAGGCGTGTCCGAGATAACTTCTTTGTATTGTTAGCTATATCCGAGATGTATGTTAGTACTGCTAATGGTGACCGATATCGGACGACACTGCATTTTATTTCTTGGACAATAGTAAGTGATGAAGTCGGATGACACACACTGTTTGGATTTGAGGGGAAGCATGTTAATCGTGATTTGGTTACGAAGAGTTAATACTTCTAGCTTTAAAAAGTTAATACTCTTGGCTTTGAAAGTTAATACTCTTAGCTTTCGAAGTTAATACTTTTAGTGGAAGTTAATACTCTTAGTACATTTTTAGTACTCTTGTACAGTACATGCGTGGATTTTTGGTCTTAACAGGTTCATGGCTCGTTCTTATCGCCATAATTGATTATGAAGAAAGGCTTTTATCACTTATTTGAAGATGAAGTGGAATTATTTGAGTTCGTGTTTTATCATATCTTAAAGTGGGAGTTACACTTTTAAGATAACTTGTTCGTGCGTTCATGTGTGACAACGAATTGACGAATAGTAGATGAAGTTTTTCGTCAAGAGATTGCGGTCTCCCTATACATCAAGATTGGGTATACTTTCGATGTCATCCTTAGTGCAAGATATATGACACAGATTTGAGTTGTTCTACCTCTTCATCAAGTTGGTTATACTTGGTTTTCTTCATCAGTAATCATTACATAGAGCCTACATTCTTGAAATGGTTAACATATGGGTTTCAGGGGAAGCTTAATGTTTAAATGTTTAACCATTTATATGCTACATCGAGGTGAAGGTTTTTATTACTACTTGTTGGTATTTGTACTATTGGTTCAGATTTCTTTTGCCTTAATTTCATTTTTAGTACGGGAAACTTCATGGAGGGTATCTTGAGGCATTGGAAAGATGGATTAGTCGTATGATATTGGTTCGTTGTTTTGAAGATCAAAGTTGCTTCTACTTAGCTTCTCCTAGTGGATAATAGCAAAAAGGGGAAGAAGAGTCTACTTGAAGATTTGCGACTTGAAGATCCTTGATGGTATAGCATGGCTTAAGGGGAAGTTTCATTCATCATGTAGTTTTACAACTATCAACTAGGGGAAGATAACAAAAGTACCTTTCCTGAAAAGACTAATGAAGTTTTGAAAATCCGTACTGACCAAATCAGGTATGGGTTATAAATCCGTACCACCACCATTCAGAGTTATCCCTTCACCTCTTGGTATAGACCTTGCCCGCCCACACTGGCTTAGAAGAGTTTCAGGAACCCACATTTGTCCAAGGCCCTAGAATCAAAAGTACCTTTCCTGAAAAGACTGGTGAAGTGTTTGAAAGTGCAAGTGAGACCTCCTTACCTGAGATGTCTGTATCGGAAAATAAAAAGGCAAATGTAGAGACTAGTAAACCAAAGCAAGTTCAGGCCACTAAACAAGTAAGACCATTTAACAAACCTGTTAATAAGCCAGTTAAATATGCTGAAATATATAGAAACAGGTCATCTAGTCCTAGAGGTAACAAGAGAAACGGGAACTAGTTAAAATCTGAGCAACTAGGAGATGAATTTGTCATGTATAAAAAATCTTGCTTTGTGTGTGGTAGCTTTTCTCATCTGCAGGCTCATTGCCTATGAGACCCTAACCCATCATGACCCCTAGAGCAGTTCTTCTCAAAACTGGCATAAAACCTTTGAATAATGCAAGACCAGTTAATACTGCTAGACCACAAACCAGAGTATTTGGTGAAAGACCCAAAAGAAACTTTTCAAAATCATCATCTACTTCACCAAGGTCCTTTAAATCAGCACAAACCTTTAATTCTTATGATGAACAAATCAAGTTTTACAAGAAAAAGGTTAATATTTATGAGCCAAGACTTAATACTGATAGGCCAAAAGTTAATACTTTTAAGCCTAAAATGAAACATGTTGGCTCTAAAGTGAATGCTACAAAGAGAAACAAGGGCAATGTTGTTAAGCCCTCAGCTTGTTGGGTGAGAAAGACCACTCAACCCAACAGTGCATCAGTTACTCTCAAGAAATATGATTACATTGATGCACGAGGCAGATCCAAGTCAGTAATGGCTTGGGTCCCCAAAAGGAACTAATTTCCTTTATTTTATGTGCAGGGACATTCCAACAATAATGATGATCTTGGCTATTCAGACAGTGGGTGTTCCAGGCACATGACTGGAAATCTATCCTATCTTTCAGACTTTATTGATTTGAATGGAGGATATGTTTCTTTTGGAGGTGGAATAGGTGGAAGGATTACTGGTAAAGGCACACTCAAGACTGGTAATTTGGACTTTGAAGATGTGTACTATGTGAAAGAACTCAAATACAATCTGTTCAGTGTGTCACAAATGTGTGACAAAAGGAATTTTGTTCTATTCACAGATACTGATTGCTTGGTTTTATCTCCTAACTTTAAGTTGCCTAGTGATGATCAGGTTCTACTTAAGTTTCCTAGGAAAAGCAATCTGTACAGTGTCAATATGAAGAACATAGTGCCCAAAGACAATCTTACATGTTTAGTTGCTACAGCTTCTTTGGATGAATCTATGTTATGGCATAGAAGGATAGGTCATGTGAACTTTAAGGTAATAAATCTTTTAGCCAAAAATAACCTTGTAAGAGGTTTACCTTCAAAAAGGTTTGAAAATAAACAGACCTGTAGTGCCTGCCTCAAAGGGAAGCATCATAGAGCCTCTTGTAAGCTCAAAGTTTTTAACTCTATCACCCAACCACTTCATATGTTGCACATGGACTTAATTTGGCCCCACTAATGTTAGCAACCTGAATTTTAAGAAGTATTGTTTGGTTGTGACTGATGATTTTAGCATATTTACTTGGGTTTTCTTCTTGAATACTAATGATGAGACTAGTGAAATCCTTAAGTCTTACATAGCTGTAGTATAGAACCTAGCTGATAAAAAGGTTAAAATCATTAGGTGTGATAATGGGACAGAGTTTAAAAACCAAGTGATGAATGATTTCTGTCAACTTAAGGGTATTAAAAGAGAATACAGTGTAGCTAGAACTCCTCAGCAAAATTGGGTTGCTGAAAGGAGAAATATGACATTGATTGAGGCTGCTAGGACTATGTTAGCAGATTCCAAGTTACCCACAACATTTTGGGCTGAAGTAGTTAATACTGCTTGTTATGTTTAGAACATGGTACTGATTATAAAGCCTCATGGCAAGACTCCCTATGAGCTGTTTTTAGGTAGAAAGCCCACACTAGACCTTCTTAAACCTTTTGGGTGTCATGTATCTATTCTCAATACCATTGACCACTTAGGTAAGTTTGATGGAAAATCTGATAGTGGATATCTGGTTGGCTACTCATTGAATAGTAAAGCTTTAGGGTTTATAATTCTAGAACCAGAAAGATAGAGGAGAATCTGCACATAGAGTTTCTTGAGGACAAACCTAGTGTAGAAGGGCAAGGACCAACGTGGCTTTTTGATATTGATATGCTAACAAAATCTATGAACTATGTGCCTGTTTCTGTGGATTCTAACATGATTGCAGGAGAAAATCAAGGTCCAGATGCAGATTCTGATGATGATGATGACTGCATTCTACTGCCCATTTGGAATGACAACTCAGGTGGAAGCACTTCTTCAGGGGAGGCAAACAAAGCTGATGATCAGCCTCCAAAGACCCATGACTCTAATGCTGAAGGAGATGTAACCAATACTAATGAAATTGTGATTGAACCTCAAATGTTCAGTACAACTGTGGTTAATACTGATAAGCCACAAGTTAGTACTGATGAGCCAGATTTTAGTACTGGTGGTCCTCAGACTATTCCATCAGTTAATACAGAGGTTCCTGATCCTTTTGGTGAGGCTGATGAGATTGATATGACAAATATAGCTTCATCTTATCTTGTTCCTGTTACACCACACAAAAGAATCAATCAAGATCATCCCTTGGAAAATGTCATTAGAGATGTCAATGTTGAAAGAACTACAAGATCTAAATTTCAGCATAGTCAGACAGGATTCTTCAGTGCCATCTATGAAGAAAGAAATCATGTTGCCTCACAGACATGTCTCTTTGCCTGTTTTGTTTCCCAAGCAGAACCAAAGAAGGTCTACAAAGCTCTTGAAGATGAGTCCTGGGTAGAAGCAATGCAGGAAGAACTTCTCCAGTTTAAACTTCAAGATGTATGGGTTCTGGTGGATCTTCCTGATGGCAAGAGAGCTATTGGCACTAAATGGGTTTTCAGAAACAAGAAGGATGAAAGGGGTGTAGTAATAAGGAACAAGGCTAGACTGGTAGCTCAGGGGTATACACAGCAAGAAGGGATTGATTACAAAGAGGTCTTTGCTCTAGTGGCAAAGATTGAGGCTATCAGACTTTTCCTGGCCTATGCATCATATAAGGACTTCACAGTATACCAGATGGATGTGAAGAGTGCTTTCCTCTATGGGAAGATTGAGGAGGAGGTGTATGTCTGTCAACCTCCTGGGTTTGAAGATCCAACCTTTCCAGACAAAGTATACAAAGTTCAGAAGGCACTCTTTGGTCTGTATCAGGCCCCAAGAGCTTGGTATGAAACTATAGCCAAGTATCTTTTGGGCAATGGCTTCAGAAGAGGGAAGATTGATCAGACTCTATTCATCAAGAATGTGAAGACTGATATCCTGTTGGTACAGATATATGTAGATGACATTATTTTTGGTTCAACCAAGCAGGATCTATGCAGAGAGTTTGAGAAGTTGATGCATGACAGGTTTCAGATGAGTTCTATGGGAGAACTCACCTTCTTTCTTGGGCTACAGGTCAAGCAAAAGACAGATGGCATATTTATTAGTCAGGATAAGTATGTCAAGGAGATTTTGGTGAAGTTTGGCTATGAAAATACAAAGATTGCAAGCACTCCTATGGAGCACAATATGCCACTACTTCCAGATGCTGATGGTGAAGAAGTTGATCAGCATCTCTACAGGTCCATGATTGGATCATTGATGTATTTGACTGCCTCCAGACCAGATATTATGTTTGCAGTGTGTGCATGTGCAAGATTTCAAGTCTCTCCAAAGCTTTCTCACTTGCATGCAGTTAAAAGAATATTTAGATATCTGAAAGGCCATGCTCAACTAGGCCTTTGTCATCCTAAGGACTCTCCCTTTGATCTGGTAGCTTACTCTGATAGTGATTATGCTGGGGCAAGTCTGGATAGGAAGTCAACCATAGGAGGATGTCAGTTTCTTGGTGATAGGTTGATTTCATGGCAGTGCAAGAAGCATAGTATTGTGGCAACCTCTACAACTGAGGCTGAGTATGTAGCTGCTGCAAGTTGCTGTGGCCAAGTTTTCTAGATTCAGAATCAGATGCTTGATTATGGGTATAATTTCATGGGCACTGTCATTTATATTGATAACAATAGTACTATATGCATTATCAAAAATCCAATTTTTCATTCTAAAACTAAGCATATAGAGATAAGACATCATTTTATAAGAGACTGTAATGAAAAGAAACTTATTCAGGTTGATAGGATTGATACTGAGTTTAATGTTGCAGGTCTTTTAACCAAAGATTTTGATTTGGGAAGGTTTCAGTACTTGGTCACAAGTATTGGGATGCTTCATCCATAATATGCCTTATCTCTCTCTATTTTGTAAAGTTTTGTAAACTGGTGGTTAGTACTGATTGTTATCCTGTTAATACTAATTGTTTTAAGTTAATACGGATTGGCAAGAAAATGTATTGGATTGTGTTTTCTTGGTTTTGGACTAACTTTTCAGGTATAACACAAGCAGTATGGATATGGTTTGGTGACTAGGTGTTCCAGCACATGTGGTTCTCTTTCTCATGATCATTCTGAAGCCACCACATGATGGAACTTGCTGTAACAATGGATTGTGTGATGCCAAAGCATTATGTGGCATCTTGTGCTTATAATGAACATGAATTGATGGTTTTAGTTGGTCGGATCATTCTGCACTAACCCACTCTTTGCCATTCTATCTGTTTACAGATAGTGTGACTAGCCTAAGGGTATCTGGCTTAGAGAACAGCGAGCAACCGTTAATCCAACACTTGTGTTGGAGGCAACACCTGCCACGAGCTGGAAACCCTGTCAGGAAGACCCTTTTAATGGGACTATCCATCACAGGCAGTGCTATACACTGAAACCATTGGTTTTCACCAAACCAGAGGCCATGTGAGGCCGACCTTGATTAAGTTTCTGTTACCACACTTAATCCCTTCAAAATTGGGGTTTCAGTATTATAATTTCCAAAATATAAGATAATACTGATGGGTAAAAGTTAATACTGATGGTTATAAGTTAGTACTGATAAGCATAGTTAGTACTGATGAACTAGCCGTTAGTACTTATTCCAAAAGTCTGTTATGCAATGATTACTTTTGCAAGTAGAGTTGTTACCGTCTTTTTCTTTATAAAATGGTTTCCTTATTGGTTTCTCTTCACTTATTACCCTAAATATTTATAAGGCAGTTCAACTAAAATTCTCTAAATCTCTATAAATTGCATAACTTTCCAATTGCTTTCACCACAATTCAATACAGGCTTTTGTGACTCAATCCCACTTTACTAACCCTTACTATAATCATTCATGGCTCCTCTTGATTTTGTCAACAAGCATAACATGGTGGCATGCTTGGAATTGCCAGAAGGTCATGATGATTTTGCTGAGATAGTAGCCTTTCTAAACCGAAGCAGCATCAGGTTTGCTTTAATTTTAAACCCTACTATCTTATGTACCCCTGTCAGAAAGTTTTGACAAACTGCAATTGCCTCAACAACTGAGGAAGGGGTACCACAGTTAATTGGTACAGTGGATGGCACTAGAATTGTTATTACTGAAGCATCTCTAAGAGAACATCTTCATCTTAGAGATGCTGAAGGTATTACCACTTTGCCAGGCACTGAAATTTTTGAACAACTCTCATTGATGGGGTATAGACATGCTGACACTTTCAATTTTCACAAAAGTCAGTTTTCCCCACAATGGAGATTTCTAATCCATACCCTCTTACACTGCTTGAGTCACAAAAGGACTGGCTAGGATGATTTCCCCACAAATATAGCCACAGCCTTGATCTGCCTTGCAACAAGCAGGGTGTTCAATTTTTCCAACTATATTTTTGAGGTTATGCTTAAAAATGCAGTTAGGAAAACCAAGTTTCTGATGTATCCCAGGTTTATACAAGTATTTTTGGATCTTCGGAAACAAAACCTACAACCTTACAAAAATATTTATCCTTCAAAACTACTCACAGCCAAAGTGTTTTCTAATATGTCAAGGGTTGTGGTAGGCTATAATGGGGTTGTAGTGCCTCTATTTGCTCACATGCTTGTTGTAGAGGGTGAAGGACCATCAAGCACAGGTGGCTCCCAACACACACCTACAGATCCTGAACAATCTACCAATCAACCACACTCATCAACAAGTAGGCACTCTAGACAGGAGAGTGGGAATGCTCAAACCCATTCTCCTCCTATCATTGAAGCATATGAGCCTATCTCAGGTGATGGAGGAGATAGAGTGGTACGGGCTGCCACTACTCAACCAAGCTTAGAAGCTGGTGAGGATAGTGGTAACATAAATAAGACCCAATCCATGCCAACACCTAGTGAGCCTTCCTCACAGGGTGGACCCAGGCATATACTAAAAAAGGGGGGTGTATCTGCTCAGGCTAGGCCTGGGAGTGCATCTCAAATGCCCAGTGACCCACCTCTCTCAGTAGGTAACACATCTGGAAGTGGTGAGGGCAGCTTGACATTCAATGAAATGACGGATTTGTACAGGTTTCTCTGCAGAAAAGTTAACACACTAGAGATTGCTTTGGATGAACACAAGAAAGTTGCTGCAAAGGTTCATACCAGGATGCTCTTAAAGATGAAAAGGCTAGCACATCAAGTCCAGCTTCTTTCCAAGCCTACTACAGAAGCATCTCCAGTTACCACTTCAATCAAAAGGAAGGCCAAGTTCACAATTTCTAGCACCTCTATAGAGAATTCTTCCAAACAGGGGAGGAGTTTTGATATTTAGAGTATAAGAGAATTTGGTCAGTGGCAAGGTGGTCAAACTTTTCAGAGCCCTTTCCTTGATGAAGAAGAAGAAGTTCATTTCACCACACATGCAGAAGAAGTACTTAGTACTCCTACATGCACTATCAGTACTATCCCTGTTAGTACTGTTAGTGTTGTAGTTAGTACTGATAGTACTACAGTTAGTACTCCTGGTGTTCTGTAATCAGTACTAAGTCCAATTTTTCAAGTAGCTGCTGAACTACACAAGCCAAATCAACAGAGGCCACCATCATCACCACAACACTCCAAGAAAGTCATGAAGAAGATAGAGAGAAACATGCAGTTTTGGGACTTCAGAGCCTCAAGAAATCAGTCCCTATCTCTCCAACCTACAAGAAGCCTCATATTCTATATCTGAGAAAGAAAACCAAATCAGCAACAACAAAGCCCAAAGAAAAAGGATTCACTATCAGAGAAGGAAGTGCTCCACCATCCCCAACTCCCTTAGCTCCAAAGATTGATCCCAAGGACAAAGGTAAAGGGATACTAGAAGAAGAACCTGTTAGATATTGGTTTTCATAAACACATAACAAACACTAGTATGGATCGAATGAGATAGATAGTTTAGAGAGAGAAAGTAGAATGGGAGCCTTTCTAGAGAGAGAAAGTAAACAAAAGAAAGAAGGTTAGATTGAGTGAAAGGTCCAACCCTCTACCTTGGGAGGTAGAGGGTATTTATAGTTACATACAATACGTCCTCCTTCGGACTGTGGATCAGGCATACAGTGGGTAAAGACCCGTCCTTCCTCCATGGTGTTACTCTAAGCTAAACTAAGCTAATGACTAACTAATAAACTAGTAAATAACGATATGTCTACGAGCTAACT
Organism: Chrysanthemum seticuspe; assembly: GCA_019973895.1. Lineage (NCBI taxonomy): Eukaryota > Viridiplantae > Streptophyta > Magnoliopsida > Asterales > Asteraceae > Chrysanthemum > Chrysanthemum seticuspe. The sequence goes on along the minus strand of BPTQ01000003.1, from coordinate 131,484,714 downwards.
TATGCTAGATTATATTTGGGGTGACCGACACTTCATTATGGAATTTCTAATTCTTAACAATCTCCCCCTAAGGGAGGTCACCCTATGTTTTACATTTCGAATCCTAGCATTCTATTTTATCTTCAGTCTTGAGCTCGTAGACTTTAATTCTTCACTTTCGCAATCTTTGTGCTTTAGCAGTGATACTTCAAAGTCCGCATAGTTTTGTACTTTCAGTGGAGGTCTTTGAACTGATCCACATCTTTGATGATCTTTGAGCTTTATGGAGATCATCATCCACAGTAAATCTCTGGATCACCCTTTATTGTGTTGCCTTCATGTGATGTTGTGACTTTTGGACCGACATGCTCACATTTTGGATCATGATATCTTCTCATCAGAGTTGCGGAAGCTTTTGTTGATTCATAATATTTCCAGCAGCGTAGCAGAAGCATGGATTGAAAATATCAGAGTCAGTTGATGAAGATATGCACTTATCATGATTTCATTAGATTGTGAAAGCGATGTGTGAGCATGCGGCTATGGATTGACTTATCAATTCTGATCAGCTGCAACCGTCCAAATGTACCTGCAAACAACAGTTAGCAATAAAACACACGAAAGTGTCTTTGATCACTTTCGTTGAATTGAGGTACACGGCCCACGGTTCCCCGTTGATCAGTACAAGTACTGCCTGTGATCAGGTATCATTCTGAAGAATCTCCTTGACAGGGTTTCGCAGCTGTTCTAGTTGTTCTCAAACCAGAACGTCTCAAAGAAGACAACACGGAGTGAGTGAACCAGCGAATTGAGATTCACTGATTGATGAAAAATTGATTTGAAAACAATCGCGTATTGCTTGAAGAAAGAGTTTGAAAACAATCGCGTATTGCTTGAAGAAAGAGTTTTGCAATACGATGAAGGTTTTATGAGAAAGATCAATTTTCAATCAAAAATACTTTTTTTATTTGAAAAAGAATACACATTCGATGTGCTAGAGAGAAGAAGAAATTTGCACATCAAACGGTTTTTCCAAAGGTATTTTTTCAATCAGAGATACTTTTTGAGTTTGAAATATGAATACACATTCGATGTGCTAGAGAAAAGAAGATTTGCACATCGAACAGGTTTTCCAAAAGTATTCGTCAATTCCATTCCTGGACCAAGGTTGATTCAAGAGTGAATCGCCCCATCGTTTCTATCCAGTTGTCACAAGCTTGATCTTTCGAGAAGATCTCACATGTCACCCACCAAGAGCTTGTTTGATGTTGGCTCTAGAAGGATTTCCATCTTCATTGTGAATATTTAACATATCACTCGGATGTTCAGGCAAAATCACAAGGATAATGCTTAGGACTCTTAATATATTCTTACTTGCCACATTGTGTGAAACAGCAAGTCTTCATTAATTTTGTGTCCTAATGAGATATTTTGGATGATCTCGTGGCTCTAGACTCAATTGTGCACATTTGGTTCATATGCCGGAGACTAGGGAGAGGGTCTCCTTCTTCAATATCAACAATCTCTAAGAGAAAGTCGATAGATTATGTAGGTTCCCCGTGAGAATGAAACAAGCCCTTTTAAGAGGAACTTGAGTAGCTTGGGAAGTTTAGTGCAGTGCGTCACTAGGTCCATGACGTCTTGTCTTCAATACCGGTGTTACGTTAGTAACAACTAGTAGCATATTAATTGAACCCGGTTTCTGCCCTAAGGTTGAATTATTGGAGGGCTATTTCTTTTCACCCTTTTCACATTCATTTCTTTTTCATTCTTCAACCCCTTCAGTGCTTACCGAGACTTCATTACTAGAACCTTGTTGGGATTGTTCCAGTACTAGCTCTGTTTCAGTCGGCAAACTTCCCGTATTCTCATTATCCTCCTTTTTTCATCATACCTACGGACTCTACACTATCTAGTGGATTGTCCCTGGGTAGATCCCTCCGATTCTGGCGGGATCGTGAGAACGAATACCTAACCTAACCATCCTTATAACTTCATGCATAAAGTAAATTGGTCGGTCTTTTGGTATTGTTCTTTCCTTCTCGAAACCAATTGAAAAATCATTTGGAAAATCAATCAAGGTAGCTGTGATATAAAATCAAAGCATTTTGTACCTTAATTGTTTTGATCATTTAGAAATGCTCCCCCTCAACATGTGCATATGATTTTGAAATTGTTTAGCACATGGAGGCAAGACATCTTTGAGATGTATTCTTGATCACAATTTCCGTAGAAAAAGCCATTTGAATTTCTTTAGTAAATTCTCCCCCTCAATATGTGCGTAGAAGAAATATTTTTATCACATAGAGGAAAGAGTTCTTAGAAGCACTTTCCACGATTGCCAATAGAAACCATTCGCTCCCTCTCAATATGTGCATCGATATATGAAAGAGTTTAGCACATATTAGAGAGAACTTGCACTTTGAATCATAACGATCATCTTTTATCAAATTTCATATTAAATCACAAATTCTCCCCTGATAAAAAATATCAAACCCTTTGAGATTTTGGATCCCAAGTGATTTAATAAGGTTTTAGAAAACATGGGAGAAAATGTGCCTGATTTAAAAGCTTTTCTGATTTTTGGTTAAATGCTCCTCCTCAATCATGCGCATCATGTATTTGAAATCGTTTGGCACATGAAGGAAGGAGTGCTTTTGAAAGAGTCACCCTTTAAAACCGATTTGAGATTTAAATCACGATCTCTCCCCTAGTCAAAAATATCAAACCATTTGTGATTTGTGATCCCTAATGATTTAAATCGTTTAGAAAATTTTGGGGAAAGATGTAGCAACATTTAATTTTGAAAAATGACTGATAAGGACCAATTTTAGACATTAAAGATTGTTAGTGTCAGGTATGATAGTTTTAAGAGATCTTTAAGTAAAATAAAACAATTTCACAATCAAACAAGAACAGAAAAAATTTCATTTTGAAAGATCTTGATTCAAAAGAAAAATCATACCATAACATAACATTAAATCTTTAGATCACCACTTTATTTCGTACAAATCGGAATTTTATGAAGAAATATTGTTTGAAACTATTCAATTTGAAATCACTCTCCCCCTCAATCAATGACCGTAGTCGTTGATTGAGTGACTTAAGTTTTGAAAAAAATGAAGTCCGGTGATTTCCAAAATTAAGTCAAATTTATTTTCAAAACCAATATTTTTCCATTTTCAAAACTGTATTTTCAGAATGTTTTAAAAATGTTATCATCCACTACTTGTCCTTTACAAAGATACGTTAGGTGGTTCAGAAGCTTATGTTGTTGCTGTAAGGGCTGGAAGAAAACCGTATGTTGATGCAGTGAGACCTCTGACATTGCATTTGTCATGCCAACTCTTCATAGAGGTCCAATTAAGCTCCGTTTCTTCATTTGATGATGAAGAAAACCATCTGTTGATGCAGTGAGACCTCTTACGTTGCATTTTTTCATGCCAACTCTCTATAGAAGTCAAATTAAGCTTCGTTTCTTCATTTGTCAAACCAAGATATAGTTACCCTTTCCTTTCGGCATCCAATCATCTTCTATTGTGGGATCCGGATCGGGAACATTCTTTTAAACCATGTTATCTGCATACATTAGTGAACACAGATAGACATATATGGTGGTCGACAACACCCAAACAACAATCGACTAATAAAAGTCAATTCAACATATCAATCAGTTCATATAAAGCATGGGAATAGTGTGTTTATCAAACTCTAATCATCTAATCCTAACAATCATATCCTAGGCACCTAGTCCTTCAACGTAGGTTAACATATTTTACATTTAAGTATATAGGATAATTAGATAAGCTCGTTAGATGATATAGATTTAAAAACATTCTCCCCGTCAATCAATGACTTATTTTCTGAAAAGTTTAAAAGCGCTCAAGTCATTGATTGAGTTTTCAATTTTTACGAAAACTCTGAATCTGATTGATTTACAAGCAACTCATTTACCACCATTATTGTTAAAACAAATATTTTTATGAAGAATTTTAGAAAGAAAAATATTTGAGTAGGAACAGCAGTCCTTCGACATACTTTCCTTGTTTTGTTTTAGGATAAGTACACGAATTTATGAAAATTGTTTTAGCGCAGCACTTTCCTCTTTGAAGAGCGGGTTGCTATCAGAAATAATAGCAAACCATAGTTAAGCACGGGTTACAGTCTGAAATAACTGCAAGCCATATTTTGAGACATGTTTTGAAAAGAAATATTTACACCTTCTGCTCAAACTTCATCTATGGTCACGTGCCATTGTTGAATGACATTTCTAAGAACGTAGATGTTATCGATACCAGAAGACATGTCTTCGAAATTTTTTTTTTTTTTTAAATTTTCTGATTTTTATGGATTTTTGAAGGTTTTATAATTTTGTATTTCGGTTATTGAATATTATTTACAAAGATAGAGAAATAGTTTAAGAAGATGATGATACGAGTACCAAGGTAAGGAAATCGTTTAGCACTTTGTAGAAGATAGAAGTCATCATCTCTTAAACTTTCACCACCAAAGCATTCGAGGCTCTTGAAGCGTCGCAAGAACTTGAGCCTTAAAAAAATGAATCTTTGGCAGCTTCCCCCTAAACCGACAATCCTCGTAAAAAGACCATTTCCCCCAAGAAGAAGAAGTGAAGCAAACAGTCTAATTGTATGAAGCTCAAGAAGCCGAAGAAGACGATAACAACGAAGTAAAAAGTTAACACGGATCATTTCTGCGGTTATCAAACCCGAAATAAATGATTAAGCCCGATCACATGATCTTGTTGTGCGACCTCGATGTACACATTACTCTTCAAGTCTGAGCAGTTGTCTATTCGGGAGAACAATATATCAACATATTCATTTCATCAAATGCATTCCAGTTATCTAACATATAACCAATCAGCCCATAATGTACACATTTCACTAATCTCTCTGCGGATGTCAACTCCGGAATAACTGAATTAGCTCGATCAAGTGAACATAATGTGCATCCTTGATGTACACATATCTCTCCCCTGATGGTTGCGATCTTATCAGAATCATCATTGCATTGTGTACATGAAGCAATAACCGGAAGCACTACCATAAATCATATAGAAGATGTCGATAAGCAATATCATCTCACGCTCCACATTTTCTTCTCATATTTCTTCCTACTGAAAGCTGAGTTAACGCATACCAAAAGTGTCCAGAGACCAATTCCCCCCAAATGGTTGGAATAATACATCCTTCCCCCAAATAGTTGGAATAATATATCCTTCCCCCAAATAGTTGGAATAATACATCCTTCCCCCAAATAGTTGGAATAACACACCAAAGGCTATGAGTTAAACACTGAGATTCTCTGCGGTTATGACATTTGTCTCCCCAGAATAACTTCAATAGAGAAGAAGTATTAAGTTCATCACGTGTACTCGTTGTGTGTTTAGATATATATCTCCTTCCCCCTTGCTGGTTTTGATACCTCAGAATCAGCAACTCATTATACATACCAAATAATCTTGAAATAGAGAAGAACAATAGATTAGCTCAAATGAATCCTGTGAGAATCAACTGCTACAGAAACTCTCTTTGACTATCTTTATCAACCCATATGTAGACAACTTGAAGTGACCACTAAAGAAGAAAACCCGATATACCAAACTTGAAACTGAATTCGAATTCCCTACATTTGTATCTTAAGCTTGCACTTAATGATGGAAGAACGGTGTCGAGAATCTATGCATCAAGCAAATCTCTAAGTACTCACTACTCAAACAAAGTATGAGACATTAACACCTCTTGAGATTATCCACATCGTCGGTCTTTAACCATCAACCCGACTGCTGGTAACTAGATAAACCAAGTCTTCAACTCAAATTCTTAATCCCCAGCAGTTTATCAAATAAGAACACGCCTTTGTGAAAGTCAACTTCAATCTCAAATAAGTGATAAATGATTAACTCTGAAGTAATCAACTTGTGTCAAATGTCCAACACGTGAATAAATATACAACCAGATGTACATTGACCCACTGAATGAACCAGAACAAATGATTCCTCAACATCAATGAATTCTTCCTAAGGTATACATGTAGAGACTGATCTGGAAGATTCACCAATAATGTTTTCGAGCAGATGAGGTAGTCATTTTCCTTAATGTTCATGTGGTTGATTTATAGCATGCACATTGAGAGGAACAATAATCCGTGAAGATTTGGCAAAGGAATACCAAAGAGCGGATCATTATTCATGAACAATAATCCGTGAAGATTTGGCAAAGGAATACCAAAGAGCGGATCATTATTCAATAGTGCAACTACAATATCATGATAGTCATTATCAACGCCTTGTGAAATAACTGGAGATAAGGTTTCTTAAGAATTCCGAGAAGTACTTCTTAAATGGTGAACCAGTTGAGTCAGTAGGAACCGGAGCATGAGCTTCAGAAACTGGATGATCAACATTCATTGGAGGTTGGAAGTACTCATCGAACATATCTTGAAAAATAATGAATCCCAAATAGTAAATCCCAGTTATCCTTAGTGAGTGAAGACATTAGGCGTTGGAGAGTCTTTTGACCATAACTCAAGCATCCATCAACATGTAGTATATTTACTCTTCTCCCCCTCAAAAATTTCAAATGAAGTTTGCCATTTTTGATTGAGCAAGTGAATAAGAATATATACCAATGAACGGATATCCACTTGAGGATTGAATGAGCAAGGAAAAACATAAAGCTTGTTGATGAAGAATGTCGATGAGAATGGTCATAAAAATGAAGATTTCTCTTCTTCTAAAGATAAAGCGCACTGAGGCGTACACTTTTCTTTTCTTTGAGGAACGGGGCCTGAAGTGTTATCTACAGATGCCATAATGATGAAGTACGAGGCCTGAACTGATGTGAACAGACGTCATAGTGTTGAATATCAAGGTTGAGTTACTTGAACCCGTGAGTTATGAGATATCAACCCATTTGTTATCCATACTTTAAGCCAGTCCATGTAGTGAAGGATCGAAGTATCTGCAACAAAGTAAGGACTACCTGCACTAACATTACAAGCTTGATTGCATATATATTGGTTAGTGACATTAGTATCCAAACCCTTTGGGGTTTCACGGTCAACCTTGATTTTGCCATCGGTAAACAGCTTTTCGGTAGGTATCCACCTGAGTCCAACATCCTTAAATATTCTACCAGACGGTATCCAGTTATGGCAAGGTCTAGGATTGTTGATATTCTTATACACAGTGGAAGACTTATCGTTATTCCTAGACTCGAAAGATTTAGCAGTTGGGATCCATCTAGGTGTAGTTTTAGGTTTGTTTTACTTCATAACATGTTGAACCTTAGCCATGTTAGTAGCCTTAGTGGATTGTACCTTAGCATGTGAATTAGGAAAATGTTTCTTATTCGAAAAAGACTCAGAATTTCTAGTTTCATTTTCTACAAGCTTAGCATTCTTCTTCATATAACTACTCTTAGATGCAAGCCAACCCCTAGCCTTTTGAGAGTTCCTAGGTGATGGTTTACTACTACTAGCAGTGCCTTGAAATCTCGTGGAATGCATCACCCTAGGTCTTGCACCTAAAATTCTCTCTTTTCGAATCTGTGCCTTTTTCCTAGCTTCTTCTAGATAATAGTTCTTCCATAAGTCATTCATATCATATGAATTCTGGGTTTTAATGCTTGGTTTTGACACTGTTTTCGAACTAATCCTTGAGGTGCTGGGAGTAGAAGTGGCTACTTGTTGAGGGTTAACGGAGCTAGAAGCCTTATTCTTAGGTAACTCAGGTGAAGTGACTGGTTTTGACAAAACTTTTATCGCATCAACTTGGGAGGCAAAATGTGTTTTTGAAAATTTTGGTCTTTCGGATATAAATGCAGTAGGCTGCCTAACAACAGACCAGTTTCTAATGAGATGAGAAATTGGTTTCCCAAAGGTTGATGGTTTTGTAAACTTAGTGTTCACACTTTTCCCTACAGTTTTCCTAAGCTCATTTTTTAAGGCAACAATAGCGAAACTCTTTTCCTGAAGTTGAGCTTTGAGTTCATCAATTTTTGCTATCAAAGAATTTGTTTGTTCCATTGACTTAGTTCTAGCTTCTTTGACAGAGTCACTTAGTTCTATGTGATGCTTTCTCAAAGACTCGTTTTCCTTTAGTAATTTGGCCACACAAACTGCTAATTCATCATTTCTCATTTGAATATCATAAATAACATTAACATCAGAATTACTTGTAACCAAATTACTTTTCACATGCATACCAGAAATATGTTTCTTCAAATTGTTGATAGTCGAGTTTTTGGCTTGAAGCTGATCTTTTAAATCGTTTATTTAAAAAAGTTCACGGAATTCAGGAAGTTCTCGATTTTTACATGGTTTGTTAAGTTGAAAACTTTCTTTTTTACTCTGTATTGCAATTTCAAGTGAAATGCAATGTTTTTCAAGATTTGAGAATTTGTTTGAAAGTTCATCAAAAGCCTTTTTATCAACCATATCTTTTGTTTTGAAACACTTAATCTCAGACTCAGCTTCAGTTACAGAACATTTATCAAAGTCATGTTCAGCATTATGATCAGTTTGTTTAAGTACTTTAGCAAATGCACTATGTTGAACAGTTAAGGGTACCTCATTACATGAAACCTGTTTAATTTTTGGTCTAATATCTGCATCCACATCATGTGTAACAAGAGTCACTGGACCACTGGCTGTGTCAAGCTTATCTGTCTCTGAGCCTCTGTATTCAGTGTCAACTGATCCATCATCTGGTGCTTTACCCGACTCAACACTACAATCTTTTGATTGTGCCCGACATTCATTCCCCTTTCTGATTACTGCATCTACTTCTTGTATGTTAGGAGTAACTAAACAGCTGGTTACATCATTATTTGTTGTCTCTGACATTCTGCATTCAGCAACACCCGATTCTTCAACTGATACATTACACGACTCATCACAAATATCTCTCAACTGCACCAGACTCTCATCCACTTTTTCATCTTTCTGAGTAACTTCCTCAATATACTTCTCCACATTATCCATGAGATGGATAAGTGTCTCTAAGAACACGTTAATTTCCATTCCAGTGTGTCTCTTGAAAGACATTTCAGTCATGTCTTGATCATAATCTAATGTAAATTCCCCACTAATTAATGACTGAAATTGGTTGTGGATCACTTGAAGTGCAGCACTGGAACAATCCTTTTGAACCTTTTCTTTATCAAGTTGTTGTTCTAATTGTTCTAAGTTCAATAGTAATATTCCCGTTAAGGTGGATAAATCTTGACGGAAAAGGGCAATGCATGTTCGTTCCATTGTTATAGATGTGATTAACATGAGGTGTGAGTGAAGTTGTTGATATGGTTCAATGTTACTTTCCTTTAACATGGCATTCTGTAGCCTGAACAGATGCAATTCTCTTTCTTCAAACTCAGAACACGAAGATCTCACATCCTCATTTATTGATTCAATCATCTTTAACCGTTCAGTGTAGCATACATTATCATTGATGTCCACAGCATCATACAAATTAAGTACTTCCGAAATCACTGAATCAGGAGTGTAAGACATGATGTTGCTGTGTGCACGGGATTTTACAAGTCTGTGATTTAAACCGAGAAATAGAATCTTTCGCGGGATTTTACTAAAATCAAGACCAAATCGTTAAGCAATGACCAATGGAATGTGTAAAGATGACTGGTGGATCAATATAATGATAGACAATTGTGTGTTAGGACATATGATTGTTTGTAGGATTAGCAGGGATGTTGTTTGGTTGAGATTTGGATTAGTTTATGCCCGTTTTTACGGAGAAATTTAGGTCTAAAAACATAAATACCTCAATAACTTCTGTTTGGAGCGGATTTAGGCCTCGAAGGTTTACTTGTTTTATTCGGCATGCCATTCTCCTCATTCTCACGGTCGTTTTGATGGGTAGAACGCTGAAAACGGAGTTACAGTTCAAAAGTTATGGCCGTTTGAAGTTTTGTCGGGAAAAGTCAACAAAACGCACTGGAGACAACTCGCACCATAGACAACTCGCACCCAAAACAACTCGCACCTTAGATAACTCTCTTAACATACAACTCGCTTAACAGACAACTCGCTTTAAAGCACAACTCGCATAAACTGACAACTCGCATATGAGTTACCAACTCGCTTCCAAGACAACTCGCTTAAACAACAACTCGCTTAAGATATAACTCGCTTAAATGACAACTCGCAGAAGCTGTCACACCCCCAAATTACCTGTTTTGCAGTGGAATGGAATTCCTGGGGATAGACTGTCATAGCATCACAGTTACAGATATATATTGAACGACCTAAAGTGTCGTTTGGAAAACACATCGTTTGATTTAATAAAACAATCAGAGTTTACAAAGTTCAGGTCCCAAATGAAAATCAACTGGTGCGGAAATAAGTTTGTTACAATTCAAACGATGTTTAAAGTGAGTAAAACCCAAGTGAGACGCGTCGTCATCGCGACTCGAAGATGTGTCCACATGCATGCCATGAAGTATATGCCTTAGACACCTGAGATAAAACATGCTAAAAAGTGTCAACACAAAGGTTGAGTGAGTTCATAGGGTTTGTGTTGAAATGTAAAGCCTTTCAAAATCGTTTATGCAGCAAAGGCATCGTAAATCCACTCAGTTCCAAGTTCCGCCCATACAAAACTTGCAACCTGTGTATTCACAACCCATTGCCAAAATGTATATAGTTTATGTTCAAGTGCATGATATCAAATGAATTCACATTATGGTGCATGACTTAATGTATCAATAATTAATTGACATAATTATACCAAGACATTTAGTTCAATGAAAATCCCAAGACATTCAGTTCAATGATGTTCCCAAGACATTCAGCCCAATGGTAATCCCAAGACATTCAGCTCAATGATAATCCCAAGACATTCAGCCTAATGAAGTTCCCAAGACATTCAGCCCAATGAAGTTCCCAAGACATTCAGCCCAATGGTAATCCCAAGACATTCAGCTCAATGATAATCCCAAGACATTCAGCTCAATGATTTATGATATAGGATATGACTAAACATTAAGTTCAGTTAAGCATGTAGTTTCAAATAATCATGATAGTTATAAAAATAGTTGAGCATGTATCTCCCCCAAAACAGTTATGAAAACAAGTAAAAGTAGGGGCTATGGAACTCACTTGGTGGAATGATGCGAAGACAAAAGTGAGTACACCGAGATGTAGTTTGATACGTTAATCTTGACCTATTATGAATGATATGATACGTAATGAGTTATGATGTAATGTTATGCATGCATTTCGTATGTTATTTATACCATTTGTGAGTTTTGAAAAATAATACTTATCGTCGAAAAATACTCTTTTGACGTCTTGACCATTCTTAAATCACTTTACAAGTTTTTACGTCAAAATGTCATCCTACAATGGTTTCGTAATGATTTATAGTGAAATTATCACTTTTCGTCGTAAAATAATGTCGTCGGAAATTTCATGAAAGTGACAAAAATGGCTTCGAAAAACTAGTCGTAAAATGGTGTACGTCGAACGTTAGGAAACGAACTCGACGGTTTTGGAAACTTAGTATCAAAATATAGAAGTTTCAGTTCATGTGTTTTCGTCATAGATGTCTCGAACATAAAGATAATAAGGGTTAAAGATGGTGATTTTGTCCAAGTGTTGTGTAAAAAGTGAGTTTCGGCAAAGTTTGAGCAACCGTAATTAATTTATTAAAACTCCGCTATACAAATGGTTGGTCGTTTTGAAAAATATGCTTGATGATCTAAATTTTATTAGAAAACATCTCGTTACAAAAAGTTCCACATCATAGTTAAAAACAGCCTCCAACATGGTCGTTTTAGTTACCGTAACACTTATCTCGTAAAAATAATATAGTTTTTCTAAAAATAATAGTTACGACAATTTTATGAAAACGTGTATATCTTTGTCGTTTCAAATCCGTTTTCTACGTATTATATGTCCTTAGCTTCGTATCAAAGTATACTAATATATTTTTGATAAGTCGAAATAATTTATGAAGCTTAAGGCTCGTTTTTGACTCGTACAAAAGATAAATATGTTGCTGAAATTTCAGAAAAATATATATTTCGTCGTCAAACTTGAAAAATTCATAACTTCTTCGTTATAACTCCGTTTTTATCCGTTCAAGCGGCCACGGATTCGTTTTAAAGTATATTTTCTAAATATCAAGGCCAAAAATTCGTGCCTACTGTCGGATTTTCCAGAAAATCAAAATAAGGACAGACCACTTTTAATACTTGTCGAAAATAGTTTTTATCGTACTAAACCTATTCCAATCCCTTCAAATCAACTCCAAAGCTAATCTAATCCTACCATACACCTTCTTAGGGTGTCATGGGTTCCTAAACATCATCAAGACCAAAATATAACAAGGGGATAATTATAGGATGACCTTATATATATATATATACTCTAAAAATCAATGTAAAATGGTATAACTAACACAAGTCTTGCATGCTTGCTATGAAAATGATAAAATACATATGTAATGATAATAAAAGATGAAAAATGATAGAAATATGCTTACAAGCTATTATGATGAGGTGCAAAGAACAAAGGTTTAACCTAAACACCCTAGGTTTTTATTTCAAAACCTTATATAAGAGTGTAATCTAGATTGTTTATTAACTTGATCTTGCAAAATTTGATGATCCCTTGCTAAAAACCTTGTAGTGGCCGGTTTTGGAAGGAAGGAACAAGAGAAGAGAAAGCTTTTTCTAACTTGTGAATAATAGAGATGAATGAAGTGTGAAATGAAGGTGAAGTGTAGATCTAACTTAAGTAATAAATTGTTACCAACTCATAAATGAGTTACCCCCCCCTTGGCCGGTTATTAGGGGATAGTGTTTCACAATTTTATTATTTTTTTTTTCTTTTATTGCATGTGCATAATTAAAATGTAAGTATATAATGTATAAGTAAAATGTAACTTGTAGGTTTTATATACATTAGTGTATTTAAGGAAATTTTAGGTGAAAGTAACTTTTAATAGATCAAAATAAAGTATAATGAGATCATAAAAATTGTAAAAATACATTCCTTGTAAAATTTGAGTGCTATAATAATTATCGTGTAGTTTTTTAAGAAAAACGTCGTAATAATATAAATTTAACGATTTATATACAAAATAAATTTAGAACACTAGGTAAACTCAAAATATAGTTTTTATAAACTAAATGTAAGTATAAAAATATATCGGGATCATTTTTAGAAGTAACGGATTAAGTATTCAAAATAATAACGCACGCGATAACGTTTATTTAATATAAAATTTACGCGTTTAATGTGAAATGCAATGTCATGAATGAACTAATGTGATGCAAATGATGTTAATGAAATGTAGACTAAACTTAGTCCATATGAAATGTTCGTGATGTTATGATCATGAATTCGCCGCTAAACCCTTAAGGTTACGCGAATTTGGAACACGTAAACCTAGTTTACGATAAATGATGAAATAGTGAAACTTGAGAAATGACCTGAAATTACGAGTTGTCACAGAAGCAGATAACTCGCTTCCAAAGTAACTTACTTAGGCGACAACTCGCTTAAGTGACAACTCGCTTTAGTGACAACTTGCTTCAAAGAACAAGCCAACTCGCAACCAAGAAAGATACACTGAGACGCAACTCGCTTCGTACTAATATTCAAAAACCACCACTTTTCAATTCAAAAACAGCCCAACCACGATGATTCAAGCCTTCCAAATCAAAACCTAAACACTTATAATAATTCTAAACACAAAAGTACAATCAAAATCCAAACTTTAACACTAGAAATGATCAAAATGATGCAAACTACTCTAAACTCATTCAAACCCAAAAACCTTATGAAAACCACTAGAAATCCAAGAACATGAAAGATGAGTGATCAAACCATGGCTCTTGATACCAATTGTTAGATATTGGTTTTCATAAACACATAACAAACACTAGTATGGATCGAATGAGATAGAGAGTTTAGAGAGAGAAAGTAGAATGGGAGCCTTTCTAGAGAGAGAAAGTAAACAAAAGAAAGAAGGTTAGATTGAGTGAAAGGTTCAACCCTCTACCTTAGGAGGTAGAGGGTATTTATAGTTACATACAATACGTCCTCCTTCGGACTATGGATCAGGCATACAGTGGGTAAAGACCCTTCCTTCCTCCACGGTGTTACTCTAAGCTAAACTAAGCTAATGACTAACTAATAAACTAGTAAATAACGATATGTCTACGAGCTAACTTATACTAGATTATATTTGGGGTGACCGACACTTCACTATGGAATTTCTAATTCCTAACAGAACCAAAGAAAAACAAGTTGACTAGGGCTGAGATTGAGAGATTGAATGAAGAAGCGGCAAGAAAGATTGTAGTTGAATGGAATGAGCAAGAATTGCAGAAAGAGGCTGAAGAGAAAGAAAAGAAAAAGATGGCTAAATTAGATGAAGATTGGCAAACATGGGATGATATGAGAGCCAAGGTAGAAGCAACTCAGGAGGTACAAAAAAGAAGCTGCAACAAGATAAGACTACAAGTGTTAATGAAGCAGCTCAGTTATTCAGTGAAATCTTATCCAGAAGACAAAGTCAATTTAGACAGCAAAGGGAAATTGAAAAAGCTTCAAGACCTCTAAACAAGAGTCAACAAAAGATGTACCTTTGCAAATACATTAAATATCAAGGTGAAGACAGGAGAACCTTGAAGCAGCTCAATCAACTGGCATGGGAAACTCTTCAAAGGCTTGCTGATACTATTCAAAGAAGGATGTTGAACTTCAGGCCTATGCAAGCTGATGATACAATTGAAAGATCACAACCAGTTGGAAGCTACAAAAGACCATCAGAAGAAGGAGCTTCTTCAACTGCACCCAAAAGATTAAAAGCATCTGAAGAAGAAGGTGGACTAACTGAAGAAGATCTCAACCAGATGATGCTGATTGAAGCCCCAGAAGATGCATTGTATTCAGAACCCATCAATACCAGATACCCCATTATCAACTGGGATATCTATACTGAAGATGGAAAGAGGCATTGGAGGATAAACAGAGCATGTGGTAGAAAAAGTGCTTATTTGTATCTAGTGGATCTGTTTGCATCTATTGACAGGGAGGATCTACTCAAGCTTTGGGAGTTAGTCAAAGAAAGGTTCAAGAATAGAGATCCAGACAATGATAAAGATCTGGAGTTACTTTATGAGCTTCAAAATATATTTGAACCTGATCCAGCTGGAGAACAATGGAAGTATCAACCTGGAGAGGAAGCACTAACTTTGACATTGCTTGATTCATGTGGACTGCACTTGGTCACAACATACAATGGAACAGATATTTACATGTTGGTTGAAAGAACCTATCCACTTGCATTAGGAACTCTCCTTGAAATGCTGGAAGTTGGGCTAAGGATGGATAATGCAGTAGACATGGCTAAGGAGTTGCTGATAAAGATATTTGATCAGGCAGGAAGACCTAGCAGAAAGTGAGTTTGGAAGAATCCTCAAAGACTGAAGAAAACTTGTGATTCTGAAACCCAATCACAAGTTTAGGGGAGGATTGTTGGGAAATTCGTTTTTGGAGTTAATACTTATAGTAGTAAAGTTAGTACTGATAGCATTGTCTGATAAGTATTAACTAGTTAGTACTGATAGTGAAAATATTAGTACTGATAGTATTAAGTTTGTACTGTTCTAAGTAAGGAATGTCGTGTATAGTTTGTAATAGCATATCTTCTATACTAATAGAAGATATGATATACTTAGTGCATAGTTATCTCTGTAAGGGATCTCCTTAGTGTATAAAAGGAGATCCTAGCTAGGTTAAACACACACCTCATATTCTAGCTGTCTTAAGAAGAGATTCAAGGTTGTAAACCCTAGTACTAGGAGAGTACTCGTATTATTGCTTAATAATATTGAAGCTGTTGATGTTACATTTTGTTTACTTTAATCTTCTAAGTGCATTCAAGTAGATTCCGCATACTTGTGTGCATCTACAACAAAGTTTCTCATTGTTGTTTTGGAACCATCCAAGGCAACTAACACATTTGCAAGCTAACTGTTCTAGATCCAAGGTTTGGGACTCCACAGCTCAAGTCTATTAGAATCTTACTTGCATATGCATGTGCTTGTGACTTTAAATTATTTCAAATGGATGTTAAGAGTGAATTTCTTAATGGGTTTATTAACGAAGAAGTATATGTCACTCAACCTCCCGGTTTTACCGACTTTGAGAAACCACATCATGTCTTTAAACTCAAGAAGGCATTATACGGTCTTAAGCAAGCACCAAAAGCTTGGTACGATCGACTTAAGACTTTTCTTGTTGAAAACAAATATACGATGGGATTAGTAGATAATACTCTCTTTACCAAGAAAAACGAACCCACATTATCATAGTTCAAATATATGTTGATGAAATCATATTCGGATCAACTTGTCAAGAGCTATGTGATGATTTCTCTAAAATCATGCACGATGAGTTTGACATGAGTATGATGGGTGAGTTATACTTCTTTCTAGGACTTCAAATTAAACAACTAGAAGATGACATATTCTTTAACCAATCTAAATACATAAAAGATATGCTTAAGAAATTTGGTCTTGAAGACTCAAAACCAACTAAGACACCCATCTCTTCGGACACTAAACTTACCAAGGATGAGGAAGGTGAATCAGTAGATAACACTAAATATAGAGGAATGATCGGTAGCCTACTCTATCTCATGGCTAGTAGACCCGACATTATGTTTAGTGTTTGTCTATGCGCTCGCTTTCAAGAAAATCCCAATGTATCACACTTAGAAGCCTTGAAAAGGATATTTAGATACATTAAGGGAACGACATGGTTAGGATTATGGTATCCCAAAGGAACGGGTGTAGAAACTATAGTGTATGCCGACTCGGACCATGCTGGTGACTATGTCAATAGAAAAAGTACAAGTGGTATTTGCACTTTTGTCGGACATTGTCTCACCTCATGGTTTGCAAAGAAACAAACGGCTCTAGCTATCTCAACTACTGAAGCCGAATACATCTCAGCTGAAAAAGCATGTCAACAAGCTCTTTGGATGAAGCAAGCTCTCGTGGATTACGGAATTCATCTCAACGATATCGTTATACTTTGCGACAACAAAGGAGCTATTGATCTCAGCAAAAATCCCGTCCAACATGCTCGTACGAAGCATATTGAAATCTGCCATCACTTTCTTCGCGACAATGTTCAAAAAGGAAACATCTCAATTGAGAAAGTATCCTCCGAAGACAACATTACCGACATTCTAACTAAGCCTCTCAAACGAGAACCATTTAATCTTCTTAGACTTGGTTTAGGGCTAATGGAACCAAACATGTAGTTAAAACATAGTCTAAACCTTAGAACAAACAAAACAAAACAAATTAGTTTAATTCTGCTACTGTACCCACGGCACCAAACGACAACAAAGAAGGAACCAATTTTTTGGTGCCGTCTGGTCCGTGGTGACAACAGTAGCAAAAATACCAATTACAAAACATCTTCTTCCACACAACCCACTTTACCAAAACGTTTCAACAACACACCTAAATCATTGTTGACACTTTCTCACCCACTAATCACTGAAGATAACATCATTGTAAGTATCCTAACTACATTACTTCTCTTAATTCTGAGTCTAGGATTCTAATTTGTGCACAAAATTATTACATGGGGATTATGTATATTCTTGTACAAAACATGGATTGAATTGGAAAATTGCATAACTAGTCTTTGAAATTAGGTACTACATTGTCACATTGCATAATCAAATCATGTTTCCCACTAATAAAAAGATAATGACTATAAGGCTTTATTCTAAATAAGCAAACACCCCATGTCAAAAATTTTGAAAAGCTTCTCACTTGTAGGAAAACAATTTTTCATTGTTAATACAAATAGAAACGGAAATTTTCATCACTTGCATAATGCTCTTGAATACTAAAGGTAATGCATAACTAATATGCATTCCCGGGTATATTCAAATGAAGCCACATTGAATTAGGAGCGTTTGGGTTATCTCATGCCTTTTGCCAAACACTCCCACTAAAAACCATTTTATGCATAAAATGAGTCGAGATAACCTCAACTCCAAATCGTTTTCACATAGGCACACACTAGAACCAAATTTCTAAGTTTGATTTTATTTTTTAACATGTAAACTCTTGCTCATAGGAACAACCATGGTAGCCGCAAAATTCTATGATCACAAGGATACTCTTAGCTACATCCCTAAACACCACAAAACCAAGGGCCTCTCCAAAGAACAAGTCGAAATCTTTAAGAGTCTAGAGCAAAGGTACTTCCATGAGGGTAGGACCATTCACTCCTCCTTTGTGAACATAACAAATCTCCGTCAAGAGCTTGCCACCATTAACTTCGATTGTCTCCTTGACATCGATGAACCCATTTGTCCTAGGTTTGTTTTAGAATTCTATGCTAGTGTTACCGCTTTCACTGATGAGGACGATGAAATGGCTTTTAGGTTTAGGATCAATCAAACCGAATACTCCATCTCCCTAAGCCAATTTGCTCAAGTGCTAGGAATTCCTAACCGTGGTACATGTGATTACTCGGACAAATGGTCACTCACCATCCTTGATGCAATCACTGACCGCTCTCTTCCATACCAAACTCCTTTGGCGGATAAGGATGTTATCCGTGAGCACCTTTTTAACAAAAGGGCCGCTCCAACCCGTGTCACCAAAAAGGGAAAAGAAATAAACCGAGATCCTTATGGTATCGTGCTTAATGAGCTTAAGCCTGGATTTAAGAAGTGGGAGGAACTCCTTAGAACCAATGTCATTAGCACTATAGGAAATAGGGACCATATCAATTCTTGCCTTTGTCACATGCTCTACAACTTTTCCACTCGTCATTCATTCAATTTAGCCTACTACATTGCTAGGAGAATGGTAGATATTCCAACTCAAGGATCGGTTGCTCTTCCTTACGGGATGCTCCTCACCAGTCTCTATAGAGCATTTGCACCCATTCCACCAAGCCCAAAAGGGTTGAAGCTAGACTATGCTCTCATCCCTCACATATTTGTCCCCTTGAGTGATGAGCGAGTGGCTAAGACTAAAGGAAAAAGGGTAAAACCTCCAACTCCTTCATCATCATCATCAAATAGCTCCGAGGATGGTCTCCCAAATTCTCGTCTTCCACCTCAAGAGTACTATGCATCTCTCCCCGAGATTGAGAATGAATCGGTGGAGCTCAAGCAAACCAAAGGGATGTTCAAGTGCCTTCGTAGGATGATGACAAAGATCTACAAGAAGTTGATAAGTGAGGTTTATTTGAAGGAGTGTTTGGAACAAGACAATAACTATAGTGTATGATACAATATGGTTGTTTTTACTTTGTAGGATGATAAAATAACTTAAAACAATGTTGTATGCTAACCGGTTTATGCAGAGGGATAGCACAAGTGTGTTATCAAATTTTACCCATTTTCACTTTTATGTTAAAATCGTTAGCCCTTGTTCAAAGCCTATGCTCCACTATGTTTTTATATGTGTTATCAACTTTTCCTAACTAGAAATAATTAATGTCACATGTTTTAAGCAAAATTTCAGGTTTCAAAAAAGTCCCCGATACTTAAAAAAGGGGTCTGTGAAGATTTCTGGTCTCCACGGACCAGACGGCACCATTTATTTGGTTCCGTCTGTTATAGATTTTGGTACCGCCATACCTGTACATGCGGACCAGGCGGCACCAATTTAAGGGTTCCGCCTGCGTAAATATTTGGTGTCGTGGATCCTACAGGTAACTTTCTAAATTTCACTTATTTCAACATTCTAAATTACCATACATTGCTTCTAGGATAGTCTTTACTAGTTTTTAACCATATTAGAACTAGTTTAACACACTTAGGCATATAGGATATCCATTTCCTACCAAAATTTAAAATTCCAAAAATTCACCCAAGGAACCCTTTTTCATAAAGGAAGGAACCAAAAATTTGGTTCCTTGCAATCCGTGGGTGATCTGATTCTAAAGATCCCATAATCATTAGAACACATTTATTGTAAATCTTTGTCACTTCACTCCATCCTTCTTATATGGATTGACTTGGGTGATATGACTAGCATTAAACCCACTTCAAAATCATTAGGAACCACTTCTCTTATATGGATTAACATCAAATCAAACACATTTTTCCATAATTTCATAATTCTATAAATTAAGAGCTTCCAAGATGATCATCCTCACATTTTCTCAAATCTTCTCATCTACTAGCAAAATATTAAGCTAAAATGACTAAGTCTTCTCCATCAACCAAGCCTTGCAAAAGAACCGCTAGAATGAGCGTAAGACCTTGTTGCTTTGTCAACATAAGCTCCTCTTCCGAGTCCTCTCCTTGTAACATATCGGATTTCACAAACACATCAATACATGATCACAAGTAGGCGTATAACTTATGGTTTTAGAGAGAGAAACAGATAGAGGTTTAGGAACTTAGTGAGAGAAAATGAAAGTATTATTATGAGCTCCAACTCTCTACCTTGGGAGGTAGAGAGTATTTATAGTCTTACACAAATCGCCACCTACGGGTTGTGGATCAGGCATACAGTGGGTAAAGACCCGTCCGTCCTCCACGGTGTTACTAAACTAAATACAACTTAACTTTAAATAACTACGACTACGAGCTTTCTAACGATTACATATACTTGAGGTGACCGACACTTTAATTACTGGATTTACTAAATCCTAACAATCTCCCCCTAAGGGAGGTTACCTCAAATTACATTGAATACAAACAGATATTTGATAAGGTTTTAAAATGTACCTTTTTGAGGGGTCGTTTAAGCCCTTATTTGATCACTTTTGTATCCTTTATTACTTAATATCGTTCCTTTTCACTTTTTAGGTCTCTTGAAGGCAAATTGCTAGAATGGCACTTATTTGGACGAAAAGGCGCGGATATACGAAGAAAATGGCCAAAGTCAAGAATCGAGACACTCAAGCTGCTGAAATACAAGGGGACGGCGTCAGGTGTTAATTGCGACGCCGTCGGAGCACTTCTGTGACGGCACAGTAGCCTAATTGCTTATTTTCAAGTGACGGTGTCAGGCTTTAAAAGAGTAGGCCGTCGCAACTCAGACGACCTAGATTTGATCCAGACGGCGTCAGAGACTGAAGGGGACGACGTCACAAGAATAAGGTGACACTATCGCAAGACTAACGTGGCCAAGACGAAACCCTAATGACGGCTGCCCGACGGCGTCACAAATCATAAGGTGACGCCGTCGCGATTGTAATCTTATATATAGAATCCGAATTTTTCAGTTTTAGTGTGTAGTCTTTTGGAGTAAAAACCAAAACCGAACCAAGGCTGTCTTGTACAGTATTTTAGGGTTCCAAACCCTAACTTACCACAAGATAAGTGTTTTACTTCATGAATTCAATTATGTCTTCAATTATTTGTGTGTATGCTTGCATGTTCTCCATGTTCGGCTAATTTACTTGTGTGTTTGCTTAGGGAATATGAAACTTAATTATTAAATATTGATTGGTTGTCTCTTATCTTAATTGTTAATGATCTAGTAATGCGATAGGTCATTCGTTGTGTAGTTAATGCTTGATTAATCTTTGTGAACCTTAGACTATGACACCTAGAGTAGTTGTAGGCTAAACCATCCAAAGAGTACCTTAGAGTTAGAGTTTATAATTCCTAGAGATTTTGTAGACGAGACCCTTTGGTAGTTTCAAAGAGTTAGGGACAAACGCATGCCCTACGACTTTAGACACACAGCGCGATTAAGAATAAGGACGTGACAATTCAACCATCAATAGGAGATAATTAAGGAGTAATAAAACCTAAGTGAACACATCTTTAAACTATCATACGAGCACACAATAATTAGAGATAGACTACATACACCTTAGATTAGATAAGTAGACAAGTAGAGTAATTGGTAGAAATACCAACCCCCAAATCCAAACCCCGAGATTCGTACCTTTCTAATTCCTAAAAAACATAAAAAGATAAAAAATAATATTCCTCAACTCCAACCTTAGCGTAGTAACTTCTCACTATCATTCCTATTCCCCTAGAGAATGATATCAATACCCGTGGCTTACCCTAATACTACACCACAACGATGAGGTTCACTGCCTAGGGTGTTATAAAACTTGCTCGAAGAAAAGGAAGTTCCTTTGACCCCGAACGACGCGTGTAGCGTTATCAATATTACATTAACATTGTTCTTGGATTCTTGTTCCTGTTCTTTACCCAGTAGCTCGTAGTCATTGATTCTTCATTTTTGCATGTTTGGATAATTTAAGTGGAGGTCTTTAACTGATCCACGTGATGATGAGTTTTGAGCCAGCATTGAGATCATCAGCTAACATAAATTTCTGACTCTTCCATTGTGGTGTTGACATTATGTGATGTTTTGACAGTGGACCAACATGCTCACATTCTGGATCATGATTTTTTCTTATCAGAGTAGCGGAAGCTTTAGATGATTCATGATATTTGCATCAGCGTATCAAAAGCATGGACTGAAAATATCAGAGTCATTGATGCACTAATCATGATTTCTTTTGAAATGAATGTGTTGTGTGAGCATGTGGCTATGGATTGACCTCTCCATTCTGATCAGCTGCAAACGTCGGGTGTACCTGCATACAACAGTTAGCAATAAAGCGCACGAAAGTGTCTTTGATCACATTCGTTGAATTGAGGTATACGGCCCACGGTTCCCCGTTGATCAGTACAAGTACTGCCTGTGATTAGGTATAATTCCTAAGAATCTCTTTGATAGGGTTTTGCAGCAGTTCTAGCTGTTCTCAAACCGGAACGTCTCAAAGAAGACAACACAGAGTGAGTGAACCAGTGAATAGAGATTCACTGATTGATGAAAAGAGATTTGAAAAACAATCGTGTATCGCTCAATATAAATTGTTTTTGCAATACAACGAAGGTTTTAATGAAAATCAATTATCAATCATAAACACTGATAAGGTTTTAAAAGGTACCATTTTGAGGGGTCGTTTAAGTCCTTATTTGATCACTTTTGTATCCGTTATTGCTTAATATCGTTCCTTTTCACTTTTTAGGTCTCTTGAAGGCAAAATGCTGGAATGGCACTTATTTGGACGAAAAGGCGCGAATATATGAAGAAAATGGCCAAAGTCAAAATCGAGACACTCACAGTTGCTGAAATTAGAAGGCGACGGCGTCAGGTGCTAATAGCGACGCCGTCCCAAAATTATTGTGACGGTCCAGAACCCAAAACTCGTATTTTCAAGTGACGACGTCTAGTTGTAAAAGAGTAGGCCGTCGCTACTCAGACGGCCTAGATGCAATCCAGACGACGTCAGAAGCTGAAGAGGACGGCGTCACAGACAAAAGGTGACGCCGTCGCAAGGTTAACGTGGCCAAGACGAAACCCTAATGATGGCGACACGATGGCGTCACGAAACATAAGGTGACGCCGTCGCATATGTAATCTTATATATAGAATCCGAATTTTTCAGTCTTTTGGGGAGAGTCTTTTGGAGTAAAAACCTAAAACCGAACCTAAGGTGTCTTGTACAGTATTTTAGGGTTTTAAACCCTATCTTACATCAAGATAAGTCTTTACTTCATTAATTCAATTATGTCTTTGATTATTTGTGTGTATGCTTGCATGTTCTCCATGTCCGGCTAATTTACTTGTGTGTTTGCTTAGGAAGTATGAAACTTAATTATTGAATATTGATTGGTTGTTTCTTATCTTAGTTGATTAATGATCTAGTAATGCGATAGGTCATTCGTTGTGTACTTAATGCTTGATTCATCTTTGTGAACCTTAGAATATAATTACCTGAGTAGTTGTAGGCTAAACCATCCAAAGAGCGCCTTAGAGTAGGAGTTTATCATCCCTAGTGGGTTTGTAGACGAGACCCTTTGGTAAGTTCAAAGAGTTAGGGAGAAACGCATACCCTACAACTTTAGACACACAACGCAATTAAGAATAAGACGTGACACTCAACCATCAATAGGAGATAATTAAGGAGTAATACAACCTAAGTAAACACATCTTTAAACTATCATACGAGCACACATTAATTAGACATAGACTCTCACAACCTTAGTTTAGATAATTAGATAATAGTAGAGTAATCGGTAGAAATACCAACCCCCCAAATCCAATACCCGAGATTCGTACCTTTCCCTTTCATAAAACATAAAAAGATAAAAAATAATCTTCCTCAACCTTAACCTTAGCGTAGTAACTCCTTACTATCATTCCTATTCCCCTAGAGAACGATATCAATACCCGTGGCTTACCCTAATTACTACACTACAACGATTAGGTTCACTGCCTAGGGTGTTATAAAACTTGCTCGAAGAAAAGGAAGTTTCCTTGACCCCGAACGACGCGTGTAGCGTTATCAAACACCTTTTATTTTAAAATATTAGTACACAGTCGATGTGCTAAAGAAAAGATTTTTTAAGCACAACGACCGGTTTTTCAAAGGTATCCGTCAATCCATAACCTGAACCAGGATTGATTCAAAAGATTGAATCGCCCCATTGTTTATGTTCAGTTGTCACATGGTTGATCTATTGGATAGATCTCACATGCCACCCACCAGGAGCTTGTTTGATGTTGGCTCCAGAAGGCTTTCCATCTTCATTGTGAATATGTTTACATATCACTCAGATGTTCTGGCAATACCACAAGGATAATGCGTAGGACTCTTAAAATATAATCTCTCTTTTCACATTGTGTAAAACAAAGAATCTTCATTGACAGTGTCCTAAAGAGATTTATTATGATGATCTCGAGGCTCTAGACTCAATTGTGCATATTTGATTCCTATGCCGGAGACTAGGGAGAGGGTCTCCTTCTTCAATATCAACAACCTCTAAGAGAAAGTCGATAGATTATGTAGGTTCCCCGTGAGAATGAAACAAGTCCCTTTAAAAAGAAACTTGAGTAGCTTGGGAAGTTGTAGTGCAGTGCGTCACTGGGTCCATGACGTCTTGTCTTCAATACCGATGTTACCTTGGTAACCACCAGTAGCATATGAATTGAACCCGGTTTCTGCCCTAAGGTTGAATAAATAGAGGGCTATTTGTTTTCACCCTTTTCACATTTAATTCTTTTTCATTCTTCAACCCCTTCAGTGCTTACCGAGACTTCATAACGAGAACCTTGTTGGGTTTATTCCAGTACTAGTTCTGTCTCAGACCGCACTCTTCCCATTTCTCATTTTTCTCCTTTTTTTTCATCATACCTAAGGACTTTACACTATCTAGTGGATTGTCTCTGGGTAGATCCCTCCGGTTCTGGCGGATCGTGGGAACGAATACCAAACCTAACAATCCTTATATCACCATACATAAAGTAAATTTGGTCGGTCTATTTGGTATTGTTCATCTGCCGTTCGAACCAATTGAAAACCATTTGAAAAATCAATCCAGATACTTGTGATATATTATCAAAGCATTTTGTACCTGAATTGTTTTTGATATTTTTAGAAAAAAAGCTCCCCTTCAACATGTGCATCGTGTATTTGAAATTGTTTTGGCACACGGAGGCAAGAGGAATAATTAACTTCTTTGATTACCATTTTCTAAAAGATATCAACATCACTTCCCTGATCAAATCAAGTAGATAAAGCATATTGGGGAAGGATGAGGTTTTCATAAGTTTGCTCCCCATCAATATGTGCCTCGAGGTTTGAAAGAGTTTTGCACATATTAGAAGGAACCTGCACTTAGAGACAAATCAATCACATTTCAATTTTTTGTGGTTTAAAAAGATGCTCCCCCTCAACATGTGCATGGAAAATTTGAAATCGTTTGGCACATGTGGGGAGGAAAGCTTGCTAAACACTTATGAAACCATTTATCGAATTATCAGTTTAAATCCAATTTAAATCACAAATTCTCCCCCGATCAAAATTTTCAAATCATTTGAGATTTGTGATCTCTGTAGATTTAAATTTATTTTGAAAGCTTTTGAGGGGAGATGTGACTTGCTTATGAAAACATTTAACCGATAAGGATCACTTATGAGACTTTAAACTCCAATAACATGCATGAATATCTTTTGAAAACATGACAAATAACCTTTTGATTTAATTGAAATCATTCCCCCCCTCAATCAATGACATACATTGTTGATTGAGAGATCGATATTTTGACCGATGTCAAGTCCAAGTGAATTTCAAAAATTTAGTCCGAGTTATTTTGTTTAACATTGTTTTCATTAGATAGCAAATATTTTTCAGAAGAATTTATAGAAGGAAAAATATTTGTGAAAGAAACATTTGTCCTTTTGGTGACAAACATTTGTTTTTAGAATCAGAGCATGAGATTTGAAACATACGTTAAAGCATGGCTCTGTTCTTTCTTTAAAAACGGGTTATAGACTGAAATGACTATAAACCATTGATTCACTTTCTCTCAAATTTTTTTTTTATTTTTTTTTATGAACATTCGAACAGTATCTAAAGTCTCGTGTCATTCTTTGAATGACAGCACAAAGACCGTAGATATTATCGAATCGAGAAAAGCATGACAAGATGATTTTTTTTTTTTTTTTTTTTTTTTTTGAAATTTATCAAGATTTTCAAATTTTTATGGATTTTTGAAAGTTTTATATTTTTCTATTTGCTTTTTGAAGGTTTTGTAATTTTGTATTTTGCTTTTCGAATAAATATTTACAAGAGATGGATGAAGAAAGACCTTTACTCCTCGCCTTCCTTTTGAAGACGTTTGAGTGTTTCCGGTTGAAGACTCTTTAGACCAAGTCGTGGGAGGATAAACTCAAAATGTTATCTAGGAATAGCTTTGGTGAAGATGTCTGCTAAATGGTATTCAGTTCTCACAAAATAAAGTTCCACCACACCGTTTTTTACTTGCTCCCTGATGAAATAATGTCGAATGTTGATGTGCTTTGCTCTTGAGTGTTGAACGTTGTTGCATGAGAGAGCAATAGCACTTTTATTATCACAGTACAGAGGGATTTTGTTGAATTCAAAGCCATAGTCAGATAATTGGGATCTCATCCATAGGATTTGAGCACAACAAGATGACATGGCTATGTATTAAGCCTCTGTAGAGGATATCGAAGTACTCATTTGTTTCTTAGAAGACCAGCTAACAAGCTTATCACCCAAAAACTGAGCACCTCCAGACGTACTTCGACGTGTATCTTGACATCCTGCATGATCAGCATCTGCATTGGCTGTTAGTGACATACCGGTGTCCTTCGGGTATCAAAGTCCCATATTGATGGTTCCTTGGAGATACCGAAAGACCCGTTGCTTTTTGGTAGGCTTAGCGTGATATCTAGCACACATGCAAACAGCGAACAGAATGTCTGGTCTACTGGCTGTGAGGTACATCAGGGATCCAATCATACTACGATATTTCGTTTGGTCTACCATGATCCCTGTGTGGTCCTCATCCAGTTTAGTACGCTCTATCATGGGAGTGTCAACAGGGTCACAAGAAGCAAATCCAAATTTCTTTAAAATCTCATTTGCATATTTAGATTGATTTATAAAAATGCCTCTAGGACTTTGTGAAATTTGTAATCCCAAGAAAAATGACATTTGTCCCATCATTGACATTTGAAATTTGGAACCCATTTCATATGAAAAACGGTCACATTCATTGGGGTCAGTCGAGGCAAAAATAATATCATCAACATATATTTGAACGTGAATTAAATGTTTGCCTGACTTTCTGGTGAACAATGTCGGATCAACTGCTCCTTTGCTGAATCCATTAGATAGAAGAAACTTTGATAGCGTATCATACCATGCCCTTGGAGCTTGCTTCAAACCGTAAAGAGCCTTCTTCAAATGATAGACGTGAGTAGGATGCTCTGGATTCACAAAGCCTTCAGGTTGGCTGATGTATATGACTTCTTTAAGATCTCCGTTAAGAAAAGCCATCTTTACATCCATCTAATAGACTACCATGTTCTTACTTGCAGCATTAGCCAAGAAGATTCTGATTGCCTCGATACGAGCAACTGGAGCAAATGATTCTTCAAAGTCAATACCCTCCTCTTGACAATATCCTTTTGCAACCAATCGAGCCTTGTTCTTTAAAACATCACCATGCTCATCAAGTTTTACTTTGAAGATCCACTTTAGAGCCATGATCATAGCACAATCTGGAGCAGGTACTAATTCCCATACATCTAGTCGATCAAACTCATGAATTTCTTCTTGCATGGCATTGAACCCGCTGTCTTTATTCATGGCGGTTTTAACATATTTTGGTTCGACCTTAGAGAGTACGGAGTTGAAGAAGCACCATAAGGCATCGGTTGCAAGTTGTTTCCGCGTGGATACTGGACGAGAGGGGTTTCCAATGATGTTTTCCAATGGATGATCATGTGTTTATTTTCTAAGGTTTTCATGTGGTTGTTGTTGAGGAACTGAAGTAGCAGAGTCGATATCTCCTGAAGAAGATGGTTCTGATGATGATTCAGGAGCAAATATGTTTTCAAAGGGGGCATCTTCAGGAGTGGCAAAGGGATTATCTCCATCATTGATGACAAAAACAATTCCATGATGTACACTTGATGATTGATGATTTGTTGATGAGACAGAGTGATCAGCAGCAGGCGCTTCTTGACTTAATGACATTGAAACTGATGCGTTAACTTCATTGAGAGGGATAGAAGCAGCCTATGTTGATGGAATTGACATATCATTAGCACTTGGCTCATAGTGTTCATCAAACATTAGATCAAATAATTTTTTCAAATCATCTTCTGAAGGAGGTACATAAGGAGTTGCTGGTGAGGGATTTGAAACAAGGGTAGAACTGATAGGACTACTTGATGAAGGTTAAAATGCGGGTCCAGAACTGGATTGTCCTGGAGCCATTTTCCTGGACAGCTCATCAAACGTGACGTGAATAGTTTCCATGATATCTCGAGTTCTTTTGTTGTAGATTTGGTAACCCTTCTTGTTTGATGCATAACCTACAAAAACTCCAATGTCCGCCTTAGCTCTTAATTTACCTAAATCTTGACCGTCATTTGTTGGATAGCACAAAGCACCAAACACACGAAGGTAGGATAAATCAGGTTTTCGTTTATGGACAAGTTCATATGGAGTTTTTCCATGAGAGGTGTGTATAAGGGAACGATTTTGGGTGTAGCAAACAGTGGCAATGGCTTCAGCCCATAAAAACATTGGAACCTTTGAATAAATTAGCATTGTTCTTGCGGCTTCCACAAGAGTTCAATTTCGTCTTTCAACTACACCGTTCTGTTGAGGAGTTCGTGGAACACTTCTTTGATGACTGATTCCAACACTTTCATAAAATTGAATTAAGTCTTTGTTAACAAACTCTGTACCATTGTCTGTTCGAACAATTCTAACAGTATTGTTGAGTCGAACCTGAAGCTGTTTGATAAGTTTGATGATGACATCTGGAGTTTCATCCTTTGTCCTAAAAAACTTTACCAAGTAAATCGAGAGTAGTCATCAACAACTACTAGAATGTATTTCTTCCCATTTATCGTTTGCACTCTCATTGGTCCGCACAGATCCATATGAAGGGTATGAAGAACTTCCATTACTGAGTTTGTGGGCATATTTCGTGCTTTTTCCCAATTGGCAAGCTGAACAAAGATGATCTTTTTCATATTTTAATCTGGGTAAGCCTCTGACAAGATCCTTTCTGGAAAGGTTATTAATGGTGCTGAAGTTCAAGTGACTGAGACGACGATGCCATAACCATGATTTTGTTTTCGAAACCTTTGACAACAAGCAGATTGGAGAGGACTTCATCATGTCTTCGATAGAGATGGTGTATAAATTTGAACCACGGGTTCCTCTTAACAATTCCACACCATCAAGTTCTCTAACGAAACAAGTGTGTTTTCTAAAAGCCACTTCTAGATCGGAATCACAGAATTGACCAACAAAGAACAAGTTATGACCAAGACCATCCACATAATATACCCTGGAGATTACACTTTTACCAACAACATAATCTCCATAACCCATAATTGCACCAAAATGGTCGTTCCCGAATCTAACAGTACCGATGAATTTACTCACGAAGTTCATGAGCCGCGAGCGATCTCCAGTCATATGCTTGGAACAGCCTGAGTCCAGGTACCAAAGAACGATTTGAACGATCTGCAGTTGAACACAGACAAGAATGGATAACTGGATAATTGGGATCCCCATGCAAGAATGGGTTCCATTTGGTTAGTAACAGTGATTGGAACACCCACATCAGAAGTAGAAACAATGGAATCATCAGAAATAGAGGCAGTGCTAGTGTCCGTATTTGACCTATTCAAATTACGTTCACTTCTTAAGGGAATAGTTCTACCAGTAGGCATCCATTTTCTAGTGGGCATTGACTTAGAAAATTTAGGGCACAGCTCATTAATCTTACGGCCAGTAGGTATCCATTGATAACCTATATTACTAAATTTCCTTCCTGTGGGTTTCCACTGTTTTCTAACTTTCTTTAGCCTTTGCCTTTTAGGCTTCTTAGCTTGATTTTTAACATTAACAGTTTTAACTGGGTATTTGACAACATTAGACAAATCATTCACACCACATTCATGATTAGTAACAGAAATCAAGCAGTCATCATTACATGGTTTGCGGATAGTAGCAGAATTCGAATTAATTATAGTACGCTTATAGCTAATACTAGAATCAACACGATTCATTTTATTCAACTCAAACTTAATATTCCTAGGGTGATCTTCTACTCTCTTCCAATGCACATTCTTAGCTTGCGAGGTCCTATCTTGCTTGGTATTGCCTGGAGGCTTTGACCCGCTTGCTTTTATGTCACTGATTACTCCTGTAGAGGGAATTATGGGAACATTAGTTGGTTGATCTACTTTTTTCATTCCTGAACTAGACGTGCAGGGATCTAAACTACTTGAAGGCACATTAGAGTTCACTTTCTTAATACTGGGCATAGAATGGCTTGTATACTTGGCACAGGGCATAGAACAAGGTATCACAGCTTTACCTTTCGCACCTAAGGATTTAGGGCATGTTGCTATTAAACATTCTAGCAGTTCCTGAGATCGTTTGGCCTGAATGCAAGCAAACCTAATTTCTATATCAAGTGGCTTATTTATGAAATCCTCTTCCACAATTTCACGGAGACATTCTAGACTATCCTTAAGGTGAGCAAAATAGTTATGAAACACAAGTTCATTATTCCTAAGATGAGGAGGAATGTATTTAACAGTCACAGTATATTTACAATCTGAGGATGACTTTGATGCAACATTCTCATTAAAGACAAGTGGCAGTTTCTCTTTTTCCTGACTCCTCAGATTCTCAATTTCTTTTTGTAAAGATGTTATTTTTTCGTTGTTCTTGTCACGAGTGACTTTCATTGAATCATATACCTCTTTAAAGTGTCGTTTAACTTTTTCATTTTCTTCTAGAAAACTCTTGTTTTCTTTTTGTAAAACATTAACCAAGTTTTGAAGATGAAAAGTTTGAGAATACTGAGAATCTAAAGGAGGAGGCATTTGGGAGCCAGTCACATTGTTCTTTTCCCCCTTTAATTGTGAAATTTGGGCTTTCAACTTTCTGATCGTGTTACAATGAGCTTGAATCTGTTCGTCATGTTTGTTTATCTGAAAAACTGCATCAAACTCTGGAACATCTGAGGATGTCTTGATATTTGAGGTTTTGACATTTTCTTTAAGATGTTGATATTTTAGTTGCAAATCAAAATGTTCAACTTCTAGTTTAGAAAGATGTTTTACCAAATTATCGTGATCACCCTGATCAATTTTCTCATTTAGTTCTGAGTTTTTGTTTTCAAGCTCAATGACACGATCATGGGAAACTTTCAATGCAATAGATAATTCATGAAATCGAGAAGCAGTAATAGAGTGCTTAGTAACAGTATAGAACACATCTTGAGCAACACAACTCGAAATCAAATTCTCATTTAAGATATGCAAGTTCTTCCTTTCAACTTCATTATATTTGAGTTCCTGTTCATAATCATTGACCTCAACTATCATTGCATCAAATTCCTTTTCCATTTCTTTAATATCTGAATTTATTCCCTTTTGAAGACTCTCAAATTGACCTTTTAATTGTTTAAAGAAAGGCATGACCTCAGTTAAATAACATTCTTTAGTTTTCTCAAAACCCCTTTCCCCCTCAGTAATCCTTGTAGGTGTGATTCTCTTCTTACATGTCTTCTCAAAATCAACAAATAGTTGATAAACAACATACAAGCTGATTATGGTTTTGCTATTAGTGGCAATCGATCTAGGAACTAGATGCATTGGTGTATTTGGAGGATACACAGTGGCTGCAGGCATTTTCCGAAGGGGAGTGTTTTTTGCAACAAGATTTTCAGCTTTTTGCATATCCATATCCTTTTTCCAGAACAATTATTCAGGGGTTAATAGAGTCTGAGGCTTAAACTTGTTTAAGGAGATCCAATTTTCCTTAGTGTAATCATGGGGTTTTATCGTTATGTTTTCCTTTTTACACAGAGGATCGTTAAGCTTCTTATCCATTTTCTCCCTAGAGGCATCATCTAATATTCTATCCTCTTCCTTGCACTCAGCGCAACTAGGTTTCTGCCTAGGCTTAAGGATTTCATTACCATCATAGATCACATTTTGAGCAGCTTTTTCTATCTTACCATACTCAGGATTAGGTTTATCTACAATGGGAATACTATGCTTATCGCTGAGAACTCTATGCTTAGTGATCATGTGAGCAGTCTGAATGGTATTCCCTTGTACGTACAAATTATTTTCAAGCTTGTTTTTCAAAGTTTTTAGATTAGAAAAATCATTCAAAAGTTTTGATTCCTTAGCACTGAATTCTTGTTTAAGCACTTTAACATTATCTTGCAGCTCTTGCTTTTGCTTAACAGTTTTAGAAAGCTTTTCTTGTAAGGAGTTTAACTCTTGTTTTAACACTTCTTCTCTAAAATTACTTTTTCTAATAATTGTACGCATTTGGTCATCCATTTCCTGCTCACGGGTAGTTAACTCAAACTTAGCACGTTGTTCATAAATAGCAACTTGTTCTTTATAGGCATTCAGTTCAGAGATAACAGAATCATCAGGGGCACATGCAGTGTATTCATCAAAAACATAATCATCATTGACTGCGGAAGATGCATTACTTGGTACAATCTCACTTTCACTTTGCTTCACATATTGATCATATTGGAAATATTGCTATTACCCTCATCATCAATATCTAATTCATAAGTTTCAAGAGATTGTACTTTATTATGCATCTTTTGCTCATCAAATTCATCATATAGTTTTAAACTTTTAATACCTCTGAAATGATTAAATCTTTGGATGGACCAGCCTGTTGTGGTGAAGAGACCTTTGGAGAGACCATAGGTGAGATGCTAGCCATGAAGATTGTTTGAGCAGTAGGTTCATCATCGACATCAGAGTCAAATGCATCACAGTCAGCTACTTGAAAGGCATTTTGATGATTGTGACCTATTTCCTAAATTGGCTGTTCATCAACATCAGCATCATAGGTTTTGGCATTTCCCTCAGCAAGAAACAATAACTCCTTTTCATCCAAAGCTGCTCCATTATCCTGAGCTTGCACAAGCAGCATCTTATCTCTGAAGTATTCTGCATTCTGTGGACGTTTTGGAGATATGCAGTCTCTCACAATATGTCCCTCACCACCACAGTTGTAGCATTTGATTGGCTTTGCTTGTCCTTGATTTGGATTTCTTCCACGATTCTGATTTGCCACATATCCTCTACCAACTCCACCTCTTTCCTGTTCATACTGCCTTTCTTGAACTGGTTGCACCATAACCTTCCCATCTCTGACAGTAGCTTGATTGTGTGGATTGGATGCTATTCTGAGGTTATTGTTGGTGTGTGGGAGAGAGTTCATGTTTTGACTAACCATGAGAGACAGTTGATTGATGAAGTTTTCCATGAGTGTGTTTGAGTCAGGAGGCTTATATGCTGGATCAGGGATGAGCTTGTAATTACCATTACCCATGGGTATGACTTGAGAAGCTTTGGTGGTAATTCCAACATTAGTGTAAAAAGCTGTAGAATCATTTGACGAACTAGTTTCTCCCTGCTTAGATTTGAACTGTTCAAGAATCCTTCGTTCAAACATAGCATGTCTCTCATTCTGAAGAAGAAAGGCATACAGTTGCTCATAGTTGGTGTTCTTCAATCCTTTGGTTAGCTTCACAGAGGTGACAAACTTGTGCCATTCGGGATTCATGTTGTTCACAAACTTTGAGTTCAGCTGAATATTTGGCATAGTCATTTTGATATTCCTCATATCATTCACAAGTTTGTGAAATCTCACGTAATATTCATAGATACTCTCTTATGGTTTCATCTTGAAGTGCTCAAATTCATCATACAGCTGTGATTCTCTGTCTTCCTTAGTTAATTCAGAACCCGAGAGAAGCATCTTGACATTATCCCAAACAGCCTTGGCTTCAGTGTTGTGATTGATAAGCTTGTAGATATCTTTTGGAAGACCTTGAAGTATAATGTTTGAAGCCCTGATATCAGCATCGAATCTCTTTTTCTCCTTATCACTGAGCTCATCATACGTCTTTGGTCTGTCCAATCCAAAGATAATGGTTCCATCTGCAGCAGTATCAATTATGTCTCTTGTAGTCTCAATCAGATAAGGTCCTTCATCGATTGACTTGAGAATGTTGACTCCATTTTCCTTTCCTAGACAGTACAACCTAATTCGTTGAGCCCATGAGTCATAGTCAGTTCTGTCAAGCATGGGTGGACGAGTGTCTGAACCAGCTGCTTGAACGTCCTCAACTACAGTAGAGATGATTGTAGGCACGTTGGTAGACATGTTTACAGATTTCACGAGATTTTATAACTCTATGATTAAACCGGGAAATAGATTCTTTCACGGGATTTTACTAAATCAAGAGAAAACCGTATTAGAAACAAGTATTAACCAAGTCGCTATAATCCTTGAACCAAGTCGCTAAGCACCAAGTCGCTAAGTAGCAACTCGCTAAACCTCAAGTCGCTGTGAATCAAGTCGCTAAGCACAAGTCGCTAAAACCCAAGTCGCTAACGAACCAAATCACTAAGCATACAAGTCGCTAAAGAGCAACTCGCTAAGTATCCAAGTCGCTAAGATCAAGTCGCTGAGAACAATAAGTACAAGTCGCTAGAAACAATGAAAGCAAGTCGCTAACCCCACCAAGTCGCTAGCCTTAGTGGAGAATCCACTAACTTGTACTGTTTGTCGGCTTGTCTCAATAGACAAGTCGCTAAGCTCAAGTCGCTACGACTAACACTACAACTCGCTAGAAATTACTGAAGCAAGTCGCTATGAAGATATTCACAACGAGACTCAAGTCGCTACCTTGAAAAACTTAAAAAACACACTTTTCAATCCAAAACAAGCTCAACCACAGTGATTCAAGCTTTTCAAATCCAAACCCAAGCACTTACAATGATTCAAAACATAAAAGTACACTCAAAATTCAAACTTTAACACAAAAATTGATCCAAATGATGCAAAAACCACTAAACTTTTTCAAACTCAAAAACCATATAAAACCACTAGAAATCCAAGGATAAGTAAGAGAGATGATCAAACCATGGCTCTTGATACCATTTGTAACATATTAGATTTCACAAACACATCAATACATGATCACAAGTAGGCGTATAACTTATGGTTTTAGAGAGAGAAACAGATAGAGGTTTGGAAACTTAGTGAGAGAAAATGAAAGTATTATTATGAGCTCCAACTCTCTACCTTGGGAGGTAAAGAGTATTTATAGTCTTACACAAATCGCCACCTACGGGCTGTGGATCAGGCATATAGTGGGTAAAGACCCGTCCGTCCTCCACGGTGTTACTAAACTAAATACAACTTAACTTTAAATAACTACGACTACGAGCTTTCTAACGATTACATATACTTGAGGTGACCGACACTTTAATAACTGGATTTACTAAATCCTAACACTCCTTTAACCATCTCATCTCCCATAATAGATGAGAACTTCCTCACTTTGGCTACACCTACACTACCTCCAAAATCACCTATCATTGTCAATACTCCACCACCAACAAAGACTCCTAGCTCACCACCACCGGCTACTATCCAAACATCAAAGTCACCATCACCTCAAAATCTCCAACACTCATCCCATTAGAGTTATTCTCTACACCACCTACATCTCCAAATCCATTCTTGGAAGACTTGGAGGACTTTCCTCCTAGGCCCAATCATCCACCACCACTACCATCTTTTGGTACTATTGAGCGAATAGCTCACGAGTCTCCACGTCCATCATTTGACCCAAACGCCCCGTTAAGGCCAAGACCCCTTCTTTTCCATCCCATCCACAAGGAAATCCATGGTCCTTTGTATGGGGATCAACCACTACCTACAACATCAATGCCTTCTCATATAGAGGACATTGAGGAATCCATGTGGGATGATCACACCACTAAAGAAGAGATTGAAGCCGAGCTCAATCATCTCCACCAATTTTCCAATATGGTGGACTTTCATCTTAGTGAGACCATGCAAATGAAAAGTGCTTTACTAGCCTCCATAATCACCACTCCAACCACCCACACCAACAACTCCACCATTCCAACATCACAAAATCATGAACCATACTACCCTCCTAGACATGGTTGCTCCAATTGTGAGCGGACCGCCCACATTACCGAAAGGACCCGGGTGATGGTCCATGAGTTTCAAGACGAAATGAGGTTCATCCTCAATCACATCCTAGAGCCCATCAATGCTCTTGCTCATCCACCACCTCAATAGGAGGGTCCTAGTTTATTTTCTTTAAGCATTTTTATTTTTCTAGGATTTTCTTTGTATTTTTTAAATTTTCTAGGATAATGTTTTTGTTGTTTTCTAGGATTTTACTCTTGTACTAACACTTCATTGTGTTCCCTTTTCATGATATGGTTATGGTTAACTTGGATAGATATGGTTAACTTTGGTAAGATTTTGGTGATCTTGCTGTCAGACCCCGGCGGTACCAAAACTTAACACGGACGGAACCCTTTTGAGGGATCCGTGGTCCGTGGTGCCTGCTGAGCATTTTGGCTATAAATAGCAAAGCCAAACCAAGTTGTTTTTCATCCCTTTCTATCATATTCACATACATTCCTTCTCTCTAACATTTCTAACTCAGTTTCATATCATAATAGCGATTTCTTTTGTAGCAAAGAAGATCAAGGCATATTCAAGCTTCAACAAGTTGTTGGAAGTCTCGTTTGTTTGTTGTTGTATGATCTAGTGTTGATTCATACATCATTGTTGTACCAAACTATTATAATCTTGTGAGTGTGAGTGGTTAGTATTTTAGTCCTTAAAATACATTGTGTGTGGGAGTGGTTGTACCCTTGAAAAGAACTCGACATCTAGCCTAGTGTCGGAAATAGTGTGTAAGCGAAGTGTAAAGGTTTCTCCGCCGGTATAAGGAGCTTGTTGACTAGTGAAGTTAAACTCTCTAGTGTGAGACTCGGGGAGTGGAAGTAGGGCAAGGAAAAAGAGTCCTTGTAGACCGAACCACTATAAACAACTTGTCATGGTTTGATTGTTTCTTTCCTTATCTACTCTTTATATATTGTTTGCATATTGATTATCATTCACTAACATATCTAAGATCAATATCAACTGATCTTTCAATAAGTTTCAAAACAAAGTTTTTAATCGGTAAACTATTCAACCCCCCTTCTAGTTTCCACAAACCGAATGGCATTACTTGGAATTCATAATGGCCATATCGAGTTCTAAACGCGTTGGGTATATCTTCCTCTATTACCCTTAACTGATGATATCCAGATCTTAAATCAGTCTTCGAGTACACACTCGAGCCTTGTAACTGATCAAACAGATCATTGATTCTTGGTAAGGGATAGCGGTTCTTGATTGTGAGCTTGTTCAATTCTCTATAATTGATACACATCCGAAATGATCCATCTTTCTTCTTAAAGAATAAAACCGGTGCTCCCCAGGGTGAGGAACTTAGTCTAATGAATCTTTTGTCAGATAGCTCTTCTAGTTGTTTTGACAATTCTTGCATTTCCGAGGGTGCTAAACGGTATGGTACTCGTGCTATGGGAGTAGCTCCAGGAATAAGATCAATTTGGAATTCAACTTGTCGAGCAAGCAGAAGTCTAGGCAAATCTTCTGGAAACACCTCAGGAAATTCTCTGATTACAGGTACATCCTCTAGTCGTTTCTTTTCCGACTTCTTTTCTGTTACTTGAGCTAAGAAGGCATAACATCCTTTCTCCATGTACTTTATTGATTTCACACCGGATGTGATACTTAAATACTTTCTACTTTGATCTCCTTGGATAACCAAAGTTTCACCGTTGATTGGGATATGAACGGTTTTGTCGTCGCAAACAATCCTAGCACGGTGTTTAGACAACCAATCCATGCCAATTACGAAATCGAAACTACCAAGTTTGATTGGTAAAAGATCTATGAGGAACGAGTGGTCTTGTAATAGAATAGGGCAATTATGGATTACGGTGTTGGTTCCTATTATCTTTCCATCGGCAAGTTCTATCTCATAAGTTGTATCTAAGGCAATTGGAGATATTTCAAGTAATGGTGCAAAGGTAGTAGATACAAAACTCTTATCGGCTCCAGAGTCAAACAAGATTTTTGCAGAATGATTGTTAAGAGAATATGTACTCGTCACAACGTCAGGGTTCAATGGCACATCTCCATTTCCTAGCACGTATGCCCTTGCACTGAACTATTTGGTTGAACTGCATTCAACTTTGGGCATTGAATCTTGAAATAACCCTTCTCTCCACATCCATAACAATTCATGTTTGCTACAGTGTTTCCCCCTCCAGGGTTTCGGCAATGCTTTCCTTGATGACCTACCTTGTTGCACTTGTCACACTTCACAGTACAAGCTCCAGAATGGTGCATCAAACATCTGTTACATTGGGGATGTGGTCCGGCATACCCTTTTCCGGCAGTGGGTGCAGCATAAGCCCTTGCGGCTTCTTGTCTTTGGTTTTGCCGATTGTGATGATGGTTTCTGTTGCGGTGATACTGGTTGTTGTTCTGATTGTTGTTGTTGGACTGATAGTGTTTGGAATTTGAGCTTTTCCGATCATCAAGCTTTCTTTTGTTGTCACTTGAGCCTTGTGCATTTTCAAGCTTCAATATCGGCTCCATAAGGTGATGGGATACAATGACAACTTCTTTAACAGTCTTTGGATTAGAAGCGATGACATCTCCTTCAATGCTCCGGGGTAGACCTCCGATCAAAGCTTCCAAAAGCTTTTGATTGGTAGGGAACAGATGAGGACACAGAGCTCTTAGCTCATGAAATCTCTTGAAGTATGTCTTGAGATCATTACCTTTAGCAGCCAAGTGGTAATACTCATCTTCGAGCTGATCTCAGTTCTCGGGCAATACTATTTCATTAACAGTTGTTTCAGATCTGACCATGAAATCTAAGAAGCTTCTTCCTTTCCAATTGGTATAGCATGGGCTTTACACCAAGATAACGCATCTTCTAGCAAAGTTCTAGTTGCGAACTTGACTTTGCAATCATCTGTGCAGTCACTTAGCAAAAATTCAGTCTCGGTTCTCTCAAACCAATGAAGTAAACCAATAGCACCTTCAGTGCCCTTGAAGAATGTCGGCTTGCAGTTCATGAACTCTTTGTAGCTACACTTACGAGCTACGGAAGACTCACTTTGATTTGTTGGAGTGTTAGTTGCATTTGAGTTTGCCATTTCAACAAGACGTGCGGCTTCTGCGACACGAGTTGCTTCAGCAAGACGAGCAGCCTCTGCCTCACGTGCTGCTTGGGTAACACGCTCAGTTTCAGCTTCTTGAGCGATCTCTGCTTCTCGGGCAATCTCAGCTTCTCTTGCAATTTCAGCTTCTCTTGCAATCTCAGCTTTTCTTGCAATTTCGGCTTCTCTTGTAGCAACTTCAGCTTCACGTACCTCTTGGGCAATTCGTTCAGCTTCAGTTATGCGTTCAGCTTCGGCTCTAGCAGTGTCAGCGGCATGCTGAGCTATAGCAGCGCTAACGCTTTCAGTGACCATTTTTCGAATAGCTGCGGGTGTGATGGTGGATGAGGTAGCTTTCTTCTTGACCATTTTTCTAAAATTTCCAAGAAATAACACCAAGATTAAAAATCATCGATGATAATAAAAGTGATTACACATTACAAATATCATAATAGTCAATATCACCACTATAAATCAATGATATGATATCGTTATGAATGGAAATAAGTAAATCATGATTTTTCTCAACAAAATCATAACATATATATAAGGACATAATGATCGGTTCGGTATACATTACCGATGAATAATATCACAACACAAGAATATAAGAAATATAACCATAGGATACATATAATACATCATTACATAGTAACTGTTCACAACCATAGGTTACAACATCATCATTCTTGTTCCATAGTTACAAACCAAAAGGATACAAGCCTTAATGCCTCATATGGCGGCTTTATGATACATACTACAATAAAGATGACTAGAATCTACGCATCTCCCGATGTGTCATCATGACGACGACGAATCTCCTCAACCATGGCTGTCAAATCTCGGATCTGCTGCTCACGTGCTCGATCTCTCGCCTCGAGGTCATCAATCCTCTGCTCTAGGATAGCAGTATGAGCATGAGCGGATGCAAGCTCATGATGCAAGGCTCTCTCTCAGCCTAAGACAGTGTCTCTCAAAGTACTAGCATCTCGAACAATAGTCTCAAGCCTCTGGGTCAATCTGGTCACGGCCTCTCTCGCCTCCACAATCTAGGCGCTCATCATGTCAACTACAATCTCAATAGAGCAGCGACCTATCACGAGGTTCTCGACCTCCTTCTACAAGCTCTCTATCCTAACTAGCAGAATCTCATCATAATGCGCCAGGAGCTCACTCAACTGGTCCTCGTGTCTAACGAGTCTCGTAGCCAATAGAGAAATGGTGTGGTGTACAAGATCACCGGTAACAGGCAGAACTGGAGTTGGTACAGTAGTTGAGCTCTCTTCAAGCTCGAATGAACTAGGTGCTCCCTCATCTTCTCTCCAACGACGAAGTAGTGGTATCAAGAATGACCATCGCCTAGAACCGACCTTCTTCCTAGGTCCGATCTCAACGTCCACTTGAGTAGGCATGTTAGGATCAGATACTGATGGTGGATAACACTTGATGAGAAGCGGTAAGGATGGCTCAATGAAAGTGTCCAATGGAGGTGATGTTGTAGGCGGTGATGAAACAGGAACACTGGTAGTCTGATGATAGAATACAGTAGGTGGCAGTGGTGGTGAAGTAGCAGTAGGTGGAACAGTAGGTATAACTGGTGATGACTGAGTAGATGGTGACTGAACTGATGATGACTGAGATGATGGTATCATATGAGTCATAGTGATGGATTGCACACGCTTCCTAGCTGTATGCATGATGATAGCACTCTTACGACGCGGTCTGTAAGGCACTCCAAACGGTTCAGGCTTATAAGGCTTAAGAACACGGATCCTACGTCGGCGACGACGGATCGGTAGAGAGGATGATACTGAAGAGTCTGATGAAGAAGAATCAGTGCTCTCGGATGACTTTGATGATCCATCATCTACATCGACATATGAAGCAGGTAGCCATTGTTGCGACTCGTAATACTGATCTAAGGTCATAGTAGCAAAAGCATTATGCTCTTGAGAGCGAGCAATCACAGCTGGAACAGTAGGAGTTCGGGCAACTTCACCTTCCTCAAAAGGTTCAGTCTCGTCCGAAACAGTGGCTGGTATGACTGGACTGGGATGAACTGGCATATTGATAGTCGTAGAGGACATAGTGTCTTCCATCTCAGTGTCTGAGGACAGAACAACCGGGTGGGAAGCAGACATGGTACTGTAACAACCCATAAAATAATAATGTAAGTAAAATGCCAAATATTATGATTTACAAGATTTTAGTTAGTTGCGCACATCTGCCAAGCAAATCTCCATGCCTAACTAAAATGAATCCAATTTACTTATGATCTATTGATGCATCAATCATAATGCATAGAGCGGTCACGGAAGGGCATAAGGCAGTGGTGTAAAATAGTCCCGTTTTAAAAGTGCGGTTATAGTCCAAATGTTTTTGAAAAACTCTTTGGTTCTCTATAACCTTGGCTCTAATGTCAATCTGTAACACCCTCGAAAATCTTAATGACAACAGAAGACTAATTCGGGTGTTACTCGAATGGAGATCATAGTCAATAATTATAGAAAACGACGAGTAGTTTTATTAAAAGTAGTTATCATTCATCGAAAACTCATAGTTGTTAAAAAATATTGTAAATTGTTCAAGCGTTTTTCCCAAAATAAAGATCATGAGTTTGAAAGAAATGACAACTTTATGTTTTACACCACCTGAAAAGCCTTGCCAAGCCCCACTCCGCGCCTTGGTCATAATCTTTACAGATTACCTGAGATGACATGCTTAAAAAGGTCAACAAAAATGTTGAGTGAAATTCATAGGTTTGAATAAAGTTGTACACAAGTATAAGAGCATGATCATTGTAAACTAACAATATCATAAGGAAAATCACAGATTATTATGCGCTAAGCTCATGCCACCAAGACTCAACTGCATACACCGAATTACTGGTGTACCTAAGTTTTGCCCAAAAGGAGGTAATAGCCAATTACCTAATGCAATTCAAATATGGTGCGCCCCAGTTATTTCTCTATAACCAAGACGAGGTCGTTACTCCCTATAGTACTATTCATGATATCTGCGTTCACTCGCGGTGACTAATGGTTCATGATACAGGGGACTTATGGCTAAATACTTAGGCAATTCCAATAATTAAGAAGCGAACATTTATGAAAAACCTTGTGTTATAGTTTAGAGCATGTATATCCCTCACGGGGTTTGCAAATAAAAGTAAAATCGAGGATATGAACTCACCTTGATGATATGAATAAGTATAAACAGATCAAGCACAATGTAGCGGAGGTTCCAAACCGAAACCTAAAAATGATGAGATGGTGAGTCTTAGTATGATGAACATTTTGGTTCGCGAACAAAATAATAGGGCGTTGAATATCACTACTACTTATAATGTACAAACGACTCTCTCTCCTATTTAATTTTCAGACTTTCAGACTTGCAAGTAATAAAGCATGATGTACAACACATTAAAGCACAAAATTTCAGACTTACAACCACATATGCATTATATACAACACATTGATACACATCTTACTATCTTATACACAATTTAATTCACCCCTTCACAAAAAAATACAACTATTTAAGCAGAATTTACAATCTAATTAAGCTAACATAATAAAAATTTGAGATCCAGCATCCCAAAAAAAATCGAGATCAAGCAGGCAGCCCAAAACATGAATGTGACAAAACTTATCATATTAAGAGCCTTGGGTACCCTGCGCCAAGGCTGGTGTTTTCCGGCAAAACGCTACCGGACGGCGCAAGCTCCATACCGTGCCTTGCGTTTTCGTGTCCTGAGCCGTCATGACCAGCCCAAATGGTCCCGGAAAACGCGACGTGACGGCGCAAGAACGGTACCGAGCCTCGCGTTTTCCTTTTTTTTTTTTTTTTTTTTTTTTTTGCGTTATCTTGTTTTTCTCAGTTTGTATGAGAATATAAGGTGCTTTGCTATAAAGATAACATAAGAAAATAGACGAAATTGTTTGTTGTTAATTTGAAGAGAGGATTTACTGTTGTATGAAGATGAGATGAAGGTTGGTGATGAGATTGTTGTTGACTGCAAGAATGGAGGAATAAGGGGTGGCATGCGTTTTTGTGTGTAGGGTTTTGCCGTTTAGGTATAAAACATACTTTAGGCCCATTAAGTTTTAGGACATGATATTAGGCCTGCTATAAACTTTTTTTTTTATTCATTTGAAGACTTATAAAGCAAGAAAATAACTAATACGATAACTGATATTTGTTGTTTTTATTTTTATGTATTTTTGTTATTAATAAAAATTTAATTTAGTTAAATATGTGGGGTCTTAGAATGCATGACGACACCAGAAATTGATGTTATATGAGGGAGAGGTGTTTTTGGTGTTGTGGTGAATTCTGGTGTTATGAGAAAAGTTGCTGATATGGCAGCACTTTTCTCCACGGCACCAGCGGGACGGCTCCAGGGTACCTAATGCTCTAAGAGCACTAGGTACCCAACATTTTCCCGTGCGTTTTCCCGCTTAACGCGACCGGACGGCGCGAGTTGGACACCGGAGCTCACGTTTTCATGCCCTGAGCCGTTGTGACCAGCCGAGATGGTCCCGGAAAACGCAACACGATGGCGCAAGGTGGGTATTGTAGCTCGCGTTTTCCCGTATTTTTCACGTTTTCCAGCTTTTTGTTTTGTTTTGTTTTCAGTTGTGAAGAAGAAAGAATCTTGATGGAGATATTTTATTTTTTTTCAATTGTGAAAAAATAATCTTGATGAAGATAAAGGGACAGAGATCTTTTGAAAGAGAAATGCTCATGACTGCGTGAGATTGGGACTAATAATTTAGGGTTGTTTGAGTGAGTTTGAGAAGTATTAGGTAAAATGTTGATGGGCTCTTAATTGGGCTATTATCTGATTTTCTTAATTGGGCTATTATTTGATTTTCAGTAATTGTGATAAAGGGCCTATAGTGTTTTATAATACCCAAATGTAATTAGGAAGGGAAAAAAAACACTTGTTACGTGTAACTAAGTATGGATTAAAAGAAATCAATGCATGCAAACGTTATAAGTATAACAATATTTCAGTTCGCGGAGCATTTATTGAAACTTAATTACTAGATTGTAATATATCATTACTTTTAATGTATTTTTTATTTTATTCTTTACTTATTTTAATTATTTTTTTATGAATATAATTTTAATTTTAGTTAAATGTTTTGGTCTATTTAAATAAATGAAAAAAAGAAGAAAAAACAAAATATGTGGGGTTCAAAGGTGTACGACGTAATACTTAAAAGAACTAGCAGGGTACCCGCGTAATGCGGTGACGGATACCCGATGACTAATTTTGTGGCGATCTAATA
Source organism: Chrysanthemum seticuspe (assembly GCA_019973895.1). Lineage (NCBI taxonomy): Eukaryota > Viridiplantae > Streptophyta > Magnoliopsida > Asterales > Asteraceae > Chrysanthemum > Chrysanthemum seticuspe. Next base: position 131,439,716 of record BPTQ01000003.1, on the reverse strand, counting down.
TACGTTTTTTTTAATAGTAACTTTACCCGGATGAATGACACTTTTAATTAAATACGGGCTTAAGCACGAACTGGCGCGGGCCAAACGGGCATGGGCCAACGGGCTCGAGCCCGAACGGGCACGGGCGAAACAAAATTCTTGATATCCGTAAATTTATTGTTAAAAAGAACATAATAAAATAAAAAACATGATTCAACAAAAAAATTTATTTCAGGGTACCCGCCGCCGCAACGCGCGGGTACCCTGCTAGTTCTTATTCAATAGATCATTGGACTGTCCAATCCAATAGTGTGCGTGTGTGCTTAACGTTTTAAGTTAATTTTTCTTGCTACATTGCCTTATTTAATTATCCTCACTTACACATAAGAGAAATGTTTTCCCCCGTCGTGATCTTGATAGGTTTGTTGAGTATTTTAACTTGTTTAGATTCCCCGTGCGTTTTATCGGATTATACATATATATAATTATTTTCTTATAAATCTATACATTATATATAAGAGGAGGCATGCCACATATTATTCCACGTGGCATCCGATAATGCCACGTCATAAATCCATGTCATCATTCAATACATGATGTCATTTTTTAAAAATAAAATTCAGATTTTATTAGGCATAAAAAAAGCTGCATGAAGCTTCGAACCTTGGTTTGCATGAATATTTAACACACCTTTTTACCACTAGTCCAACTAATTTTTTGATTTATATCCTTCAAAACCAAAAGTATATTAGTTAGCAATTTAATTCTTGCCTTAAATATAGTTACATAATATAGCCTTTTAGGATTTTTGTCAATAGCGACTAAAAAATATCTATTAGGTTACAAGCGAATACATGTAATCGTTTGGGTCGTTATATTGTACAAGGTTTCTTTATTTCCTGTCAAACACATAAGCTGCTGTAAATTATGTGTTTCGTTTGCAAGTTTCGGAGTTCCGTTCGATCGAATACTAACATAATCTAGGGGATTTTTTTTGCGAAGTGAGTTGGTAGTTATTTATTTATAATCTTGTATCTTCATGTTTATGGTTGATTTTCATATTTTTAAAGTTTTATGAAACAAATACGCTAACAAATACATAAGATTCAGATTTAATTTTTATAAGGAAACGTATAATTTGTTTAAGGATATATTCTGAAAAACATAATGACAACTTGGTCTTGTTTATTTTAATTTGTCAGAATTATTTTAATGTAATGCTGTTTTTTTGGCACTGAGGGTTTCTATCTGAATGTTGTATCATATGTTTTGTTAGTAGTGTTATGTGTTATGCATATGCATCAACCCCAAACCCCTTTGGAAAATTAGTATCAAACCCTATATTTCCTTTGGCATTGAGAAAGGTGTGTTTTAGCACGACTTAGGTTATGGAGGAAATATTTTACACTGAACATTCTTTACATGACAAAAGCAGTAGTGTATGTCATTGAAACATAAGAATTCAAATTCTAAGTTGGTATGAGATTAGGGAGCGATTTATATGTTCATTGTTGCATACATGATACATAGGGTAATGTGATTGATTTATGTATCACTATTTCTTTGTTTATGATCCTCGTGTGTGTAGAGGCTACATATATTCTGTTTACAATTATGTAACATTCCAACTAAAATCTGAATAAATTCCTTTTCTGTTGTTGTCTCTTCATTCATCCAGAACTGATAGAGAACCATTATGAAGACCTGTGCAAAACCTCTGTAAGTTTCATTTAATTTTATAAAACATATTTGTGTTTTTTCATCATTTTAATTATTGTTGATTGGTTAGGTCTATCGATATTAGTCTCTTTGTTTTCCTCTATCACAAATCATTATGATTATACTGTTTTACATTTGATTTTTTTTATTCGTCTTCTATTGTTTACCAGAGAATGTTTGCCCAACTGGGCAGACGGTCACTACCCGACATGCAAATGTCTTGTGTGTTATTGACTGTGATCAGCTTCATAAAGCTGCAGGTGTTTTTTTGTTTACTTGGTTTTTGCATTTTACTAATCTGTTTTTGTTTTGTTATCATTTTCTATCTATTAATTTGTTTACATAACTGATTCTTTTTTGACATGGTGCAATGGACTATGGTGTACCAATGGAGCTTTAACAGTTGCGTGTTTTTATTTGAAAAAGTTACGTGCTCATATTGTTTAATTGGACTAACCAAAGTTATTAATCAGAATGCATTGGAAGAGGGTGGGCCCTTAAATGCAACAAATGTGTATCTTTTTTCTTCTCTGGAACGTATCCTAAAAGGAGACAAAATAAAACATTTCTTAACTTTCTTTGTTTGCAGCGACCTTTGTCTTGATGAATGATAAAGAAATTTACACTTGCATACCCATCATCACTGCGGTAAGTAGAATGGATCCATCTGGCTGTAGACAATGGTATTTGTTACGCTGGACATTATGAAAATTATTATCCAGGCAATTACTTTTGGTGCTTGTTTTCATTCTAACTATATATACTATTGGTGGATCTGGTATCATCTTCATGCCCACCTTCCGACAAGATTGGAATTCTCTATCCACTTTTCACTCTACGAGATGAATAAATTGTGGACATGGAAAGCTGTAATCTGGAATGGGTGCCTTACACATCACCAACGCAAGAATACTTTTTTCGTTTCTTATGGAGGAAGCCTGTATTTGATAGATTTTCAGCCTAACTTTCCATCTCATTTTTCTTATAAAGGAACTCTCATTTGTCCATCTCATTTATCTAGGGCTGCATCTTTTAAGGAAAAACCTCGTATTTTCATATTAACAAATCTGGGAGAAGGAAGGTATGACCCCCTTTCTAAATCTACCCTTTCATTCTCATTTTCGTGACTTTATTAACTATCTGACTCAAATTTGGTTTTGACGTAGTGGAAACATTAATCGTGGAAAGGAATCTCGTTCCTACGTGCCATGTAAGTAAATCGTAATGAACACTATCTGCTTCAGTAACATCCTTGCATTCATTAGTTTTTCTTCTTTTATATTGCTTCTATATGGTGGATTAACTTGGAACAAAATTTTGCAGACTTTGATCATGACAATTTCCAGGAAGAGGTAAAGCTTTTTCAATTTAATTTGTTAATTAAATAACTATTGATCTGTAATGCTCCAAAGTCCAAATCATGTTTTTTAGCTAAAATTTACACACCAACAGGAGGAAGAGTTGTGGTCGGTTCAGAAACCAGTGAAGACTTTATAACAGAAATCAAATGATAAAACAAGAAATAAATGGCCAAAATTACCTTCCGAGTGTTGAATTTTAAAGGGTTATTTAAACTCAATTTATCTGAGTATGTTTTTGAAGAAACTAAATTATCATTCTCATGATTTACCTATTACAAAGTTATATTCATCTATGGAACTGTTAGTCTACATAGTATGATAAAATAAAATATCTCACTTGGTCATGTATCATTGATAATATAACTTTTATGTAGGTATCAAAGGGGCTGTTTGATAAAATAATTGATTTAGTGCTGAATGATTTTATTCGCTGAATGATTCAAAAGCTCTGTATGATTTGGTTTTGATCGTTTGATAGTTGGCATGAACCAACACTCTGAATGACTAATATTACATTTTAATCTTTGACCTCAAAATTATTTTTTATAGTTATTATATGGATATGATAGTATTTCTTTTCACTTAGCAATACAAGAACCAAAAATATTTTAAATTTATAAGAACCAACATAAGTTAAAAAAAGGTATACGCATCAATATATATATATATAGAAATTGGTTCTTTTAAAAAGTTGATCTTGGTGGAAAAGTGAGAGAAGTGATCTCAACCATTAGATCACCCCCTCTTCCCCTCCTTTTTTTTCCTCCTAACTACAGGGGCGATTTTGTAACTTTTTAAATTTTTTAGGGTAAATTTTGTCAATTCGTCTCTATTTTTCACTCTATCATATAAAATGCCTAAAATTTTTCATTTTTTTTCTTCTTTTTTACTATATGGTTCTCTCCAGAATCACTATTTTCATTTCTTCCCAGTTATCATTGCTTCTGATCTCCACACAATAAACACGATTTGTTCATATTCACGAAATTCTCTCTTTCTATTTCTCAAATCATCGATCAAAGTAAGTATTCTAACTTTATTTTATTATAATTTTGTTAGTTTTGTTATAAGATCAAATATAAAGCTTTTATGTGTTTGTTAGAGTTTATTTTGCACATATTATTGTTTGTTATGAGTTAGGGTTTTGTTCTATGAATTTTGATTCGGTGATCATCAGGTGTGTTCACAGATGTACCGATTTTAAGAGTTTTGTGACATGATGTATTATATAGATTAGTTATTTGAAGCAAAGTTGAGAAAAAAACATGAAAAAACGTATTTAGAAAAACTGCACACAAGGTGTTTGATAAAATGCCTAAATGAAATTTCACAACTCTGATGCACTGAATTTGCACTCAGATGCATCAACTGTTTATCTAATTTCATTATTTCCTAATACCTTTGAAAAAATGCAACTTATGTTTAGATTATAAATCTTTGGTGTAATAAATCTGTGCAGCTTGATTCATTATAACCGAAGGAGAAATCGATGGTAAAGGCAACAGAACACTAGGAGAACCCGCGGGTAACATGAGTATATCAAGGGAAATGCTTAGGAAGCATGAAGTTAAGGCTCTGATGAAGCTCAAACATCCATCTCGAGTCGAATATCTGCGCCACTATCTCTTGTGAAGCAATTTGCATTTTCTGCAAGTATAAATTATTGTGTGTATACGATTGAGTAGCATGTATCATAGTTATGAGCTAAAAAGAAACATAAGAAACACCGTACATTGTAGTTCCAAGTTACGTACATGACAAGGAGGGCTTTTTCTTAATAATTATTGTACGAGTAGTTGAATCTTATTTATAACAAGTTCAGTAGAAGTTTTATTGGTATTACAGCAAGTAGAAGTTTTATTAGTATAAGCTCCTTGGCATATATCTTCTGTGGTTTCTATTTATGTGCTATCAATGTTGATAAGCTATGTATTTAATGAGTTTTATGAAAAGTGAAGATGTTATGTGTTTCTTAAATGTGGTGACTTTGACTTCAAGGATAACATTGACTTATTCTACTGGAAGAACACATTCACTCAAAAAAGTGCCACTTAGCTATGGGAATTCCAACCTACTAGCTTATGCCATTTTATTTTCTTTACTTTCTCATTATGTATGGCATTATATGTATTCATCACTCATAGAAAGTGTCAACGGCTTGATGGCAAGTGCCAACAGCATGTTGAAGTGCATGTGAATGTCCAGAAAGTGAATTCCCATAAACTTTTAAGAGGTCATGTTGTAATTGAAGTTACATACAGGACAAGGAGGGACTATTCTTGTACTTATATCTCATTACACAGTAAAAAGAATCCTAATTATAGTAAGGTTCGTGTGATCATGTTACCACAATTTATACATGAATCAGACATGTATTATTCATATTTTCGTCGTAATAACTATTATGAATATACATATACAGCGAAGTAACAGATATAGCACTATGTTTACAGTAAAATAATGAAATGGAAGGTAAAACATGATAGCCAATAAAGCTTTGCACAATTAGAATGTACAATAAAGACTTTGAATATATTAAGCACAAGTCATTACATCACAATAATGAGAGATTTGACCTATGAAAGGGCTTCTACTAAAGAAACATACATTCCTCTAAAACATGAAACCTCCTCTTGACAACTATAATACTGGAGCACACAAACACTAGATTTTCCAGTTTGCTTATCTCATCACATTTCAATTATATATAAACTAAATACAGAACTCAAAAGACATGAAAAGTCGGAACTACCCCCAAACAGTGCCAAACTATACAATCAGCAAGAACCCCTTATGAGAATCCTTCACCAACTTCACAAAGCTATGTGTAGGTGACGACTTTCCTGAATCTGAACCAACTTCACATCATCCTTTGGAGGGCTACGTGACGACTCTTCTGAATTTGAACCATTTGACCGATGCATTTGGATGTTTAAATTACTTGATGACAGAGGTTCCTGTACCAGGTATAAAGTAGTCAAAATTAAAGAAGGAAAAGTATAATCAGCTGGTAATGGGTCAAAACGGGACTTCCAATGCGGGTTGAATGAATAAGGCCTAATTGACCCACAAGCACGTTTTTTGTACATATTTTTAAATATGTACATTAAACATGATTAACAAACTAGATTGTTAGACTCTAACCTTTTTAATAAAAAAATTACGAGGTTGTATGATCGGTGCAAAAACCGTCAAGTTATCTCACGCAAGCTAGTCACTTGTGAATGACCAACCGTAAGAAACTCAAAACAGCTCACACACCAATGCAATTTAAGATCAGAGGAATATAGGGAATTCCTGGGTCGTTAAGTCCCACGGAGGATGAATTGGTGTTTAAACAACTTCAGATGATAGAATGATCACTAAGGATAGTGATCAATAAGGGTATTGATGGAAAATTATACCTAAAGAAAAGATTTACAAATTACAGCGACTTAAATGCAAATTAAGAAAATTAAAAAGTTAAAATATATTAAATAAACGCTATCACTATTTTTACAGATCGATGAACGTTTATTTTATAAAACAAAATAACTAAAATAAACTATATTAACTAAAATGTAAACCTAAATTATCTAAAAACGTTACTTAAAATGAAAACGTGCGTTATTTACGAAAAATACGCTGGAGCGCAAGATAAAACGTAAAATTATTGAAATAAAAGGCCTACGAGTGTAAAACTAATTTTTTTACGTACTATTTGATAAAAGAAAATTTTAGGAAAAAGAATTATATTTTTCTGATTATTATTTTATTTATTATGATTTAAATACATTTTTACACTAATTAAATGATAAAAAATACTAAAACTATTAGGAAAAATCTGAAACTTTTTGTAAAAATACTAGATGATTTTATGGACCTATGAAAAATAAAATGGGAACAACAGCTTATACGAATAAGCTGTTAAAAATAAGCAAAGGTTAATAAGCTTAAACTGGAACACACCCTTAAGTATTAGATGTTGCAAACTTAAACCAAGAAAGTCCCAAGGGCGCATTGGCTTACAGGTACCCTTCTAACATCCTCTTGAGGGAGAGGTCTCAGGTTCAACCCCTGCCTCTCCCTTTTTGCAAAACATTTTTATTTTTGGATTTTCTTTTACAGACTTATTATACACAAGAAAATAAGCAACTTTTATAACTATGACTTTTTCTAAAAACAACTTATAAGCACTGAATAAGCAAAGGATTTTGTCACAGTTGGCTTTTTAATGGAAATAAGCACAAGATCAAAGCTAAATGACTAATAAGCTATGAAATAAGCAAAAGGTTAACTGAGATAAGCTAGGTGACTTTAAATAAGCTATATTAACAACTGAACATGCAAGTTAACTAGGAAATAAGCATTGATTAAGCACTAAATAAGCAAAATTCACCACTGTTACACAGTGAACTATTGGTTTTCTAGGCAACTTCTAGCTTAATTTTAAGCACTTATATGAGCTAAGGAATGAAAATAAAGACTGGTACAAGCTAGTATACCAGTTGAGCTTTCCAAAAATCTAAAATACTAAGCTTAGCTTACACTAATAAGCTTGGTAGAAGCTTATGAAGAAACTGAAAAAACCATGAATAGCTGATGTTCACAGAAAATGGACAAAAACAAAAGCCATGAGCAGGCTTATTGCATAAGCTGCAAGTTGGAATTTTAAGCTTGTAACTTTAAGTTAGCTAGGTTGGCTGCTCAAAAACCTAATTTTCACAAGCTAAAGCTAATTAGTAAGCTCTGTGTGAGCTTATGGAACTAGGTGGCTAACTGGTGCACAGGGGAGGTTTTCAGACAAGGGTCTTAAAGTAAGCTAGAGAATAAGCTATCTATAAGCTGATTTTATAAAAGCTAGTATTTTTATATTTTTCTTTAGCAGCTAAATATTATTATGCCAAAAGGAATTAAGCTAAAACTTAATATTGAATTCTACACAAAATTATTCATTTTATTCAAAAACCACTATATGAAATTTTGACTTTTTGAAATATGAAGTAGTTTGACTAATATGAACTTGTAATTGATCTTATGGACTAAATATGTTATAATAAGCTCTGATAAGATGATTTAAGGTTAGAGTATTAAATTATAAGCTGATATGATGAGACTTTGTATTTCTAATTTTTGACAGTTAATAAGTAAAGCAAGATTAATACTAATTTTGACTTTTAAAACAATAGAGTGCAATTTAATGACTTAAGTGACTCTAATATACCTAACAGAGACTTAAGCAACTGATCTTATCCCTAAAACTAATTTCAAACACAGATTTGTGTACTAAACCAAACACTACTTCTGTGACTACTTATGCCATTTACTAAGAAAATTCTAACCTTATTACTAACTAACACTGGAACCAGATCTAACAGTAATATATATGCTAATTTTTGCAGATATTACAACTAAACTTTAAGCTAAACTAGTTTATACAATTTGATGGAATTGAGATAAGTAAAAACTTACTAAAGTCCTAGCCACAATGGCTTGCAACTTAGATCAAGGTAACCCTATCCTAGACTGATCTCAACCCATATAACTCACAAACAACCCATTTCCAGCTCTGCATCAACAAATTTCCTATCCAATTCCAAATCAGCTTCAATAGTTGACTTTTGTTGACTAGGAATACTTTAAGAGTAAAAACTGAGTAAATGAATTTCTCAGTAAGTAATAAGCTAAGCTGAGCTTATAAAAGCTTATTTGGAAGCTTATGTGAGCTTATTATCCCTTTTTAACTTATAACCACATAAACATAAACTTGTAAATTGCATAACAATAATTCGAACTTGGAAATTTAAATTGATTATTTAAAAAGTTTTATATTACACTAAAATAAGATTACAACACTCTTTAAACCTTAAACATAAACTATAAAACTTGAATTAAAAAAACGACATAAACTAGAACTAAACTATCCTACTTGCCTTTCTCCTCTGCACCTTTTTCCTTTTATATTCATCTTTTTAACCTTTGTCGACATTCTGAACATATCCCACTTGACTTCTACTCTTGAATTCATCCTAATCGTACACTTGTAAAATTGGCGGGAAAAAGTCTTGAAGCAGGTTTTGTGCATTTATTGAGGTGGTGAGTGGGCTTGCAAGGTGGAGGGGGTGATAGTGAAAGGTAGGCAGCTGGAAAGGTGATGAGAGGTGGACAGGTGGGGATGAAAACCACTGGTTTTGGTTTAACCAGTGTGGAGGAGAAGAGTGTACAGTAGTGGCGGTTTATTTCAATTTAAAAAATTGGGCCGGGTTGTGTGTTTTGGGCCAGTAGCAGGGTTTAGTGTAATATATAAGGTCCGTTTGGTTTTTGTAGCAAGTAACACTTAAGGACCAAAAATGTAATTAGGCCAAAAGTGAGGGACTAAAATTGACAAGTTTCCAAGGTTATCACAAGGGTTTAACTTGTAACATGTGAATAGTATAAGGACTAAATTTGCATAAAATTTCATGTTTTATAAGTCCAAGGACTAAAACTGCCAATTTAGAAACTCTAGGGACCAAACTTTTAATTTCTCCAAAATTTTATCATAAGGACCATTCTTGTCATTTATTAATAGTATAAGGTTTATTTTGATTATTTTCTTATTTTTAAAACCTTAGGGACTAATTTTGACACTTTTGCAAAATTGAGGGACCAAAGTTGTAAATTTGTGATTTTTAACTTCAAAGGATTATTTTGAACAACTTGTGAATCCCAAGGACCTTTAATGACATTTTACAAGTTTTTGAATTACCAGGGACTAGATTTGACAACTTTTGTAACTTGGGGGACTAAAACTGCCAATTATGCAAACTTGATACGTTTTTCACCAGATTTTGATGTTTTTGCATTTAAAACATATAAAACACTTGTTTGTGATATTTTTATCATTTTGAAGCATTACTGAGTGTTTTCAGATGTTTTTGGCATTCTAACAGTATAAAAATGATGAGTATTTAGACACTCATCAATCCCCCACACTAAGATATTGCTAGTCCCTAGCAATGATTTATGAAAATTTAATAGATTTTATCTCTTTACCAAAAGCCATTACTTCTGGAGTAGCCAATTGTTTCAGTTCAAGTAAGAACCTTGGTACAATGATAACCAAATGATTTTGAGCAAATCATAAGCTTTTAACGGATTTGATTTGTCTTTACCAGAAGCCGTTTGCTTCTGGACTAGCCAACTCTTAGATAAATTATAAATATTATCTTTGGTGAGTCGATTACCAATTATGGATTTTCCACTGCCTTTACCACAAGCCATAATCTTGCGGGCTAGCCAACTTTTCACTTTTAAGGATATGGTGAGTTGAACACCATACAATTTTGGGCAAATTGCAAGCCATCAACGGATTTGAAATATCTTTACCAAGAGCCGTTTGCTCCTGGATTAGCCAATCCTTATGTGGGTTAGACATGGCGGACTGATTACCATTTGTTGTGTTTAGTACATAGTACTTCCACTAAATAAAAATTTTTTAAAATTTGGCCATTTTGGGGGAAAAAAAAGGGACTAAAAGGGTACATTTATGATCAAATTCGTCAGAATTTCCCCCCCACACTTAGAAATGAATATTGTCCTCAATATTCAAAGTACCGGCTGTTATGCCGAAACTTAGAACGTAAAAAGATAACATTACTAGCTAAGTGTAGAAACACAACAATTATTCTCTTTTTTAATATTTACAATTTTCATTATTTTTAAGATCTATATACAACATGTGGGGCATCTCCCCCACACTAGGGTGGTACACACGGGTGAAAACCCATGTTTAACTACTGTTTTTGTTTACCGAGTCGCTAGCTTGACTCGACCCTGAATTAATTTGTTCATGGGGAAGTAAGTGGAAGAGACAATCTCCATCGGACTTTCATTCAAGATGCTTGTATAAACATTGAAATACGCGAAAGTTCCACACCGATGAGATATACACAGAACCGGCTCAAAAATGATTAATGAAAATGCCGGGGTCAAAGATAATGTCTTCATTCCCGAAGGAGTGAAGAACAGGAGAAGCCAAGGGATAGGTGAAGAAAAGAAAGAAAATCATGATGAAAATCATGACTAACTCATCTTCATCCATAGGAGAATTCATGATTTCTGGGTCATGAATCTCATCATTTAAGCTCATTTGATCAAGACATATTCTGGGCGGGAGGGATGGGATTTTGATATCAAGCAAGTTCTCATGGTTGAGAACATTTCCCTCCGGAACACAAAAATCATTTATGTCTAGATCAAAGTGGAAGTTATCATACTCCGGTAGAGATATGATATGAGTGAATTCAAAGGAGAACTCCTCGTAAAGAGAATCATTCACATGATGTAAATCTGTGAACCCTTGTTCCATTGTGGGCTCATCACTATCCTCATCAAAGATTGGATTGTTAGAAATCCAAGTGAATTCAGATTCGAATTCAAATAGAGGATTGGTGAAAGTAGCTTTGAATGTTTCGGGAACAAGGTGATTAACATTCTCTATTGGACTGTTAGGGTGAGAAGTGAGTGAATGATCATTATAAAGGAGACTTTCAATTTCTCCTAGGTTGGCTTTGAAATCAAAGAGATCATTATCACTTTCCGATGAAAGTGGAATGATGTGAGTGAGTTCATCAGTAAACTCCTCAAAAAGAGGATCAACATCAAAATGTGAAAGTGATGCCTCAACATTCTCAATGTCTCCATAAGATTTACAATCATCACTAAAATCGGATAAAGTCTCAAAATGATCTTTTGAACACTCAAGAGGGGAAAGAGGATCACACATATGCTCAAAAGTTCCCTGTGACTCTCTTGGGATTGGAACAAGGTCCTCAACACTAGACTTTATGAGTTCGTCCGATTCCTTTTCAGGAACAGTGTCAAGATGCTCGTCCCCCATGTTCAGAGAGTGAGTGGGAGCTTCGGGTGTGATAGCAGTTACATGAGAATGAATCTCAAATGCAGGAATATCCACTGATGAACTTGATGAATCAAGTGTATCATCATCATCACTATCATCAGGAATAAAACGAAATTGAAAGCTAGATCTGGCTGCTTTTTCTTTTGCAATTGATTCCCTAACAGACTTTTCAAAAGCAATTTGGGAATTTATTTTAGCAGCCTGCTCTTCAGCTAGCAATTCTTCCATGGATTTCTCATGTGAATTTTGAATGATGGGACATTGTGGGAGTGGAGATTTGTCAAAACCGGAAGGTTGACATTGATAATCATCATGAGGACCCCCACAATATACACAAGAAAAACTGGGAACATTATGAAATGCTGTCTTACTCAACTCCTCAGTTCTTTTCACTGACTCCAGAAGCTCTAGATAAATGTCTTGTTGAGTTTGCTGAGGAGTTTGAGTTATTTGGCACTGTGGAGATTGGTCGTGATACGGATAGTCATAATTGTTACAAGGAAATGGATTCCCTGTTTGACAATCAGAGCTGAAATGGGGACCTCCACAGTTCTCACAACAGTGAAACTGTTGAGCCTGGATTGGTGAATCATATGGATATTGGTCATAGCCAAAGTTCTGAGCATCATCGGAAAACTGTTCATAGACAAACGTGTTTCCGGATTGACATTCAAATCCTTGGTGAGGACCTCCACAAAATTCACAGCAGTATTGTTGATTATATGAAGATATGTTGGGCTGTGGTGGGTAATTAGAAAAATTTGAGGGGTCGTTAAATGAGTTCGGATTAGGATCATAATCAAATGAATTCCTTGAACCACAAAACAAACAACTCCCGTTCTGAATATCATTACCACACTGTACACACGTACACCAGCGACATGGTGAACCATAAAGAGGCTCACCACAACCGACACAAGGAATAAACGATTCTATTTGAGAATGAGAAGGAATCAGTTCATTCAAAGAATCAACAAAACCAACATGGTGATCTGAATGACTAATAAGACTCAAAGAACATTTTGAAAAATCCGGAGGTGGGACAAGTGGTGTGCTCTGAGAGCTAGCAATTTCCACCACTTCCGTTATGGTCTCCGGTTCTGGTTCTTGACAAACGTGAAGTTTAGGCAAGTCATTCTTGCTAGTCACCGGTCTTAATTCTGCATGTTTGCTTTTAACCGTAAATCGTGAAAGTGTAGGATCAATTTTAGACGGCTTAGGAGCAATCGAGGGATTAGATCTTTGGATAACCGTAGGTTGGACGTATTTAGTACCTTCATTATCAGATGAAAGTACTTGGTCCTTTGTCACCCCGGTTTCTCGTTCTATTTCCCTACGCAGAATCAATGGATCATCACGAACAACACGAATTCTTGACATTTGTGATAAAGTCTGAAGCTTTTCAGCTTCGTTCCAGATTTCGTCGTAGTCGAGAGATTCCATGAGAATAGAAGAAGTTAGAATCAAATGAATAGAGGGTAAAGGAATAAAGAATCAAAAAGGGTAAGAGGGTAAAGATGAATATTTTTGGATTTTTGAAAAACATGCCATAAAAACAAAGAATGAAAATATTTTTGGTGTTATCAACACTTTAGGAAAAGTGTTAATGAACTTTTTGAATTTTTGATAACTTTACAAAAAATTGTTTACAAACTGTGGTATATGTGCAAGTACGGGTCTGGAAATGCTTAAAACACGCTTACAGCCTCCCCGGCAGCGGCGCCAAAATTTGATCGGTGCAAAAACCGTCAAGTTATCTCACGCAAGCTAGTCACTTGTGAATGACCAACCGTAAGAAACTCAAAACAGCTCACACACCAATGCAATTTAAGATCAGAGGAATATAGGGAATTCCTGGGTCGTTAAGTCCCACGGAGGATGAATTGGTGTTTAAACAACTTCAGATGATAGAATGATCACTAAGGATAGTGATCAATAAGGGTATTGATGGAAAATTATACCTAAAGAAAAGATTTACAAATTACAGCGACTTAAATGCAAATTAAGAAAATTAAAAAGTTAAAATATATTAAATAAACGCTATCACTATTTTTACAGATCGATGAACGTTTATTTTATAAAACAAAATAACTAAAATAAACTATATTAACTAAAACGTAAACCTATATTATCTAAAAACGTTACTTAAAATGAAAACGTGCGTTATTTACGAAAAATACGCTGGAGCGCAAGATAAAACGTAAAATTATTGAAATAAAAGGCCTACGAGTGTAAAACTAATTTTCTTACGTACTATTTGATAAAAGAAAATTTTAGGAAAAAGAATTATATTTTTCTGATTATTATTTTATTTATTATGATTTAAATACATTTTTACACTAATTAAATGATAAAAAATACTAAAACTATTAGGAAAAATCTGAAACTTTTTGTAAAAATACTAGATGATTTTATGGACCTATGAAAAATAAAATGGGAACAACAGCTTATACGAATAAGCTGTTAAAAATAAGCAAAGGTTAATAAGCTTAAACTGGAACACACCCTTAAGTATTAGATGTTGCAAACTTAAACCAAGAAAGTCCCAAGGGCGCATTGGCTTACAGGTACCCTTCTAACATCCTCTTGAGGGAGAGGTCTCAGGTTCGACCCTTGCCTCTCCCTTTTTGCAAAACATTTTTATTTTTGGATTTTCTTTTACAGACTTATTATACACAAGAAAATAAGCAACTTTTATAACTATGACTTTTTCTAAAAACAACTTATAAGCACTGAATAAGCAAAGGATTTTGTCACAGTTGGCTTTTTAATGGAAATAAGCACAAGATCAAAGCTAAATGACTAATAAGCTATGAAATAAGCAAAAGGTTAACTGAGATAAGCTAGGTGACTTTAAATAAGCTATATTAACAACTGAACATGCAAGTTAACTAGGAAATAAGCATTGATTAAGCACTAAATAAGCAAAATTCACCACTGTTACACAGTGAACTATTGGTTTTCTAGGCAACTTCTAGCTTAATTTTAAGCACTTATATGAGCTAAGGAATGAAAATAAAGACTGGTACAAGCTAGTATACCAGTTGAGCTTTCCAAAAATCTAAAATACTAAGCTTAGCTTACACTAATAAGCTTGGTAGAAGCTTATGAAGAAACTAAAAAAACCATGAATAGCTGATGTTCACAGAAAATGGACAAAAACAAAAGCCATGAGCAGGCTTATTGAATAAGCTGCAAGTTGGAATTTTAAGCTTGTAACTTTAAGTTAGCTAGGTTGGCTTTTAGGTTTTTATTTTTACAAAACGTTTTTCCCTCTCCGTTCCCAGCTTG
>BPTQ01000003.1:131390257-131421295 GCA_019973895.1 Chrysanthemum seticuspe | reverse complement strand
TTTCGATTACTTTGTCATTTACTGTTCTGAATTAGTCTAAATTCTTAATACTGATTACGATGACAATAATTCGATTTTTACTTTACCTTTGATCGTGAATGTTCTCCAGGCATCGGTGTTACCGAACGTTTGGTTTTGTTCTTGGTGATTAGGATTGGATAAGTTGGGTATAGGTAGTAGATAAGTTTGGTATTGGTAGAGACTTGGTATTAGTGGTTTAGTCAACTGAAAACAACTGAATTCAAGTTTTCACTTACTTATTTTTTTTACCATGTATGTCGTTTGTAGTTTAATTTGTCTTAAATAACTTCAATCTGTATTTTCAAGTTCATTTGTATCAATTAACAGTATTTAAGTGTGTTCCAACTCATTTCAAGTTTGAATTCCAAGTAATGATCAGTTTCCATATTTTATACCCACTGTTGAAATTTTAAGTTTCAAACTCTTTTGTCAAAACTTTAAGTAGTTCACTATCAATCTCATATAAGCTTATTTAAGCTTATAATAGCTTCTTGTAAGCTTATAATCAAGTTTCATTCACTTTTGAACTTAAGTCAACAAAAGTCAACTGATTTGGTGATTATGGTTCAGAGATGGTTATGGTTTGAATAGATGATGGATATGGGTTGAATAGGTTAGGATTAGTGGTTCTTGTTTTGGTTTGCAAGCCATTGTGGCTACGGACCTCTTGTAAGTGCTAGTTTCCATTTCATTTTTAGCTTAATAACAGTAGCATTAGTCATAATTCTTAAATCTGATTAAGTCTTGTCATTTACTGTTTCATTAGCTTTAATCTAGTATAATAAATCTGTTTTGAAGCTTTGCATAAGCTACTTTTGTGTTTCAGCTTGATTTGCTTGCTAAACTGCTATAAAAAGGGTGTTTGGTTTGTCAAATAAATCTGAGTTCAAGACTGTTTTGGTATAATATTGTTATTGCTTTAGTCTCTAATATCAATAGCATACTCATTCAAGTCAAATTATTGCATCAAATAACACCAAAAGTCAAAATGATTTGAAACTGATCTTGTGTGCTTATCTGTTGGGATCTGTTAACTCAAAATCATTCAAATAGGTTCAAAACTTGTTAAGCTAGCTTGAATAACTTTCATTCCATCAAATTACATCTATATCAGTCTTACATTTGCTTTCAAAATCCACCAAAGTCAAACTTACAAACTGATTCAAAAGTCAAAAAAATGTGCCAAACTCAGTTTTTTGCAGAACTTGCAGAGTGTGCACAGGTCTCAATAAAGCTTTGTAGGGTCTGATATTTGGTCTATAAGTAGTCTACCAGGTGGTCTATAAGACCTCATTTCTGTCTTTGTCTAAAGTTCTCTGGATAAGCTGCTGAATAAGCTCAAAGTTAGGTCCAGTTCACTGTATGCTGTTCCAAATCAGTTAAACCATTAAGTTGTCAAACTGCTTATCAGAGGTTAGGAGTAGTTAGATTTAGCTTACATTAGCTTATATTAGTATAATTTAAGGTCTGTAAAAGTTTGGTGGCTTATTGTAACTGTTTGCTTATTTTTAAGTGCTTATTTGTTCTCCAATTACACTACAGCTCTTGATTCTGTCACATAAGCACTGCATTTCTCATTTTTCATAGAACCAGATATATATTTCAGAGTTTTCCTGAATTTTTCATTAATTTTGGTCACCATTTAGTATTTTTCTTAATTAAAAATAGATTTTAATCACTTTTAAATAGGTTTTATTGAAAATAATTGAGAAAAAGTTCCAAAAAATAATTTTTCAATTTTATTAGTTTAAGAAAAATATAAAAAGCATAAAAAAGATTTTTCCATATTTATCTCCCTTTATTTGGTATTTTTAACCATTTTAATTAGATTAAAATAGTTTTAAATCTGTAGAAAATAGAAAATTAATCTGAAAAATACAAAAATAGTTTTGAAAATTCTAGTTTGTTATTTTAGACTTTTCCATTTCATAATTTTATTTTTCTAGCTTTATTTCCTAATTTCTTGTATTTTAGGTAATTATTAAATAGTTAAAAATAGTTTTTAATTAATAATAATTAGATAATTAGTGATAAAAATAGTTTTCTTTTTCTAAAAAGTTTCTTTTATCATTAGGTTTGTAAAAACATCATTTTCATATTTTTAGGCTTAATAGTGCTTTAGTTTCACTTTTTAATTTGTACGTCGCGTAGATTTTAATTTCAGTTTTATAAAAACATAAAAACAAAAACATCATTTTAATTATAGTGATAGCGTTTATTTAATAGATTTTATCTTTTTAATTTCCTTTAATTTGCATTTAAGCCGTTTTAATTTGTTGGCTTTTCCTGTAGTTATAATATCAATCAAATCCTTTTTCTGTTCAAATTCCTCGATCACTAAACGTTTGATAATCCATTGCATAGCTCGCTGGGACATAACGACCCTGGGAGACCCTATACTCCTCAGATCTTCATTGAGTTCGTGTTCAAACTGTTTTAAGGTTCTTACGGTCTGCCATTCACAAGTGGCGGGTTTGTGTGAGAAACCTTGACGGTTTTGCGCGGATCAAATTTCTGGCGCCGCTGCCGGGGAGCTGTGCTAATTGTCTTCCGTCTAGCAGATTAGTTGTTTGAATACTCAACCATTTGTTCATATCATCCATCTCTGTATATATATATATCCATATTTCCTTCTAAAAAATCCAAAAACCCAAAAACAGCCAAAAACGTATAAAACACAAAAATATTTTTCTTTTGTTTCTATATATGTATCAAAAATAAAAATACAAAAAGATTCGTCGTTTTCTTTAATAAATAACAACTTAAAAGATTACCACCGCAAACCAAGGCAGTGCACTACCTAACTGGGGGTGCGACCATAATAAGTTCCCGAACTAAAGATATAAAACTTGCCTTTGTGTCCTTGTGATTGGTGTACCTTTTTTAAAGAAGCCATTCATCTTGGATTATTGGTTAAGTTCACTGTTGTTTTGCCTCGATTTTGTGTTAATTGATTTTGTTGTGATATCGACGTTTCAGAACCAGAAAAACCATAAAGATTCTTCTCACCCCATTTTTATAAAACATCTTCATAATTCTCATTCTCATCTGAAATATCTTCATAATTCCATTTCTCTCCTTAACTCTGAGAGTCCCTAGAGTTAACTCTAGTGCATGCGCACTCGTTCTTCTAGATCATTGAGTCCTTTGCGTGATCTAGCAGAAATTCCTAGAAGACGTTCTCGTAGACGTGCTGCCCAAATAGTCGAACCCGAGATTCGTACTATTTCAAGCAACAACATGGCAGACGAACGTACTATGGCGGAAATGCTCCAGGCACCCACCGAGGGTTATGGAGATGCCATCGTTTTACCCGTTATCAATTCTGATCACTTCGAATTGAAGACACATTTAATCCAACTTGTGTCTACGAATCAATTCCGTGGGTCTGATCGAGAAGACCCGTATGCACACATCCGTTGGTTTAACAAGTTGACTGCAACTATCAATTTCAAGGATGTGCCTCAAAAAGTCATCAAGTTTATGCTTTTTCCATTCTCTCTTGAGGGGACAGCCCGGATTTGGCTGGAAAAAGAACCCCCTCGATCCATCGAAACTTGGGAGGATCTTGTTCAAAAGTTTGTTAATTATTTCTTCCCTCCATCAAAGACGACTAATCTTAAAAATGAAATTTCTGGATTTCGTCAAAATTTCGATGAAAACTTTGGAGAGGCATGGGAGAGATTCAAAGATCTCCTCAGGAAATGCCCCCATCATGAATTCACGGAGCTTCAACAAGTTAATATCTTTTATAATGGGTTGAACGGTAATGATCAAGATTCCTTGAATGCATCCGCGGGTGGAAATATCTTGAATCGTAGACCTAAAGATGTGCTTGAAATTTGCGAGAGTAAATCAAAAGTTCCTATTTCTCGCAACAAAGTCAATGTTCCGAACACTCCTGCTTCTTCATCCGGTAACTCTTCCGAGTTAGCCGCTCCGTTACCCGCTCTAACGGACATCATCCATTGTATGATAAAAGAGGTAAAGGAAATCAAAAGCGAAATTCATAAGCCGGAACCAATCAAAGCCATAAACAAGGTGTGTGAAATTTGTAGTGGTCCACACGCGTATTATGATTGTCAAGCAACCGATGCTTCTTTTTACCAAGCTCCCGTAGCTGCTGTAAACCACAATCAATACCGACCACAAGCTGATCCTCACTACCGTGCACCTAGCGGTATGACACCACCTGGTTTTCCTCCTGTGCAAAACCATGGCAATCAAAACCATGGCAATCAAAATCGCTTTGTTCCGAATCAAGGACAAAATTTCAATAACTCTCAAAATTTCAATCAAAACCGGAACAATTTCAACCAACCTCAACCATATCAAGCTCCAAATCATCAAAGTTATCAACAACCTCCTCAAGCTCCCATGCCAAATGACTTCATGAAAATGACTGAGTCAAACATGCGTTCAATGCAAACTCAGATCAATAACATGAGAGGTGAGCTAAAAAGGGAAATTGATACCACATTATCTCGGCAGGCAAATGAGTTAAAGAATATGATGAGCAGTTTCATGAACATGAATATGAACAAAGCTTCGCCATCTTCTGGAGGACTCCCAAGCAATACTATTCCCAATCCTAATGCCGAGTTGAAAGCCGTCACCACTCGTAGTGGTAAGACGCACAATGGACCTAAGACTCCAATGCCCCCTCCTCCTGTGGCATTCAGTCAAGTTACCAAGGAGACAACGGACAAGGTGCATTATTCAAGCCCACGAAGTACCGCACACGTCCCACCTTCGGTAGTCCAACCTTTAAGTCCGGAACCCGATGTTCCGAAGAAAAATCTTGAGCCAGAAAACACTTCCATCCCGGCTCAAAAGTCTAGTCAGCTTCCCTAGCCATCAAGAATGAATGATGAGAAGCTCAAAGACAAAAACAAAGAGCAAATGGAAAATTCTTTCCAAATCTTCAATGAGCTTCACTTTGATATAAGCTTCGTTGATGCTCTCGTTCTAATGCCTAAATTTGCATCCACGCTTAAAGGCTTACTCACCAACAAAGACAAGCTATCAGAGATGGCTAAAACTCCTCTCAATGAGCAATGCTCAGCAGGCCATTCTTAATAAGCTTCCCGAAAAGCTTGAAGACCTGGCCGTTTTTAATCCCGTGTGATTTCTTGGGGATGTTTCAATGCTCCGCCTTGGCCGATCTTGGCGCTAGCATTAACCTCATGCCACTCTCAGTATGGAAGAAACTGTCTCTTCCTGAACTTTCATCCACTCGTATGACACTCGAGCTAGCGGACCGTACCGTAACTCGTCCACTTGGGATAGCCGAGGATGTCGTGATGAAAGTGGGAAAATTTCACTTTCATGCTGACTTTGTTGTAGTAGACTTCGATGCAGATCCTAGAGTTCCCCTCATCTTAGGGAGAGCTTTCTTAAGAACGAGTCGTGCTCTGATTGATGTGTTTGCTGAAGAGTTGACCATTCGAGGTTGACAACGAAGAGCTCACGTTAAATATCAACCAGAACTCCAAACCTCTGTACAAACAGAGTGTTGCCACAATTGATCAAAGATCTGTAAAGAATCAATGCAACACTCTCAAATTTCACGGTTAAGAGTGTTCACCAAAAACGTGCTGAGCTCAAAGCTTTGAAAATTACCCCTGGTTCAAACAAATGGTTCGAAAGCTGTACCAGGGAAGTCAAGAGTGTTCTTGATGATGGACTGATGATCTAGAATCGGAGACTTCATCGGAAGTGGTGGAAACTGCTAGCTCTAAGAGCACACCACTTGTCCCACCTCCGGCATCAGTTTGTCGCATCGAGTTGTTAAGTCTGTGGATGAAACCAAATCTCTTCAGTTTCATCTGAGATTGATGATGATGTTTGTGATCCAATGGGAGACATTCTTCCCATTGATGAATCGCTCAAAAATGATCCATCATCTTCTAGTCCTATTCCCGACTCTTCCATCCCTTCTCTCACTCCTGATGAGGAAGATGACAACTTTTGGAATGAAGTCGATGCATTTCTTAGTGATGAGTCAATTCCAACGGGAATTGATAACACTTACCTTGATCCGGAGGGAGACATCCTTTTTCTGGAAAGTCTGTTGATTGAAGAACCATTTCCCACCCTCCCTCCCGGACATCTTCTTGACAATCACCATCTAAGCTTCAAGTTTAAGCTTAAAGATGTCAAAACTGGTGATTTGCTTCTCTCTGCTGAGGAATGGACATTGCATTCTCATGTACGTCTTTATTCCATTCTTCACAGATGGTGTGGTTGCTCTTTCCCTTTTCTCTTTCGGGAATGAGGACACCATCTTTGACCCCGGTATCATCCTTATAGTTTCTACTATTAAACAATACCGCGGTTATATCTCGTCGGTGTGGAACTTTCTGATGTTCATATGTTTATTAACATTGTGAACGAAAGTCCGATCGAGATTGGTTTTCCACGTACTTTCCCCATGAACAAATGAATGCGGGGTCGAGTCAAGCTAGCGACTCGGAGAATCAAAAACAGTAGCATGCCATATGGGTTTTCACCCATATTTCTGTACTTCTTACCTCCTTTCTACCACCCTAGTGTGGGGGGGGGTTGCCCACATGTTCCAAAAAAAAAAAAAAAAAAAAAAAAAAAAAAAAAAAAAAAAAAAAATCTTTTCTAAATAATGGCCGTAGTATTTCCCTTTTACGTTCTTTGTTTCGGCATAACCGCCGGTACTTTGAATATTGAGGGCAATATTCATTTCTAAGTGTGGGGGGGAATTCTCACGAATTTATCATATAATTATACCAATTCCCCCGTTTTTGGCCAAAATTTTTTTTTGGAGTAAGTGTTCTACACTTTCTCATTTGGTTATCAGTCCGCCCTGTCTGATAAGACAAAAGGATTGGCTAATCCAGGAGCAAACGGCTCTTGGTAAAGATTTCTCAAATCCGTTTATCGGCTTGCAATTTGCCCAAAATTGTATGGTATTCAGCTCACCATATCCTAATAAGTGAAGAGTTGGCTAGCCCGCAAGATTATGGCTTGTGGTAAAGGCAGTGGAAAAACCATAATTGGTAATCGACTCACCAAAGATAATGTTGATAATTTATCTAAGAGTTGGCTAGTCCAGAGCAAACGGCTTCTGGTAAAGACAAATCAAATCCGTTGGAAGCTGGTGGTTTGCTCAAAATCACATGGTTATCGGTGTACCATGGTTCTTACTTGAACTGAAACATTTGGCTACTCCAGACGTAATGGCTTTTGGTAAAGAGATTAAAATCCATTATGTTTTCTCAAATCATTGCTAGGGACTAGCAATATCTCAGTGTGGGGGATTGATGAGTGTCTAAATACTCATCATTTTTGTACAAAATAAACTGCAAAATCATCTGAATACACTCAGAAACACATCAAAATGATCAAAATATCACAAATCAGAGTTTTATGTGTTTTAAATGCAAAAATATCAAAATCAGATGAAAAACATATCAAATTTGCAAAAATTGCAGTTTTAGTCCCCCAAGTTTCAAAAGTTGTCAAAAACAGTCCCTGAGCACATAATTTCAAAAGTAAAGTCACCAAAGGTCCTTTCAAAATCAAAAGTTGTCAAATTTAGTCCTTTGGTGAAAAATGTGAAAAGTTTGAGAAAATTACAAATTGGTCCTTCAAGTTTGCAAATTGGCAGAAATGGCCCCTGGAAAATCTGAAATTAGCAACTTTGGTCCTTGTAACACTAGCACTTGTCAATTTCAGTCCCTGAAACACCTTTGCAAAATTACAGGTTTGGTCCCTTGGTTTTGTGGAAATTGCATATATGGCCCTTGTGTTGTTACTCTTCCAAACGGACCCTATATTATCTTTGGCCCAAACAGATATCCCAATCCAATCCCAGGCCCAATTATTTACCCGGTTTAAACCCGAATCCAACCCACCTTTGTTTAATACCGGTCAAATGAAGTTTGACCCATCCACTTTCCCTCTCTCCCTCACGAGAAGCCATAACCATCATTCCCCCCCCTGCAACCTCCTGATACACTCAACCATCATCACCTACACCCCCCCTCCAAACACTTAACTCCAAGGATCATTAAATGCGCCCCATACCTACCCCTGCCCACCTCCAGCTGTTAAACCAAATTTGGCGCCAAAAACTCTTTAAACGGTTAAGATTGATTTGAGTGATCCAATGGTCATTTTTATTAGTGGGAACTATTCAGAAAGAGGAGAGATGAAGATTTGGGTGTATAAAAGACCAAGGGAAGCAAAGAGAGAAGAGTTAGCTTTTATTTTTTTTACCATGTATGTCGTTTGTAGTTTAATTTGTCTTAAATAACTTCAATCTGTATTTTCAAGTTCATTTGTATCAATTAACAGTATTTAAGTGTGTTCCAACTCATTTCAAGTTTGAATTCCAAGTAATGATCAGTTTCCATATTTTATACCCACTGTTGAAATTTTAAGTTTCAAACTCTTTTGTCAAAACTTTAAGCAGTTCACTATCAATCTCATATAAGCTTATTTAAGCTTATAATAGCTTCTTGTAAGCTTATAATCAAGTTTCATTCACTTTTGAACTTAAGTCAAAAAAAGTCAACTGATTTGGTGATTATGGTTCAGAGATGGTTATGGTTTGAATAGATGATGGATATGGGTTGAATAGGTTAGGATTAGTGGTTCTTGTTTTGGTTTGCAAGCCATTGTGGCTACGGACCTCTTGTAAGTGCTAGTTTCCATTTCATTTTTTAGCTTAATAACAGTAGCATTAGTCATAATTCTTAAATCTGATTAAGTCTTGTCATTTACTGTTTCATTAGCTTTAATCTAGTATAATAAATCTATTTTGAAGCTTTGCATAAGCTACTTTTGTGTTTCAGCTTGATTTGCTTGCTAAACTGCTATAAAAAGGGTGTTTGGTTTGTCAAATAAATCTGAGTTCAAGACTGTTTTGGTATAAGATTGTTATTGCTTTAGTCTCTAATATCAATAGCATACTCATTCAAGTCAAATTATTGCATCAAATAACACCAAAAGTCAAAATGATTTGAAACTGATCTTGTGTGCTTATCTGTTGGGATCTGTTAACTCAAAATCATTCAAATAGGTTCAAAACTTGTTAAGCTAGCTTGAATAACTTTCATTCCATCAAATTACATCTATATCAGTCTTACATTTGCTTTCAAAATCCACCAAAGTCAAACTTACAAACTGATTCAAAAGTCAAAAAAATGTGCCAAACTCAGTTTTTTGCAGAACTTGCAGAGTGTGCACAGGTCTCAATAAAGCTTTGTAGGGTCTGATATTTGGTCTATAAGTAGTCTACCAGGTGGTCTATAAGACCTCATTTCTGTCTTTGTCTAAAGTTCTCTGGATAAGCTGCTGAATAAGCTCAAAGTTAGGTCCAGTTCACTGTATGCTGTTCCAAATCAGTTAAACCATTAAGTTGTCAAACTGCTTATCAGAGGTTAGGAGTAGTTAGATTTAGCTTACATTAGCTTATATTAGTATAATTTAAGGTCTGTAAAAGTTTGGTGGCTTATTGTAACTGTTTGCTTATTTTTAAGTGCTTATTTGTTCTCCAATTACACTACAGCTCTTGATTCTGTCACATAAGCACTGCATTTCTCATTTTTCATAGAACCAGATATATATTTCAGAGTTTTCCTGAATTTTTCATTAATTTTGGTCACCATTTAGTATTTTTCTTAATTAAAAATAGATTTTAATCACTTTTAAATAGGTTTTATTGAAAATAATTGAGAAAAAGTTCCAAAAAATAATTTTTCAATTTTATTAGTTTAAGAAAAATATAAAAAGCATAAAAAAGATTTTTCCATATTTATCTCCCTTTATTTGGTATTTTTAACCATTTTAATTAGATTAAAATAGTTTTAAATCTGTAGAAAATAGAAAATTAATCTGAAAAATACAAAAATAGTTTTGAAAATTCTAGTTTGTTATTTTAGACTTTTCCATTTCATAATTTTATTTTTCTAGCTTTATTTCCTAATTTCTTGTATTTTAGGTAATTATTAAATAGTTAAAAATAGTTTTTAATTAATAATAATTAGATAATTAGTGATAAAAATAGTTTTCTTTTTCTAAAAAGTTTCTTTTATCATTAGGTTTGTAAAAACATCATTTTCATATTTTTAGGCTTAATAGTGCTTTAGTTTCACTTTTTAATTTGTACGTCGCGTAGATTTTAATTTCAGTTTTATAAAAACATAAAAACAAAAACATCATTTTAATTATAGTGATAGCGTTTATTTAATAGATTTTATCTTTTTAATTTCCTTTAATTTGCATTTAAGCCGTTTTAATTTGTTGGCTTTTCCTGTAGTTATAATATCAATCAAATCCTTTTTCTGTTCAAATTCCTCGATCACTAAACGTTTGATAATCCATTGCATAGCTCGCTGGGACATAACGACCCTGGGAGACCCTATACTCCTCAGATCTTCATTGAGTTCGTGTTCAAACTGTTTTAAGGTTCTTACGGTCTGCCATTCACAAGTGGCGGGTTTGTGTGAGAAACCTTGACGGTTTTGCGCGGATCAAATTTCTGGCGCCGCTGCCGGGGAGCTGTGCTAATTGTCTTCCGTCTAGCAGATTAGTTGTTTGAATACTCAACCATTTGTTCATATCATCCATCTCTGTATATATATATATCCATATTTCCTTCTAAAAAATCCAAAAACCCAAAAACAGCCAAAAACGTATAAAACACAAAAATATTTTTCTTTTGTTTCTATATATGTATCAAAAATAAAAATACAAAAAGATTCGTCGTTTTCTTTAATAAATAACAACTTAAAAGATTACCACCGCAAACCAAGGCAGTGCACTACCTAACTGGGGGTGCGACCATAATAAGTTCCCGAACTAAAGATATAAAACTTGCCTTTGTGTCCTTGTGATTGGTGTACCTTTTTTAAAGAAGCCATTCATCTTGGATTATTGGTTAAGTTCACTGTTGTTTTGCCTCGATTTTGTGTTAATTGATTTTGTTGTGATATCGACGTTTCAGAACCAGAAAAACCATAAAGATTCTTCTCACCCCATTTTTATAAAACATCTTCATAATTCTCATTCTCATCTGAAATATCTTCATAATTCCATTTCTCTCCTTAACTCTGAGAGTCCCTAGAGTTAACTCTAGTGCATGCGCACTCGTTCTTCTAGATCATTGAGTCCTTTGCGTGATCTAGCAGAAATTCCTAGAAGACGTTCTCGTAGACGTGCTGCCCAAATAGTCGAACCCGAGATTCGTACTATTTCAAGCAACAACATGGCAGACGAACGTACTATGGCGGAAATGCTCCAGGCACCCACCGAGGGTTATGGAGATGCCATCGTTTTACCCGTTATCAATTCTGATCACTTCGAATTGAAGACACATTTAATCCAACTTGTGTCTACGAATCAATTCCGTGGGTCTGATCGAGAAGACCCGTATGCACACATCCGTTGGTTTAACAAGTTGACTGCAACTATCAATTTCAAGGATGTGCCTCAAAAAGTCATCAAGTTTATGCTTTTTCCATTCTCTCTTGAGGGGACAGCCCGGATTTGGCTGGAAAAAGAACCCCCTCGATCCATCGAAACTTGGGAGGATCTTGTTCAAAAGTTTGTTAATTATTTCTTCCCTCCATCAAAGACGACTAATCTTAAAAATGAAATTTCTGGATTTCGTCAAAATTTCGATGAAAACTTTGGAGAGGCATGGGAGAGATTCAAAGATCTCCTCAGGAAATGCCCCCATCATGAATTCACGGAGCTTCAACAAGTTAATATCTTTTATAATGGGTTGAACGGTAATGATCAAGATTCCTTGAATGCATCCGCGGGTGGAAATATCTTGAATCGTAGACCTAAAGATGTGCTTGAAATTTGCGAGAGTAAATCAAAAGTTCCTATTTCTCGCAACAAAGTCAATGTTCCGAACACTCCTGCTTCTTCATCCGGTAACTCTTCCGAGTTAGCCGCTCCGTTACCCGCTCTAACGGACATCATCCATTGTATGATAAAAGAGGTAAAGGAAATCAAAAGCGAAATTCATAAGCCGGAACCAATCAAAGCCATAAACAAGGTGTGTGAAATTTGTAGTGGTCCACACGCGTATTATGATTGTCAAGCAACCGATGCTTCTTTTTACCAAGCTCCCGTAGCTGCTGTAAACCACAATCAATACCGACCACAAGCTGATCCTCACTACCGTGCACCTAGCGGTATGACACCACCTGGTTTTCCTCCTGTGCAAAACCATGGCAATCAAAACCATGGCAATCAAAATCGCTTTGTTCCGAATCAAGGACAAAATTTCAATAACTCTCAAAATTTCAATCAAAACCGGAACAATTTCAACCAACCTCAACCATATCAAGCTCCAAATCATCAAAGTTATCAACAACCTCCTCAAGCTCCCATGCCAAATGACTTCATGAAAATGACTGAGTCAAACATGCGTTCAATGCAAACTCAGATCAATAACATGAGAGGTGAGCTAAAAAGGGAAATTGATACCACATTATCTCGGCAGGCAAATGAGTTAAAGAATATGATGAGCAGTTTCATGAACATGAATATGAACAAAGCTTCGCCATCTTCTGGAGGACTCCCAAGCAATACTATTCCCAATCCTAATGCCGAGTTGAAAGCCGTCACCACTCGTAGTGGTAAGACGCACAATGGACCTAAGACTCCAATGCCCCCTCCTCCTGTGGCATTCAGTCAAGTTACCAAGGAGACAACGGACAAGGTGCATTATTCAAGCCCACGAAGTACCGCACACGTCCCACCTTCGGTAGTCCAACCTTTAAGTCCGGAACCCGATGTTCCGAAGAAAAATCTTGAGCCAGAAAACACTTCCATCCCGGCTCAAAAGTCTAGTCAGCTTCCCTAGCCATCAAGAATGAATGATGAGAAGCTCAAAGACAAAAACAAAGAGCAAATGGAAAATTTTTTCCAAATCTTCAATGAGCTTCACTTTGATATAAGCTTCGTTGATGCTCTCGTTCTAATGCCTAAATTTGCATCCACGCTTAAAGGCTTACTCACCAACAAAGATAAGTTGTCTGAGATGGCGAAAACCCCTCTAAATGAGCAATGCTCAGCGGCCATTCTTAATAAGCTTCCCGAAAAGCTTGAAGATCCTGGCCGGTTTTTAATCCCGTGTGATTTCTTGGGGATGTTTCAATGCTCCGCCTTGGCCGATCTTGGCGCTAGCATTAACCTCATGCCACTCTCAGTATGGAAGAAACTGTCTCTTCCTGAACTTTCATCCACTCGTATGACACTCGAGCTAGCGGACCGTACCGTAACTCGTCCGGCCGAGGATGTCGTGATGAAAGTGGGAAAATTTCACTTTCATGCTGACTTTGTTGTAGTAGACTTCGATGCAGATCCTAGAGTTCCCCTCATCTTAGGGAGAGCTTTCTTAAGAACGAGTCGTGCTCTGATCGATGTGTTTGCTGAAGAGTTAACCATACGGGTTGACAACGAAGAGCTCACATTGAATATCAACCAGAACTCTAAACCTCTGTACAAACAGAGTGTTGCCACAATTGATCAAAAATCTGAAAGAATCAATGCAACACTCTCAAATTTCAAGGTTAAGAGTGTTCACCAAAAACGTGTTGAGCTCAAGGCTTTGAAAATTACCCCTGGTTCAAACAAATGGTTTGAAAGCTGTACCAGGGAAGTCAAGAGTGTTCTTGATGATGACGATGATCTAGAATCGGAGACTTCATCGGAAGTGGTGGAAACTGCTAGCTCTAAGAGCACACCACTTGTCCCACCTCCGGCATCAGTTTGTTGCATCGAGATTGTTTAGTCTGTGGATGAAACCAAACTCTCTTCAGTTTCATCTGGGTTGGATGATGATGTTTGTGATCCAATGGGAGACATTCTTCCCATTGATGAATTGCTCAAAAATGATCCATCATCTTCTAGTCCTATTCCCGACTCTTCCATCCCTTCTCTCACTCCTGATGAGGAAGATGACAACTTTTGGAATGAAGTCGATGCATTTCTTAGTAATGAGTCAATTCCAACGGGAATTGATAACACTTACCTTGATCCGGAGGGAGACATCCTTTTTCTGGAAAGCCTGTTGATTGAAGAACCATTTCCCACCCTCCCTCCCGGACATCTTCTTGACAATCACCATCTAAGCTTCAAGTTTAAGCTTAAAGATGTCAAAACTGGTGATTTGCTTCTCTCTGCTGAGGAATGGACATGCATTCTCATGTACGTCTTTATTCCATTCTTCACAGATGGTGTGGTTGCTCTTTCCCTTTTCTCTTTCGGGAATGAGGACACCATCTTTGACCCCGGTATCATCCCTTATAGTTTCTACTATTAAACAATACCGCGGTTATATCTCGTCGGTGTGGAACTTTCTGATGTTCATATGTTTATTAACATTGTGAACGAAAGTCCGATCGAGATTGGTTTTCCACGTCACTTTCCCCATGAACAACTGAATGCGGGGTCGAGTCAAGCTAGCGACTCGGAAATCAAAAACAGTAGCATGCCATATGGGTTTTCACCCATATTTCTGACTTCTTACCCCTTTCTACCACCCTAGTGTGGGGGGGTTGCCCACATGTTCCCAAAAAAAAAAAAAAAAAAAAAAAAAAAAAAAAAAAAAAAAAATCTTTCTAAATAATGGCCGTAGTATTTCCCTTTTACGTTCTTTGTTTCGGCATAACCGCCGGAACTTTGAATATTGAGGGTAATATTCATTTCTAAGTGTGGGGGGGAATTCTCACGAATTTTATCATATAATTATACCAATTCCCCCGTTTTTGGCCAAAATTTTTTTTTGGAGTAAGTGTTCTACACTTTCTCATTTGGTTATCAGTCCGCCATGTCTGTAAGAAAAAAGGATTGGCTAATCCAGGAGCAAAAGGCTCTTGGTAAAGATTTCTCAAATCCGTTGGCGGCTTGCAATTTGCCCAAAATTGTATGGTATTCAGCTCACCATATCCTAATAAGTGAAGAGTTGGCTAGCCCGCAAGATTATGGCTTGTGGTAAAGGCAGTGGAAAAACCATAATTGGTAATCGACTCACCAAAGATAATGTTGATAATTTATCTAAGAGTTGGCTAGTCCAGAGCAAACGGCTTCTGGTAAAGACAAATCAAATCCGTTGGAAGCTGGTGGTTTGCTCAAAATCACATGGTTATCGGTGTACCATGGTTCTTACTTGAACTGAAACATTTGGCTACTCCAGACGTAATGGCTTTTGGTAAAGAGATTAAAATCCATTATGTTTTCTCAAATCATTGCTAGGGACTAGCAATATCTCAGTGTGGGGGATTGATGAGTGTCTAAATACTCATCATTTTTGTACAAAATAAACTGCAAAATCATCTGAATACACTCAGAAACACATCAAAATGATCAAAATATCACAAATCAGAGTTTTATGTGTTTTAAATGCAAAAATATCAAAATCAGATGAAAAACATATCAAATTTGCAAAAATTGCAGTTTTAGTCCCCCAAGTTTCAAAAGTTGTCAAAAACAGTCCCTGAGCACATAATTTCAAAAGTAAAGTCACCAAAGGTCCTTTCAAAATCAAAAGTTGTCAAATTTAGTCCTTTGGTGAAAAATGTGAAAAGTTTGAGAAAATTACAAATTGGTCCTTCAAGTTTGCAAATTGGCAGAAATGGCCCCTGGAAAATCTGAAATTAGCAACTTTGGTCCTTGTAACACTAGCACTTGTCAATTTCAGTCCCTGAAACACCTTTGCAAAATTACAGGTTTGGTCCCTTGGTTTTGTGGAAATTGCATATATGGCCCTTGTGTTGTTACTCTTCCAAACGGACGCTATATTATCTTTGGCCCAAACAGATATCCCAATCCAATCCCAGGCCCAATTATTTACCCGGTTTAAACCCGAATCCAACCCACCTTTGTTTAATACCGGTCAAATGAAGTTTGACCCATCCACTTTCCCTCTCTCCCTCACGAGAAGCCATAACCATCATTCCCCCCCCCCTGCAACCTCCTGATACACTCAACCATCATCACCTACACCCCCCCCTCCAAACACTTAACTCCAAGGATCATTAAATGCGCCCCATACCTACCCCTGCCCACCTCCAGCTGT
Organism: Chrysanthemum seticuspe; assembly: GCA_019973895.1. Classification (NCBI taxonomy): domain Eukaryota; kingdom Viridiplantae; phylum Streptophyta; class Magnoliopsida; order Asterales; family Asteraceae; genus Chrysanthemum; species Chrysanthemum seticuspe. The sequence goes on along the minus strand of BPTQ01000003.1, from coordinate 131,405,199 downwards.
TAAACCAAATTTGGCGCCAAAAACTCTTTAAACGGTTAAGATTGATTTGAGTGATCCAATGGTCATTTTTATTAGTGGGAACTATTCAGAAAGAGGAGAGATGAAGATTTGGGTGTATAAAAGACCAAGGGAAGCAAAGAGAGAAGAGTTAGCTTTTATTTTTTTTACCATGTATGTCGTTTGTAGTTTAATTTGTCTTAAATAACTTCAATCTGTATTTTCAAGTTCATTTGTATCAATTAACAGTATTTAAGTGTGTTCCAACTCATTTCAAGTTTGAATTCCAAGTAATGATCAGTTTCCATATTTTATACCCACTGTTGAAATTTTAAGTTTCAAACTCTTTTGTCAAAACTTTAAGTAGTTCACTATCAATCTCATATAAGCTTATTTAAGCTTATAATAGCTTCTTGTAAGCTTATAATCAAGTTTCATTCACTTTTGAACTTAAGTCAACAAAAGTCAACTGATTTGGTGATTATGGTTCAGAGATGGTTATGGTTTGAATAGATGATGGATATGGGTTGAATAGGTTAGGATTAGTGGTTCTTGTTTTGGTTTGCAAGCCATTGTGGCTACGGACCTCTTGTAAGTGCTAGTTTCCATTTCATTTTTAGCTTAATAACAGTAGCATTAGTCATAATTCTTAAATCTGATTAAGTCTTGTCATTTACTGTTTCATTAGCTTTAATCTAGTATAATAAATCTGTTTTGAAGCTTTGCATAAGCTACTTTTGTGTTTCAGCTTGATTTGCTTGCTAAACTGCTATAAAAAGGGTGTTTGGTTTGTCAAATAAATCTGAGTTCAAGACTGTTTTGGTATAATATTGTTATTGCTTTAGTCTCTAATATCAATAGCATACTCATTCAAGTCAAATTATTGCATCAAATAACACCAAAAGTCAAAATGATTTGAAACTGATCTTGTGTGCTTATCTGTTGGGATCTGTTAACTCAAAATCATTCAAATAGGTTCAAAACTTGTTAAGCTAGCTTGAATAACTTTCATTCCATCAAATTACATCTATATCAGTCTTACATTTGCTTTCAAAATCCACCAAAGTCAAACTTACAAACTGATTCAAAAGTCAAAAAAATGTGCCAAACTCAGTTTTTTGCAGAACTTGCAGAGTGTGCACAGGTCTCAATAAAGCTTTGTAGGGTCTGATATTTGGTCTATAAGTAGTCTACCAGGTGGTCTATAAGACCTCATTTCTGTCTTTGTCTAAAGTTCTCTGGATAAGCTGCTGAATAAGCTCAAAGTTAGGTCCAGTTCACTGTATGCTGTTCCAAATCAGTTAAACCATTAAGTTGTCAAACTGCTTATCAGAGGTTAGGAGTAGTTAGATTTAGCTTACATTAGCTTATATTAGTATAATTTAAGGTCTGTAAAAGTTTGGTGGCTTATTGTAACTGTTTGCTTATTTTTAAGTGCTTATTTGTTCTCCAATTACACTACAGCTCTTGATTCTGTCACATAAGCACTGAATTTCTCATTTTTCATATAACCAGATATATATTTCAGAGTTTTCCTGAATTTTTCATTAATTTTGGTCACCATTTAGTATTTTTCTTAATTAAAAATAGATTTTAATCACTTTTAAATAGGTTTTATTGAAAATAATTGAGAAAAAGTTCCAAAAAATAATTTTTCAATTTTATTAGTTTAAGAAAAATATAAAAAGCATAAAAAAGATTTTTCCATATTTATCTCCCTTTATTTGGTATTTTTAACCATTTTAATTAGATTAAAATAGTTTTAAATCTGTAGAAAATAGAAAATTAATCTGAAAAATACAAAAATAGTTTTGAAAATTCTAGTTTGTTATTTTAGACTTTTCCATTTCATAATTTTATTTTTCTAGCTTTATTTCCTAATTTCTTGTATTTTAGGTAATTATTAAATAGTTAAAAATAGTTTTTAATTAATAATAATTAGATAATTAGTGATAAAAATAGTTTTCTTTTTCTAAAAAGTTTCTTTTATCATTAGGTTTGTAAAAACATCATTTTCATATTTTTAGGCTTAATAGTGCTTTAGTTTCACTTTTTAATTTGTACGTCGCGTAGATTTTAATTTCAGTTTTATAAAAACATAAAAACAAAAACATCATTTTAATTATAGTGATAGCGTTTATTTAATAGATTTTATCTTTTTAATTTCCTTTAATTTGCATTTAAGCCGTTTTAATTTGTTGGCTTTTCCTGTAGTTATAATATCAATCAAATCCTTTTTCTGTTCAAATTCCTCGATCACTAAACGTTTGATAATCCATTGCATAGCTCGCTGGGACATAACGACCCGGGGAGACCCTATACTCCTCAGATCTTCATTGAGTTCGTGTTCAAACTGTTTTAAGGTTCTTACGGTCTGCCATTCACAAGTGGCGGGCTTGTGTGAGAAACCTTGACGGTTTTGCGCGGATCAGCCATTTTTTTCTCCTCCTTCCTCCCAACCCAATCCCTGAAATCACTCAACAAACCCACACCCCCTCCTCACCTTCACACCACCCTTGTCTCCTCCACCTCACCTAAACTACAAAAATCATTAAATGATTCCTCTACCCCTTCACTCAACCATCCAGCTGTTAAAAAGAACTTTGGCGCCAAAAATGCTTTCAAAGGCTAGGATTAGTTGGAGCCATCCAATGGCTACCAATTGAAGTGGGATTTGACTGACAACTCAAGTGGAACTCAGAACACTATAAAAAAAAGGAAGAAAGAGAAGAGAGGAAGAAAAAGTAATATAGTATAGTTTAGTTTAAGTCGTTTTATTAATTTCAAGTTTTCTAGTGTACTTTTAAGCTTTTAAGCTCTTCTTTAAGCATTATTAAGTGTATGTGAACCTTTATTGAAAACAAATTTCCAGTTTCCAGTTTAATTACAGTTTGTGCAATTTTAAAAAAATCTCTATAAATTCGAATGTTATTTTTGGTTGTTGTCTTGGACTTATAAGCTTGTATAAGTCTTATTTAAGCTTTAATAAGTTTACTCTATTCTATTATTCACTCAGATAGTCCCTTAATCAGATTTTACTCAAAGTTCTCAATTGGTCAACAAAAGTCAACTGATGATTATTCTTGGTTCAGAAATGGAAAAGGGTGATGCAGAGGTTGATTTGGGTTGTATTAGATTAGGTTAGAGTAGTTTTGGGATTGGTTTTAGCCTGCTACAACAGCTGGACACTTGTGAGTATAGGTCTCAATTTCAGTTTTCATCCAATTTGCATACTGTGTTTGTGCTTGTATATGTGGATAGCTTTAGTTCTTATCTGTTCATTTAGTTGTTTTAAGGTCATATTAATTCAGTTTAAGTGTTTGCTTCAGCTAGTTCATTAGTTTGTGTATCTAAATATGCAAACAGTTGATTAAAGGGTGTTTGGTTCTGCTGAACTACCTGTCTTTTAAGCTTGTTCAGTGGCTTGGAATTGTTGCTTCAAGCTTTGTTAGCTAATATGTGCTCATATCTGTCTTTAACTTAAGCCCACAAAGCTCAAAAGTCAATTTCACAATGTATCTGTCTTAATCACTTATCTGTTGAGTTTTTACAAAGCCAAAGTCTCATTTTGTGTTTAAAATACATAGGAATAGAGTGCAGTAGTCTTATTTCATCATCTAATATCATTTTCAGTCCATAAATTAGCTTCAAATATCATTTAAGTCAACCTTTCACTTTTTCTTCAAAAGTCAAAATTTGCCAATTCTCAGTTTTTGCTCAACTGAAAGGATTTTTCTTAGCTTCATCTTTAAGCCAATATAAGTGAAACTTGTTGTTTTAAATCCTCCTGTTGGTCTAGTTTCTTATGAGCATTTTTGTATATTTTTGTAAATTTTTCTTAAGCTTCTAAAAAGCTTGTCAAAATGGTGCTAAGTGCCCTGTGCAGGGCACTGAGCCTGCACAGGGGTTTTGCAGTTCTTGCAGAGCTTGCATTGAGCTCATTTGAGCTCATCTAAGTCTCTTCTTTGGTTTACAAACTCTCAACCAGGTCTAGTATAAGTTTCAAGTTTTAGTTTTTGGTTGCTAGCTTATTTGAGTGCTTATTCTTGGGCTTAAAGTAGGCACCCTCTCACTGTTTTGCATACATAAGCTCATTACATCAAATCTGTTAAGCTTGATATCCAGAGGTTGTAGATTGTTGATTTTAGTTGCATTTGGTCACTTTTAGCTTATAGTAGCTTGTGTATCAGTTTGGTGCTTGTTTTGTCACTTTAGCTTATCCAAGTGCTTATTTCATAAGCACATTCCACATCAGTTTCAAATTCCTCTACTTAACCCCATCTTTTTCCATTTTTCCTAGCTTCCTCATATTATTTTAGACTTTTCCTGAAATTTTCAGATTTTTCCAAGCTTGTTTGCTATTTTTCTTAATTTAAAGTAGTTTTTAAGTATTTTTAATTAGCTTTTAATACAAATAATTAAGAAAAGCTTCAAAAAAATAAGTTTTCATTTTTATTAGGTTAAGATATATATATAAGTCATAAAAAGTATTTTTCCATAATTTTCTTAGTTTAAAAAGTATTTTCTAGCATTTTAATTAGTTTTAAATAGTATTAAATTTATAATAAATATATAAAAAGTAAAAAAATTATATTTTCAGTTTTAAAATTAGTTTTATAATATTTTAGATTTTCCTAAGTCTTAATTTTATTTTTCTAGCCTTATTTTGTATTTTCTTTTATTTTAGAGTATTTATTAAATAGTTAAAATAGTTTTTATTTAATAATAATTAATTAAATAGTTTTAAGAATAATTTTCCTTTTCTAATAATTTTCTTATATAATTAGGATTGTAAAAATGTATTTTCTATATCCGTAGGTATTTTCCTTCTTTATTTTCACGTTTTATTTTGTACGATACGTAATTTTTAATTTAAACGTAAGTTTTAGTTTTAAACGTTCATCATCATTGTAAAATTAGTGATAGCGTTTATTTAATATATTTTATCTTTTTAATTTTCTTTTATTTGTATTTAAGTCGCTTTAATTTATAAACTTTTTCAGTAGTGTAATTATCCATCCAATTCCTTACTGATCACTATCATTAGTGATCATTCTATCGTCTGATCAAGTGTTTACACACCATTGAGTCTCCGTAGGACATAACGACCCGGGAATTCATTCTATTCTCCAGGACTTCATTGTATTTGTGGTTTAAGCAGTTTTAAGTCTATTACGGTTAGCCATTCACAAGTGGCTAGCTTGTGTGATTAGACTTGACTGGTTTAGCACAGATCAAATTTTGGCGCCGCTGCTGGGGAGGCTTTAGCGTGTGTTTAGCCTTTTTCAGATCCATTCTTGCACATATTCCATCTTTTGTAAAAAAAATTTTGTAAAGTTTTCAAAAATCCAAAAAGTTCATTAACACTTTTCCTGAAGTGTTATCAACACCAAAAATATTTTTATTCTTTGTTTTTATAGCATGTTTTTCAAAAATCCAAAAATATCCATCCTTTATCCTCCAATCTGTTTAATTCTACATTTCTTTATCCTCAAACCTGTTTAATTCTCCATTCCTTATCCTCTATAACCGTTTAATTCTTCATCTCTTATCCCTCTTATCCGTTTAATTCTCTATGTCATGGTATTTGACATGTTCCTGGTGTGGAGGTCCATTTAACGGTGGAAATTGTCGGTGATGTACCAATGTGAGTTTCGGAGACAAATTTGTCGGTAATCCCGATCCCATTTCAAATGAAACACCTGATTTTTCCTACCTACCTCCACAACCCCAATACGAGTCCTACTCATGCGAGTTTTGTGGGAATGATTCTCATTACGGTTTTGATTGCCCACCACAGGTTCCGCTTGTCTATGAGCCGGAACCATGTTACAATCAGAACTTTGGTGAAAGTTATTTTCCCAATTATCTCTGTTGTGAGAATTGCGGGGGTCCTCATGCGACTTTTGAATGTCAACCGATGAATCAAAATTTTCACTATTCCAATTCTCCCGGTTTTGACAATTTCCAACCCCCACAGTATTCCATCAGTCATCAGACTTCCGAGCCTACACAGCATCTCAATGATTACGAGGAGTGTAATCTTCCACAAAGTTCTGAAGAAATACGCATTCGAAAGAAACGACAAATGAAAAGAATGGTGTGTAAGCTTCAGCAGATGAATATAAGAATCCGATATGATGACGATGATGATGAGGATAATATTCAAATGAGGGAATATTATGAGGACGACGAGGAGAGTGCTATTCAATTGAACGATATCATTTCTCAACTCCCTCAGTCTATTGCTATCACACCTATCTTACCTATTATTGCTTCCAAAGACTCTCTCATAATGGAGGATGATCATATCAGCACTATTTCGGAAACGGAATCATCAAGTGTTGAGAACTTCGTCCCAATCCCAAGTGAGTCTGAGGATATATCCGATAGTGATTGTGATTTTCCTTTTTGTGATTCTCTCGACATTTCTGAGGTTACTTCCGGGATTTTCTCAAATCCTCTTTTTGAATTTAATAATGACTACACTTTTGAGAAAGTAAATCCTCTTTTCGATGAAATGTCTGAGGCCGATACAGAGACCATCACGGAAGTGGTGGAAATTGCTAGCTCTCAGAGCACACCACTTGTCCCACCTCTGTATTCTATCTTATCTCTTCCATCATGTGATGATGATTCTATCCTCACTGATGAGATTCATGATCCAAAAATCATGAATTCTCCTTCTGATAATGAGGAGTTAGTCATGATCATCATCATGATTCTCCTTCTTTTCTTCACATACGGTGTGACTTCTCCATGTCTTAACTCCTTCGGGAGTGAAGACATTATCTTTGACCCCGGCATTTTCATGTACCATCTGTGAGCCGGGTCTGTCTCTGTCTCTCTTTATCTCATCGGTGTGGAACTTTCGCGTGCTTCAATGTTTATCCAAACATCTTGAATGAAAGTCCGATGGAGATTGTTTCTTCCACTTTGCTTCCCCATGAACCAATGAATTCGGGGTCGAGTCAAGCTAGCGACTCGGTAATCAAAAACAGTAGCACACACTATATGGGTTTTCACCCATATTTCTGTCTTCTTACCCCTTTCTACCACCCAAGTGTGGGGGTGATGCCCCACATGTTATATAATATATATATATTTCTTAAAAAAAAAAAAAAAAAAAAAAAAAAAAAATCTTTTAAATAATGGTCGTAGTATTTCCCTTTTACGTTCTCAGTTTTGGCATAACCGCCGGTACTTTGAATATTGAGGGCAATATTCATTTCTAAGTGTGGGGGGAATTCTCACGAATTTTATCATATATTATCCACCTAATTCCCCCGTTTTTGGCCAAAATTTTTTTTTGGAGTAAGTGTTTTACACTTTCTCATCTGGTTATCAGTCCGCCATGTCTAATAAACAAAAGGATTGGCTAATCCATGAGCAAACGGCTCTTGGTAAAGATATATCAAATCCGTTTACGGCTTGCAATTTGCCCAAAATTGTATGGTATTCAGCTCACCATATCTTTAATTAGTGAAGAGTTGGCTAGCCCGCAAGTTTATGGCTTGTGGTAAAGGCAGTGGAAAATCCATAATTGGTAATCAGCTCACCAAAGATAATATTGATAATTTATCTAAGAGTTGGCTAGTCCAGAAGGGTACGGCTTCTGGTAAAGACAAATCAAATCCGTTTACAGCTTATGATTTGCTCAAAATCATTTGGTTATCAGTGTACCAAGGTTCTTACTTGAACTGAAACATTTGGCTACTTGATTGGTGCAAAACCGTCAAGTTATCTCACGCAAGCTAGCCACTTGTGAATGACCAACCGTAAGAAACTCAAAACAGTTCACACACCAATGCAATTTAAGATTAGAGGAATATAGGGGATTCCTGGGTCGTTAAGTCCCACGGAGGATGAATTGGTGTTTAAAACAACTTCAGATGATAGAATGATCACTAAGGATAGTGATCAGTAAGGGTATTGATGGAAAATTATACCTAAAGAAAAGATTTACAAATTACAGCGACTTAAATGCAAATTAAGAAAATTAAAAAGTTAAAATCTATTAAATAAACGCTATCACTATTTTTACAATGATGTTTTTGTGATTTTATGAAATAAAATATCTTAAATAAACTATCTTAACTAAAACGTAAACTTAAATTACTTAAAAACGTTATTTAAAACAAAAACGAGCGTTACGTTTAAAAATTACGCTGGAGCGCAAGCAAAAACGTAAAATTTATGAAATAAAAGGCCTACGAGTGTAAAACTAATTTTCTTACGTACTACATGATAAAAGAAATTTTTAGAAAAAAGATTTGTATTTTTTAGACTTTTATATTTTTTATTATGAATTAAATAAAATTTTACACTAATTAAATGTTAAAAAATAGTAAAACTAATGAGAAAAATCTGCAAAAATCATAGAAACTACTTTACACTACGGGGAATCTAAGAAAAATAAAAAGGGGTTAACAACTTATTCAGATAAGCTGTTAATAAGCTACCTAAGTAAATAAGCTAAAGGTTACACAAACCACTTAAATAACTAATAAATGCAACATGTAACGCAAAAGACCCAAGGGCGCAATTGGTTACAGGTACACTATAACTATCCCATAAGGGAGAGGTCTCAGGTTCGACCCCTGCCTCTCCCTTTTTGCTCAAACATTTTATTTTTGGAATTTTATTTTACAAACTCATTAAGTACATGAAAATAAGCAATATTTATAACTGGAACATTTTGTGAAAACCACCAATAAGCTGATTTAGAGCTTATTTTTCCAACAGTGGGCTTTAAAATTGAATAAGAAAAAGATTAAAACCAAATGGCTTTTAAGTTACTTAATAAGCAAAAGGGAAATGGGAATAAGCTAATAAATTATTAATAAGCTAATATTAATACTGAAAAACCAAATTTTACTTAAAATTAAGCACCAATTAAGCTTCAAATAAGCTCTACTGTCAACTGAATGCATAGGACAGTTATTGGGTTTCAAGGTACTATTAAGCTAGTAAAATAAGCACTAAAATAAGCTAAGAATTGGAGATGAACACTGGAAACATCAAGCTCACCAGTTAAGCTTTCCATAAAGCTAAAAAGCATAAGCTTAGGACAACTGTAGAGCTTGTGGTTAACTTTTGAAAATGGGACTAGATCACTGCTTATGCAGTTTTACACTAAAATGGGACAAGAAACAAGTAAATAGCAGCCCTAGATATTAAGCTACAAAATGGAAAATGAAACTTAGTACCTCTAGATGACTTGGTTGACTACTCAAGGAACCAAGAATCACAGGATTAGACCAACAATTAAGCTCTGTGTGAGCTTTTCAAAATTGGACCATTCACAATGCACAGGGCATCATTTTCAAACAGTGGTCCAAAAGAAGCTAGTTAAAAAGCTATTAGAAAGCTGATTAACAGAGAACTAGTATTTTTGTAATTTAGTTTAGCAACTGAACTTTGATATCCCAAAAGGGCTTAAGTTAAATCCTAATATCTAATCCTATATAAAATTATTCATTTTATTCAAAAACGACTTAATGGAAATTTTTGACTTTTTAATTTAACTACACAGTTTGACTTTTATTAATTTTTAACTAATTTTACTCACTAATTATGTTATTATAAGCTATGATAAGGTGAAATTGAACTAATGTATTAATTTATAAGCTACTTAGATTAGAATTGCCATTTGAAATCTCAACTGTAAGCTGCAAATTTAAATTAGAAGCTATGTTGACTTTATATAAAACAAGTACTAGTTTTTTATGTTTAACTGAGCTATAAGGATCTATTGTAGTGTACATCAGTTAAGAACAACATCACAATCAATCTCTAACACAATTACACAGACAAATCCAAACAGTACATTAGAAAGAAAATTAACTTACAAATGATTAAGCTTATGTGCAGCTTATCACAGAACCATAACTGCAGCTAATTCAAACCAAATTCAACCCAAAGCAATCTTTGTATCAACCCAATTCCATGACTAGGTCTCAATGAAGTTTGCCAATTGACTTTTGTTGACTAGGAGAATTTTAAAAGTACAAACTGAATAACAACTTTCTGAGTAAACATTAAGCTAAAGTGAGCATATAAAAGCTTGTATGTGAGCTTATACAGGCTTAGTAGCTTATAACATCCACTACAACTAACATTCATACATATACAGGAACTTGAAAATTTGCAAAATATAAATTCGTACTTGGAATTTGAAATTTATTACTTAAAAAGCTTTATATTACACTGAGATGACTAATTTCAAAGCTTAAAAGCTTAAACAAAGACTGGAATTTAAAACATAATTAAATCGACATTTTTAAACTAAAATTACACTACTCCTTTTGCTACATTGCACCAAACTTGTATTTATTGATCCCTTTAAGCCTTGTCGACATCTATGAACATATCCCACCATATTTGAACCATTGGATCATTAGAATTCATCACATTCGTGCACATGGCACTTTTGGCGGGAAAAGTCTAAGAAGCAGGTATTCTTAATTAATGGGATTTTGTTGTTAGTGAAGGTGTAAAGGGGGTTGGTAGGGAGCTGTAAAGGTGACTAGGTGAGTTGGAAAGTAGTGGTAGCACAGGTGGAGGTTGGTGGATGGTAGCAGGTGTTGGGGGAGAAAGGGATGAACAGTGGAGGCGCGTTTTTTTATTTTTAAAACGTGTGGGTTGGGTATTGGACTGGGCATGGGTTGATTGGGCCAGCTGGGTTTAATTGGATTTGGGTTTGTAAATAACAAAGGGTATCCGTTTGGTTTAGTTAATAATCACAAGGACCATTTATGTAATTCTACAAACTTCAAGGACTGAACTTTACAAATTTCCAAAGCTCTCACAAGGATTGAACTTGCCAAACTTTGATAGTACAAGGACCATATTTGCATAAAATTCCATTTTACAAGTCCAAGGACTAAAATTGCCAATTTTGTAACTCTAGGGACCAAACTTGTAATTTTGTGATTTTAAACTTCAAAGGATTATTTTGAACAACTTGTGAATCCCAAGGACCTAAAATGATATTTTACAAGTTTTTGAATTACCAGGGACTGATTTTGACAACTTTTGTAACTTGGGGGACTAAAACTGCCAATTATGCAAACTTGATACGTTTTTCACCAGATTTTGATGTTTTTGCATTTAAAACATATAAAACACTTGTTTGTGATATTTTTATCATTTTGATGTGTTTCTGAGTGTTTTCAGATGTTTTTGGCATTCTAACAGTAAAAAAATGATGAGTATTTAGACACTCATCAATCCCTCACACTAAGATATTGCTAGTCCCTAGCAATGATTTGAGAAAATTTAATGGATTTTATCTCTTTACCAAAAGCCATTACTTCTGGAGTAGCCAATTGTTTCCGTTCAAGTAAGAACTTTGGTACAATGATAACCAAATGATTTTGAGCAAATCATAAGCTATGAACGGGTTTGATTTGTCTTTACCAGAAGCCGTTTGCTTCTGGACTAGCCAACTCTTAGATAAAATATCTTTGGTGAGTCGATTACCAATTATGGATTTCCAACTGCCTTTACCACAAGCCATAAACTTGCGGGCTAGCCAACTCTTCACTTTTAAGGATATGGTGAGCTGAACACCATACAATTTTAGGCAAATTGCAAGCCATAAACGGATTTGAGATATCTTTACCAAGAGCCGTTTGCTCCTGGATTAGCCAATCCTTATGTGGGTTAGACATGGTGGACTGATTACCATTTGTTGTGTTTAGTACATAGTACTTCCACTAATGAAAATTTTTAAAATTTGGCCATTTTGGGGGAAAAAGGGACTAAAAGGGTACATTTATGATCAAATTCGCCAGAATTTCCCCCCCACACTTAGAAATGAATATTGTCCTCAATATTCAAAGTACCGGCTGTTATGCCGAAACTTAAAACGTAAAAAGATAACATTACTAACTAAGTGTAGAAACACAACAATTATTCTCTTTTTTAATATTTACAATTTTCATTCATTTTTAAGGTCTATATACAACATGTGGGGCATCTCCCCCACACTAGGGTGGTACACACGGGTGAAAACCCATGTTTAGCTACTGTTTTTGATTACCGAGTCGCTAGCTTGACTCGACCCCGAATTAATTGGTTCATGGGGAAGTAAGTGGAAGAGATAATCTCCATCGGACTTTCATTCAAGATGTTTGTATAAACATTGAAATACATGAAAGTTCCACACCGATGAGATATACATAGAACCGGCTCAAAAATGATTAATGAAAATGCCGGGATCAAAAATAGTGTCTTCATTCCCGAAGGAGTGAAGAACAGGAGAAGCCACGGGATAGGTGAAGAAAAGAAAGAAAATCATGATGAAAATCATGACTAACTCATCTTCATCCATAGGAGAATTCATGATTTCTGGATCATGAATTTCATCATTTAAGCTCATTTGATCAAGACATATTCTGGGCGGGAGGGATGGGATTTTTATATCAAGCAAGTTCTCATGGCTGAGAACATTTCCCTCCTGAACACAAAGATCATTTATGTCTAGATCAAAATGGAAGTTATCATACTCTGGTAGAGATATGATATGAGTGAGTTCAAAGGAGAACTCCTCGTAAAGAGAATCATTCACATGAAGTGAATTTGTGAACCCTTGTTCCATTGTGGGCTCATCACTATCCTCATCAAAGATTGGATTGTTAGAAATCCAAGTGAATTCAGATTCGAATTCAAATAGAGGATTGGTGAAAGTAGCTTTGAATGTTTCGGGAACAAGGTGATTAACATTCTCTATTGGACTGTTAGGGTGAGAAGTGAGTGAACGATCATTATAAAGGAGATTTTCAGTCTCTCCCAGATCGGCTTTGAAATCAAAGAGACTATCATCACTTTCCGATGAAAGTGGAATGAGTTCATTAGTAAACTCCTCAAAAAGAGGATCAACATCACAATGTGAAAGTGATGCTTCAACATTCTCAATGTCTCCATAAGATTTACAATCATCGCTAAAATCGAAGAAAGTCTCAAAATGATCTTTTGAACACTCAAGAGGGGAAGAAGAATCACACATATGCTCAAGAATTCCCTGTGACTCTCTCGGGATTGGGACAAGGTCCTCAACACTAGACTTTATGAGTTCGTCCGATTCCTTTTCAGGAACAGTGTCAAGATGCTCGTCCCCCATGTTCAGAGAGTGAGTGTGAACCTCGGGTGTGATAGCAGTTGTTTGAGAATGAATCTCAACTGCTGGAATATCAACTGATGAATTTGATGAATCTTCAAGTGTATCTTCATCATCACTGTCATCAGGAATAAAATGAAATTGAGAGCTAGATCTGGCTGCTTTTTCTTTTGCAATTAATTCCCTAATAGATTTTTCAAAAGCATTTTGGGAATTTATTTTAGCAACTTGCTCTTCAGCTAGCAATTCTTCCATGGATTTCTCATGTGAATTTTGAATGACAGGACATTGTGGGAGTGGAGATTTGTCAAAACCGGAAGGTTGACATTGATAATCATCATGAGGACCCCCACAATATACACAAGAAAAACTGGGAACATTATGAAATGCTGTCTTACTCAACTCCTCAGTTCTTTTGACTGACTCCAGAAGCTCTAGATAAGTGTCTTGTTGGGTTTGCTGAGGAGTTTGAGTTATTTGGCACTGTGGAGATTGGTCGTGATATGGATAGTCATAATTGTTACAAGGAAATGGATTCCCTGTTTGACAATCAGAGCTGAAATGGGGACCTCCACAATTCTCACAACAGTAAAACTGTTGAGCTTGGATTGGTGAATCATATGGATATTGGTCATATCCAAAGTTCTGAGCATCACCGGAAAACTGTTCATAGACAATCGTGTTTCCGGATTGACATTCAAATCCTTGGTGAGGACCTCCACAAAATTCACAGCAGTATTGTTGATTATATGAAGATGAGTCGGGCTGTGGTGGGTAATTAGAAAAATTTGAGGGGTCGTTAAATGAGTTCAGATTAGGATCATAATCAAATGAATTCCTCGAACCACAAAACAAACAACTCCCGTTCCGAATATCATTACCACACTGTACACACGTACACCAGCGACATGGTGAACCAAAAAGAGGCTCACCACAACCGACACAAGGAATAAACGATTCTGTTTGAGAGTTATGAGAAGGAATCAGTTCATTCAAAGAATCAACAAAACCAACATGGTGATCTGAATGACTATTAAGACTCAAAGAACATTTTGAAAAATCAGGAGGTGGGACAAGTGGTGTGCTCTGAGAGCTAGCAATTTCCACCATTTCCGTTATGGTCTCCGGTTTTGGTTCTTGAGAAACGTGAAGATTAGGTAAGTCATTCTTGCTAGTCACCGGTCTGAATTCTGCATGTTTGCTTTTAACCGTAAATCGTGAAAGTTTAGAATCAATTCTAGACGGCTTATGAGCAATCGAGGGGTTAGATCCTTGGATAACCGTAGGTTGGACGTATTTAGCACCTCCATTATCAAAAGGAAGTACCTGGTCCTTTGTCACCCCGATTTCTCGTTCCATTTCCCTATGCAGAATCAATGGATCATCACGAACAACACGAATTCTTGACATTTGTGATAAAGTCTGAAGTTCTTTAACTTCGTCCCAGAATTCGTCCTCGAGAGATTCCATGAGAATAGAAGATGTTAAAATTAAATGGATAGAGGGTAAAGGAATAAAGAATCAAAAAGGTTCACAACTATTGTGGTTTTTATAAAAGTAAGAAACAAAAATACCGTACAAAAAGTTTTTAGGTTTTTATAAGTAGAAATGGGAGAATGGGAAAAACTAAGAAATAAGGAAATGGGAGATAGGTAAATTAAAATTGTAGAAGATAAGAGTACCTTAGAGAGCTCCTGCTTAAGACCCTGCTTCAATTTCTTGAAGTCTGAAATAGTGTTTACAGTTCTTAAGCACAACAAGCACTACTAGGTAACTAAGACGTATCCCTTTACCTTGCTCTTTAGCCCCACTGTTTCCTGGT
>BPTQ01000003.1:131328913-131385978 GCA_019973895.1 Chrysanthemum seticuspe | reverse complement strand
AGATATCGATAGTCTTTGTGTGAAGAGAGGGATATGAAGATAGAGAACCTTATTGATGTCGATGTGATCAGGGGTTTCTTAACGGGCAACAGTAACAGCCAAGCCAGATCCATCAGGCATTTCAAATACCGATTGAATTTTTATGTGAATAAAGAACGTTTTAGGACATTTTATAAAGAATCTATTGCTATTAAGTGTACATGTATTGTACAAACTGATAACCCTTTTCCGTAAGTGGGTACTCCAAGAATGACAGGCAGGTTCTGTTTGCTAGACATACACATGCCTAGCAAAGAGCTCCCATAACGAATAAGCAATCCTAGATAGAAAAGGTACCGATCCACTTGCTGAAAATAAGCATGAATAATTCAGTTTTATTTGTTTTTGAAATGCGGAAAGTATATTGTAACAAGTATTTCATCATGGACTAGTTGTTTTAGACTAATAAAAAAGCAAAAGAAAAGTTTAAGTTTGCACGAGGGGTGGATTCATATATTGAAAAACCAATCTTGTTCAATAAGTCAACGATGCATCGACGCACTAAACATACAAACGATGCACTAAAAATTGCATGTAGATGCCTTAATATTTCTAACGATGCACTAATGTTATGCATTAATGCCCTGGGTCACAAAGGTAAATCAATAATTAGTTTAAAAAGGCATTTCATAAATGAGTTTTTAATATCATTTTTTACAGCAAAACAAATATTGGACTAATATGTTTCAGGTGATCCCAACCTGTTTTAAACTATCCCAAAGAATTACCTGTTTTGATCCAAACCGTTTAGACCCCTTATTTAATCAAACTAACACGCCCATTGTTCCTCCTCTAGTTGAAGAATCTATTTAATAGCTATATGACACGAAAGAAAAAAATACCTTGAAAATACTTCCGCCAGCAACACCACCTTTTAAATCAGCCTCCTCACACCTCGGCTTATTGACAGCAAATGACCTTATCAATATCACCTTTCAAGTGAGGCGAAGTTGGCCTGTCATCATCCAATTACAACAGATATAAAATTAGTATGACATGTCATGCATCCATACACAACTCAAACAACATTTATTCATAAACCCTTATGGACCTCTCTAGAAAAAAGAAAAATGTCTTTTGGGACGATCTGAGGACTGCATTTACAAGCTTGCTAGCCAACTTAAACAGATTTAAAATTCTACTCCATTTCACATACTATTGATAAGAATCAGTGGGCTTATTAACAAACTCAAATTCTACTCCATTTTTACAACAATAAACAACATAAGCTACTTTCTTTCCATAACTACCACTTAAGTGGTGTTTGGATTAGCTTATCTTATGGGCTTATTAACAAACTAAAATATAAACATATGCACTACAATACAAATAGATGCACTAAAATACTTACGAGGAAGGAGAATTAACAGGGACTGAAACATAGCATTTACTTGTCATATGCTATCATATCATGATACTATAATTAGCCACCCTTGCTGCCCTAATATGTCTAAACAGATGCTCTAAATACATAAATGGATGCACTAATATCTACCTTTTCGATGCACTAATCATACACATAGATACCCTAATTCCCATTTAATCTACTATTGCCATTTTTCATCCATTTTCAACCTGTTTGCTTATGAGCGTTCGATTTAGGTTGTGGTTTATCTTAACAAGACAAAGGAATGAAACATACCAGTTATCAGTACCCGTTACAGCTAATTAACTAGGAGAATATTCAAAAAAAACAAAACCTGAAGCAAGAGGATTCCTGGAGTTTTTTGACAATAGAAACAAACCACCGATCAAAACCAAAGGAAATGCAAGATTTCCAATTAAATTGAACAAAAAGGAACCGGAATCTTCATAAGCATTATGTGCTGCAAAGTCGATATTTTTCTCATGGAACTTTTGAAGAAGTTCTTGGCTGAGACCAGGAAGTTGGACTCGGACTCTCTTAACACGGTTTCGCAATTTGGGAGAAACTGCGTCAACGATTGCTATTGTTCCATTTTGAAGAGCAGGAGCATGTGCGGGTGTCTCAACTGGAATAACTGCTTCTTCACTTCAAAAAGCAATATATTGAGAAAGAAAAAGTTGGAAAAAACCCTTTAAAAGGATTAAGATATTTTCTATAAAAATAATAATAATAATAATAAATAGGAGAAACAGAAGTAGTTAACATACACCGCCATGTTTTCGGTTGAACAAATCTTCTCTCAAACTGTTTTAATAAAAAAACCAAGCCAAAATTAATACAAACATAATTAGATGCAAATAATATCAATATGTTCTATACAATAAACTTAAAGCCATCAACTAGGCATTGAAACGACACAAACAGAAAAATGCAATAAACGAAATTACTATTCAGACAAGATGATGTCTCAATGCTGTTGTTTTACATCTAATATTAAGTTCGTCAATTTGTAATTTACTTGCATTAAAAAACTGTGTACTTGATACTCATGACTAGAACCAAGATAATACCATGTATCATGCATTTGCTCTTAACAAGATATGTAAAGAGCCACCAATGAAAGAGAAACAAAGCCGTTCATACAGAACATTACATAAGCAGAAGTTACACCAAAAGCAGTTGTGCACACGATTTTCCACTTTGGCTCTATGATCAAAGGCGTTTGTAGGAATTCCTTATTAACACTTTTTAGCTGCTTACTGCGTCACAAACTTACAACACACCAGAGTGCAGACATTCAGTATTGACTTTTAAATTTTTTAAGATTGTGTATTCAAACAGCTTAAAGTTTTTTCTCAAAGTGTAAAAAGTTCAAATCAGCATTTTAATGTTTCCCGTAAGCTTTCATCATGGCCACGTAAATTTCAATAAAAACCGAAATCACAAAATCTTATCACTGCCCATTCATTTTACAGTTTTAACTTAATAATAAGTATCGTTCCTATAATCCTGTTCATAATTTATGGCCCTATTGATGCATTACACTAATTATACTAAACATAAAAATGGATGTCGTACTATGACCAACGATGCACTAAACATACACATTGATGCCTTAATATGTCAGATGATGCATTACGCTAATTATACTCATTGATGCCATAATGTGTTCATTGATGCACTAAAAATACAACAGATGCCCAAGTAGTTCTAACGATGTACTAAACATACAAATTGATGCCCTACTATGACCACTGATGCACTAAACATACACACTGATGCCTTAATATGTCTGGCGATGTACTACACTAGTCATACTCACTGATGCCCTAATGTGTTTATCGATGCACTAAACATATAAACGGATGCCCTACTATGACCAACGATGCACTAAACATACAAACGGATACACTAAACATACACATTGACGCCTTAATATATCTGACGATACACCATACTCACTGATGCTCTAATATGTTCATCAATGCACTAAACATACAAACAGATGTTACTATGACCAACGATGCACTAATCATACAAACATTAATGCCTTTATATGTCTAAATGCACTAATCATACTCACTGATGCCCTAATGTGTTCATCGATGCACTAATCATAATCACTGATGCTCTAATATGTACAACGATGAACTAATCACACAAAAAGATGCCGTAACAAGTCATTTGATGCCCTATCATACTAACAGATGTTGTAACGTTTATTTTAGATTCAATAATCAAACAAACAGACGCCCTAACTTTTTCCTTGATGTTTTAATCATACTAAAAGATGCAATAACATGAATTTTTGATGCATTAATTATTCAAAAAATTGATGCACTAATCATTTGTAACCTGATACTCTAATCATTCTAACATACTTTATAACATTAATTGTTGATGCATCAATCAAACAAACAGATGCCGAACACTATAACATATTATTTTACTCAGATGCACTAAAGTGTAATTTTATACATACAAATTCATCAAATGTCATTCCATTCCACAATAACACTAATTATTTTATAATTTTCACAATGATGCACTTAAATAATAGAAAAATTAAAACAATCTGTAATTAAAAACTTACCGTTTTCAATATCTTTGGTTCGATTTTAATGTTCTTATGGTGTAGGACGGATGGTAAGGTGTGCTGCTCATGTGGTTTAAGCTTCTCTGATGATGGTGGAGTTGATGGTGGTGATGGTGGAGTTGATGGTGGCGACGTGGAGTGGTGGCGATGGAAATGATGGTGGCTATTGAGATGATGGCGATGGAGATGATGGTGGCGACGTGGAGTGGTGGCGATGGAGATGATGGTGGTGATGGTGGTGGTGAAGGTGAGTGTGTGTTTGAAACGGGTTTGTCTGCTGTGAAAGACAAAGTCAATCCCTTTCTTTTATTTTGTTTTTTCATTTTCTACCCTAAACTTTCACCTGTATTCGTAATCTACCCTGTAATTTTTTTTCTCACTTTTCTCTCTAATTACACTTTTCTCTAGAACCGAACTCTATATATATATATATATATATATATATATATATATATATATATATATATATATATATATATATATATATATATATATATATATATATATATATATATATATATATATATATATATATATATATATGTAAATCATTAGATGATCATATGTTTTATCCTCTATATGTTAGGATGATCACATGTTTTATCCTCTATATGTCAGCCACCCACTCAAAATTATGTACTAAAAAAGGACGAACATAACAATATAAAATAATAAAAGAAAAGAGAAACGTGATACAATAATAAAATAATTCATAAACAATACGGAAGAACTGAATGGTTTAGGGCCACCATTGGGTAGAATCGGTCGTACCATTTCAGTTATTCAGAGGCGTCATTATTTCCCAGACAAACGCACTGTCTTCTGCCCGTTTCAGCACTCAGTGCTGACCCATCCCATTAAGCGGCTATCAAACACCCCTTAAAACTCTTCGAGAGTATTAAGTCTTTCTTTCCTTTCTAGAAGGATATGATGTAGGATGGAATTAATTAGTTTGCTTAGTAGTTGTTTGAAATGTGAAATGTGATCTAGATATTGTGTTTACTATGAAGGTCAATGCTCAGGTAGGTTTTAGTTGTGTTTAGATAAGCAGTTTGCTAAGTAGTTGTTTGAGTGATTGGATATTGTGTTTAGATAAGCAGATTACTTTTATCTATAATATCAAATGTGATAAGGAGATGAACCATTTTAATAAGAAATTCCTAAAAGCCACTTTAGTTTATAAAGATGATCTAAAAAATAAGTTGAAATTGAAAGGACAAGATAGTTTTTTCTTTTTTTATTTATTGTTTATGGTAAGTTAAATGTCACTTGTAGATGAGACACTTAGTTCTTAAACCCCGTGTATTTTCTTTACTATATATATCTAATTTTTTAATTGACTTGCAAATGAGTTCTAAAGGAGGAGGTGGTCAGTCTAACCGAGGTAAAAACATAGCCACGAGCTCAAACTGTAAATTCTGGTGCAACCTTTATGGTGCAGTTTTGTAGTGATATGTTAGTGCTCTGATATTGGTCTAATCTTCGATCGGTAGTAGTCATTTAAGATGGTACATGATCAAGGCCAAAATCGTATGCATGAATAACACAAAACTTGACCTGACAGTTCAATCTTTATTAGTTTCACTTTTAAGTATTCTCTAATTAGTTTTCGGCGATTGATGCTTAAAACCGATTTTTGGGTTGTTGTAGGAAGATTTTATCTACGGAGAGTATGATAGACACCACACATACAATGAAGGAGATGACAAATGTATGTAATTTTGTTTAAAACTATTCCCATTTGTTTCCAACATCTGAGATTTTCGCTGTGCACTGATTCAAATAGGTCAAATGGCCTATTGAGTTATATATTGCCCATGCTCACAAACACTTCCAATCATATTGTTTTGTTATATACGCTAGCCTAATTTTCCAACTTCACAATCCAACCACATTTTGGGGATCAATAGCAGAAGATTAATATTATGCAGCAGTCATTCCTCCCTCTGGTTTCCAAGATACATCCTGCTTCTGATAACTTGTTTTTGCTTATGATAAATAGTTTGATAGCAACAAACATTGATTTCCTTTTGCATGTTCTAGGTCTAATCTCATGGTTATTTCTTCCCTCCATTGCTCTTGGGATGTACCTTAATGTTCAGGTTAGATTTATATACTAAACTTCTCTTTTATATAATGTTGATATAACTGCAGCAAAGGATAGGCCATGGCTTGGTAAGACTTGGAAAGTGAAGTATTCATAAGTAATCTGTTATATAAATAAATAAATAAAACTGTTTAACTTCAATACAATTGAGAAGAAATGAATTGATCATGAGGTATCTCATTAATTAAGACCACACCTTCCGATATCACAGGACACATTGTTATTTTAGAAAGACTAATAGTATCATTATTATAACGAGCACTCACTTTTATTTGTATAGTTGAAGGACTTTTGATGTATGGAGTATTAGTTAGGAGTGTAACAAATGTCTACATTTGCAGGGAGAGTGATACGTGTTGACATGTTGAAATTGTATTTTCGAAAGCGATAATCTGGAGACACCCATATCTTGGTAAGGGAGCTACACCTAAACTGTGGTTGCAACCATGTCGAGTGTTTCGTGAGTTTCGTGTGTCAAATAGTCTAGCTGAGTGTGTAAAATGGTTTCAAGTGTTAAACCATTTTAGTTACATATATATACTAATTAGACCCACTTGATTAAACAAAATGCCAACGTATGCAACTGAGCCGTAAAAGACCTGCCATCAAGGGGTGGACAATGAAATTGCTTAGGGACCGAGAGAAGTATGAGTTGTAATTAGAGGGTTTGGTAATGGAGTCATTCAACCTCCTCTAGAACTTGAAGGATTTGAAGATGATGGAACTGAGATACCCGAAAAAGATATCACACCTAAAAATTTTGGCAAGGTAAAATTCACTAAAATTTTAACATGAAAATAGAACAACACTAGAT
This sequence comes from Chrysanthemum seticuspe, assembly GCA_019973895.1. Lineage (NCBI taxonomy): Eukaryota > Viridiplantae > Streptophyta > Magnoliopsida > Asterales > Asteraceae > Chrysanthemum > Chrysanthemum seticuspe. The sequence goes on along the minus strand of BPTQ01000003.1, from coordinate 131,379,056 downwards.
ACTCAAAATGCACAAATATGCATGTGAATTGAATGAAGAATTATAACTTTTGTGCTTTTCCGTTTAAGGTTGATCCTCTTTTTATCATCTGATTAGTAAACTTTGATGATAATTTTGTCTGTCTTGCACAAAATTGAAGCATATATTCCAGAAGGTAAACAAGTTATTGACGATGATTATGTAATATACTTTGAAGATTTAGAAACTGTTCAGACTCAACAACTACAGTACATTGGTAGTTCTTCTGAAGAGAGTTGTGGAGAGCTGGATAGTGAAAACAGTTATACGATTGAAGATGAAAGTAATGCGGCAAAGTTCAATAATCTACAGGTAACATTACTTCACCATATAATAATAATGAAAGTGTATTTTACTGTGTTTCAGTTTCAATAATTTCTAATGGATGTTACATGACAAGACAATGTATGTGCCTTCCCTATCATATTTAATTACTATTAGTTGTATCCATTGTGCTGATGCAGGTTCCCATAATGACCATTCCATAGACACGATTCCAACAGGTACAAGTATTGGATAAAAACGTATCATACATGAGTTGCAACATGACATAAGTATGTCTCCTCCATATTATTAAATTTTACTCATGTCTTTTATACTCATATGTCGTATTATATAGAACTATAGACTCATGAAGTATTAGTTACTAAGTCAGGATGTCGTTCAGTATAGTTATCAAAACGAACCATTACCTAAAGTACGGTTCTACTAAACGACATTAGCTACTTTGAGTTTTAAGCCAAACGAGCACTTAATCTCATTTTTTCCTATCTTTCATTAATCTATAAATGTTTTCTGTGACCTCTACAAACATCTATTACAAGATCATTTCCATCATCTGTATTGCAGCAGAAAATCAAATTAAATATCACCAAAAGGACACCTTTATTTCCCTGTGTAAAGTCTGAAAAGAAAGATAACAATGATGATTCTTTAGATACACCACCCGAACGCGCTTTTGAGAAAACTTTCTATTGAATGGGCCTCATATCATAGTTACAGGGACTCGATATCAGGGCAGATTGAACCCACCTCTGCTGCCCGTGCAAGTATTCTTGGGTAGGATTGATTACCTAAGGGAAGAGTCGATCAGGCCCGAGCAACTGGTGCTCCTGTCCCAACAAACACATGCAATGGGGTCTCGTCTTACAGAAAAAAACCCGAGAAGCAGTAGGAAAATGTATAAGGCCACAAGTGCTGTTGTTGAGTCAGCTGAAGTCCATACTGAAGTTACTGCAGTCGCCGATCAAGTAGTGGAGGATGAAGGTTTGGATGAGAGATCAGAAGAATCCACTGACAAGTTTTCTAATTTTGTGGTATATGAGAAAGATACTGAGGCCGAGGAGTTCAATATATAGGCTAATAAAGGACTGGACATCATGCGACATTGCTAGAAGAGTTGCATTTGCCTTTTTTGGTATCTTTGCTGGAACAAACAAAAATCCTAAACATTTGAAAAGTATGGCATGATACTTGAAACAAACTTTGTCTTTAATAAGGTCCAAGATTTTTTCTATTGAAAGGGACGTACGAGTACTCAGGGAGCAGCTCGAAAAGGGTCTTAAACCTGGTAATTTTCTGAATAATATTCCAAGATATAATATATGTGTGCCAAGTCTATTCTTTGCTCCACATAAAATTGAATCTGGCGCAGTTATGACAGTAGACGTTATTGCGTATAATAGTATTTCTATTGATTTTCCTATATGAAAACCATGTTAGGGGTCTAAAACCAAACCTACCCGTTAATTTAGTATCAGTATGAAACCAGATGAATGATTGTCATGACTTATAGCCATAAGATTTGTCGCGGACTTATAGACTATCTAATACCGTTATGTTTTTTTTAGAATTACTTCGATATACCTCTTCAACACAGACGTTAGAGTTCTCCACATATTGTTAACAAGCAAAACTTGTTGCTCCAATTATTGGTATCACAGACGTTAGACACTACTACATTAATAAGAATAGAGACCCCCACATGGAGACCCTTTTACAAAAGACCAAGTCTCGACTAACTCCTCCACCCAAAAAAATAGAATCAAGGCCGGTTACTATATTCTAAACATGTCTCTATTGGTAAGATATATCAAGACAGGATTATATGGTAAAGACCGGTCTGTAAAAAGAACTATCAAGACCCGTTACTAACTTAAAAACACGTCTCTGTTTGATTTACCAAAAAAGAGCCTTTTCTAATCTAACACCGGTCTATCAATTATGTATGGCGGGACTTGAAAACTTGAATTTCCATCTCAAATTTTCACTCCCTCTTAACACAACCAAACCCTAATAAGTCCTAAACCTTCTCCATATTTTCCCCAGCCACTAAACCCCCTCTACCACAATCGCCATCATTAAACCACCAAATCTAACTGTAACCCTCATCTACCATTTAACGCTAGCCCCCATCTCAACAGCTTTGGCCATTCCACCTCACCGTCTCATCTCATCTTCTTCTTGGACAACACAAACATCAGCTTACCCATCTTCTCAAACACCAAGTACTTCTATGTGTATTATTTTTGAATTTATAATTAATTTTACTTATTTTTTAATTTTATATCTCTTTGTTTATTAAATGTAGGGTTATTTGACTAAAGGTTGGATGAAGAATTAATGCAAACTTTGTTAACAAAATGAAGGTAATTTTAATCGATTAGTTAAACAAATTAAATTTATCATAAAAGAATAAAACTATATGTAATTGTTTCCATGTGTAAGTCTTTCAAACTGGTTATGCCTGATGCATTTATAAGCCAAGGTTTTAATTTTTAACTGTAATTTATCATGTGACAAGGCTTTGAAAATACATGGTGTTCTATTGACGTTGAAGAATTTAGAAAATTGACTTGTATACTTATTAATGATTTTTTTGGTTGGCGAACTCAATATTACTAAAAGTGCATGATTCGTAGTGGCTGTTTGGGAATACTTATTGAACACACTTATAGGGGCTGTTTGGGATTGCTTATTGAACACACTCTAGAGTGGTACCTGTTTACAAGCAAAACATATTATTTATGACGTTGAAGCAACACAGGCTCCCCAACAACCTGGGGTCACCATGCAACCTGTTTATGGAGAGTAATCTATCTTCTAATCGGCCTGTGCACGAAGCAATGGCTCAGCTCAAACCACTCTCTGTTGAGGAGACCGCGGTTCAGGCTGCACCACTTCTAGCAAATCACCGAAATTCCCTCTACGTCTAGGAAAAGGTGTCTCGGGACAACACTGCATTGCTAAGGCCAATCATTTCTTTAGTGAACTGCCTGACAAGGATTTGCACCAGTATGATGTGAGTTTCTATGGTCGAAACATATTCGTAAATTATCTATTGCTTGGCCTGAGACAGATATTCTTTTTTGATTTTTGCAGGTTACCATCACACCTGAAGTCATAAAGCCATGTCATCATTCAATACATGTCATTTTTTTTTAAATTCGGAATTTATGACCATTAAAATAAAATCGGGAAGGATTGGACTTGAGTGGTTTGTAAATTAACTAAATCTTAACCATTAGACCAACATGATTTTTGAATTATATTTTGCAACACCAAATCTATAAACCTATGCAACTATTTACCATCTTAATGAGATAAGTATGAAATAATTTAAGAAACTCATTAAGATTACCTTTTCTCAAAACCCTAATATTATCTTTTCATAGAAATCTCTTCTAATACGGTAATTTAGTTTAATTCTGATGTGCAGATAAACCTTAACAGATGATGGAAGATGTTGTGCACTTTATCAATATGGACTTCACTATTTCATAAAGTACGTTAATTGCTATGAAATTAACCATACATGTGTCTTTTATTTTATTGTTAGCGTTAATATTACTTTGGTATATGGACTTCTACATCTTTTTTGCGCACATATAAACACTTTAATCATACAGTTAGATTTGTATATATTGAATAAAGGATTTAAAGAGGAACACATGTAAATCAGATTCCTAGAGTTTCGAGATAGTTTTTGGTTGCAGGAAACGATGGTGAGGTTTTGGTGGTTGGAATGAACTCAGAGTTTCGAGATCACATGCTTTGGCTCCTAAAGCTAATGGTTTGCTTACGATTAGAGTGGTCTTTCGTGTTACGTACATTTTTTTTACGGATGGCCGGTTTATTAACAATAGTATCACCAACATATTTTTGCATCTTTCTTGCCATGAAAGATATACTATATATTTGTACTTCGTAGGTAGTATTAGTTTTACATGTGATGTGGTATGAATGTACTATTATTACTCTATAAAAGTTGAAATTTTGTGGATTATTCATCTAGCAGCTAGCACTTTAGCGATATTGGTTCAATATAAAGTCATTGAAGATTAGCGATATTGGTTCAATATAAATATTCAATATAAAGTCATTGAAGATTTTAAGAATCGTTTATACCTGATAAATAATATGTTTGTAAAGCAGGTTGCTTTGGGTTACTAAAAAATGCAATATGTAACAAGGCACATGTTCATGCAAATATATATGTCCAGCTTGCACAGAATAAAGATTGGAATTGGAGATACTTCTCAACGAGGTTTTATCAAAGAAAAAGAGTTCAACCATCATTGCCAATAGTATGTATCGATTTGCTTTAAATACTAAATTACTTCTTTTGTTCTTTTTTCTTTTTTTTTTTGGTAAATGGTGAAAATATATAATGTTCATGAAAATATATATGTGATGCTTGCAGACTAAAAGATGTAACGAGGTAAGTAGCTATCTCACATTTTTCTTCAAATTTTCTTTTAGCAGCATACTTGGTTTTTAAGCGTAATTTAAATGATATTATGTTTTTTTTGTTTATGTTATAAAATGTATTATAAAAGGTGAATATGAATTTCCAACAGATCGTTGTCTTAGTTTATAAAAGTGTATGACATGATCAATATTAGAGTTTTCTGATGATTTAACAGATTTTGTTGTCACTTATGGCGTTGCCCCATCAACACTACAACCGTTATCGCCGTATGAATCAGATCATCTCCTGTTGGGACTCGCTATCCAACATTCTTCCAATCAGGTATCATTTTAGTTATAAATTTAGAGTTTATATAGGTTACATATATTAAAAAGATTGTATCTATTTTGGTATTTTTGTATCCCTATTATACAATTTATTCTGCCAATCGAGCAAACCCTACTCCGCCTACAAACAAATACAAAACAATTGAAAACTCGCCTCAATCATCACTCACTAACCATATTAATGGTCACTTTATGGGTAGACATCATGCATTTACTATCTACTTGAAGAACCTCGACATATACGAGGTATTCCACCCGTTTCATTTACTTTTTAATTACTTTTTAGTATATATTTGTTCAACTAAATCTTAAAAATAAAAACCAAAAATCAAAATACTTACATTCTTTTAGCCGTTTTATTGATTATGGTAACATCAATTATAGATCTTAACCGTTTCATTTAACTTTTAATTACCTTTTAGTATATATTTGTTCTACTAAATCCTAAAAATAAAAATCACAAGTCATACTCGTCCATCGGACGGGTTATATATATATATATATATATATATATATATATATATATATATATATATATACTAGTGTCAAAACCCGTCCGATGGACGGGTATGACTTGTGGTTTTTATTTTTAGGTTTTAGGAGTACAAATATATACTAAAAAATAATTAAAAACACCAATCATGCATACAATGATCAAAGACAAATGATTGATCATTTTACAAAACACAATATATGTGTTTACAACGTTCAACATCAACCATACAGCCATGTTTCAACATCAACCAAACATATATAAACACACAAATGAACACAAGAGACACACACACATAAACATAAAACCTAATATATAAAAAAATAAATAATTAATAAATCCCACCGCGTGGGCTGGTGGCGGTGGAGCGAGAGGCTAACAGCCGAGGTCCTGTATGGTTTGTGGTACTGTCAGTTGTTGCCGTCGGCTATGGCTTGAGCCATCAGCCACTGTACCTAGGGCTCTTAACAATCTCTATGCATTATTAACCTGAGTATGTGTTCATGAGAATAATTTGAAACACCAAATTGATGTTTTAAAACATTGACTATGGAAAAGTAACTTTTCAATCAATTCATGGACAATCTGTAACATCAATTGGCTGGGAATAAGTGCTCACTTTAGTGGCCCATTTTATCAAACTGAGCAAGATTGTTATCTAACCCAGATGGGTCAGAAGTAGGTGCAGTTACAATAATGCTAGTATCATAGAGGAATGTGTTGTTTAGTTACAGCAAATAAAGAAATTCGAAAGTTTGAGATCAAACATAAAATGATTGTATGAAACTATTACTGGATATAGTTCTCAAGTCACTGTTGACAGGCTACATAATTATAGAATTTTGACATAAAATCTTTACAGGCCACCCTGCCCACTCATATTGCAACACCGTACATTCAAATCACAGGGTTTGTAAACGTGATTGCAAGCCTAAGTAGATCCGCAGTAAGGGAATATGCTTTCCGCTAAGAAGATCCAGCAATATGGTGCCAAAGTTATAAACTACAGTTTCTGCTATCACTCTAACTGTCATACAAAACAATAGCATAAGTTTACTCTTGTAAATAAAATGTGTTATAAAGTTAGTATTAATATGAACATTCGTTATACTTGTTCTCATATATTAAGGAGGGGTGAAAGCTAAGTTGATTCTATAGCTTTTTCCATCTCGGCTATTCTTCATTAGGCCAAAGCATGAGAGACTGGGATTGCAACTCTGCCAGATACAACCATAAGAACACAAATACAGAAACACAAAGATAAACACAATACACAAACATGAACACGATTCTGAAAAATATATTTTAAGTTACTTGATCAAACAAAACTCTGTAAGTATTAAGGTCATGATACAGAGACCGTCCTTTGATGCTGCAGTACTCTAATGCTTGTGCTAAATAAAGAGCCACTCATAGACGCATTTCCAGACCTTCAAATTCTAATAAGAGCAATAAACCCATGTGCCAAATTTTAATAACATATTTTAAAAACAAACAAATTACGGATGAATAAGATGAAATGAAAACGGGTCAATAGGCTGAAAGTCACCTACATTGTATGTCTGATGCATAAAACCCTCCAAAGCATTCTAAACAAAAGGTATAGACCCAAACCCCTTTTCACCTGTAGTCAGGTTGCCTTTTTTAACACCTATACATTTTATAACCAAGGTTGTAAAAAACGCTAGGCGCTAGTCTTTTTAATGGTTATAGACTATAACCATAACCATTAAACTACAATCATACCTTTGCTTCTGCTTCACTTTCAAGTGGGTTTCTTTTTAATCTCACAATTGTCACCATCAAATGTTCTCATTCCTTCACCATTTTGCCTTGTTTTCCACTGATTGTCGTGTTAATCTTCCATTGCTAGTGATATCACCATGACCATCATCGTCCTCTCCAACATCTACTTTTGCGGTATGAGTAACCTTCCAAGCCCTCCAAGACCTAACTACGAATCAAGTTAAGGATTTATCATATCATACACATATGCTCAGATCCTATTTATCTACTCTAAAGAAATCTCAGAAGATATCAACTTACCAGTAACTCAATTCGTTTGTGTTTATGATAACATTTAGATTAATTAAGGATGATGTTAATGAAGATGCAAGTTTGTAACTTCAATTGAATAACATAAATTCATTCAGTTTGTTCTTCTCGAAATCATACCATATGATCAAGCTCTCTATCTATATCACGACCACCCAGAAGACGTAAATTTCACCTCACTAAACACGAAACAAATCCAGTTCCATTCATAACTTGCAAGTACCGATACTTTGGGCTTTTCCAAATATGATATTCAAAAATAGTTTACTCTTTAAATGTAAGAAAGACACAAATATCTTTATGAGAATATGAAATATAATTTTGTAATATTTATGACAAGCTAGTAATCACAATTTCTTGATACCAGAAGCCGCAACAATAACATCTTGCCTATACTTATTATCTAGGACATCACCAACAGCAAGAACACACCCTTCACACTCGTAACCGTACTCCCTGGTTTAGTGAGAACATACCCATCCGGATCAATTACTTATCCAAAAAACTTAGTCGCAAACTGATACCTAATAGTAAAAAATAGCCCGTTCACCTAAAGACCACGTCCAAACACCACATGTCACTTCCAGCCTGCAGGTGACAAAAATATTTGAAGGTGAGACTAACTGGGAACAGATCATCAGTTATTTCATCTATCGTTTTCACCTGTAATAATAATAGAGAGGGAAAATTTAACATGGCTAAAAATAAAAGAATAACCAAATAGGATTTCAAAGATATAGACGGACCAGAATAATTACAATACAGAAATTATAAATAGTTAACTAACCTCGAATGGTTGACTGTCAGAGGCTCGCGTTTCCATGTAAATTACTACAACCTGCATCTAGTACTATAATTATACCTACAGTAACAACAATCATGAACATATCAGTGTCACAAAGACCGCGAATTGGATAGTATATAAAAGGAAATTAGGCATTTAATATTAACGACTCAACAATTTCGTATTCACTGAATCTATAAATTAATCTACCTTGAACAGAAAATTTATCCTTGTTTGTTAATCCCCTAATTTCCCTATGGTTATTGAATTCATGCCCATTACTTTCATCAACCATATAATGCGATCCTACGTCAGCCTCCCTCTTTAACCCTGTTAGGTCACTAGTTTTACAAACACAAGTTATAAGAGAAGAGATGAAGGCGGATGAACAAGTTATACGCACACACACATACTAATAATAATACGGTTAAAGCATATAGAGTGAAAGAAAGAAAACTTGAACAACCAACCCTCAAATGAGGGTTTACAAGAGTATTTATAGGAGGGAAGCTAGGGCAACACTCCTAGTTCCCATCCTTTCTTATATGGGCTTGGGCCTAAGCTTATGGGCCTTCTACATAAGCTAGACCTTAAACAAACATAAAGGCCATAATAAGCTACCTATTACATATGAAATATAAATACTTGAAATACAGTTTAGGAGTGATTCCAACAATCTCCCCCTCAAGTATATATGAATGTAAACGGTGAAGGCGTTGATGTAATAGTAGCTTTGACGTCTACTGACATTCTTCTTTCTCGTGAGAAGAAATGCCTTGAATCGAACAATCTCCCTAGTGTAGAGAGATAGTTTTCTTTGAGCGGTTTTGCTTTGACGTCATCTTAAACTTTGTTCTTTGATCATTGTTCTTTGTGGTGAAAGTGATAGTATGTTGTTGTCTGCATCAAGTCTGCCTCAGGTCTGCTTCGCTGCTCCAGTGTCTCCACGTCATTCTTCAACATGCTCACACGCTCTTTGATGTTGGAAATCAATACTGATGAAGTTCTTTAAGTCTTTGACTTTGTAGATTCTTTGATTTGATGAAGAATCATTCTGATTATTGTGTTGCATTCGAATAGAACTTCCATTAGTGATGATGTTGGCGTGAGCATGAAAAGAATCAGCACGATCATTCCGCTTCGGAGCTTCCATGAGAAGAAAACATTTCAAACGGTTAGTAATAAGCGGTTTCCGGCACTTACAAGTTTGAACTTCGAGAGTGTTAACAGCATAGTGTGAAAACACAACTCTAATTCTTACAAAGGCCGTTCCTGAACTGGAGTCCCACAAGTGAGATAACGCGATGTACCGAAGTACATCTACAGTTCAGATGAGTCGCTGAGGTACACCGAAGCATCACCTCACGACTGTAGACCGTTTGAGACACACTCCGCGTAATCCACGGGGAGTTACCGAAATGACCTGCTGTCAGGGCTGTTTGATGTTGACCCTGGCAAGAGTTTCCATTCAATCACTGAGAATCACAGAAGTGAACCTCTCATAAATGTTCTCGACAGATTGCTAAGATCTGTGAAGGACTCGATATGAACCACTGAATCACTGAAGATCTTATTTGTTGATCAACAAGTGATGAAATGTCAAGTGTTCCTAAGAGATCTTTTGATGAATCTCGTGGCTCTAGACTCAATAGTGCGTTTTGGTTTTCCTGAGCGGAGACTAGGGAGAGGGTCTCCTTCTTCAATACCAGCGATCTCTAAGAGAAAGCCAATAGTTTACGTAGGGTTCCCTGTCAGAATGAAACAAGCTTCTGTTGAGAGAAACTTGAGTGGCTAAGAAGGTTTAGTGCATGCGTCACTGGGTCCATGAAGACTTTTAATCTTCAATACCGGTGTCACTAAGTGACAATCAGTAGCATATGAATTGAACCCGGTGTCTGCCCTAAGTTGAATAATCTGGAGGGCTGTTTCTTTTCACCCTTTACTTTACATTTTCTTTTTGATTCTTCAACTCCTTCTTTCTTCGATTCTCATTTTCTCCTTTTTACAATCATTCCTAAGGACTTCTAACACTAACTAATGGTAGTGTCCTTGGGTAGATCCCTCCGGCTCTGGCGGATCATAGGACGGTTATTCCTAACCTTAGTTACCTTATAACTCCAGGACTAACCTATGTTGCCATTAAAACCACAGTTTGTGAAAAATCTCTCAAATGGTTTGTTAATGAAAAACATGTTTGAACCACTGTGAGAGATAAGGTTTTACATAAATACTCCCCCTCCACATGTGCTTAATAGTTTTAATGGTTAAATGCACAGTGAGGAAAGAGCGCGCACATTTTGAATTGATCCACTCGAGATAGACAATCCCCCGCGAGACACGGTTACGTTGCGTAGTTAAAGAGTTATATTGTCAGTTTTTAGGTGACAACTAGCTCCAATAACTACCTTGAAGGTGTAGACAAACCTCGAAAGGTTGTCATACCCGTCAGAGTTCATGTCTACCAAGAGTATCTCGAATGGTACTTTCTACTTGGACAAGTCCTTTACGAGACACGTTTACATTACTAGCGAACTAGCTTGAAATTATTACCCGTCCAGGACAAGTCTTTTCGAGTTACTAACAGTTTAGTACCGTCAATTTGTTGGTTAAGTCTGAAGTCCACAGATTCATTTGCATTTTGCACAACATATTTCTTATCACACAATTTTCTCCCCCTCAAAAATGGCATAAAAAATGTTATTTTTGAACGGTTGACAATAAATATGACCATTTCGAGTGTTGCGGGAAGATGACCACTATGAACAATTTGTGAACAAAGTTTTTAAATCAAATACTCTCCCTCAACAAGTGATATAAACGGTTGAGGTTTTGAAAATCATACGGGGAAGTACTTGTGTTTTTGAGCAAAACCTTGAAAAATGAAAGGTTTGATAGGTTTTACTCAAAACTAAGAAGCTTTCGCTCCTTTTATAAGGATTGTGGCACTGAGGCGTACCAGAGGGTCCTTTCTTGACAATTACGGGTTGTACACTGTTATGTGTGCACAAGCCATTGATTATATATCATCATACATCCAAAAATTTTTAATGAAAGAACCAAATCAAGGAGTACCAGGAAGTGCAGTGATGTTCCCAGGAGTACGAGCAGGGCGTTGATAGCCGGTGATGTTGATCCTGGGTCGACCACCAACAAAACTTTCCAACGTTCTGAATTGATCCCTTCTGAACAACCGTTCATCAATCATGGTGATGATTCTTCTCACATTCCTCTGATCCTGAGAATTCCATCGCTTAGGGTTCCCAATGTTTTCACGTATATCCTTCAATCGATAAGCTAATCCGTCCCTAACCATCTTCAGAGTATGATCTCCAAATTTGTGAAGCTCATTACACGCCATCAAGCAATTGCGATGAAGTTCACTGCGATAAACGACACCAAACGGTTTGCTGATGAGCGTTAATTGTGATAGCTGGTTGATATCGGGAAGATCAAGCTGTGGTGGAGTGAAGTTGATACGTTTCTGATATGATTCAACGGCAAGCTGAAGATCTTCAACACGTTCTTTGATGACTATGCTTCTGATGAAGATGAGCAGTGACTTGATGAATTCACGTTGTACTTCAGTTGGAAATTATCTCATGCGACCTTGAACTTTGGCAAGGTACATGTCTTCAATATCGTTGATGTTCAAATTCTCAAAGTCAGCTTCAGAGAATGCATAGTCCCTTTCGTCTTGTCTTTTTAACCACAATCTTCTTGAGAAAAGTGTAGTCCCATTTAGACGATAGACCAACATGTTGGATGGCCACGATACTTTTAGTACTGAACACTGCATGTTGAGACTTCTGGACCAAGCAGCTTCTGTAGTAGATTCTTCGGCGTTTCGGCCAATGGTGAATCCCATACATTGCGTCTTGGTCATACGCTACCACTGTGTCGGAGAACATGTGGGTAGCACGTTCCTCGATGGCTATACAATCAGAGTATATGGCAGCACGGAATGGAAGTGTCAGAGATGTAGCGTATTTCCTTGAACCATCGCCACCGTGTTGAAGAAAATCTAAGTCTTTGTTGAAGAAATGTCTGAAAGGAATCCTAGGCTGATCAGGTTGGCCAATGGTAGGTAGAGGTCGAGACCAGTCGGTGTAATATGGAGGATTGTCCCGTTTGGTGAAGTCGATGTTTGCTTCTGGGTTGAGCCAATCCATGTTATTAGACATGGCTCGAGCAATGTTTTCAAGGTGATATTCAACCTCGATTGCACTTTCCGAGCTGTCTTTCAAAAGTAGGAATGCTTCATTCTTGATGCGCTTCAATTCAGATTTCGTCATCTTCTTCACTCGGAACCTTTCTTGCAAAATCTTTGCATGCTCCAAGGTACTACCGTCTACCAATTCTTGACCTTCTTCAGGGTAGGGAGTGTTGTTAACAAGTGTAGCAAACCATTCAAATTCTTCAGTTTTATCGTCATCTAGCCATGATACGACGTTAGTATGAAGCGTCTTCTTCTTCTTTTTCGAAGGCTTAGATGATGATTCTGGTTTCTGTCCTTGTTTAGGAGAGGTGGGTTGTTGTTGGGGCTCAAGGACCTCTTCATCGTCACCACCCGTATAATCAAAGTGATCACCGGTTTTTTGAGTCTGGGGTGGTAACTCGGAATCGTCCTGAGGTTTATCAGTTGAAGAGCGAAGAGGAGATCTTCGTTGAGAAGTAGTCCGTTGAGGTGGGGGTTGCATAGACGAAGATTCACCAGATTGCTTCTGTCGTTTAGAAGCAGAGTCCTTGTCCTTATCATCGTCATCTCTTGGCCGTTTGGGTTGATCGGCTGACTCCTTGCATGATGATCTGAGTTGAAAAGCAAGTAGACCTTCGAAAAATTTAGCTTCATCCGAAGTAAACGTTCCAGATCGCTTTGACATTTGCATCACTAGTTTAGCGATTAACTCAGATTCAGAGAGATCAGCTTCTTTGGCCATTGTATGTTTAACCAATGCGACGATGTTAGGGGTGAGTTGTCTGGAAAATACTTCTCTAGTCACACCGGGGACAATGTCGAGAAGAAACTTGTGGGTATGATCTCTTGCTGTCTTCTCCAGTTCCTTTTGGACTTTAGGAATGATATCCTGAAGGTACTTTTGAGTGTAACCTTCAATCATTTCATTCAGTTCCTCTTTACGATGATCTTTCATGAATTCCTGGATAAACTTCCTTTCTTCTTGCATCTTGTCATGCTCGTTATACAGATGCTGTATGTGATCAGCAAAGAAATTCAACTTGATGTTAAGTACGTTTTTCTTTCTGATATGTTTTACAGCTTTGGCAATCCGTTCATGAGCATGAGAAACCCAAGATTTAGGTGGTTTCTTCACGGATTTGGATGATGATTTGGTTGACTTCTTGGATGGTGGTTGTGATGAATGAGACGAAGAATCCGATGATGATGAGATGTGAGGAGATTCCGGGTCCTTTGGTGGTTCAAAAGTTTCCTTCTGTGAGCGTGTAGGACTATCCAGAAGCACATCGTCGTAAGCAACATCTTTATCTTTCTCATTTTCCGGTTCCTCAAAATCATATACAATAGTATCCTCTGCAGGCTTTTGTTGTTGCACAAGAGTGGTGGCACCAGCTCCCTTAACGGGTTGATTAACCGCACCAGGAGTTGGTGAAGATTGAGCTGCACCACTTGACCCACCGGGGCCACCCATTTGGTCTTTAGCAAATTCTTCAGCCTTTTGAAGATGTCTGACGATTTTAAACTTCTTCCTGTATGATTTATCTAGTTGCTCTTCTTCTTCTTCAGAGCTCTCATCATAGGGTACAATTGCTGGAGTCTTCCCTTTTCCTTGGACAGCTGGAGGACTTGGAGGTTTTGCTACTGAGGCAGGTGCTTCGGTTGCAGTTACAGAGTAATGAACCTCTTTATCTGTATCAGTATCTTCAGAGCTCTCGTCCACAAGCTTTCTTTGCGGTTCAAGTGTGGGAATAGGTTCGGCTTCCTTTACGGGAACAATCCTTTTAGAAGGAGGATTCCTTTTAGGAAACTTCCTTTGACTCACAGTACTTGTTGCGCTTCCTGCACTTCCTCTTCTGGTTCTCCTTACAGGTGTTCCAGAAGATTTTTCGTCGAGATGACCAACTTTGCCTTGTCTAACTGCTTCCAGATACCTTTTGTACGTTTCGAGCTTTCTGACATCTTCAGTTAGAAGGAAATCTGGCAACACAGCACCTTGTTTCTTTGTAGACGATTCCTTGATTCTGAAAGATAGAATAGGCTCCGTCAACATATCGTGATTGTCGGGGTCATTGAGCCTCTTGGGAATATCAGGATGAAGTCCAAGTGCTCTCTGGATCAACAGTTTAGTATATCTGATGTAGGGAATCTTTGAGCCAAGCTTGTTGAGAAATGACATCATGTCATCCCAAATCAGAGCTTCGATAGCGATGTGTTTCATGTTGACCAATGCCCAAAATATTTGTAGTTCCATGAGCTTAGGATGCTCATAGCCACTGTCACGACCAGAAACAGACTTGGTGATGATCATGTAGAGAGTTCTCCATGGTTGAGGAATACTCTTAAGCTCTACGTGAGAATGCTTGGTGATTACTCCTGTAGCCTCGTCATAACCGATATCGATTAAGAATTGGAGAGTGAGCTCTTCAGCAGGTGTGGCATATAGTTTGGTTGGTTCGACTTCAGGAATTAGGAGAATAGCCCTTAAGTCAGCAGGTGTAATGGTGACTTGTTTGTGATTCAGAGTCACCGTCACAGCAGTCTGTCCTTTGACCCTTTCCATAGTGTTCCAGAACTGTTGGATGTAGATCTCAGGAACAGTTGCAGAGTGAGTGAGCATATTCTGATACGGATGAGTCCTCAGAATATCAATAGCAATTAAACACGAAGACTCTGAGCAAGTGAGGGTGTCAAAGTCAACACGGAGATTATTCTTTCCTATCTTCATTGGATAGCCATAAGGATAGATATCAGCAATGGAGAGAACTTCTGATGCATCCACATTCATTTGTTCAGCCATGTCGTGATCTGAAATAACATTAGCCAAAAGAACCAACATATCGAAAGACATAATGTTAGTCAACAGAAGGTCTTATTGTCTAGTTATTGAATGTACAGTGTCAATGATTGTTACGAGTCCTAAGTCACTTGTTTGTCCAATAGTCTAATGACGTCGTGAAATATTTCGTGAGTTAGTTAACTTTAAGTTTTAAAGTTTATGTTATCACTTATTGTTCACAACATATCAAACGATTAAGTTTATTAGTGACATTATTGGATTCGTGATGATATGATAAGTTTATTAACAAGTTTGTACACGTAACAATTCATAATGAAGGTCCATCCAGGCTTATGCGTAGCAATGACAAAGTTATGCGTAAGCAAGTGTTTTATACGCGTAGTTATAAGCTTACGCGTAGGATCCTATCTTACGCGTAGAAAAAGTTACGCGTAGGAAAAGGGGACCTTACGCGTAGATCTTATGCGTAGGCGTATAAAAACCTTACGCGTAAGGTTTACTCGTAAGAGTAGACCTTATGCGTAGAGGCACTGTTTACGCATATCCTTCACAGGATACGCGTAGTCCCACTGTAGAACCTTACGCGTAGGCATAACTGACTACGCGTAGGGTAATCCTTATGCGTAGAAATGCAAATGACCTTGATTCTGAATTTTAAGCGTAACAAATCCTGAAATAAGTTCATCAAATCATTAACATTATCACAGAATATCATTTTAACAACAATTTATGGCAAGAACACTTGTCAAACAGTTATGCGTAGAAATACATACGCGTAGGTCAAAACCCTAAGGGTTTAAGAATTACGCGTAGGGTTTCTAACCATAGGATTTGCACCAATTCATTTATGGTAGTACTGAGAAGTCTATAAAGTTGTTCAATCCAAGTATTAACATCAAATAAGCCTTGAATCAAAAATACCCAATTCACATGAACTAGAACCCTAATTTTCAATTTAAGAATCATAAGTGTTTCTGGGTAATTTCTGGGTTTACATATGTTTATTTGAACTTGAAAACAACCTTATACAACTACCTTTTTCACCAAAAACCTTCACATTTGAAAATACCCAATTCGACTCATAAACCCTAGTTTTCAAATTCACTTATTTCGAGTTTCTGGGTGGATTTTTATGATAGAAAAGGCATTAATGATGTTGTAGAAACATTTCGGCACTATCTTTTTAATCATAAACACACTATCTTGATCTTGGGTTCATACGCATAAGCGTAGACCACAAAATCAACCATAGAACATAATTTGACCGTTGGATTTAAGTACAAATCAAAACCTATGTTTGAAAATACGTTAAGATTGTTAAACAACTTACAAATCGATGATCAAAAACACGAAATTCTTGAATGAATCTTAGGCGTAGGATGTGTTTAGGTTTAGAATTAAATGTGAAGTGAAAGTTAGGTGGGGAGGTGTTTTATTAAAATAACTTTAACATTTTGACAGTTTTGGTCCCTCCACCTTTTCCTTTTTCAAACAAAGCCATTTAACTTCCATTTTTGTTACCAAACAAAGATTTTTAGGAAAGAAACTTGACGACACTCCCCCTTGACTTAAGAAATAATGAAAGGTTATAAATTTAGTCCGAGGAGTGTCATTTAACCAGAAAATTCACCACCATTGTAAAATGAAACAACCGAGATATGGTAACATGCAAGTACACAGATGTTTTGAAACAGTTAAGTGAAAGTTTTCTCCCCCTCAACACGTGATCGTAAAAAATACTGAATTTTGAAGGATTACAGTGTTGAAGGAAGAAATGTACTTGCCATGTTGAAAGATTATAGAGTAGAAGAATATTTTTGTTGTTTTATAAGATTTTATATTTTTGTATTTTGTTTTTGAAAAATTTATTTACAAAGGATGTTTTGGTGTTTGACAGGTTTTTAAGACTGTTTTAAGAGGTCATCCAATTCCTCTTGAGTCAAACACCTCATACCAATCCGGTGGACCAACTCATTAAACCTAGCGGGAGGCAAGGCTTTGGTGAGAAGATCTGCCAATTGATATTCAGTACCCACAAAGTATAATTCAACGGTACCCTGTTCCACGTGGTCCTTGATGAAATGATAGCGTAGATCGATGTGCTTTGATTTCGAGTGCTGAACTGAGTTGCACGAGATTGCAATGGCACTCTGATTGTCGCAGTACATCGGGATTCTGTTAAATACGTAACCATAGTCTTTGAGTTGTGTTCTCATCCAGATGACTTGAGCACAACACGCGGACATGGCTACATATTCTGCTTTGGTTGATGACAGCGATGTTCAATCCTGCTTCTTTGATTGCCAAGACACCAGTTTATCACCGAGAAATTGTAGAGCTCCTGAGGTACTTTTCCTTGAGTCTAAGCATCCTGCGTGGTCAGCGTCTGAAAAAGCGATTAGTTCAAAACCAGAATCCTTCGGATACCAGATCCCCAAGTTAATGGTTCCCTTGATGTATCGTAGGATTCTTTTAGCCTCAGAGAGGTGGGTTTCAGTTGGTCGCGACTGATAACGGGAGCATAGATAAACGGCAAAGACAATATCAGGTCTGCTAGTTGTTAGATACATGAGAGACCCAATAATACTTCGGTATTTGGTAGGGTCAACTAATTTCCCATGTAAATCAGCGTCTAGCTTCTTGGTATGAGTCATTGGTGTGACATAAGTATCACAAGTTTTCATTCCAAATTTGTTTAACAATTCAAGGGCATATTTGGACTGACTCAAGAAAATACCACGGGGTGATTGATGAACTTGCAGTCCTAGAAAGAACGTAAGTTCACCCATCATGGACATTTCAAAATTTTTCTTCATTAGTTTTGCAAAAGTGATTGAAAACTTTTTATGTGTAGACCCAAAAATGATGTCATCCACGTAAATTTGAACAATTAAGATATGTGCCCCGTGATATTGTATAAAAAGAGTTGGGTCAACCGAACCTTTGGTGAAATTATTAGCAATGAGGAAAGATGATAGCTTATCGTACCATGCCCGAGGGGCTTGTTTGAGACCATAAAGAGCTTTGTTCAGTTTGTAGACATGGTTCGGGAACTCTGGATCAACGAATCCTTCGGGTTGGCTGACATAAACCGTTTCTTTCAGTTGTCCGTTGAGAAACGCAGTTTTGACATCCATCTGAAAGACCGTCATATTCATATGAGCCGCGAACGCGAGAAATATCCGAACAGCCTCAAGACGAGCAACCGGAGCAAAAGATTCTTCAAAGTCTATTCCCTCTTCCTGACGATAACCCTTAGCAACTAGACGTGACTTGTTTCGGATTACGTTCCCTTCAGCATCCAATTTGTTTTTCCAAATCCATTTTAGACCAATGATGTATACCCATGTTGGTCTTTCAACCAGTTCCCATACTTCAAGACGTTTGAATTGGTTGAGTTCTTCCTGCATGGATTCAATCCAATTGTCTTTAGTCATTGCGTCTTTAATGTTTTTAGGCT
The DNA here is from genome assembly GCA_019973895.1 of Chrysanthemum seticuspe. NCBI lineage: Eukaryota > Viridiplantae > Streptophyta > Magnoliopsida > Asterales > Asteraceae > Chrysanthemum > Chrysanthemum seticuspe. The sequence goes on along the minus strand of BPTQ01000003.1, from coordinate 131,360,217 downwards.
CAGATTGGCAGACAGTGAGTGCATAAATGCAATGTTCACCATCTGTGTGAAGACGTTGTCTCGTAACGACTGATTGATTCGGGTTGCCAATAATGTTAGCCAGAGGATGGTCTTTTGTCCATCGGTGTGTAGAGGGTTGATGTTGGTATACATTGTGCAGATTCTGAGGATTCAAATGGTTTGTTGAAGATTCCGCGACATCTGGTGCAACAGTCTCATTAGCAAACGGGTTGAAGAACGCATTTGGATCAAAATCTGCAGGTGGGGGTACTTCATTCAGAATATCATCAGCTGGTTCATCATTGTTGGAAGCGGTGTGTTCAATTGTTGTGTTGGAGTCAACTGGTGTAGGTGCATCTACAACAGTAGTTGTTGTAGCAAGTGTATCAGGTATAGGAATATTATCAGGTTGTGCAGCGGAAACAGCGGATACACCTGGAGCACGTTCATCAATATCGTCACAGAACAGAGGAGCAAATAACCTTTCCATTTGTTGACGAGTTAGCTGGGGGCTTTGTTCAGCTGATGATGGGGGTTGAGGGAAGTTTAAACGGTTGTGACCGGGTTCTAAGCTGTTATACTCAGAAGCCATTTCCGTGAGTTCATCAAAATGAGCATGAATCGTTTCCATTACCTCCTTAGTTCGACGATTCCAGATTCGGAAACCTTTAGAATTGTCACAGTATCCAATTAAGACTCCAATATCAGCTTTGGCTTTGAGCTTTCCAAAATCATCACGATCATTATTCGGATAGCAAAGGGATCCAAATACATGAAAGTGTTTGAGGTTCGGTTTATAGTTGTGGACAAACTCGAAAGGTGTTTTGTTGTGGCGTTTTGTGATCATAGAACGGTTTTGAGTATAGCATGCAGTAGATACAGCTTCTGCCCATAAGTAATCTGGAAGTTTAGCATTGATTAACATTGTTCTTGCAGCTTCCACTAACGTTGGGTTTCGTCTTTCAACAACTCCGTTTTGTTCAGGTGTACGTGCAATAGATGTTTAATGCTGAATTCCCACTTTCTCATAGAATTCACGAAGGGTTTTGTTAACAAATTCAGTTCCTTTGTCTGTTCTGATTATCCTGACGGTGTTGCGGAGCTGAACCTGTATTTTTGTGAGAAAGGTGATGATCATTTGTGGAGCTTGGTCTTTGTTTCGAAGAAAGTAGACCCAAGTCCATCGTGAGTAGTCATCAACAATTACTAAGATGTAGCGTTTGCCATTGATCGTTTGCACGCGCATTGGGCCACACAAATCCATGTGAGGAAGGTGAAGCACATGCTGAGAGCTGTGTTCCACCTTTGAAGGAAAATGAGCACGAGTGTTTTTCCCTTGTTCACAGGCTGAGCAAAGGTGATCTTTTGAATACCGGAATCGTGGGAGTCCTTCAACTAGTTTGTGTCGAGCAAGGTTGGTGATGGTTTGAAAGTTTAGATGTGAAAGACGACGGTGCCATAGCCAGGATTTTGTAGATGTTGCCTTTGAAAGTAAGCAGATGGGAGAAGAAGCAACCATGTCTTGCATAGAGATAGTGTAGAGACTAGAATTACGGGAGCCAGACATAAGGTCATTTCCTTGTAGATCACGAATGAAACAAGTTTTCTCCCTGAAAGCAACCTCCAAATCTCCATCACAAAATTGACCTACTGAAAACAGATTGTGACCGAGGCCTTCCACATAGTAAACCCTGCTGATTTCGATGTTCCCATTGACATAATCTCCGTAGCCCATGATAGCTGCGAAGTGATCGTTCCCGAACCTGACAGTGCCAATGAACTTTGTAATAAAGTTTGATAACAGTTTAAGGTTGCCTGTCATGTGTCGGGAACATCCGCTATCAACAATCCAGAGAATGATCTGTATCACCTGCATTACACACAGACGACACAGATGGAATAGAAGTAGATGTGGAACCCGTAATGTTAGAGGGTTCCGAAGCAGGTATATTAGACATACACACATTGATAATTTTAGGCATCGATTTAAATCCTAGTGTGTTATATATCCATTTCTGCCATCTATAACTACTCTTTGCTTTAGTCTTAGTGAAAGCACTAGGTGGTATTACATTCTTAGGAGGTGAAACTGGAGCTACAGTGACAGCAATGGTTGCCTTAGAATCTAAAGAAGGCGGTCTACCAAGCACAGACTTAGAATGATTAGTGGGCCTAGAGATATTCCGATTCTTAGGATTCCGTAATCGAGAGATTATAGCTTTAGCAACACATTTGTCATGACAATCAGAATTCATACTCTTCCGACAAATAACACAAGGTGCATCAGACTGAATATCAAAAGTACTTAACGGTTTAGCATTCGTTACATCACTATTTCTATTACATTTGCCAGACGCAACATCTATAGTGGAAGCAACATGAGTCTTATTCAGAGTCCTAGGGTTTTCTTCTACTTTAGCATTCCTTATTGATCTTTTCTTAGGTCGCAACTTCCTATTCTTCGACTGAGTGCTCTTAGGCTGTGAAGTGCGGACGTTTGGAAAAGACGCAACTATTCTTGTTTCAGTAGAGGGAAACACATTAGCAACTTGTGATTTGGCAGTAGGGATTCTAGGTTCACGATTACTAAGTGTAACTGGTGCTATTCTCTTAAGCACGGTAGGCGGAAGTTGTTCATACTTTCCTAACATTTCTCTTAACTTAGAGATAGTGTGAATCAAATCTTGATTTTCAGAACGAATATTACCAGCAAAATTCATGACTTCTCTAGTGTGAGCAAGATAGTGATCAAGTTCGTTTGATGCTTCATGACGAGTCTTATTGAGCAAATCAAATATGACACCATATTTCTGTTTAACTTTTGAAAGTTCTTGTTCATATTTTGAGATTTGACTTTTCAAAGACACGTTTTGATCATCCAGTTGCTCAATTTTAGGATCAGAAGATTTTGCACTCAACTGAGCGATTTTCTTTTGAAAACTAAGTTGATGATTGTGAATATCTTTTTCACACCAATGAAGACGACGTTTGGCATTGTAAATTTCGTTGAGTAATTATTTATTTTCAGCTTTTAAAGACTCGATCTGAAGCACATTATCGGTGTTCTCAACAGTTACAACATTTTCAACAATATCAGCAGAGATATAATCAGATGCATGTGGCAAAGAATAGAATAACACAACATTATGGACATCAGCACAGATAAGGTCTTCCAAGAGTCGATCAACATCTTTTCTCAAGAGTTTCTTTTTACGTTTAGTATTGGAAATAGATGTTTCTGTTTTCTCGAAAACGACCTTCATAGTTCCAAGTTCCTTATGAAAATCCCGTTCCCAGGCTAATGCACAACTTTTCAAGTTTTTAACATTAGGTAAAAGATTTTTCTGAAAAATGTCTCTTTGTTCTCGCGCCAGAGGCGATTGAAAGTGTTCAAGTTTGATTTCAGAACGATATTCTATCTCATGTTGTAAAATTTTGAGGTCAGCCATGAAAATGTCAAAATATCTAAGAATATTTCGATTTTCAGGTTTTGAGTTTACTTCACTAATTGAAGGTAAAGGACCATAAGTTTGTGCATAATCTGTTTTGGGATTAACATTAGAAGACTCAGGTGTTTTGATGATAACCCTTGGTGTGTTAGAAGAATCCGTTGGTGTGACGAAAGTGACCGCGTTTTTATAATTAAAAGGTTTGTTGTAAACAACGTTTTTTTAATTTTGATCGACTCTCGTCTTCTGCATCTAATTCCTCTTGACGATGATATTCAATAACACTCATAACAGTATTATCAATTTTGTATTCTGCACTGGAAACTTCAGGAGTTGGTTTGAATGTTTTTAGTGAAAGCTTTGGTTTGTAATCAGCTAGATTTTTTCCATATCCTTTTGGATTGGGTTTTAAGGTAAACTTTTCAATAGTTGTTACTGATTCACCATGTTTGTAAACAATAGTTTTAAACTCTTTAAGTTTGTTTTGCAAGCCGATAATTTCTTCGAGAAGGTCATCTACCCGATTCGTTGAATGCTTTTTGTATGCGGAGAACTGTTTTTGACAAGTTAACAACTCAGCCTTAGCTTTTTGATTTTCCAAGGTTTGATTTCCAAGGTGAGAGCGTTAATTTGCTTTTTATGTTCATGTTTCAGTTGTTCTAATTCAGACAACAAAGCATTCTTCGAGGCGGCTAGATCACGCATCTGTTTCTCTAAATATTTTTCGTTTTGATGAGATTTTGCAAAAGCGGCTTCAAAACCTTTTTCACGGTTTTCTTGAGTTTTGAAAAAGTTGAGTTGCATTTGTAAGCATTCAAAATCCTTGGTTAGCAGTGCATTTTTACTTTTTAATGTCTGATTTAATGCAACACATTCAGCAATTTGGGATTGTTGGTCTTTAAGTAACAGAACAAGATCTGGATGAGGCAAAGGTTCATCGTGTTCAACGTGAGTCACAACATGATCATTATTTAGATCCTCAAGTATAACCACGGAGTCAATTTGATTATCAAGGGAAACCATAAGGTCATCTTGATCGTCAAATGTGACTACGGGGTTTATTTGAAAATCGGCAGAATGAGATGTAGATGACTCATTTTGAACATTCTGAGCCGTGCCGGATTCAGATATTTACGGAGATATTAGTTCAGATATGATGATGGTTTGTTTGGGTACCTGAGACAAGCCATCAGTGTCATACACTGGGCCTGTTTCACTCATGTGTAACTCTTGCATATTAGCCATCAACATAACAGCTGCATTGGCCTGCAAGTCCTCCATATCATCATCTGAGTCTGCATCTGCCATAAAGCTCTGTTCTTTGTCTGTGAGAGATCCACCAGCTTCATCCTTAAGAGCCAAAAGTAAAGCCTCTTTGAAATAAGCACTGCCCCTAGTCCTTGGCTTTTGGGCATGCATTAGCCAGGTGTCCCTTCTCATTGCAGTTGTAGCATCTAAGACCATTTAACCGATTCTGAGCATTTCCCTGTTCCACCACTTGAGCTCTGTTGTTATTCCTACCCACAGCATTAAACCCTTGACCACCGCCCATCTGACGACCATAATCACGATTCTGAACTTCAACACGTCCATTGTTCACAACAGCTTGAGTCTGTGTGTTAGATGAGGAACGAATACGATTGTTAGATTTGTTGGTGTAACGGCCAAAAGCATTAGCAATCATCACAAATCCTTGTTGCAATGCTTCGAATGGATCGATTTCCTCAGTCGCTTCACTGACATATGCTTGAGCATTGTTGCTGTATGGAACCAATTGATTTTGTTGAGGTTGTTGCTGTGAAGGTGTGTTTGAAGCAGTTGGTTGAGTTGCTGGTTGAGAGGGATAATTCTGTTGAGCATACAAGGCAAGTTGTTGATTATCCGGATGTGACTGTTTAGCAATTTGAGCACGGAGAATCCTTTCCCGATCAACTTCCTTTTCATGAGGCTTCAAGTAATCATACAACAATCCATAAGTAGAATGATGCATATTCTTCGCTTGACGGAGAAAAATGACATACTTCTCCCATTCAGGACCAAGACTACTCAGGAACTTAGTATTCACTGCAATTCTTGGCATGATGATGTTGTGTTTATCCAAATCATTGATGATGTCTAAAAATCGATGATGATAGGACTCTAGTGTCTCTCCAGGTTCAATCATGAAGTGTTCATAAGCCAAGTAAATTTTGGATTCCAAATCCTCCTGATTGAGTACAGATCCTTCCATAAGATGACGAATATGATCCCACATTTTTTGTGCAGTCTTTTGAGCATCAACACTACGAAGAATTGGTTTTGGTAATCCTAAGAGGATGTATTCCATTGCAAGTTCATCAGCTTCATAGTGTAGAAGTTCTGTAGCATTTAGATCTGCAACAGTAGCAATGTTGGTTTGTTCATCTTTTGGTGGAACAGCAGTAGGATCTCCGGGTACAATGATAGTAGGCATCTCAAATGGGCCTTCCAAGATAACCTTCTTTAAGAAATTTCCATGTGGCTTCTTTAGATCACAAAACCTAAAGAACCTTATCACCCATTGATCGTAGTTTCCTGGAGTGAGCATTGGAGGTCTATCAAGTGATCCAGCTTCATGAATTGATTGTTGGCTGCTTAAAGCTTCACACATCTTTGCAAACCAAGTGGGTTCCTTCATAGTGTTCCTTGAGGGATGTTGATTGAAATCGTTTGTGTAGGGTTGAACTTGAAGACTTGGCGGTGTTTGAATCATTTGTGGTGGTGGAATTGCACCAATTTGTGGAGTATGTTGCTGATTAAATTGTTGTTGATAAATTGCTTGTTGTTGATTCCATTGTTGATGTTGTGGAGTTAATTGTTGTTGTTGTTGATGATTATAAGTGTGAGGGAAATAGTTAGAGTATGGTGGTTGAGACATATTGTTAAACTTGTGTAGTAAAAATGGATCTTTGTAGTCGAATGAACCTTTGTTGATGAAGTGTCCTTAGGCGTAGAAAAGACAAGAACCAAGTAGCACTTATGCGTAAAAAACACCAAAGTTACGCGTAACAATAAGGAGTTACGCGTAGGTTTTAGCTTACGCGTAAGTAGGAAAAACACTAAAGTTATGCGTAGACAAAAGTTAGGCGTAGAAAGTTAGGCGTAGGATTACCTTATGCGTAGACCTAAGTTTACGCGTAAAGTGAATCTTATGCGTAGGATTTCTACGCGTAAGCTTATGCTTATGCGTAAGTTTAGGGTTTTTGCCCAAATGATCTTTTACACTATCACAGTGCAAAACATATCCAAAGTCGACGTATTTTCAGACTTATCCAAGTAAGAAAACACGGAATAAACCACGAAAATGAAGATCAAACCAAGGATAATCTTACGCGTAATTTTAGGGTTTCAATACGCGTAGGATTACTCGTAATTTTGATTTTGCCCAAATGTGTTTCTAAACCAGATTTTTGTTATGGAATAGCTTCAATAGTACCAAAAGAGCACAAAAGTGTGAAACTTGATGTACCAAAACGGCTAAACGGGTTACGCGTAGAACGACACCCTAGAACAAAAACAAGCTTAAAAACGTATATCCACGCGTAAAGGTTGAAACTTTTTGCCAAAAACAAGTATTTTAACACCTTAAAACGTTGAAAGTACAAGAATCTTGGATTAAAAAGTGTAAAAAACAAGTTTTTAAGCGAACCAAAGTATCAAGGTGCGTTTTAGGCGTAGGACCGAAACCCACTTCAAAAACAAACACGATTCACCCAACTAGTAGGCGATTGATACCACTGTTAGGTCACTAGTTTTACAAACACAAGTTATAAGAGAAGAGATGAAGGCGGATGAACAAGTTATACGCTGTCACACCCCCAAATTACCTGTTTTGCAGCGGAATGGAATTCCTGGGGATAGACTGTCATAGCACCACAATCACAGTTATATTGAACGACCTAAAATGTCGTTTAAAAACACATCGTTTGATATTAAATAAAAACGTTCAGAGTTACAACATAGGTCCCAAAAGTTTACAAAGTTTGCGGAAATATAAATATATTACAAGTCCAAACGATGGTTTTGAAAGAAAGTGCCATAATGTACAATGATATAAGTCGACGCCGCGACTAAAAAGGGGTTCCTTAACCATGCCATGATGAGTATGTCTTAGTTACCTGAAAATACATTGCTAAAACGGTCAACAATAATGTTGGTGAGAAATCATAGGTTTAGGTAAATGTTTTATACGACTACGCAAGAATAAACCAGGTATGACAATCATGTCACAGAAAAATGTTACAATTGCTATAAGTCCATGACACCGAAACTAGACTGTTCATAATGTATGCCCCAACAGAGTGTTTGCCAGACAACTCAATAATGTTATTAAATGAAATGCATCTGTATGACTAGTTGGGATTCACCAACCCGGATGGAGGCGTCACCCTCGATAGATCTATCCACTCACCCTCGCTTCTAAGATTAACGGTTCATGTTCAGGAAATGGGGACTTTCAATTGGCATGTGGTAACTTAAGCAATGTAAATGAATGTAACATACTTGGTATCGTAATAAAAATGTTGTGCAATGTATTCTCCCCCGTAGGTTTGAAAATAATTATAAGCATGTAAGACGGGGCTATGAAAACTCACTTGATAAACTGGTATGATGACAAGAGTGAGTACACTGAGATGTAGCGTGATGCTTTAATCTGGACCTATTACGAATGATATGATATGTAATGAGTTATGATGTAATGTTATGCATGCATTTCGTATGTTATTTATACCATTTGTGAGTTTTGAAAATAATACTTATCGTCGAAAAATACTCTTTTGACGTCTTGACCATTCTTAAATTACTTTACAAGTATTTACGTCAAAATGTCATCCTACAATAGTTTCGTAATGATTTATTGTGAAATTCTAACTTTTCGTCGTAAAATAATGTCGTCGGAAATTTCATGAAAGTGACAAAAATGGCTTCGAAAAGCTAGTCGTAAAATGGTGTACGTCGAACGTTAGGAAACGAACTCGACGGTTTTGGAAAGCTTGTATCAAAATTTAGAAGTTTTAGTACATGAGTTTTCGTCACAGAGGTCTCGAACATAAAGATAATAGAGGTTAAATATGGTGATTTTGTCCAAATGTTGTGTAAAAAGTGAGTTTCGGCAAAGTTTAAGCAACCATAAATAATTTATTACAACTCCGCTATACAAACGATTGGTCGTTTTGAAAAATATGCTTGGTGATCTCGATTTTATTAGAAGACATCTCGTTACAAAAAGTTCTACGTCATAGTTAAAAACAGCCTTCAACATGGTCGTTTTGGTTTACCGTAACACTTGTCTCGTAAAAATAATATAGTTTTTCTAAAAATATAGTTACGGCAATTTTGTGAAAACGTGTATATCTTAGTCGTTTCAAATCCGTTTTCTACGTATTATACGTCCTTAGCTTCGTATCAAAGTATACTAATATATTTTTGATAAGTCGAAATAATTTGTAAAGCTTAGGACTCGTTTTTGACTCGTACAAAAGAAAAATAAGTTGCTGAAATTTTCAGAAATATATATTTCGTCGTCAAACTTGAAAAATTCATAACTTCTTCGTTATAACTCCGTTTTAATCCGTTCAAGCGGCCACGGATTCGTTTTAAAGTATATTTTCTAAATATCTAGGCCAAAAACTCATGTCTACTGTCGGATTTTCCAGAAAAACAAAATAAGATCAGACCACTTTATATACTTGTCGAAAATAGTTTTTCTCGTACTAAACCTATTCCAATCCCTTCAAAACAACTCCAAAGCTATTCTAATCCTACCATACACCTTCTTAGGGTGTCATGGGTTCCTAGACATCATCAAGACCAATATATAACAAGGGAATAATTATAGGATGACTTTTATATATTAAACTCTAAAAATCAATGTAAAAATGGTATAAAAACACATAAGTCTTGCATGCTTGCACAAAATATGAAGAAATAAATATGAAATGAAAATGAAAGATGTAAAATAGAAGTGATATGCTTACAAGCTACTATGATGAGGTGATTAGAATAAGGATTAACCTAAACACCCTAGGTTTTTATTTCAAAACCTTTAATAAGAGTGTAATCTAGATTGTTTTACTTGAGCTTGAAAATTTTTATGGATTCTTGCTAAACACCTTGAAGAACCGGTTTTGGAGGATGAACAAAGAGAAGAGAGAGTTTTGACTAACTTGATGAATTATTTGATGAATGAAGTGAAAACATTACTTGGAGTGTAGATATATACAATCAAGGAAAAAAAAACTACCAAACCAATTAATGCTACCTCCCCTTTGGTCGGCCAAGGGGGGAGGAATTTGGAAAATATCTTTTTTTTTTCTCTTTTATATATTGTGTAATATTGTTAAAAAGTGTAAGTGAAATGTGTAGTTAAGTAAAAATTGTTGTAACTTGTACATAGTTGTGAAATTAAAGTAGTATGGACTAAAATAAGTTTTAAGGAATCAAAGTAAAGTATAATGAGATCATAAAAATTGTAAAAATACATTCCTTGTAAAATTTGAGTGATAAAATAATTATCGTGTAGTTTTTAAGAAAAGTGTCGTAATAATATAACTTTAACGATTTATATACAAAATAAATTTAAAATACTAGGTAAACTAAAAATATAGTTTTTATAACTAAATGTAAGTATAAAAATATATCGGGATCATTTTTGGAAGTAGCGGATTAAATTTTCAAAATAATAACTCACGCGATAACGTTTATTTAATATAACATTTACGCGTTTAAGGTGAAATGAAAAATCATGAATGAACTATCATGATGCAAATGATGCTAATGAAATGTAGACTAAACTTAGTCCATATGAAATGTTCGTGATGATATGATCCGGAATTCGCCGCTAAACCATTAAGGTTACGCGAATTTGGAACACGCAAACCTAGTTTACGATAAATGTTGAAATGGTGAAGCATGAATTGTTTCGAGAAATGACCTGAAAGTACGGGTTGTCACATACGCACACACACATACTAATAATAATACGGTTAAAGCATATAGAGTGAAAGAAAGAAAACTTGAACAACCAACCCTCAAATGAGGGTTTACAAGAGTATTTATAGGAGGGAAGCTAGGGCAACACTCCTAGTTCCCATCCTTTCTTATATGGGCTTGGGCCAAAGCTTATGGGCCTTCTACATAAGCTAGACCTTAAACAAACATAAAGGCCATAATAAGCTACCTATTACATATGAAATATAAATACTTGAAATACAGTTTAGTAGTGATTCCAACAAACCCTACTAAAGAATGATCAATGTGGTCTCCTGGTAATTTCTTCCAGCTACCAAAATCACCAAAATCGTCATTCTCTCTCAAATGAGTTTTCTTAAACATGTCCCTCTTTCTACCACAACTGACTTTATCAACCTCTACAATCTTTTCCTCAATTAAGTTTATGTGCTCATCCTCTTTGCTCATGACTCTTAGCCTATCTACAATAACCTTCTTAAGATCACCACCAAATCTAGCATGTCCCTCTTTTGGCTTATCACCGCGTCTCCACACATTTCTCTCTGGATTTTTAGATATTTTTTTGGAATGAAATAACGTCATAAGCTTATCTACCTGAGATTTCAAAAGTAAAGAGGATAAAATACAAATATAACATTTATTGACCGGAGCAGAATAGAACATATAGCACAAGTGCGGATATACCTGATCCTGATTCAAGCCAAAGTTGAATTTCTTCAATGAGTAGTAATTATCCTTGATAGCATAGGGGAATTCATGTTCAGCAAGTGGACCACAATTCGAGACACTGGTAAAACGAACCTATATAGCAGATGAAACCGTATAAAAGTAAAGATAATAGAAAAAAGAGAAAACAAAAGGTAAGTGGCTCATAACCAAAGGGTGGCACACTCCTTATTATAGAGAGAATGTGCGACTTTACTTAGCATGTGGCATATGAATCGTCTGATTAAAATCGGGTAGCAAAATTTCTATTTTAATGTTTCTAATACCTATTTAAATTGCTAAAAATATAAAAGCAATAGCCATTATATCATGTTTTTGTATCTCCGATTAGCCTTACCTTATCATCTTGAGGTTGAAGATGTGGATTGTATAATCTCCCTAAGCTTCCCAACTTTTCTTGAAATGTAGAATGACACATGCATGAGCATCAATACTCACGGTCTGAGCCTGACATTGAGGGGCAACAGGTAGAACACAAAAGCAAGGCCGTATTGCCTTATAATGCCTTCCAATGTAGTCTCAGTGAACCTGTCCAAGCACCATAATTCAACTTGAGTTATTTGAAGACATTTTGAGTGTGACTATAAGTTTATAACAGCACGTATATCATGTACATTACCTTGCAATTCGACCATGAACAGAGACAGGAGCAATGTATTAGCAGTTGATGTGCCTCTTTGTTAGAAGTGGAGGATAGAAGGTCGAGCAGCGAATAGAAATTTTAATGCATATAGATTACAAAACCCACCCCCTTTAGATGGTTAAGGAGGATGTCTAATATCTGCAAAATGTAGATAATCAGAATGAGGGCCATATGTCGAAGAAAATAGCATGCTTTACACTACACACTGACTCAGCCACTACTAAACCCATTTCTTTGAACCTATACCCTTAAAAAAATATTCAAAAATTATCCAACCCACATTTGCCACATGCCCTTAAACACAACCCTTTCAGCCAAACATCCCTTAATAATTTTATTTATTTATTCCAAAAGGCACCTAATCTTATTTTTGCTTCTGGCTACTTACCTGTAAGGTAAGTTTTGCTACATTAGAAGTTGTTTTTAGGAAACAGATAAAGTAATATGACAATGTTTCAACAAATTAAAGAAAAAAAACTAACCATGAGTAGATCATGAATTCTATTGAAATCAGCCACGTAACTTTCTTTAGGTAGAGTTGTGACAATTTCAATGATTTCAGTAAATTTCAACCCATCACCCAACTTATTAGAGAGATAGGCACAACTAATTGTCCCATACCTGATGCTTCGTCAATGTATTGATGATCATGATTGAGCACAACATGTCTTGTCCTATCATCTTGGACCCTTGTTTGAGCTGCTCGCTCAGCAAACCAGTTTCCCAGATTAGTCTTGAGTCCAATAAAAGGATTCCTTAAGAAACACGTCATCCTATAATCCATAAGTATGTTGTCATGTAGAGTTGATAAACAAAACTAATCAGCCAATCTAAGACTGCAACCAATGTTGTTTGGATCCCCAACTGGTTGCATCTCCAAAACTGAATTAAACTTGATTCTCTATGGAAATCAAAAGTATGAATAACTCTTTGTTTAGTGGAGTCAAGTGATTCATCAAAATATAACATGTAAGCCATGAAATCCGAGTGAATACATCGGTTCCATGGTACTGCATTAGCAAATAAAAGTATTGCTTTAGTCCAAAATATCAGAAAGAAGGTGTCACATGTGTATGTAAGTATCTAAAGAGCAATTTACCTTTTCCTTAAAAGTTGAAATCGTAGGTGTTGTATAACGTATTATGAATTTATGATACAGCAGGATACGTTATAAGGATCTTGGGCATGCAATGGTGGTGCGTGGGGCAAGGAAAAAGTTGGTAACAGTGGGAATGTACCTCATCTCTGGCGAATGTGGAGCTTAATAGCGTCCATGAAATGTTGAAACCTAATTACGAGTTACGTCCTGTTGCTATTGAGATATTCAGTATGGATGGATGCAATGATCTTCTAGTTTTCCATAAAAAGGAGAGCGAGGAAGTGTTCAAAAATTTGTTGGCCATGAATCTTTCTACAAACAACATTTATGTTTAGTTTCTACACGGAACATGTAAGTAATCATTTGAATTATACTGATCAACAACGTTTTGCTTCTGTACCAATATTTGATATATCTCTGCCAATATTCGTTATACGTGATCCAAGCTATATATACTGCGCATCTGGATGTTCAAATGGTACATGAATCTGTTGATTCAACAGCTGTCAAAATTACCAAATTCTCCTAGCGCTCAGTTGCAATAAGAAATTCTTGAACAAATAATCATTCAAGTATACCTGAAAAAAGAAATAATTTCCAATAATATTTCTTTAGTCACGAATAGCACATATGGAATCAGTAACAAATCACCAATGACCTTGATACATCTGCCACCATTTATTTTTTTGATAACATGTAGTTAGAAACAGGTTAAATATCACGGATATGAATGATTCCTTATGTCCATGTTTGGACTCCTAAAGAATCGAGTGTTACAGTTTCCTAATTTTCAACTGTGCAAATGATGGAGTGTCACAGTTTCCTAATTTTCAAAATTCTAAAGAAGTCTTGTGGCAGTCGGTAAAGATTGACATGGTTAAGCTACTTTAGTGGTATCCTAATAAGCAAATGGAGTGTTCTAAGAAAGTTTTAACCAAATTGGTGTTATATCCAAGATGTGATCCTTTATTACTGACCGGCAAGGTATTGTCTCTGATTTGGCCATATTTTCTCGTGATAATATATATACTACACATATAATTAACTTCGGTTTCTACTCCATGTTTGTGTGTGACCCCATACGTCTATGATTTGATCAGTAGTTGTTCCGTGCACACAAGTTCCTACCACTCCCACTTGTGTACATCATAACATCAAGATACCGATAATAAGTGACCCATTGAGCTCATCTGATCATTTTTAGCGTTTCACTTTTAGCCAATTATATTTCACATATTTGACATGTTATTAGTAAAAAATAATCCAAATTGATCAAGTTCCCTAAAAATTTAAGTATTGATATCGAAATTGGAAGTAGCTAATACTTGGTTTCTGAGCAACAATATTTAGTGCAACATACACAGAAAGAGCATACTCAATTGACAGCATACCTGGGGAGACGCCTCTTTTCGTGGCATCCAAGAAGACAAGTTCGTCCACAGATTTTCCGGTAACATTTCACTGACAATCATCTAAAATCAGACATGATAGAATTTTAAATAAGGGAGAAAAATACCAAGATAGGGGTTAAACTATACTACCTGGATCCAGCTCAATCTTTATGCAACTCTTAATCAGTCAAGGACCCATTGTAGCATACAGTGGCAATGATTCCAACGGATTAACATCTAACACATCTGAAACAATTACCATATGCATGTATAGTTGAGTAATACATTGAATTTCCTTTCCGTGTGACAATACTAATTATAAGTGGTTATGAGTTTTAAAAAATGTTACCTTTGGAATGAACTGGTATAGTACCAGCTTGGTATTGTGCTATTTGTAAGAAAGCTGGTATTGCACTAATTATAAGATTACATATGCACACTAAAATACAAATGTATTTGACATGCTACTCATACTTATATTAGTTGTTATATTGAAATTAGACCAATGATTAGCCTACAACGTATTGTGTCACTTTATATACAAGCATTATATACTTACATCAGTTGTTATATTGAAATTACATCATTATATACAAGCAGATTGCTAGTGTCTTATTGATTGATCTTTGGGAAAATGTTTTTAAAAAGTATCATACTTGCCACCATTTGCTTTCCAAACAAAAATAAGAAAACGTAATTATAAAATGTAACATGACATACCTGTAAGCGTTGTTGGTATAGTACTCGGTCACAAAACCAATGATAAGTCCAGCCCAAAGATAGACACATACACACAAGAAAAGTTGCCTGCATACATAAATCCACAATATTATTATGTAACTGTCATGTAAGCATCTGATTGTTTATATATAAAGTCCACCAACAACAAACTACTACTTACCAATTGTACACGACCTTCTGAGCTCCAAAAATAAATATTGTGAAGGAAGTTGGCAGCGCAATGAAACTAACAATTGCAACACCGATTTTAGAAGGCCTAAATCAATGTTGTTTGGATTTCATCAACAACCTTGATCTCAAAGAAATCGGTTGCAAATAGGGTGGTTATCAAGCACACAAGGATTCCAATAGAGCTCACAAGCAACGGATAACACATTGCAGTGAAGTCATGCTCAATCCCAAAAGAAGAAATGGAAGCAACAGCAAGTGCAGCACAATATGATTTGGCGTACGAGCCAAAAAGGTCAGATCCCATTCCAGCAATGTCTTGCAAAATACTCAAAAAAATGATGAATTTGAAAGAAAAGTACCCACACAAACAAAAACATTTGTTCTCTACCCACAAAAGCATGGTTCTTTAAAGTTACTAACTCGCATTTACTTGAGCGTTCGTTCATATACCCTATGTATGTTTACAATCAGAAACACTCCAATATCTCTCTGAAATAATATAACCCAGAATAAAACAAAGGACTCGTAAGCCTACTACCTGGTAAGATTACATATTTTAAGCATGAGACCTAAAACTCTCGGGAGTGAAAGACAAAATAATGCAAGAGCTCTGCAAGTCACAATAACAGCCATCCAATTCAGTTTGATGCTAACGCAATCCATTGCAAGTAAAGGTATTCTAAAATATATGGACAATATAGATCATGAAGAAAGGGTAAGTGGCAGACACAATAAGGTTTGTTATACCTCGATTGATTGTAAATTATGGTTCAGAGACAACCATCATACCTGACTGGTTGTATTAAGCTTCATCTTCAACTGATGCTTCTAGCTTCATAAGTCTGTGAAAAAAAATTATATGTACATGTTTATCGTCCTGATATTATGATTAGCAAGAGAAGCAGAAGTTGTTTTAGGGTTTTGGGTTTTTGGGAAGGGTAGCGAGATTGTTTTAGGAGAAGCAGATGTTGTTTTAGTCTTGCGGCTGTGTTTTCTCGTTTTCTCTTTCCTTCTGTGTTTTTCCAAGTTACCTTTATAGATTATAAGTTGCAAATAAAATTTCTAAGGAATGTGTTGGTGCAGTGGTAAGAAGCATGTTAGACATATTAATCACCCAGGTTCGAATCTAGCTTTATAAATTTTTGAAAAAAATAGCTCCGAAATTTAAAAGATTAATGATGACATGGATTTATGACGTGGCATAATGATGACATGGAATTATGACGTGGCTTTATGGGATGCCAAGTGACATTATGACGTGGCATGCCTCCTCTTATATATAATGTATAGATATATATATATGTAATATGTTTATCGATATCCGAAAATAAGATACTCATATGATCAAAATACTCATTTTTAGGAAGTTACGATAAGATTATAATTTTTTCTAAACTTTTCCTGAATTTACACTTTTTACCCTCAAGTTACGAAAAGTGCGAGTTTAGTCCTCCAAGTTTGAGAAAATGACATTTTCTACCCAAATTTATTTTCATACCAAAACTTTCACATTTGACAGTTTTACCACTTGGTAAAACTGCTTTTACGAAAACAGCCCTCTAAGTTTGTTTTTATATGCTTAAACCTTATATTTTCCAAGTTTACACTTTTCACCCCAAGGTTTTCTTATATCTAGTTTAAGCTAATTACAAAACTGGTCCTCGTGGTTTTTATACGTGCGCATGCACATGAGATTCTCCCTTATACTTTCGAATATGGCCATAATGGTCCTTATACTTTTCATTTATGTTTGTTATACGTAAATTAGGACCCCTTTATCTTTAAGATTAGTTACAATTTCAACCCAAGGACTATATTATTTGCGAATTTGGTCCAAATACATTTTAGAAAAATGGAAACTTTGTAAAATGGACACAAACTTATTTCCAACTTATTTTCCTAGCTTAATAGCTTATTTTTATCATATTGGGTCGGGTTGGGTTTCAATTGGACATGGTTTGGGCTTGTTGGGCTCAACGGTTGGGCTTTAGGCCCGTTAATGTTTTGCGTGTGTTTTAAGGTGTACGAGAGTTGCTTATAGAGTTATGATGTATTTTTGACATTTCTAACTAGTGTTAACATGTAGACTATGTGTCGTGTTTATCTATAACAAGCGTATAATATGAGTTATGGTAAAATGGTGCATATAACGTGTATAACGTGTGATAAATCAAGTGTATACTAACGAGTTGGAAATGAAATGAGTTTAGGATTACTTACAACACTCGTTATGAGTGGAGATGAACGAGGTGAAGGTGGCTCGAGCTCTAACCCGTGTTCTCCTTATAACGTTACCCAAACTAATATTTTACCCAAGTTTCCTTAGCGTTAAACCCTATTCGACACCCCTTGCTCCTCCTTGAGACTCTCGGTGGACGATTTAAGTGTGTGTGAGAGTAAGTTTTTGTGAGTTGCCTTGTGATAGTTTTGTGTGTAAGTCTAAGTCTTGTGGTGATTTATAAAGAAGCTTAGGCATGGTTCTTCCTATATTAAACTCTTAGGTTACCTAGTCTTAGAAGTATTAGGCATGTGTGTTTGATATTGGTCTTAGGCGTGCCCATGGCAGCCAAAAATATGGGAAGAAAAGGGTGACATGTTTGAGTTAGTTAGACAAAAGTAAACACAATATCCATTGTGTATAGAAGTCAAAGCATGGTCAATCTAGTTTAGGTCATTATATAATTGATTTTTATGGTTGCTAATATTGTGTTTGTCTCCTCTTGTCCATTCTTAAACGTTTGGTTTAGGATCCAAAGAAAAGTTTCTAGTTTCTAGTTTTTAGTTTGGTTTGGTCCCTTTTCTACTCGACCGGTTATATAATCACAAGAAATGTGATATTTCAAATTGCAAGTATTACTAATTTTTGGTGTGTTGGGCTTAGATGGTGGACGAGGCCCAAGGAAGAAGTAAAAAGAAGTTGGGCTAGTTGGTGGGTTCGTGTACAATAGCTAGGCCTAAGGCATACTAACCTTTTCTTTGTAGGTTTTTTATATTTTCTCACTTGAAGCCCTATTCTAGGGGGAGCTACCGTCAAAGGGGAGTTAGTGATACGTGGACTATACTATTTTTCCACACTTTATTTCTTCATTAGGGTCACTTTTTGTTTCGACAAAAAGGGGTAGAAGAATTAAAAATTATGCTTTCAAAACATACATCTAATCTTATGTTTTACTCATCATAACATTATGTTTTGTCATCAACAAAAAGGAGGAGATTGTTAATACAAATAAATCGTAAAAACATTTATCAATATTTAGCGATCTCTTTGTGTTTTGTTGATACCAAATATAAAGTTATTATAAGGATATATGTTATTTTTGTAAAGCATCTACATATATAGTCATTTAATATAAATTGTTGTAATGATTCATTTATTGTAATAGTTTATTAGGATGGGTAAAAACCATAACCCATGATCCATACCCATGGAGCTAACCCATAACCCATTGACTAAATGCATTGCATCTTCTAGATACATTGTATCTACTTGGATACCCATGGTCCAAAGTCTATGACCCATGACCCATGACCCATAACCTATGGATAATGAGGAGCGTCTCACGGATCCCTCATTTTACACTGGACGGATCCCTCATGTAAGGGATCCGTGGGATCCGTGCAACAGTAGCTAGATTTTTCTTATAAATAGAGAGCCATTTTCTTCATTGTAACTTATCCCTCTTTATACAAACTCTCTCATATATTCTTACATTCTTCTAATCTCAGATCTCTTGATCTAGATAGTAGTTCTTCTTTCTTTTGTTGTGATTCTCATATAGGTCCTTCTCTAAGGCAAGATCACGAGCTTCTATAAGTCATCCAAGCAAGGGGTCCTTGATTGATTTGTTCCTCCACATGATTTATGTAGCAAAGATCTTGTATTTCATATTTCACATACTTGTTGTGTTATAGTAGTGTTGGTTTGGTCCTCCGTGTTAAGGACTCGGTATTCAGCTTTGTACCAGAAAAATTGTAAGCGGCGTTGTGAAGGCTTCTCCGCCAAGTTGAAGGAGTTTGTTGACATAGTTCTTGAACTCTCGAGTAGGTGACTCGGGGAGTGGAGTAGGGGAAGGAAGGTGTCCTTATAGCCGAACCACTATAAATCGGTTGTGTCATTTCTATCCTTTACTTTACTTGTTTTCTTTACTTGTTTTCTTTACTTGCTTTACTTATAGATCTATATTTTCTCTCCATCCACACGATTTCACATAACATCAAATCTAAAGTTTT
Organism: Chrysanthemum seticuspe; assembly: GCA_019973895.1. NCBI lineage: Eukaryota > Viridiplantae > Streptophyta > Magnoliopsida > Asterales > Asteraceae > Chrysanthemum > Chrysanthemum seticuspe. The sequence goes on along the minus strand of BPTQ01000003.1, from coordinate 131,340,777 downwards.
TGAAACTAAGTTAAAATCGGCAAAACTATTTAACCCCCCCCCCCCTTTAGTTTTCTACATAATGATTGTAGGATCTTGAGAATCAGATCACCCACGGATTACAAGGAACCAATTTTTTGGTTCCTTCCTTTATGAAAAAGGGTTCCTTGGGTGAATTTTTGAAATTTTGAATTTTGGTGGGAAATGGATATCCTATATGTCTAAGTGTGTTAAACTAGTTCTAATATTGATAAAAAGTAGTACAAACTATCCTAGAAGCAAATTGTGGTAATTTGGAATGTTGAAATTAGCGAAATTTTCAAAATTACCTAGGGAATCCACGGCACCAATTTTTTTGCATAGACGGAACCAAAATTTTGGTGCCGTCTGGTCCGCCTGTACAGGTTTGGCGGCACCAAAACTTTCAACAGATGGAACCAAAAAAATGGTGTCGTCTGATCCGTGGCGCCAAAAATCTTCACAGACCCGTTTTTTGACCATCGAGGACTTTTCCGAAACCTGAAATTTTTCTTAAAACATATGGCAATAACTATTTCTAGTTAGGAACAGTCAATAACGTATACACAAACATAGTAGAGCATCAATTTTCAACAAGGGCTAATGATTTTCACTTAAAAGTGAAAATGGGTAAAATTTGATAACACCCGTGTGCTATCCCCTGCATGAACCGGTTAGCATACATAACTGTTTTAAGTTAGTTTATCATCCTACGAAGTGAAAACACACAAATAATATCATGCATCATTGTTTCATGTCTTGTTCTAAAGACTCCCTTAAACCTCACTTATCCAACTTTTTGTAAATCTTTGTCATCATCCTTCCAAGGCACTTGAACATCCGCTTGGTTTGCTTGAACTCCACCGATTCGTTCTCAATCTCAAGAAGAGAGGCATAGTACTCATGAGGTTGTAGCCGAGAGTTGGGGAGACCGTCTTCGGAGCAATTTGAAGATGATGATGGAGTTGGAGGTTTTGGCCTTTTACCTTTTGCCTTAGTCTTTGACACTCGTTCATCACTCAAGGGCACAGATATGTGAGGGATGAGAGAATAATCTAGTTTCAACCCTTTTGGACTTGGTGCAATGGGTGCAAAAGCTCTATAGATACGGGTGAGTAGCATCCCGTATGGAAGAGCAACGGAGCCTTGAGTATGGATATCTACCATTCTCCTAGCAATGTAGTAAGCTAAGTTGAATGGTTGACGAGTGGACAAGTTGTAGAGCATGTGACAAAGGCAAGCATTGATGTGGTCTCTATTTCCTATAGTGCTAATGACATTGGCTCTAAGGAGTTCCTCCCACTTTTTGAATTCAGGCTTAAGCTCATTGAGTTCCATACCGTATGGATCTCGGTTGACTTCCTTTCCCGCTCGAGTGACACGGGTTGGTGCCACCCTTTCATTAAACTGGTGCTCAAGAATGACGTCCTTGTCTACCAAAGGAGTTTCGTAGTGGAGAGAGCGGTCATCGATAGCATCAAGGATAGTGAGTGACCACTTATCCGAGTAAAGACACGTACCACGGCAAGGAATTCCTAACACTTGAGCAAATTGGTTGAGAGAAATCGTGTAGTCATTTTGATTTATCCTAAACCTAAGAGCCATTTGATTATCCTCATTTGTGAAAGAGACAACACTAGCATAGAATTCTAGGACAAACCTAGGACAAATTGGTTCATCGATGTCAAGGTGACAATCGAAGTTGATAGTGGCTAGTTCTTGACGGAGATTAGTTCCGTCGACATAAGAGGAATGAATGGTCCTACCCTCATGGAAACACCTTTTCTCTAGACTCCTAAAGATTTCAACTTGTTCTTTGGTGAGGCCCTTAGTTTTGTGATGTTGAGGGATGTAGTTAAGAGTATCCTTGTGATCGTAAAATTTTGCGGCTACCATGTTTGTTCCTATGAGCAAGAATTTTTAAGTTTTAGTAAAAACAAAAACAAACTTGGCATTTTTGTTCTAGTGTGTGCCTATATGAAAACAATTTGGAGTTGCGGTTATCTCGACTCATTTTATGCATAAAATGGTTTTTAATGGTAATGTTTGGCAAAAGGTAAGAGATAACCCAAACGCTCCTAATTCAATGTGGCTTCATTTGAATATACCCGGGAATGCATATTAGTTATGCATTGCCTTTGGTATTCAAGAGACATTATGCAAATGATGAAAATAACGTTTCTATTTGTATTTAACAATGAAAAATTATTTTCCTACAAGTGAGAAGCTTTTCAAAATTTTGACATGGGGTTTTTGTTTAATTAGGATAATGTCTTATAGTAATTAGTTTTTAAATAGTGGGAAACATGATTAGTTTATGCAATTTGATAATATAGTTCATAATTTTAGTAACTAGTTATGCAATTTACCAATTGAGTTCATGTTTTATACAAGAATATATATAATCCCCATGTAATGGTTTTGTGCATAAATTAGAACCCTAGACTCAGAGTTTAAGAGAAGTAATGTACTTAGGATACTTACAATGATATTTTCTTCAGTGATTAGTGGGATAAGAAGCCTTAATAATGAGTTAGGTATGTTGGTGGTTCGTTTTGGTAAAGTGAATTGTGGAGAAGAAGATGTTTTGTATTTAAAATTTTAGCTACTGTTGTCACTACGGACCAGACGGACCCAAAGTTTTGGTTCCGTCCGTGGGAACAGTAGCAGTACTAAGCTAAATTGTTTTGTTTTGGTTATTCTAAGGTTTAGGCTATGTTTTAACTACATGTTTGGTTCCATTAATCCTAACCCAAGTCTAAGAAGATTAAATGGTTCTCGCTTAAGAGGTTTAGTTAGGATGTCGGCAATGTTATCGTCGGAGGATACTTTCTCAATTGAGATGTTTCCTTTTTGAACATTGTCGCGAAGGAAATGATGACAAATTTCAATATGTTTCGTTCGAGCATGTTGGACGGGATTTTTGTTGAGATCAATAGCTCCTTTGTTGTCGCAAAGTATAGAGATGTCGTTGAGATGAATTCCGTAATCCACGAGAGCTTGCTTCATCCAAAGAGCTAGTTGACATGCTTTTCCGGCTGAGACGTATTCGGCTTCAGTAGTTGAGATGGCTAGAGCCGTTTGTTTCTTTGCAAACCATGAGGTGAGATAATGTCCAACAAAAGTACAAATACCACTTGTACTTTTTCTATCGACATAGTCACCGGTATGGTCCGAATCGGCATACACTATAGTTTCTACACCCTTGCCTTTGGGATACCATAATCCTAAACATGTCGTTCCCTTAATGTATCTAAATATCCGTTTCAAGGCTTCTAAGTGTGATGCTTTGGGATCTTCTTGAAAGCGAGCACATAGACAAACACTAAACATAATGTCGGGTCTACTAGCCGTGAGATAAATTAGGCTACCGATTATTCCTCTATATTTAGTGTTATCTACCAATTCTCCTTCCTCATCCTTGGTGAGTTTTGTGTCCGAGGACATGGGTGTTTTAGTTGGTTTTGAGTCTTCAAGACCAAATTTCTTAAGCATATCTTTTATGTATTTAGATTGGTTAAAGAATATGCCATCTTCTAGTTGTTTAATTTGAAGTCCTAGAAAGAAATTTAATCACCCATCATACTCATCTCAAACTCGTCGTGCATGATTTTAGAAAATCATAACATAGTTATTGACAAGTTGATCCAAATATGATGTCATCAACGTATATTTGAACTATGATAATGTGTGATTTCCTTTTCTTGGTAAAGAGAGTATTATCTACTAATCCTATGGTGTATTTGTGTTCTATTAAGAAAGTCTTAAGCCGATCGTACCAAGCTTTTGGTGCTTGCTTAAGTCCGTATAATGCCTTCTTAAGTTTGAAAACATGATGTGGTTTTTCAAAGTCGGTAAAACCGGGAGGTTGAGCAACATATACTTCTTTGTTAATGAACCCATTTAGGAATGCACTTTTAACATCCATTTGAAATAATTTAAAGTCATGAGCACATGCATATGCAAGTAAGATTCTAATAGACTCTAGCCTAGCTACCGGTGCATAAGTTTCGTCGTAATCAATCCCTTCTTTTTTATTATAACCTTGTGCGACAAGCCTAGCTTTGTTTCTAGACACTACACCGTTTTCGTCCATTTTATTTCGAAAAACCCATTTCGTTCCAATTATAGTTTGATTTTTAGGTTTTGGAACTAATTTCCAAACATCATTTCTAACAAATTGGTTTAGCTCTTCTTGCATAGAAATTACCCAAGATTCATCTTTTATTGCTTCGTTTATGTTTTTCGATTCAATGGTCGATACAAAGCAAAAGTAGTTACTTTGGATTTGGGCTTATGATCTTAATGTTCTTTGATTTAGTTGTCCTATGACTTTTTCTAAAGGATGACTTTTGGATTCTTTGATGTTTATAATTTCATTATTTAATGGTTCATCTTCCTTGTCATTTTCAATTATTTCTTGGCTTTAAACAAGTTGACTTTCAACTAAGTCATCATCTACCAAAGGTGATGTCTTAGAGGGAGGTGGATTTTCGTCGAATGTTATGTTCACCGATTTCTCGACTCTCATTGTTTCTTTGTTTAAAACTATGTATGCTTTGCTAGTTTGTGAGTAACCAAGAAATACACCTTCATAAGACTTTGGGTCAAATTTGGTGAGATAGTCTTTGGTATTAAGAATGAAACATTTACACCCAAACACTCTAAAATATCCTAAAGTCGGTTTTTTGCCTTTATATAATTCATATGGTGTTTTGTTCAAGAAATGACGTATTAAAACTCTATTTAAAATGTATGTAGAAGTGTCAACGGCGTTACACCAAAACTTTTGAGGTTTGTTTTGTTCATTAAGCATTGTTCTACTCATTTCTTGAATAGTTCTATTTTTACGTTCTACAACTCCATTAGATTGAGGTGTTCGAGGAGCCGCGAAGTTATGAGTTATACCATTCGTATCACAAAAGTTTTCAAATTGTGTTTCATTTTCGAACTCGCGACCATGATCCGTTCGGATTGACACAATGTTAACACCTAGTTGATTTTGAATTTTCGTACTAAGTATTTCAAATTTATCAAAAGCTTCATTTTTAGTTTTCAAAAACATTGTCCAAGTGAACCTTGAGTAATCATCTACTATAACTAAAGTGTAGAGGTTCCCTCCATAGCTTCTTATAGTGAATGGACCAAACAAGTCCATATGCAAAAGCTCTAGGCATTTAGATGTGGAAACCATGTTTTTAGCTTTATGACTACTATGAATTTGTTTACCTATTTTGCAAGCGTCGCAAAAGTGTTGATCATATTTCAATTTTGGTAGGTTTCTAACTAGCTCTTTTGAGGATAGATTTTGGATGAGTCTCATATTAGCGTGACCTAATCATCTATGCCAAAGAGTAGGTTTATCTTCTAAGGTTGTTAGGCATAGTTTGTCTTTAGATGTTCTATCTATTTTCATGACATATATGTTATTTTTCGTAACTCCTTTAGCTATGGTGATACCATCTTTTAGTATTTTACTACCATTTTATTAAAATAGTACTTTATACTTTTTATCATATAGTTGGCTAATACTAAGTAGATTAAATCCTAACCTATCAACATGAGCAACATTTTCAATAGTTAGGGAGTTATGAGCGATCGTACCTTTGCCAATGATTTTGCTTTTGAGATTGCTACCAAAAGTGACATTACCTCCATCATACTCTTGGTATGTTGAGAAGAGGCTTTTGTTGCCTGTTATGTGTCTTGAGCATTCACTATCTTTTATCCATTCATCAGGTTCTAATCCAACTTTCAAGCATACATATGACACAAATAACTCAAGCGTTTGGTCCCCAATATCTCATGAGTCCGTTTGGGTTAAACATACCATTTACTTGGTTCATGTATGGAAATGATGGGTAAGGGTTCCATGACATGTAATTTGGAGTTTGATATGGTCTAGGGTAGTTTTGATTCCAACTGGTATGTTGATAGTTGGGTTGTATGTTGTAGTTGCTCTTGGGAAAGGGGCGTTTGGCAATAGGTGTTTTAGGCCGTTGTTGAGTAGTTTTAGATCTAAATTCATTTCTAGCAAGTCCTACTCTTAATGTAACATCAGGTTTTAGTTTAACAATATCCGTGGTTTTCTTTGTTACCTTGACAAATTCACTACGGTCCATTTTGTCCTACTGCAGAAGCCACGACACCAAATTTTTCAACGGACGGAACCCTATTTTTGGGTCCGTCTGGTCTGTGTTGTACTGCAGCAGATGTGACATTTTGTTTGTCTTTTTTAGCCGTTTTGGTTTGACTATTTGGATTTTGTACTTCATTAAAACCTAATCCACTTGTGTTTCCTGGTACTTTTTGAATTCTTACTATTTCATCGGCACAAGAAATGTTTTTGTTAAATCTTTTAAATTTAGAGTTATGTTTAATGAGAACTCTTATGTGAGTTTTAGCTTTTCTATTTCAAGACTAAGCTCTTGACATGATTTGCAACCATCGTCATTTGCTTTCCCCTTTTCTAATCGTTTTGCCTTTTCTTTTAACTCATAAATTTCGGTTTCTACAAAATCCTTTTTAGTCTTTTAAAACTTGTTTTTAGTTATGATTTTTAAGCTAAGCTCACACAATTGATTATATTGTTTTTGCAAAGTGTCATCATCAATAGAAGAATAAGATGAGTCGGAATGTACCTCATTTGATTCATGTGCCATTAGAGCGATCTCGTCCTTGCTTGATTCTTCATCATCCTCACTATCACTCCAAGCACCACTTACAAAAGCTCGTTGAGTTTTGCTTTTAGGTGGTTTGGGGCAATCTCCTATTAGATGACTTGTATCACCGCATCTAAAGCACTTCCTTTCACCTTTTCCCTTTTTTGTCCTCTCGGTCTTTTCGGAATGGCTTCTTTTCATATCGGGGTTGCCTTACGAACTTTCCTCTTCTTCTAAAGAACTTTTTGAAATCTCTAACAGCCATAGCATACTCCTCATCTTCACTACCCGAGCAAGATTCGTCATCATCACTAGATTTCGTTCTTGCCGTTAGAGCAACGGATTTGACTTTCTCTCTTTTTCCTTTATGATCTCCGAATCTTTCTCCATCACCATTTCGTGTACTTTGAGGTTTCCAATTAGCTCGTCAAGTGACATTATTGAGAGATCTTTTGATTCCTCAATAGCCGTTACTTTTGCTCTCCACGTCGGATAGAGTGCTCTAAGAAATTTCCTGACAAAGTTCTTACTACGAAAAGTTTCATCAAGTGCTTTAAGAGAAGTAATAATAGAATTAAAGCGAGAAAATCTACAATCAATGGTTTCATCTTCAGGGATAACAAATTGTTCATATTGTTGAACAAGAAGATCAATTTTGTTATGCTTTACTTGTGAATTTCCTTGATGTGTAATAATTAAAGATTCCCAAATCTCTTTTGCGGTTTCACATATAAAAATTCTTTCATATTCTTTTCTAGGTAAAGCATTATAAAGCATCATTTTAGCTTCATTATTTTTAGCTATTAGATTCTTTTGATCATCACTAGAAATATCTTTTGTTGTAGGACTAAAGTCTCCTTTAATGATAACAAACCAAAGATCTATATCTTTTGATTTTACATATGTTTCAAAATTGTTTTTCCAATAGATAAATCCATTGGTTTCAAAGAGTGGTGGTCTTTGCACAGATTGCCCTTCTTTAAAGTTTTCGGAATCCATGTATCGTTTCAAGTTTATAAAATACAATATATTTTAGAAATTCTTGAGCAACGAGGCTCTGGTACCAATTGTGGAAAACTAGAAGGGGTTTAATAGTTTATCGATTAAAATCTTTGTTTTGAAACTTATTGTAATGATCAATTGATATTGATCAAAGATATGTTAGTAAATAACAAACAATATGCAAGCAATATATAAAGAGTAAATAAGGAAAGAAACAATCAAACCACGACAAGTTGTTTATAGTGGTTCGGTCTACAAGGACTCTTTTTCCTTGCCCTACTCCACTCCCCGAGTCTCGAACTCGAGAGTTTAACTTCACTAGTCAACAAGCTCCTTTCACCGGCGGAGAAACCTTTACACTTCGCTTACACACTATTTTCGACACTAAGCTAGATGTCGAGTTCTTTTGCAAGGGTACAACCACTCCCACACACAATGTATTTTAAGGACTAAAATACTAACCACTCACACTCACAAGTTTAAGGTGGTTTGGTACAACAATGATGTATGAACAAGACTAGATTATACAACAATAAAACAAACAAGACTTCCAACTATTTGTTGAAGCGTGATTATGCCTTGATCTTCTTTGCTACAAAAGAGGATCACTATAATGATATGAAACTGAGTTATAAATAATAAAGAGAAGGAATGTATGTGATTATTCTAGAAAAGGATAAGAAAACAACTTGGGTTGGCTTGCTATTTATAGCCAAAACCTTATGTTGTCAAGACGGACCACGGAACCAAAAATATTGTTCCGCCCATGTAACTTTTTTGTGCCGCCGGGTCTGAAAGCAAGATTACAAAAATCTTACCAAAGTCAACCAAATCTAACTAAGATCATGTAAGATATGTAGAGTCCAAATCTACACAAAATATCTTATGAAATCCCCTAAAGATTTCAATGATGCACCACATGATGTCATATGTTGTTTTCTATTTTTAGAAATATGTTAAATGTAAATACATATGTAATGTTTTGTTTTGAGAAACTAAAACATGCTTGATCTAAAAATATTAACATGCATTATGGTTTAGAGGGATATCAAATATTATTGATATGTGACTAATAAAAATGTAAATGCTTGAGTGATGAAGACTTTATTTAAGGAAAGCTTGTTTTAATATCTATTAATCTTGGCAAGCTTTATGCTTTACAAAAATTATATTTACTTTTGTTGTTAACAAAACTTAGGTAAATATCATAAAATATAAATAATGTTTAATGACGATATTTGTATTAACAATATGCAAAGTTGGTTATGATAGTCCGCCCCATTATAGATACCATAGTTATTGTAGCATTTGATTGGACCATTAATAATCCAGTTTGTGTTTGTTTTAGGTGGGCTATTTGCATTGCATTTTTCATATGGTCCCGACGCCCCGTTGAGGGTGGTTATAGATATCATTATTACAACGCTCATTCAAATCGGTCTCATTCTATCTTTGCTAAATTTGCATAAGAAGTTATACAAACTTGAATATCTAATATGTCGTGCTACAATCGCATAAGCAAATCTTACTAGTGTTCAAAATTTCAATCTTACTAAATACACATTTGGAGATGACCATGAAGGATCGGAAATGGTCACGGTGATACCCTAATAATTTGAATAGGGAAAACCTCATCCATTTATCCCCGTTTAGTGTTTAGCTGTGAGGAATATAAGTAATCAACTTGTGCACACTTATATAGTGTAGGGACTAGTTCTGTTAAGTTAACAAACTTCCCCCTTTATGCAAGTATAAATAGAGTAGGATATTTCATTTTTTATTTAAGTGATTGTCTATGCAATTTTTGTTGTATTAGTTGTAGGAAAAAGGATATTGTTTGTATTGATGATAAGCTTACAATAACAGAACAATGCAACAAAGTAAATGTGAGAAGTACCTGAACATAAGTTTCATACATAAAATAACCAAATAAGACCAAGTCTCGTGTTGAACAAGATTCCCTTAAAACAATTTCGTGTACGATTTCCACGGTTGTTTCTCAGGGTACAATGGCCGGAGCGGAAGTACTGCCGAAATTGACAAATTGGTTGTAACTTGGCTGAAATTCTTGTGAGTGTGTTTTGAAAGAAAATAGTAGCTTATGGTATAATGCTACAATCAAATATGTTAATGACTCATCAAGTTTTTGTTATAAATCATTTAAACAAAACATAACAGCTCATTCAAAGGCAGATTTCAAATAGAAATCATTACACACTTTCGACCAATTTTCCCTCCATTTCAACTACCATTCTTCGAGACTCGATATCTCATTCACACTAACTACATTTTATACATATAACGGCTTGTTATGAAGCACTCACAGAGGACTACGTAACCATATAGAGCCTTAATCATAATAACTATATTTATTAATAGTTATCTATGTCCAAAGTTAGTGAAACTCATTTTTTCACTAATATTTTTCCAACAATCCCCCACATGAATGAATATCGAGTAGAAACTCACAATTTTTTAATAGAATTTCAGTGGTTATGTCTTGCATATGATAGGTAGGTGTTACCCTTTGAACCTTCCCTTGTGAAATATACTTAGCCTCTTAGCTGCCAGTAGAACGTGATGTCTTTGAACTGATCTGCTGTTTGTGTAGACGACAATATATGTTTACACAGGACTCTTCCTAACATTGTCAACTCCTCATAGTCGTGTTCGTTATGGTCATGAAGACTAGTCTGGTTATGCAAGAGCTCTTAGGAAATGCGCCCCCTACATTTCCTTTCGAAGCGACCCCACTTCTCTCTCACATAGGTGATTTCTTATTAAATCATTAAAAGCTCAAAGCTTATCCTCGTATCTTGTCACTGAATGTTACAGGAATGGACCAGGATGTTTATTAGCACCCTTGTATGTTTTAGAAGGTTGATTAGCCCCCCAAAATGACTCCCCCATAGTCTATACGAGTTGGTTGTTTATTGAACCCAAATCTTGGGATCTCTAATCAGCTGGGTTAGGTTTTCCTTCATATAAACTCATTCATTTACGAGCTTTAGTCCCATTCCTTTTGACGACTTTTTAACTAACTCTCTTTTTAAGCCTTTCGTAAGCGGATCCGCTATGTTATCCTTTGATTTCACATAATCAATAGTGATAACTCCTGTAGAGAGTAGTTGTCATATAGTATTGTGTCTTGATACGCTTACGCAGCGCGCTCGGGGTCAAAGGAACTTCCTTTTCGTCGAGCAAGTTTTTCAACACCCTAGGCAGTGAACCTAATCGTTGTAGTGTAGTATTAGGGTAAGCCACGGGTATTGATATCGTTCTCTAGGGGAATAGGAATGCTAGTGAGAAGTTACTACGCTAAGGTTAAGGTTGAGGCAGATTATTTTTTATCTTTTTTTTTTATGTTTTTTAGGAAATTGAAAAGTATGAATCTCGGGTATTGGATTTGGGGGGTTGGTATTTCTACCGATTACTCTACTATTATCTAATTATCTAAACTAAGGTGGTGGTAGTCTATGTCTAATTAATGTGTGCTCGTATGATAGTTTAAAGATGTGTTTACTTAGGTTTTACTACTCCTTAATTATCTCCTATTGATGGTTGAGTTGTCACGTCCTTATTCTTAGTTGCGTTGTGTGTCTAAAGTTGTAGGGTATTGATGAGTGTCTAAATACTCATCATTTCTTTCACATTTAAGCTACAAAAATATCTGAAAACATACAAATATGCTTCAAAATACTGGAATTATCTCCAATTTATGTTTTTAGGTGTTAAAGTGCAAAAAGGATGAAAACTGATGAAAAACATGCAAAACATACATAATTTACAGTTTCAGTCCCTGAACTTTGATAAATTGGCAAAACGTACAAAAAGTAGTCAAAAGTAGGAAAAACGTGAAATTGTGGATTTTTGTATTTAACCTCTATTAAGGTCATAAAACTTCGTATAAACATACAAAAGTCTATAAAAACATCGAATTTACACTTTCTTTACTACTCATAAATCTGTGAGTAGTTATGGGATGTTGAAATCTGTGTGTTGCGTTGATTCTTATTCCTGCACTGTTGAGTTGGTAGTTATCCTCTATTAATTCCTCATCATTTTGGATTCATTTGTGTAGAAATTTGATAGTATGCTCGTGTGTAATTAATCTGTATCTGATGGTGGTGGAATCAAATCTATTAATCTATTATCATCTCATTAGCCATCTTTATGGTTGGGGGGTTTAGGTTATGGGCTCTA